>LR989982.1:14805000-16005000 GCA_905147175.2 Nymphalis urticae | reverse complement strand
ATACTCAAATATCTCATCGAATGAGCATTCATAAATATCGAGTTCGAGAAGGCTAACAAAGTTTCGACGGATAAACGGTCATTACAATTTGTCTTTGTCATATATTACAATTTGTCTCCTAATGCACTATCTCGATCTGAAATCAATCACTCGAACACTAGACGCTTGCGTTGGTGTTTTAGTATGTCTGTATACGATCAAATACTGTATAAGCTAAAATACGCCTAACGTGCTGAAAATAGGTACGAATTTTGTGTGCGCTGTGGCATCGGTGTGTCACCGAACGTCGCACGGATGTCTGCAGAAGCCCTGTTGCCGGGACGACGATCTAATGCTAAGATAATGCTCAGACAGCGGAGTTAATTACAAGGACTGCACCACATTCAGGCGTTCGGGCCCTCACACGCTCCCTCGGGACTTCCGGCCCCCTCGAACACCCTCGCATCGACTTAATCATTCACTCCTAATGGAAACCCATCCGATGTGTATCGTTCGCTAAAATACGCATAAAATTTAAATGACCCACTCGACAAATAAAAAAAATAAAGGCAGAAAACGCTCGCCGAAATGTCCTACGCCGAACAATAGAGAGCCACCAACGCAGTATCTCATTCCCTGCAGCGTCTCCTGAATAGAATAATGCGAGAATACACAAAACCCGCGCGAGTGTAGTCATCAATCAATGTACTCAGAGATGTTTCATTAGTAAACATTAAGATGTTTGCTTACATGTCCGAATGTTCTCCGCTGCGATATGCCCGAGTTCCGTGAAATGAGTTCGTGCATATAATATCGGTCGAAGATATTCGACAATATTCGAATGTGAATGATGGCGTTGTGTCCACGCGGGAGGTGTCTTGACCACTGCAGGCGAGAATCACAAATGCAGTTCAAACATTCCATTTAATTTTCTAAATTCGCATCCTATTGTGCCAACAAATAAATCATGACATGGCCAGAAAGTGACACCAAGTGAGACATCAGCCAGTTGCGGACCTCGGTATATCATATTTTTTTCGTGGTGTCGTAAATGATTTGTGTACTTGTTCCCAGTGTAACGTTTGTTCGCGATTGTGGGAGGAGATGCGATATTTGTTTACGTAACATTTTGTGTACTATTCCAATTTTAAAATGCCACAATGTGTACATGTTTTTTTTTTTCTATAAATGTAATCACATTTTTTGTCACTTGTCTATTATTACAATATTTTCACGTTAGATAATACTTATTTCTATTTAATATTAATGCTATAGTTTAGTTTAAAGTAATAATTGTTTAAAAATAATAAAGCAAGTATAAATCGAATTGTCTTTATTGATATCGAAATTGCAAACAACAGTTGAATAATACAACTTTAAATCTGTTTCATCTTTTTATCTTTTGTCTTTGTTCTTTAGGGAACAGGTAGATGTTAAAATTGTCTTAATTGTTTTTTTTTTCTTTGGGTCGGACAAGATGTTTGAATATTTATACATATTCGTATTTAGCACCAACAAAAAAAAACTTGTGTTTGCTTATAAAACACGATTAAATGTTTGAATTTTTGCTAAAACGATTTCATAAGACGTTATTTTTGTTAAATTATTGTTAATAAGATTAATATTTACCTTTATTTACACACGGGTCATATAGACGAAACAGAATGTTTTTAAAGGCATATATTTAATTTATAAAATGACGTTTAAAGTATAAAACAAGGATCTCGTTTAAACAAAAATCAGCAAAATAAACCAGATATTTGAGATTTTATCTCATCAAGACCCGACACCCGTGTTCGCAACTAATAAAATTCCTGTCAAATACAATCCTCGTTCTTTAAGAGTCTTATAAAGTTCATTCAACACGTTCTAGTCCTTTACAAGCGCTTGAAAATCTTCTTGTAAGTTTTTTAGTAATATTTGTTACGCCTTAACGGAAAGCGGTGTCTCGTGACTTGTGATATTGTTGCTATAAATTTTTAAAAGGCGCACATATTTCTGTTTATAAATAATAATACTATTTTATGAATAGATTTCGTAACATTTCTTAAATTTTTAAATCTTATCATATAACTAAAAACTCTTTTGAATACAAATGTTTGTTTTTGAAAATAAAACGATTTCATATATTTAATGATTTTAAGATTTATAAAATAGTAAAAAGCGATATTATGGTATAAATTTGTATTCGATTTTATTAATACATGTTTTGGATGAAAGAGGTAAATAATACTAATTGTAACAAAGACGATGACGGCGACGGGATTTAAATCTAAGTGCTTTGATTTAGAGTTTCTTTTTATTTGGCAGATATTAGCTGTCAGAATGGTTTGGTTTTAATATAGCTAACGATAGTATAAATCGTAATGATCGATGATATTCAGAGTCAAGGACATGGACATACAAAGATGTAAGTATGAATGGATAAGACATGTCAACTTAATATATGAAAAATGGTTCATCCGATTGAGTTTAAATTGTGTATAGTTGTTGCTGACACTTGTTAAAAAGTTTGTTGGTTGGCGTGTTATACGTTATTGATATATGCTTATTAAAAATTACTTATCAATGCATACAGAATATTATCTAGTTTCATATTATCTATACATATGAATAAAAGTGTCTGTCTGTGACTTCAAATTAACTGCTTTTGTAAAGTTAAGGAAGTGGCACATTGGGCTTCACGGTAGCACACACAAGCGATCCCGCGGCCCTCCTAGTTAAGACGGGAAGGTACCGCTGGTTTATAGTGCGTATTCCGATGTTCGTGGCGCACTGGGCGCCATGGACACCGGCGAGCCCCACATACCCACCCACTGTTCCCGTGGAGGAAACGCGTAATGCGTTTTTCTAGAGTAAAAACAAAGCGGCACATTGGGTATGAAAGGATTGGTTAATATTTCTTACACAGCCAATGTCTATGTTTGATGGTGATTACTTACTGATGGTGGCTTATTTACCCGTCAGCTAAACAATTTTACATTTAAAAAAAACATACGTAACATACGTAAGGAACGTATGAGTAATATAACCATCATTATATTATACAAAATAAAAGGCATTTTATACATGTAAGCCCATTAAAACAATCATTTTTTTTTTGGTCATAGCTTATTTGTGAATAATATGTTTTAAGTACATTATCATCCGATATCTTACTTCTGATCATAATCTAATAAAAAACGAGTTTTATTACAAACCATCGATTCAAACGAAAAGTAAAAACAAAGCGAACCAAACCAAGGTCACGTTTTAAATTAATAAAAAAAAAACTTGCTACACAGAATCTGTAAGAGACATCAAACTTGTATCATAAACGTTTCTTTCACGTTACATACAGAAACGTTTAAGCATCAACTAAATTATTATTATTATTAGTTTGATTATAAAACTAACATTCGCAAGCGGTTTCGCCTGCATGTTATAGGGGGAGTTCTGACAGGTGTTACGTATGATAAAAGTAGCCTTCTTTGGGGCTCAAACTTACTCAATACATATATAAAAATCGGTTCAGAAGCTTAGCCGTGAAATCGTAACAGACATACAGAGTGACTTTCACACATATAATATTCACAGTTTACTGGTGGTAGGTATTGGTTGTCTGGGTAGGTACCACCCACTCATCAGATATTCTACCGCAAAACATCAGTACTTGGTATTGTTGTGGTCCGGTTTGAAGGATGAGTGAGCCAATGTAATTACAGGCACAAGGGATATAAAATCTTAGGTCCCAAGATAAGCGATGGTTAACATTTCATACAGTGCCAATGTCTAAAGGCGTTTGGTGACCACTTACAATCAGGTGGCCCATATACTCAAAAAAAATAGTATAGATTAATAATAATAAAGTCACTTCCAGCAAAACACGCCCGAAACATAACTCTCTTCCAAAAACTTCAATCCAATACATCATTGATCGTGACGAGATACATCGTGTTATGATGTGACGTCACTTATTACTAATATTAATGACTGTGATTTCATCTTGCATTTATTTTAATTGTTAGTCAATAATGACTCAATAGCGTCCAGTGAGATATGCTAAGCGAAACTGAACCTTACAAACTAAATACACATTTAATACACAGGGATAGCCTACTGCAGTAATATAAACAACTTTGAGATTGAATTGAAAATTGGCGAAATTGTTATCGGTACTATGGAAAAGCCGAGATGGCCCAGTGGCAGGAACGTGTGGATCTTAACCGATGATCGGGGGTTCAAACCCGGGCAAGCACCACTGAATTTTCATGTGCTAAATTTGTGTTTTTAATTCATCTCGTGCTTGACAGTCAAAGAAAAAATCCTGTGTCGAACCCGCATTGGAGCAGCGTGGTGGAATAAGCTCCAAGCACTCTCAAAAAGGGAGAATAAGCCTTAGCCCAGCAGTGGGACATTCACAGGCTGTTAATGTTACTGAAACAGTGTACTATCGAAGTAAAATTAAAGTGTGTACGAATAGTGTTATGTTATAAAAAAAGATTTTATATATTTTTAATGCAATATATAGCAGAATTATTAGTAAATCGCATGGAGTATGTCAATCTAAAGTTTGTTTATCTAAGCTCCTTCGATTGGGATGGGTTATATGAATCAATTATATAAAAAAAAATGATTAAATATGTCAGTCAAATGACAGCGATAACCTTTTTTTTATATTAAAACCTGCAGCTCGAATATACATTTAGAAAAATACAAGTTGTAATTTTTTTTTTTATTGTTTAGAGGTAGGCGGACGAGAATATGGGCCAGTTGATGGTAATTGGTCACCAACGCCCATATACATTGGCATTGTAAGAAATTTTAACCATCGCTTACATCGCCACTGCGCCACCAACCTTGGGAACTAAGATGTTATGTCCCTTGTGCCTGTAATTACACGCTCACTCACCCTTCAAACCTAAACACAACATTACGAAGTACTGCTGTTTTGCAGTTGAATAACTGATGAGTGGGTGAAACCTACCCAGACGAGCTTGCACAAAACCCTACCACCAGTATGCAAAATTCGTTTGCACGGTTAAATTAAAACATACTAAGACGATTCGTAGGTATGTGTGTCAACTGGTAGTAATGCAATGTGGATTATAGTTAAGCCTTGCCTTAAAGGAAAATGCTTCGTCCACTTTATTTATACTGATGATTAATTTTGTGCAGTTGCAGCTGATTTAGACCAATAACAGTTATGTGATTACGTAGTTCGTGTATCGATTAAAATGAGTGTAGTAACTTCTGTGTCGAGTTGTCTTAATTAGTACAGGTTAATCTTAAACGAAGATTACGGATTCAAATCCTGCAAAATATCGTTGATCATTTATATTCTTAATGTGTTTACAATTGACGACCTGGCTTGGGGATGGAATAAAATATCACGAAGAAACCTGGATGATATGTCAGATGAAGTTTTGCAACATGTATATTCCTCAAGCCGCAACAAATGGTGGACTAATTTCATCTTCTTGAAATAGGGGAATCCTTAGCACTGCAGAGACATTTACGCTCTTACTTTATGTACAAGTACATGAAATTCACGTTTGTCACGTCAATAGTGCAAATTTAAAGCGGTTGTCACTGCAAAGCGCAGCTACTAATACAATATTGTGTACTGAGACCTTCTCCAAGACGCGCTACATATTCTGCTGTAAGTTTTATTTATATTGGCTTAATAGCTTTTCCAATTAATTAAAAATAATCTCCTTATTTATTGGAGTAGATATTTATATTATACAAAATTGTTATATAGTTAGTTATTCGTTTCTATCGAATCACGTAACTTTTACATGTATTGTTTTAAAAAAATATTCTTTCTGTGTACTCGATATAAAACAAACGATGCAAAATTTCATTAAAACTCAGTTATAGTTTTAAAAAATGTTTTTCGATAAAATATTTGTATATTTTTGAAATGTAATTAATTTAGAAAGAAATATTTTTCGTTTTTCTACTGCTAGCTATATCAGCTTATCAGCCGTCCACTGCTGAACGAAAGCCTCCCCCATAGAACGCCAACCATCCCGATCTTGGGCAGCCCGCATCCATCCCGTACCTGCTGTATGTATATATATACTGCTAGCTAGAAATAGTTCAAAATTCAATAAATTACGTCACAAGTATATCATTTCAATAATAAAGTTCAGTCACGGTGGTGACTAACTGGTGGTCAACTGTCAGAAACATCTAACCGATCTCTTCATCGTCAATCCAACACTTATATTACTACGTGAACGTACTATTGGAACGAAGATGTGTACTCTTGTATCTGTAATAACACTGGTTCATAACCTTTTAAACCAACTACCAGTACTACAAATGATTGCTGGTTTGCGGTAGAATTAGCTAGCAATGTACCTTTATGAAAATTCCACACGCTCAAATCAACCCGTGGCTTATCACGTACGATTGCCTATATATCGAAGGCGTTTGCATTGCTACAACAAAATGCCCTGATGAGTTATTTATACAATCATCAAATTGTGAATAAGATACTTATATATTTTTCTATGACAAGCAACGTTAGACAAGATATTCTAACAACAAAATAACATTTAAAAATAATTTTAATCTATACTACTTACAGGTAGTCTTAGCGTGTACATTACATAATAAATACTAGCTAAACAATAAACATTAATCACGTTTATGTAAATCTGAACACATTGGAAGTTGAAACGAATGAATAAATAAAGTCCCACTGCTGGGCGACGGTCTGCTATCATTTTGTGAACGCATCATTCATGTGACCTGCAAGTTCCAACGCGATGTTTTGCTTCACCTCCGAGCAGGAGATGAATGACAAACCCAATTAAACTCAGTGGTTTGTTTACACAGCGGTCTTGCTCGGACTTACACTCGAGTTTTATATTCACGTGTCACAGACCATATTGGCTCTTAATTTGACTATGTACAATAAACTCACCGTCATTTTACTTGACCACGGATGGTAAGGGAATAATGTTCCTGTTTAGATATTAAATATAATTATCGTTTTGTTTAAGTGTGACTTAAATTGAAACTAATATTGAAAATCTCATAATATTTTTGTTTGGATGTCTATCCGTCAAAAAGTTCATAATTATGATTTTACAGAATTTTAATCAAATAACCATTGATTATTTTGTTTATAGATATTCACGCGTCATTAAATATTTGTTGACACTTGCGTATAGATTTATGTCATAGTGTAGTTAAACATTTATTGATAATAAATGTTTAACAGATTTGTTTTATTGTAAGCATAAGCAAAAAGTTACCTTTTTTAAATAAATCTTTACTATTTTTTTCATAAACCGCCGGTTTTAGAGTGTGTAAGAAAGTAATATTGTTAAATCAAATAAAAGGTAATTCACCGATTCAACAACAAAATTACGTCACAATTAATACGAAATTTAAAAAAAGATAGTCATTTGTCATGTTCTTAAGCTTTGAGGTTTTTTATTTAACTTACAATATAAATAATCTCACAGGCATACAAGAATTCAACTGACCGATCGAAATACCGAACAAATATAGTATGATGCTGTACAATAAATCATAATTTAAGCTATAGACATTCCGAAGATACAAGACATACTTACAAAATTCCTTACAACAATTATTAGGAGTATATTATCATTAATCTTCGATAAATTATAATTAACAACGAACCCGCGGGATACATATCGATATTGTTCTATGAAAAATAATAAATAATAATAGTCACTAATGATCGGCCAGTGGTCATAATTTGACTAATCATTATTGAAAATTTACTGGGTATTTTACTAGGGCATTGTTCAAGGATGGGTACTACCCACTTATCACGTATTCAACCGCTAAATAGCAACATTTTGGATTTTTGTGTTCCGGTTTGACGGGTGAGTGAGCCAGTGTAACTACAGGCACAAGGGACATAATATCTAATTTTCTAAGGTTGAAGATGCATTGACGATGTAAGTAACGGTTAATGTGGTCCATATGCCCGCCGCCTTCTTATTTTTTTAAACAAAAAGTAAGTAAGTCGAAAGTATAATATATGACTTTGCATATTTCGAATATTTTCCAGTTGATAACACTAAAGCTTGTCATTAGCTCCTAAAAAGGAAATACGGTTCGGACGGAAATGGTACTGAAATGTCATGTATTTGCCTGTTTTTATATAGATAGTAATGTAATGGATATATTATAAAAACAAGTCGTGTTTAAACGATGTTGTCTGGTTGATTGAATAGCGCATGGCAAACTGCGCAGATATATTCATGAAGGGATTTGAACCTGAGACCTGAGATATCTGCGTCCTTTTGACCACTAGAACAACGATCAAGTACATGTAAACAACTATTATACTTGTTATTATTAGCATAAGTATTAAATTGCGATACGTTTATATTGTTTCACAACGTAATAGTTGATATTTATACGATTAAAGTGTAATTAAACCGTGTCGAAGCCTCTTTGACGTTCTGTTTGAGGATTAATATTACAAGGGTGGTAATAATGTATATCTATATATTCATATGTCTGTTAGTAAGCTCATTACAATGTCATGGGTTGTGGATGTCGGCAGTTTTTTCAATGTGCAAAGTCGAGTTCAGTGCTAGGCATATATTATAGATACATGTATAAGGTATAATTAATTCAATGTATAAAGTTAAATAACACGCATTTAACCTTTGAAATATAATATAACGATTCAAAATAAATATGAGGAGAAAACAAGCTGTTTATCACTTCTTGAACGTAAAAATAATTATTTATTTATTTATTTTTTTATAAAAAGAACAGCTTTAGTTTTTTGCACGGGTTATAGAAATGCAAACCAGAAATGTTTTATTCAGTCATGTAAAACTAGCTTAAGAATTATACTTTTTTATTCATTATCTGTAGCAACAACACAATATAAGGCAGTGTGTACAAGTCAAACAAAGTCACCCTTAGCGCGTGGCGGGGCTTACGAATTTTCATATCAAAGCATTGCTCAGTTTTATGAATTACATTCAATTGAGAGGGCCGTTATGTCGTCTTTATTTTGTAACTCGTGGGAGAGTTTAATTCGTCCCTTAATCGCATTAGTGTGTTCGCATCTTTATCACGATATCATTACTTTGCAGATTTTTAAATAAACATTCGCAGACAGATGTAATTAAAATACTCTCGCATTGAATATAAACTAGTTTGTTGAGTTTCATCATTCAACACATGGATGTTTTTGTTGATAATAATAATTATTTGTATCCGTATATATATATTTATGATAGGTAATTGTTATTATGATGTGATACTAAATTTATATGTAGGTACGAATACCTTAAAATAATAACCAATAATTCTTTTTTACAAGATTATCATATATGTCAAATTACTAACGGTTTGGAATGTACATTGTATCTGAAAGAACCGGCAAGAATTTCGCTAGCTATTCCTTATCTTAAATGAAATACATAATTAAATATATAATCAATGAACGAGAACTCTAAGCTTTTTAAAATAAATCTTATCTGTAACGTTTCTTTAATAACATTTAAATTTATTAATAAATAAATTTAAAAATATCTACGGATATTTTGTGTTACACATATTACTTTGCTAAAACTATAAAAACAGCGAATTTTAATTGATAAATATTATTTAATATTCTTATGAAAAATTACTTCACTAATTATATATATTATTATTGTTTTAGATATATAGATACAGACATTATAGAGATCTGAAAGTGATTTAAGAATACTAAGCTAATTTGAATGTAAATCTGCGTGGTAACAGCTTAATGCTTATGTAATATTATAAGGGAAATTTCTTTCGATCCTGGAACATAACTCAACGTTTATTTTTCGTTTTCGAGGCACGGGAGTGAAACAGTGCCAATTATAAAATCCGGAATGCTACTGATAATTTAATTTCTTTACATAAAAAATACATAAAAATTTTATTGATCTGCTCCGAGCTTTAAGGATCTCGATATGTGTGCCTTACTATCGTATAATATCTTAGTATCAACACAAAGTGATTTGTTTCCAACAACGTTGTCAACAAATATACGTTACTATGCTGTGTAATTGTTGGTGATATTAAAAAAAACTGTGCTAAGCATAGGAACAGGCAATTATTTAATGGCAAAGAACAAATACATTTTATTATCTTTCTGTAAGCCAAATACTCTCACATGAATATTATTTTTTCAATCGTTCGGTTCAACTTGGGGTCAACACAGAGGGACGGCGTCGACTGGCGTCCGAGTGACGTCACTCGGTCGGACCCCAACCAATTTATTAGGTCTTAGCCTTAATACATATAAATATGCAAAAAAAAAACTGTTCAGTACCTTTGTTGTTGTATTCACGGTTTCTTTTGTTTCTTGGCTATTGCGTGTTAAAATTAAAAAAATATATAGAGATAAGAGTAAAAAAATATGCATATTCATATGTTGTCCAGTACGGTCGAATTCCGTGGACTGGACGAAATCTAGTTACGTTGAAAACTATACTAATGTTATAGTAAAATAAATGCAGAATTAACTCTGCCTGTCTGTTACGCTTTCACGGTTTAACCAGTAAAGCGATTTTGATGAAATTTGGTATGATGCAAGCTTGAATCCCAATAAAGGATATAGGAAACTCTTTTATACTTAACACCTGCCCCCTCCCTACGCGGGCAAAGCCACGGGGGTAGACTAGTGATATAATATTTGATTATAAATAAACTTGAAGCATTTGTTGCCATTTCTAGCATAAAATTCCGATATCGCGACGTATTCGCGATGTCGTCCCAGACCACCGGCACCGGGCATTGTCCGATTTGTTCCCATTTCCATGAATTTTGTTTATTCAAAGTTTTTTGTCCTTTTTTCACGCATACACTTGATTTATACCTCGCCATTAGGTTATGTAAGTAAGCGATGTCTGCGTCCCGCTCTACGGGGCGTCCGATCTCACTAGATAACGACAACACATGTTGTCATCTTGTACGTTTTCATTCAAATACATTAGTAATAAAATGATATTGTGCCCGAAGTGTCACTTATTCATTGATTGCCGTTTTTTTTTATTAAAAAAAAAAGAAATCGCGCAACGGATGCTAATACGGTGAATTGTAATTTGATATCGGTTCAGTGTGAAAAATACTTTTGCTTAATTTTTATTCCTTAAGAATAATAATATTAACATCAAATGTATTTTTATTTTTTTTATTTTAATCCATTTCGAGATTTTATTTTAAATAATTAGTTAAATAATACTAATTTCTGAATTAAAAATAATAACTTAATTTCAATAAAGTTAATTTCAACTTTTTATTTCTTTAAGCAACGTAATAATCATTATTATAGTTATACAATTAACGGCTACAAATTATTTAATGAATAGAAATAGTAGCTCTGTTTACACGTAATAGTCAAAAAATTACAAAAAAAACATTAAACCGCTAAGTCACCGATCGTAAAGCATACGAACGAACATACAAATATTACAAACAAAACTCACTTGTCACCCGTGAGCTTTTTTGTTTGCATTTTTGTGTTTTTGTCCGAGTCGATGAAGGGAGGAACGCTCGACGGGGGGTCCGACCCCCCGCGGCACAAGTACACAAAACGCTCCGTGATTCACAAAGACAAAAAGGAAAAATTACGTCCAATAAGATACTAAAGTACAACTGCAGCAACGTTTGTGTACGTCGAGCAATTAATATTTAAGATACGATATAAAATTGATCAATCGGGGTTAACTTTATCACCGTTTGTTTAAACTGTAACAAACACATTTACGTACAATGTTATTTATAAGTATTAAAATTTGTGAACAATACTTTTAATTGTATGAATTAAATAAGTACTTGATATATAATATATATGAAATTGTCATATGTGTCTATTATATAGTATTTATTGTAAAATAAAAAATAAATAAAATGTGTATATAATATTTAAAAAAAAATTAAGTGGATCGACAATTAGACATACGTACAAGTTTCAATATAAATATGGTCATCCCTTATCATCTTATTTTCTGGCTCAAGAACTATTTATTTTATCTAATATAAATCTGTTTAACCAACTTGCAAGACAAATTAGAAAGCACTGTATTGTCATTATCAAAATAATAATACGTATTAAGTCGAGTTAAGTAATGATAATAATCATGAATTAGTTCACAGAGTATCCTCAATCTTCATAAGAAGTCCTCACACTTATTCTGTATCTTAGTTTTATACAGATTTGTGCAATTAACTGTCGCGACTCGTGTCGTATATCATTCGACATTTATCATCCGATGTGGTCGAATAGAATTTATTTACCGTTTCATATAATATTCTTGTATGCTCACCATCATCTAGAAGCGGCGCTTTTAAAACAATCAGAACTTAAAGTCATGACGTCATCAATAGTAAATTGGGTATAAATTCCTTTTAAATTATATTCTTGTAAATTTTGTAATTTAGTAGTTTAATTAATAATGCATATTTTTTTTATCATGATACATGTAGTAGATACTATATACTTGGTGATAGAGCTTTGTGCAATCCCGTCTGGGTATTGTTGCGTTCCGGTTTGAAGGGTGAATGAGCCAGTGTAACTAAACAACACAAGGGACATAACATCTTACCAAGGTTGGTGGCGTATTGGCAACGTTAGCATTGGTCAATACTTCTTACATCGCCAATGTCTATGGGTGGTGGTGACCACTTACCATCAGGTGGCTCATTTGATCATCCACATATAACATAAAAATAATACCTTACTAAATTGGATTTCTAAGGTCCAGAAACGAATGAACTCTGGTATGACTTCATAAATAATATATAAGTTACATATTGTTCTCGAAAACAAATGTCCGTTGAATGGTTTTTGCATTTGTTGACTTAATACAAAACGGTTTTACGGTGGTCGATGTCGGATCATATTGAGTATACTATTTATAGCGAGCGATGCTATAATATTAAATAGTTATAACATACTTGGCTTGGCTTTGTTTTTCAAATAGTTTTTCTCTTTATCTTTTTTATACAACAAAGAAATGAATATAACCTAGACATAAAGAAAACATATCTTATAGTTACGGTAGCCTAGAATATTGCGGCTTTATAAAGCGGGGTTTGATTTGATGTTTGTGTTTGTAATAAAGCTTATTAATAACTGCAACTATGACACACGTATATTGATTTTTTAGCATTTTTGTTTATCATAATTATCCAGCTCTTTCATATCCTAGCTGCATAATTATAGCTCACATTACGGAGACAGCTCAAGCGCTTGCAAGCGACCACATTGCACAAATGTTCCGCTTATTTAGATGATCGCGAAATTTATAGTCTTTGAGTAAACGTTGTATTGTCTTCGGAATTATTAGCTTCGTTCGTTTATATTTTTACGTTCCCACATATTAAGTATTGGATTTCGATTATGTTGTCAAAGTTTTTGTATTTGCTTTGAATGATAGTACATTGTTTTTCTAAGTTATAAAATATTAAATATTATTTGAAGTATCTCTAGTGCGGGCTTACATTTTTTTTTAATTTAATAAGGTCGTATCAAAGGCAAAGACGCTAACTAGAAATTATCACTTCTCATACAAACTTGCACTTAAAAAGGAACCTTACATTGCACTGTACTGTATCATTGATCTACCAACCGTTGTATCCATTATGTTTTGTCTATTGTGCCTTGTGTCAGACTCAAAAGAACTTTATAAACAGAAAATGTTTTTACTTATAATCAATGTTGAGTGTATATGTTGAAATTATTTTAAGCTTCATTATTAAGTTAAGATCAGGACATAGATCGACTTCTTAAAACAAGCAATACGGTTTTGTAATTTCAAGCAAAATTAAAGCGATTAAAGCTATAGATAAAGCAATTAAACTCAAATCAAAATAAAGCGCTTCTGAAGTGTCATTTTACAAGATCAAATGAAATTGTATTATAAATGTCTTCTTGTACGCTATTAAATATTAGATTTTATAATTGCTATATCTTTTATTAAACCAGTTAATGCTAAGACAATGTTTTAGGCTGAAGTGCGTCCCCGCAACGGACGTTCTTAGTTCGTTAACTCCAATACTCGCCGCCCAGACCTCCAAGCAGGTCATACTCTCAACACCAGAATAGTCAAAAGCACTCTCTCAAACAGATATTCGTATAGAGAATTCAAGTATCAGTAACCAGAAATAATTGCCATAAAATATTTTAGCGCTTCAATTGTTTCGAACTAGTCGCGCTGAAGAGAAAAGCAGATGTCACATTAAAATTCTCGAAGTTATTCCACCGTCAAACCGCACTCGAGCAAATTAGAACTACTCGTTCCCTGTAAAGACGCAATTTCTTTTGTCTTACTTCGAAAATATAATATTATTTATATAAGGAATAATTTTATTATATTTTATATGTATGTATATATATTAAATGTTATTCTTAATTGTACACCACAAAGGGAAAAATACAAAACATGGGTACAGCCTAAATAAAAGTAGCATACAATTATGGACCTTACGGACAGACCTGACGGCGTAAGTAATAACTGATAGGATATAAGGTATGTAGGTAGTGCTGTAATAATAAATAAAATAACAATAATCTATAATTAAAACAATCTAATAAATAAATGTAAATATATATGTTCTTAAATCTAGACATCAAAAAGTATAACAAACACTTCATATTATAAAACAACCGCCCCTTCTGTCTGTTTGTTTGAACGCAATAAACTCAAAAACTACCAAATGGTTTTTCATACATTTTTCAACAAATGGACGGAGTGATTCATGATAATCGTTTAAGTGTACAATTTATTAAGGTATTGAGTTAATTGGCTGAAATATGACGATTATTGTTGAAGATGTCGGACAAAATCATACCGGCTTGGAGCTCTACTGGCTTGCAAGCCAATAGTTATATGTATTACGATATAATTGTTTTATGCAAAACCTTATTCTACCCACTTAATAAGTAAGACTCGATTTAAAAGTGCTCTATTAAAATTGTTTGAACTAATTACAATATTAAGAGCTTTCATCTAAATATTATGGAATCTACAGTAAAATGTGTCTTATTACAACGCAATTGACATTGTTTTAGCTCGTTTTTTACAAACGATTTTTGTACACTACATTTTCATTAAAATATCATCGTTATGCTAGCTTATATTAGCTTCGTTAATCGTTGTTTATTGAAGATTATTATGTATCCTATCAAATTTTAAGACAATTCTCGACATTTTGGTCCCCCTGAGGATAAGTCACCTCTACTTTTTATCCATCGTATATGTAGTAACACAGACTCACTCTACCTCGAAACCGGAACACGAAAATACAGTGTGTTGGCGGTTTGTTTAAATATTCCCAAATAAGACTATACCTTGGGACCAATTTAATGGGTATAATAGAACACCGTACGGTGTCCGTTATAGGTTTCATGGTGCATGCTGGCGTCAGTCAATTTATTAGCCATGAATTACAGATGACTGTTAGAACGATATTGACATCATTCCTAGTAACGGCCAGTCAATAGTTACGTATTACAAAGACGCACGTCGTCAATCGAGATGAAATAGACAATCACGCAAGACCATATTGTTAAGAATTTTGATTGTGATGTGGAAAAAAATAAAGCAGATTAAAGATTTGTTAAATAATCGGTTACGCGCGTTTATAACCTTTTGTTTTCATAACTATATACCTAAAAACAATAGTAGTTTAGAAATTAACGAGTACAAGTACTGGGCGTTATGTTAAACCTATTACTTTGCGTGCAAACCTATAACGTAAGATGTGGTCACATGTATAGAATAAAAAGAAAAAAGGGGTATACAGACAAAACTGATAAAACTCGCTAACCAAATTCACGGTACAGTAACTTAATAAAATTAAACTACTATTCTCCACGAACTTGTCTCATTATTTACTCTAAAATCCTATTTCTCACGCTGATTTATCGCCTGTCAATTTAAAATAGCGATCTTTATTTGTGTATCGGCTCACAATCTACCGGTAATGGGATATTTAAAGTGCACTGACGTTACTCTCCGGAAATCACAGCTGTAATAAAGACCTGAGGTAGAAAGCGGTGCCCACTGCCCACTGTGTGATAGATGCGATCTCAACGACAAAAAAACAACGAAAATCGCCTTACCAGGCATGTTTCATAAAACGAATGACCCCCATCGTATATCCTCACCTGCTTGGTATGACATAAATTATAATAACATTATGTTGTACACGATCGGACCGTCTCAACAAATACTCATTCACTAGGAAATAAGATGTTTTCGAAAATATATTGTCCGAGATATTAGGACGGGTCAAAATAAAAAAATAATAATACATATATATAAAGCTCTAATGTCGACTCGCTTGCTGCGCGTCCTTTGTGTTTGTTTACATGACTAATGTCGCTTGAATACGGATTAGAATTGAATAACGTTTTAATATATCAATCCGAGTCCTTAATATATTAAAATTAAAACGATTAATACGATTTCTATTTCGATATATTCGATTTATCGATATTTAGTAAAACATTCCATCAAATACGAATGATTTTAAATTAACTCCGAACCATTTTTCGTCCTCCGGAAGCGACGTTCACAAACTGTAATGCCACAGTCATACATCTCGCGGCGCTTCTACGCAATAATTCGGTACATTAAACTTTTATTTCTCGGGGCTTTGTGTAACCGATTTGAGTTAGTGGGCATTAAAATCGATTCGGATCGAGAGGAAGACCACGCGCCCCCAACGTAATTAGCGCTAAGCAATATTTAGCGGCGCTTAACGAAATCGAATTAGAGGTGTCGTAAAAATCGATTAGCGAGCCGGGCGAAATAGTGTTATGTAACCGCACGCTTCCGAGTGCCTTTTATTATCAATTAGATGGGTTTATGTGCGGAGTAGGTGAGGATTAGACCGTACGTGTCTCGGCTCGACCGCGGGGGCTTAGACCCGAGGGACCCCGATGACAGCTGCCTCCGTCGCGTCCGAGGAGTTTATGCCGCGCTATTGACAGCTAAGTTACATCGTAACTCATCGCTTACAAACATGTTGTGATGCGTACGAAATATATTGGTTAGTTAGTACGCGCTCGCGGCGTAAGGGTCGACGTTAACTCCGCGGGATTCAATTTATGCTGTTTTATATGGACTTGTCCATTTTTGTTAATGTGAAAATTAAATCAGGACCTGTGTTGCTCCGTGAGAAGAGAATGAGTACGCGGCGCCGACGTCTTAACCTCCATACTGGTAAATGAAACCTGTTGATGATATATTTGTAGCGCGGACTCTTCGTAATGTTGCATATTAGTTTTTTTTATTCGGCTACCAGCTTATATATATTGCTTTCGATTAAACTCCGCTGCGAATATGTTCTCTTTTTATTAAGATACAATGACTATTAAGAAAACGTTTCAAGGTATCGTTTAAGGTTTTTAAAAAGCGAACAAGACGATTATTTTTAAACCTTAATATATATTTTCGAATCTAAATTTATTTTTAGGTATTTAATGTCTTGGTACTAGGAGTAGAAAGAATCGACTATAATAACAAGGACAAAGATAAAAAAATGCATAAAAAATCTATACTAATACTATAATTGCGAAAGCATCTTTGTCTGTCTGTTTTTTTGCCTGTAACTCTTTCACTCTTTAAAGCTTGAACCCAAACGAAGGACATATTTTATACCTAACACTTGCCCCACTCACTTAAACGTGGGCGAAGTCGTGGGAGAAGACTAGTTGAATATATAAAATTAAATATTGAATTCAACAATCTTCCGAAATCTTCTGAAATACTCCGATCGAGCAATCAGTGCGCTGTAAAGTCGGATCAGACTTACCCTCAGGAATCCATTGACGCCTCCGTGGAAGTATTCCGAACTTCGATATTTGATTCCGTTGGAAATATTAATGAGACAAATCTTCGTCCTTCGAATAACGTGAGTGACAGGGGGATGATTAAACATTGATGGGGCCTGGACAGCGTGGTCACGACGACAGGATATTGGACTCGTAAAGAAGAGTCGGTATTTTATTCACTTGGAATATTTCAAGTACATTGACAAGTGACACGCGGTAAGACGTGACGTCACCGGCAATAATTTCGAGCATGTTATTTTTAGGATTTAGTCAAAATCTTTTTATTAAAACCTCAAACTCTTTAAACGTGCAATACCAATATAAAAACTAATGCTTGTTTTTGTTCGTATTCCATGAAATCATGCATATCCGATTGCGTTGAAACATTGTTTTTCTTATTGGCCCTTGTGTAAATGTCTGGCAGGATACTAATTAAGCACAATAGGTGGCGCGCGCGTTGTATAAGATAATAATTGCTTATAAAAACATAAAGAAGCATAGTCATGCATACCGGACATGACAATATTTAGAAGCTTTTGTTTTATATTAAAAATATGTATCAAATTGTGTTAATCATAAGAAACGAAGTGTTTTATGTATGCGAGTTATTTTATAAACGTATAATATCATCATAATGATTGTTGATTTAAAATGTTTTGCTAAGAAAGTTACATATTTGTAATTTATTTATTTTAATTTATAGCTTTAATAGATGGAAAATCAACAAATTTATTAGTAGATACCAACTTTAACTATGATTGATATTTACATAACATGTTACAGATGTGGCAATAACAAAATGTAACATAAAAAAAACTATTATTCTAAATTCTACATATCGTACGTAGCTTAAAGACAATTAAACGGAATAGCATCCAAAACTAAATATAAAAAATTAACTTCAAATACAGTAACACCCTGAAAATGTCCCACTGCTGGGCTGTAGCCTCCTCTCCCTTTTTGAGGAGAAGAATTGGAGCTTATTCCACCACGCTGCTCCAATGCGGTTTGGTGGAATACACATGAAGCAGAATTTCAGTGTAATTAGACACATGCACGTTTCCTCACGATGTTTTCCTTAACCGTCAAGCACGAGATGAATTATAAACACAAATTAAGCACATGAATATTCAGTAATGCTTGCCCGGGCTTGAACCCACGATCATCGGTTACGATTCACGCGTTACCACTGGGCCATCTTCAAATAAAACACTTAAAATAAATATATAGTTAGATCACATATGTACACAAAAATAACTCGATTTATTAAAGTCGTTTAACAATACAAACTAAGAGGTCACTATAATAAGATCCAATAAGTAGCTGAGACGGATGACCACTGATCGATGATACGGCGTCATGTCTCCCGTTATCTGCGATGTATAAGCTGGAATCTCTTGGTATCGAGATGATCACGATACTTGGACGCTCGGACGGTAATTTTTCACGCCTTTTTCGGATTCTGTAGAGGTAGCAGACGAATGTTTTTTTTTCTGCTTCTATTATACTATCTATATTTGGATTTAAATCGTTTTATAATAATTATAAGTTGATTTTAGAAGTATAATTTTACTTGTAGAGTAAAATATTTTTATTTTATTTGAAAAAATGAAATTTGAATGTAGTAGATAAGTTTTGTATATGTACTGAATCTAGTTCTTATCAAAGCTCACGTCGTTTAACAATAATATTTTACACGTTTCGAAACATAGCAAGGTTATATATGTTTATTTTTTTATATTTTGAAATAGCGTTTTTTTAGCAATTGTTTCGCACGGTTGCATACAGTTCACCAAAATCATTAGCGAATAACGATTAAATAACGATAACGATCTCTAGCCTTCCTCTATAGAAGAAGTATCTGGCGCAACAATAATTTCACTTTGTGGTATGGCTTGGGACAAGCCCGTACCATCCACTCTTCACATATTCTAGTGGCAAGCAGTACTTATTGTTATTGTGTTTGGTTTGAAGGGTGAGTGACCCAGTGTATCTATAGGCGAAAGGGACATAACATGTTAGTTGTAACAGCACCAATGTGTATGGGTGATGATGACTTACCTTCAGGCGTTGCTTCAAAATTTAAAAGCCATAAAACCAAGCAGTATTGTTTCTCAGATACAACGGCGACCAATACAAATAATAAGACTCAATACAACAACTATTTACGTAATTTTACGTAACTTGGTCGCTACTTGCTAAGCTTCAATAAAGTACCTCGTTTGCCAGTTTCTTTCTTTCGGCCCAGTTAATCTTAAACGAAGAGTGCGGCTTAAAGCACTGATAAGTAAATTTTCAAGTGCTTAATTGGGGTTCATAATTCATATCGTGGCCAGCGGTGTCGGAAAACAGAGAGAGACGAATTACGAGAGGGTTTAAAATAAACTACAAATTACATTTAATAGGTGTATATATATTTTTATATTAAAATAATATCAAACTCGTAAATATGAGCTTCTTGTAAACAACGTATGTTTGTAGTAATTAATAACTAGCGTAATAGCACCATGATAACTGCAATTTAAGTCCCATGACTGGCAACCCATTGATCAATGTTCATGTGAAAAGGTGAGCAATGCACCTGACTTTTTGTCGTTCATCAAAATGCTCAGAGCTCGTGACATTAAACGTTCAATACTCTAATAAAAACAGTTGAATTTCAATCAAAATAGAAAATTAGTTACGTTACGTTTAAATTAAATTGTACACAGTTTCAAATATAAAAATATATTTATTACGTAATATACAATATTGTTTAGTGTAGCTTATCTTGCTGTAAGTACCAAGCTAAGCCATACTATGAATAACGGGTAATTTTGTAAATGTTAGCCGATGGTGCAGTGGTTAAAACATTTAAATCTTAACTTTTGATTGTGGTTTCAAACCCAGACAAAAACAACTGAATTTTTATTCGCTAAATATGTGTGTACAATTTTGGTGTTCAGCGGTGATGCTTCCATCGTCATCGTGAGGAAACCTGCATGTGCGTTCGGATAAAAATCTGTCACAAATGTATCTTATTCTCAGAGCTTATTCCAATAGTACGCATTGCGTACTGTATAAAAAAATTCAAAAACGAATGAGATTTTTGAATATCGCAATCGAATCGGTAAAATTAATCAAATCTGACATAACCACAAAACTATATTTGACGTTTATGTCAGTTTATGAAATCAAAGATATTCAGATTCGGCACGAGCGCACCCTGGGGCGACAACTTGTAATAAATAAAAATAAAAGAGATCCATGCATACAGAGGTGTATTACTCCAAGTTGATTTATTAGGCAGAAAGGTGCAGCCTTCAGCCCCGAGCGAAATAGTTTTCGCGTCAGCAATTTTTATCCCTATGTAAAAAAAAAACGATGTCCGTCCTTTAAATTGTCTGTTACAGAACATATTACTACAAGATCTTAGTGACTTTTATATTACTGTTTTAAAATATTTATATTGTAATAAGTATACGACGAAAAATATAATATTTAAAAGACGTTACACGAATTATATTTTTCGAGTGAATGGTCCATGACAACACTTCCGATGTCGTCACGTAATGTATAGCATTTGTTTTATACATACATATGTATATTTTTAATAGATATTACAGAACTACAAAATTACAATTTTTGAGATAAATAGTTTTTATATATTTAAACTTAAATACAAACCTGCTATAGCACATTCGTTTTTAAAAAATAAAAAATTTAGTATAAGTATATATGTATCAAAATCGTATAGCATATTTTTTTTAAAGAATCGTCGGGGACAATAACTAGTGCTGTTCCAAGTGTGAAAAACTAAGGGTTCGTGATAAATGTGGGTGTATGAATAACATTTGCCCGTCTTCAAAAATCTGGTACATATGATTAGACGCCCTCAGGACGCAGGTGAATACCATCATAATAAATCTTAGTCGCCTAATTGTAAGAGTATTAGATCGATCGATCAGTTGCTTCTAAAATTGTGACTCTTTAATTTTGTCGCGTAATTAAATATTGTCATATTTTTTAACGATAATTCTAATGTTTAAGGTTCGATGAACTTTAATATATTCAAATAATATTATGGCATTGACACCTGGATGAGTAGTTTAGTGTTTTATAGTAAGTTTTTTTATAGAAAATCGGCTTATAGCTGTGTTTATGCGTATAAAATTATATATTAAGTGTATCCATTGTACTAAATATAAAATACAACTGTCCTTCAACGAATTAAATGTAGGTATAAAAATATATATATCGATGTAATTGTTTTTTTTTTTTTTAATTTAAATTTAAATCTTACGACTTTATTTATAAACGTTGCTTAGCGGCTGCAGTGAAACAATTATTTCGCTCTTTCTGTCATTATCGATTTGACATTCGAAAGAAGAAGACATAGCATTGCTTTAATAAATAATCACCCGCTAAACAACGTTTATATGTCACGCCGTAAGACATCTAACGTTTAATAAATAATAATTAATTTCTTTAACGCGTTCGATTTTCTAACATTATTTTTTATATATCGAACAACGCACAGCTTAAACAGAAAAACATATTTGAATTTTTGAAGACAACTTCGTATAATAATATAACGCTCTTAGGCGGGGATTGTGAAATCTTTGGGGCAATGTAACCCCTCAATCTTTAACTTTATCCAATAGTTCGAATCGACTTTATTTTTATTGACTGCCTCGTTGGTCTAGTGGCTGCATGTATGACCGCAGACCTAGAGGTCCTCGGTTCAAATCCCAGGTCAGGCTAGTAAAAATATAATGAGTTTTTTGTCGAAGATTTCTCAGTACTAGCCCGAAGTCTGGAAGTTGGAAGTGTTGCACTCCCGTAGCTCGGATAGCGCGTAAAACCGTTGGTCCTGCGCCTAAACTCTTTCCGGTCGTGTCTAATTGCCGTCCCACTGGATTATAGTATATTATAATTTACATTGAGAAGCCGAGATGGCCCAGCGGTAAGAACGCGTGAATCTTAACCGATGATCGTGGGTTCAAACCCGGTCCAGCACTACATAATTTTCATGTGCATAATTTGTGATTATAATTCATCTCGTACTTTACGGTGAAGGAAAAAATCGTGAGGAAACCTGCATGTGTCTAATTTCACTGAAATTCTGCCACATGTGTATTCCACCAACACCTTCTCTTCAAAAAGAGGAGAGGAGGCCTTTAGCCCAGCAGTGGGACATTCACATGCTGTTACGGTACTGTACGGGTAATTTACAAAAGTAAATACTGGTATTCTCGTCGTATTTATTAGAAACCGCATTCCAAGTCAGTTATAGTTTCATGAAGGAACTACCAACAAAGTCTAAAGTGAATGCTGAACACTTATTCGTTATATCATCTTTATCACACAAATATATTATAATCTTAGTGGTTTAAATACTTTTTACTTGTTCTATTTATACGTTTATAAATTAAAACGCATTAATTATCATATAATTAAGCCTCGAATAGGCGGTTTACGGAAACCGACTCGAAGTTTGACCGCGGAACCGCAAACTGGACGTTTCTGGAGGTTAACCAGGAATCCTTGAATATTTCAATACTTTTCAAACGCAAACGCACAAGTTTCAGTTTTATATTTACGAAATAAATTTATTATAATGATGATTTATTCCATTTTGTCATTATAATTACTTAACTTAAACGCGTATAGTTATTTCCGACTACATTATATTTTATGAATAGAAACCAAATATAATTATTTTTTTCAAATAAAGAATCACTTTTTAACACTTAAAATGAAATTAAAATATTCTCAATATACCAAAGTATCAAGAATATTAAAATAAATTTATCTGGCACTATCGTATATGACTATTTTTAAAATAAAAAAAAAATATTATATAATAATCAATCGAGTTATATAAGGAATTAAATTTTATTATGATGCCACGTTAAACATAATATTAAGGTCAACTACAATTGCAATAACATATCAATGGGAATGCCGTCGCTAGTAAAAGGAAAAGCAATTAGTTCGTTTTCAGCGAAACGCGTTTGTCAAACCTTAAAACCTATAAAACTATAATAATTTCCTGTTCTAAATATGATTAAACACACACACTCTCAATCGTCATTTTACAAGATTTAATTAAATTTAAAATCGTCTTTTTTCAACAATTTAATTACATGGTTATGTTAATCAAATACAATTAAATAATAATATGTCTAAATATAAAAAAATACTAATTCTATGCTTTTTATCATTTATACAAGTCTTTTTTCTAAATGTTTTCGAAGACGAGATTTAAGATTAATCGACAAAGCTTAAATTTTTATTATAGAAACGAAATACCTTACCGAAGGATATATTCACTTTAAGACAGGTTTATTTTTGCTTTTCGTGTTCTGCAATTTTTCTTCAAGTCCTTTCTTAATAGGTAAAACCAACGTCTTCCCTTAATTCCTATATGTCTCATAGCTTTGATGTGCGTCGATGGTCAATCATTAGACTTTTATGCTCACATAACTATACTATATACTAAAACATGAGGAAACGTTTCTTTGTAATTAACAAAAAAATATTAAGCCAATATACATAAAACTTATAACAGTTGACGCAGCGCGTTTCAGAGAATGTTTTAGTATATAATATAATTACATAAGTAGCAACGCTTCGCAATTTCACCCGCTTTAATATTAGACCGTTAAAGTGACTAGCGTGAATTTCATATTCCTATACGTTATTAAGACAACTATTAAAATAAGTCGAGATGGTATCTAGATATCATCATAAACATAATTATTCTCTCTAGGGTATTATAATTTTAAATACAATCGTAATTTTAATATCAATATTTACCCATCAATAAGAAAAGTGCATTAATTGTAGTTATAACTAATAAAGACTGTGGCATGCGATAGTGGAAAGTTGGAACCAGGTGCGACATCTGGCGAGCCTCGCCGGAAACTTGTTACGACGATAAACTAACTCCGCAGTTAAACTACTTATACTTGAGGAATAAATCACATGGCGCAAAACTAACTATTCCGCCGTATGATGGAACAATACCTCAGAATATACCAAAAACTCAATTCCGAGATTAATTCAACACAAAGAGTAAATAGAATAAACTAATTAAGATCAGAACTAAAGCAAACAGTTTTATTACCGTAATCATCCTCAATGCTCATCTCGCCCTGATACTATAAAGGTACACTATAAAATATTCGAATCGACCCACCATTTGATTGGTCCCGCAGATTATTAGCTGCTATTTGTGTTGTCAATGTTTATGACGATTTTATGAGCGCTGGAGATTTTATTACGCATTCAATTGCTATTTAGGGATTTGATTAAGCATATCAATCATTGGTTTTGTTTGTCCGACTATCATAGCTTATTGCTTTCTGGACGGACATCAACGACTCACGATACGAGTATTATTACTTTCAAGAGTTCAACGTTTGCTCGTTACGTCCTTAAAAAGTAATATTAATTGGTTTTTTTTTTCATAACATTTATTATCAAAACGCTGTTCTGCTGTCCGACCTTTGTTTTATTATGACAATATTTTCCAATGTCTTATCTCACACATACCTCTCTCTTACCTTTTGATAATAATGTTTAAACTTCATCAATTGTAAGATTAGCTTTTCAATTACTGTTTATTTTATTAGATTTTGTTGTCTTTCTTTCAACTTTATTGACTTTATTACGTTTATAATTTCTTTACTTAACATAAATTATAATTGTATACAATGAAGAAAAACTCATTACATTTATTTTTACTTCATCTAAATCAGAATTGTAAATAGAAGATCCTGTAACGTTGTTAGCGGCTTATATTTACTTCGTCAGTCCGACTAGTAACGTTATCACTATTCGGTTGTTATAACGTTTGAACTGTTCCAACTAACCAACATGATATTACTTAATCCAGTAAACGAGTTTATCCAATACACTACCATCGACTGTTAATTTAAATTCCCTTAATTAAACTAAATTAACTGAACCGAATTCGGGGCTCTTTATTTGAGGCGCTCTTTAAAAAAGTGGTTCTTTTATTAACTCTTAAGTATTGTTTAGGAGTTAAGAGCCAAGGGAGCAACCCTCCCGGACTTTTACTGGCTCATTATCGACTTTTTTCTCATTTTGTTTGAACATTATTCAACATTGAAACTCCTTAAACTCTCCGCTTGCTTCCTTATCTTTGTTTTAAATCTTTATACTTAATAAAGAAAAGAATCACGTGACATATTTCAAATTGAATTTTGCTCTTAAATTGTTTTATTAATGATTTTAAGCACTTTGATTAACACAACCATTATCGCAGATATGATAAATAGTAACAGCCTGTAAATGTACCACTGTTGGGCTAAGGCCTCCTCTCTCTTTTTGAGGAGCAGGTCTTGGAGCTTATTCCACCACGCTACTCCAATGTGGGTTGGTGGAATACACATGTGGCAGAATTTCAGTGGAATTAGACACATGCCGTTTTCCTCACGATGTTTTTCTTCAAGCATGAGGTGAATTATAATCACATGAAAATTCAATAGTACTTGCGCGGGTTTGAACCCACGATCATCGGTTAAGATTCGATACGTGTTCTTACCACGTGTACACCATCTTGTCTCATATAGGATGATAATTAGGATTCAGTTCATTTTTGTTGAAAGATAAATCTGATACTACAATTTAATTTCGGTAGAGGTTTCATGCGGTAATTAGAAAGGTGAAATGAAATAAAATAATTTGAAATAAAGATTTAATTACAATTGTTACATAATTTTACTTATAATAATAATTAATAGGTACATATTCTATAAATATCTATATAGAACAATTAATATTAAGCGAATGTATTCGATTTTGGTCACGTTTAAAGTTTTTGATGAAATGGGATTTTTGTTTAAGCCTCAATGCGTAATGGTGACCAAGTTAATAATTGCGGAGATCAAATATTGCCCAAGTGTTTTATAATAAATATTTTATGTTTATGAAACTTAAATGTAAGCGACGAACACCTGACTAATGCACCATTTGACATACACAGTTTAAAAATAATACTAAATTATATGACATAATTGTTATAAAAACTATTTGAAAAAATAACACAATCGCGACTTATAATGGCTATTTAAATATTAATGAAAAGGGTAATACAAACACTATGAAATATAATAATAATAATAATTTTACAAATGTATTTATGTCGAAAAGAACGAATCGAGATGTTATTTCATAAACAGATTATTATGTTACTAATTGTGTTTAATGTGAACGAGTTATTTCAAATGGTAGCTGAAGTTACGCTAAGTGACATAACATATGAAAAAATATTTATTCACAATATACTGATATATATATATATAAAAGTGAATGCGATCGTTTTTTGTTTCTTTTTTTGTTTTTGTAAAATAAAATATATTCAGAATAAACCTATTTACATATACTTCTAATAATACTTTTAAACAATATTTATAAATCCGACGCATATAACGAGGGACGTGGAAAAAACAGTATTAATTACTTTGTACACTTGATGTGAAACTAAATAATATAGAAAATCTACACAGCTCCGTCTATTTACAGTGATCGTTAGAGACGATGAACAGATCGACTCTAATTCCGGTTGTAAAATTAATATTATATCGTCAAGTAAACCGAGCGCGTAAACTTAGCTCAGAAAAAAAGCCTTCGTATCGTTTCGAATATAACTCTTTAATTGGAAGAACGCAGAAAACATTATTAAATCCTTAACATTAACGTACTTGACAATTAAAATTAAACATAATTTACAATTCACTAAAACCAATGGCTAGTCAAGTTTCACACGTAATCGCGCATTCCGTGTATTCTAATCATAAATAACTTGGATAGATATTATTTTCAGAATATTCTTATATCTATAAAAATACTGAGCAACCGTTTTTTTTTTTTCAATACAATGATTTAATTTCTAAGGACAACCGTTATCTAGATCACATGAAATTAAATTTTTAAGTACAAATCAACAAGTTACTTTATACATTACAATAATCTGTGCATTTTAATTTAGAAATTTGAAAATAATTATTCTACACGATAACCGAATTTTAT
Organism: Nymphalis urticae; assembly: GCA_905147175.2. Taxonomy (NCBI): domain Eukaryota; kingdom Metazoa; phylum Arthropoda; class Insecta; order Lepidoptera; family Nymphalidae; genus Nymphalis; species Nymphalis urticae. Next base: position 15,977,168 of record LR989982.1, on the reverse strand, counting down.
GAAATTAATTTACATTGTAACGCGTCTCGCCTTTGCACGGACATGTCAACATTTCTAAATCGCTCGCTTCGTTGATCGTATAGGAAACACTGTGCCACTGTGACCATTCCAACAGTCCCTAGCCGAGGGCGGAGCAGCGACCCAGGTTTCACTCGGCTTACCTGCAACAAAAAAAAAAAAACAATATTAAAATCCTTCGATCGATACAAATTTTCATAACGCTTCCGAACGGGACGAGATATGAACAGAAAGGGTCGCTTAAAAAGAATAGCGGTATTTAAATTACCAAAAAACAAGGTCCGTTCAGATTCGATTCTATCGGAGTGTCGCCGGAGCCCTCCGCCGCGTTCACACATAACGGCCGAAAAAAAAACATCCCGAAGCAATCGAGACGAGGTGACGAAACGTTCAGTCTCATTATCTGAGAATTTATTAACGAATCGCTCGGACCGGAAAACCGAAATGTGAAAGAAATAAAAATTTGACCTCGCCCGCGGTCATCTAAACTTTGTATGGCGTCAATGAAAAAAGAAGTCGAACGGGTCGGCCGGACCCGCGCCTGAATGAAACGGCGAAGGACCCGAGGATCGAAAGATAAGAGGGAAGATTAGGGCGTCGTGGTAAAAAAAACTTAAAGCGGCTTTAATGTGGAGGTAGTGTTGTGAATGAAGAGAGCCCATTGAGCTCGCGCCCACGCACGACCGGCAACGTTATCTCGCTAAGGAGCTCGCTGCCGTGCGCCCGCGCCGACTCGACGCCGCCGCGAACAATACTCATTGTACATTCATAAATTAACGTTTTTTACCCTTAGAACAATTCCCGCTTTGTATTATTCAAATGAACTGTAGTGAATGGTATTAGACTTAGGTGTGCCCGGATTACAAACAAAATGATGATTTACCAACATATTTTTGATCGAGTCATGCATTATGCATTACAATGCATGGTAATCTTCTAAACTGAGGTACAATAAATACGATATTGATCGAATTACATTCTCTGAATTAGGCTGTGAAACCCAATATTATAATTTAAATAACTTTATTGAATAACGTAGGTAGGCTTCGGGGGGCATTGAGGGTTTGATATGGTAGTAATATTACTTGCTTAAATAAAAAACATACAGGTATGTTATTTAAGTCAAAAACGAGGACCGTCGATTTCGGGCATTCTTTTTGGCTCCTTTAAAAGAATGCCGCGATAAGGGGTTATTTTCGCGTCAAGGAATTCGCTTGGCAAAAAGGCGTGAAATCGAAAATAATACAAAAGGTTATAGATGTGAATTTGTGAGTGTTCGGTCGATACAGAATTCCTGGCGATGCCTCCGTGTGCGGCGGCGTCGACGACGCGATTTATTGTAATGAGGCGAGGATTCTGCGGTGTGTTCTAAGAAATGCTTTGACGACTCTTAGAAAAATGTCACTAGACGACCCTATCTCGACGCTGTCCTCCGCACGATCGAAATCTTTGCATCCATGGTCACGATATACAAGGCTTGTTTTAATTATGTACCACGTTTTATAATTGAATTTATTAGGTTTTTTTTTTATTTATTTAAAAGTTAATCTTTTATTTATTAATACCCTAGAGATAAAAGCATTTTGTTGTTTTACTTAATTTTCTGGGAAATATTTCGAAATTAATTTAATCAAATGATAATAATACAATATTAAATTTTAAAACGTACATTTTATTAGTAACAAAGATGTTACTAACATTATTATTATTATCTTTCATGACGAGTGAATGAATAAAGCGTAAACTTTGATTGATTGTGGGCTATGAGATCCGATACAAACATTACGCATCACGGAGACATGTAATTTGGGCAGGTCAGCAGCGTCCGTAGGTGTACGGTGCGCGCTGACACTGACAAATGACATAAGATTGCAATCTCGCCCCGCCGCCCTCGCTCCCTTCCGCCTCGACGCGCCTCCATTGTTTTCAATTACTGACATGACACTCAGCTCAAGCCTCTACTAAACCGCAACTCTGTTTATGGTCCTATCGATATCTTTACTACGATCGTCCATTTACGATTTCCCTCGTTTGCATATGAGCATCGAGTTAGCTCGACAATTTGAATCAATCACCGAGTATCGTTTTAATAGCCTATGTTCTTTAAGATTCATAGCCTATCCTTTAATATATTACTTATCAACTTTGATAGACTATACGAGGCAAATACTTGTTTTAATTTTACGACTATAGTAAGTGATCGTATATTTACCTTTTATAAAAGGGTTTGAAGGCAGCCGAGCTTTCGTGATGTTGATTGGGCTGGTGGTTACTAGCATGGTGGGGGTTGTGGTAGGGGTCGCGCTGTGGCGACTGTTGGTGCCGCGGGAAGCAGTATCCGGAGCCACCACCACTACCGAGCGGGTTGGCTACGCTAGGCACCTTCATGTTGGGTGGCGTCTGGGGTGGAGTGTCTGTTTGAACATCAGGAAAGGCAGCTGGGTGCACGCAAGGGTGCTGGCCTCCATACTGGGCACCGGGAAAGCCACCGTACCGGCCATAAGAGCCGCTAGCTGGACTTGCCGCCGCTGTCGCAGGTAAAGCGAATCCATTAGAGCTGCCGTCGCCGGCTACAGCTCGCTCAGGTCCAGGTCCATAACCGTGCTGGGGCCAGGGCTGTGCTGCGGGTGGCGGCGTTTTACAAGCTGCCGTATCCGCTAGCGACCATATCTTCGGCTTGGACGCCGGTATTGGCACTCCACAATCCGAAGTTCCTCGCTTTGACTCCTCCTTTATTCCGTAACCAAGCAGCTGACTGTGCATTCCCTGCAGCAACTCGTCGCCCTTCCTTTCCTCATCTGTAAAGATAATCATAAGCTCATATCATAAACCGAAATCAAACAATACGCTCTAGTACAAAGCACTGACATCAGATTACTCGCTATAGCCGATGCTGTAACTAACGCAATATCAATAAAGAGAGCTTAAATTGCTTATTTCTCGTAATCGATACGGTTCGCATCGTATCCGACGTGACCGTTACACCGGGGACGTAAGTTTTCTCTCGTAAGATGCGGTATCTTCGGCATCCCTCTGGGTAAGTCGTGTGAAAATACGTTTGGCGTGCAGTGACCCATTCGTTAAGTGGTTATCCGATTAGCGAAGTGAAAATACCACTTTGGGGCGCGACTCCCCTGCCGCGGGCGATGCCCGATCCCTTTCGTATTTAAGCCGAGCATTTATTTCGCATTTCCCGACTCCCCCCGCGGCACCGCACTCGTCTCCGCGGAATGCGAGCTTCGACCCGCACAATTAATGGTCAACCTCATTTCTCGTCCTTTCTCTATACCCCCGTGGATGTTTTTGCATCACTTTTTAAGCTGTCGATGAAAAATAACGAAACGATAGCGTTAAAAATTTCCGCCGGTTTTATAACCGTTATGAAATTAAAGCCGAACATTATCCTTGATTTTAAAAATTGTGTTATTGTACAATTACACAAAAATGTTTATTCAGCAAAATTTTATAAGGCTCTAAGTATTATCATAATACCATTTTCCGTTGTAAAGTGGCTTTTGGGGGCGCAGAGGGTTCGGGAGCCTAATGAAATTCAGTCGACGCGGGGGCGCGAGGCGCGACCGCTCGACTTCATTCGCTTTATTCCATTTAATGCTGACTGCTCCTAGCTTTTAAGAGGGGTTATCCGGCTTGCCCTTCACTAGGGATAAATAGGGATGCCACTGATACTCCGCGCGAAGATATTTATCCGGCAAATTGTTTTAATTTTCATTGTATTAATCTAATAAAGGCCCACAACGGCGGGAGATAAGCGGGAATTGGATGATTTCGTAATGTATTATTCGCGCAATACGTTCGATGTGTTCATTACGTTAATTTCTACACAAATTATTAGGGTCGCTTATTTGCTTTAAATCTATGATGATGGAAGTTACTTAATTTAGTTAACGTGATTTAAATTTAATCAAGTGAAACATATTTTGAAATTAATGTAAAAGGAAATTATTTACATACGAAACTCATATAAAAACAATTGCTTGAAGAGCGAGCAGAGAAAAAAACACACGGTTCGCAACGGTTTCAATGATTGCGGATTTCGTATCAATTTCCATTATCCAATCGAATCGATACCCGAGTGTAACCTGCCCATCAATTTCAGATCCATCCTCACCCCAGTATGCAAACCACAACTCCCGAGGAACGTCGCGAACGTGGAAAACGTAGCGTGCATCAAGTTATACTCGAAGTGGTTTTTCCCTTTAGTCATCGAACCCGGGGGTGAGACATAATAAAAACTCGTCACAGCCGAGAGGGACGCTGAGACCTCCCTGCACTCGACTGCACTCCGAGCGAGGTCGCTGCAATTTATTGCTCCTCGAGCGACGTCCACAGAGTAACTACACACTTGTTTGCAGAGCCTACACGATTTCCATTAACGCGCATCGGATTAATATTTCGTTTGCGACGCGTGCGTTCACGACGAAACTTAACATTCATAGCTGGGGACCGCTTCCATTCATGAGTGGCTTAGCCCGGGATAGTTTCGATGTTTGTTTGCCGACGACTTTCGGGGATCGCGTGTGAAAGCTTTTATATTGGCTTTGTTTGCTCCGACTTAAAATGATATATTACATGTCGCGAACATTGACATTTCGCTAAAAGAATGGTTAAGCGTGTCGAACGCTGCGTGTTATGGTTTGTTTGGTTAGGCGATGGAAAACGCAATAATATTGTTGGATTAAGATTAGCCGGATCGGGTTTTGTGTTGCGTTGGAGCCATTACGCGAGGTAAAATGTTTTCTTGATGAGCGTAATTAACGTTGTCACCAAATAGACTCTTATTTTAATATTTGTTATTATTATTTTATTAAAAACGTCGAGATTGAATTATATTTGAAAATCGAATTATATCGAGTTATATGTCATGTAATTAGTAACATCTAGCAATTCAAGAATCGCTAGCCTTCTAAATTCAAAATAATTAAAGACATTGGTGATTTTGTTCTGTCTAAGAAATTATGTTAATACATAAATATTAATCAGACGAGATGTGCTTGATAATAGCTTGCCACTACGGGGCCATTGATATTGTAAACGCTAATCACCGCTTGCTCTTCTAGATATTTCTTTTAAATTTTATAACACGTACTTACTGATGATGAGATGTTTCATTTGAAGATTCTCCATCCCTCCATGCTTTTTAATTTAGTAATATAATTCTACAATTGTAACTCGATCATCCTTAAAACATATAAGAAAGTCAATGTTTTAAAAAAAAAATACTCCGTATACGAGTCGCGTTGTTTAATAACTTTTCATCAACATCGAAAACAGTTAATATTACGCGAACATTTAGTGGAGTATTTTTCACATCACCGCCGGGAAGGCGTGGAAATTGCGGGACACGTGCCGCTACGCCACCGCAGGGCGCCCTTACCATACCATTTTTTTTTCGATGAAATTTCATAAATTTCTCTAGAAGGGTTTATGGCAAAAACATTTATATAAATTGTTCGTATTTAAAACGCGTAACTATTTATAAGGATTGCTTTTGTAGTTATAGTATGCTTCGTAGGGTATTTGTGATCAAAATGAAAGTAAAATCGAATGTAAACTAATTTGAAACATAGTAAATTCTTACAACACTTGTTATATAAATATGTATACCTGTATACATTTTCCATGTAAGTTATGTTTAAGTCATTACAATTCGTAAAATATGAATTCTGTTACTTGGTTAATCCATAACGTGTGAAAAACATTGACTATATATTACGATATTTATTGCAATATCTGTAAGCGTTATTAAGATTAACAAATGAATTCGTTTAACATAGTATTAATAATCTCTTAATGGGGATAAGTAAACCGATATTCATTTTTTATGTACGAGATAAAAATGTATCCATTAATAATGATCATGAATAGTAATGCATATGTGATTTTTTTATATATTAATTACACCAGAACATATTTATTCATTGGGTTTTTCAGCTATATCGTCGATATATTCGATTTTTTTGACCATTATTAATTTGAATATCGAAGAATATCTTTGATAAATTTAATATTATCATTGGTGCGTGTTGTGTCTAAAGATTTTAAAATGTCTCTTCTAGTGAAAGACACGTGTTAGCGAATCTTCGACATCGACACTCCTGTTATTATTTGATATTTTATGACCCCGAGCGGCGTTTGAGGCGGCGCGCGTACCGAGTGCACTTCTGTCCGAAGTGGTTTTCATTATACGACGTATGGCGATTGTTAGCCGTGACGCGACGCACCCCCGATCCATTAACCCCGTGGATTTCGAAATCCCGAATCGACCACGACAATTCCTTATTTATGTCGTTGACAACCGCAACTAAAAACCACTTCGCGCTAAACCACCCCACGTCTGTATTTTACTGCCGAACGCATTAAAAAATTTTCCATTCACGAACGAGAAATGAAAGAGATATTGTTTTGAAACGATAAACATTATAAATCCCCCGAACCGTTCCTACTTACGTTCAACCGAATGTCATAAAAGAAACGATCGACGAACCCGACAAATCCTTTGGCAAGAACATGAAGTAGGGCAGATCGTCAGACAAGCTGAATGCGACCTCCGTCGGCCTGTACCTACAAACGGAAGAAGCGTTATATGAAATTTGAGCCCAGGCGCCGCCCACTTTACTACAAATAGGAAATCCGGCAGCGAGGAGCGGTTACGCACAGTTACACGCCTGAGACCGGCCCCCCTCCCGTCACACGCCCTCTCCCCACCCCCCCGGCCTCCTCTCCGGGTCCCGCACACCCTCCGGCCCTCGACCGGGTTATGCCAATTCACTCGACGATTTATACACCGACAAAATTAAAGCAATTTGAGCGTTCAGCAATGTCTCGAACCGAACTTGAAATTACACGCATCAATAAAGTACATAGTTAAGTTGGCACAATCGATTTGCATTCGCAAAGGCACATCAACAATCAAATGAAATGGTATACATACAGTCACGTCGCATAGCAGCACATGGTTACAAGTTATATATATGCGCAGATAGAACCATCGAGACTGAATCAACATTCGGCGGTCAATCCGAATCGGTGAACGTTGGCTCAACTAGAGGAGCGATCAATTAGCATAACCGCTTCGGAAATTGACTGTCGAACGTTGGAAAAGAGATCGAACGCAACGAACCTTTGTTAGTTTTTATTTTATCCTCTTGTTCCTTCTCCTCGTCGGAGAGCATCGTGTCGTCGTCATCATCGGTCTTGTTCTTCGGCTCCCACGTCATCTTGTTTTCCTTCTTGAGACGTCGGCGCGCGTTCGCGAACCATGTTGACACTTGTGTGAGGGTCATCTTCGTGATGATCGCGAGCATTATCTTCTCGCCCTTGGTTGGGTAAGGATTTTTCTTGTGCTCGTTTAACCACGCCTTGAGCGTAGCTGTCGACTCTCGTGTCGCGTTTTTTCGCCTGGCTGCTAAATCGTACCCAGCACCATATCTGTCGACAAACACAACTTTATCCATATACCTAAAAAAAAATAACGCTTCTGGCCTTTCATAAATTCGCAGCAAACAATAATAATTTAATGACATCGAGCGGAATTTTTCAAATTCATTTAGATATGTTAAATTATTTAAATGTAACCGAAAATGTAAGAGTAATAAACATTCGGAATGTAAAAGCTTTGAAAACGAACCCAAAAGGGAAACATGGAAGAGTTAATGTCAAAAACGTTTTCCAGCGGTCGTGCATTTAACAAACATTTAGCGTTGATAAAAAATACGTCGGAATGTTCGCAGCTTTCAATAAAAGGACTTTTCAATTCGTAACAGATAGGCGTTTTATTGGAGGCAATAGATAACGTAACGGCAGCAAAAATAAAGCCCGGCTGCGGCGGTTTCGCGTTAAGAGCAGTTTTTAAACCCACGTTGCCATTTGCATCCACATTCTGAACGTAATTGTGGCGAAACGTTCCATTCCCCCAGGCGGAGCGTACCTGACTTCGATTTTCTCGACATGACAAAGGCGCGGTCTAAAGGGCCCAATAAATAGGTTCCGCGCGTGAAAATAGTTAAAAAATGGTCCCGACCTGCTTCGTTCACACGCAAATTGATGCCTTGTGAGGCGGTTGCAGGGTTTAGTATCGGATAACTTCGACGACCGTTTCCGCACGTGATACGAATGAGATTCGCGACTCTGGAACCATTTGTTGGTGTTGTGACGCTTTGATTTAATATTACGGTCGCTATATAAAATAGACAATAATAAATCTTTATGGATAAACATTTACTTGTATCACAGGACGAAAATAAATCTTCTTACAAGTAAATTACAATTTTAACTATGTTAGTGTTTATTTGTTATTAAGACGTACTGAAGCTTAAAAAGTGACAGTTAAAAAAAATTAAAGAGTACCACTAGTTTGTCAGTCGAGGGCGGGATTTTGCACCTCGATGCATCAGGGCGTTGCAGCGCAAGCGTGGGTAGAATATGGGCGTAAGTGTTCGATCGATAGGGACGCCATCTTGCGCGGACACCGGTTACAGGCTGGTGACGCGATCGAATTTCAAAAAACTAATTAAAATGGCCGATGTACTTGCGAAAGGTTAATTTATTGCAGTTAAAATTAAATGCATATTTTTTATTCTTAATAAATTATTTATTAATGTACCTAATGTATACCTATATACACATATGTACATGTATTTTTATAACAACATTAAGACTATTAATGTCGAAGCGCACAATCTTAAATAATATTAATTGTGCGTCCATCTTAAAAACACTCAACTAAAAGCGCATCAGAACGTATTAATGTATTAGACAAAGGCATACCCACACAAAGCCGCTGAAACCAGACCGCTTTAGTTTTACACGAATAAGCTCTTCAGAAATCTACAGAAGGCGAAGACAGCGGTTAAAACGTGAAATACAGCGCTTAACGCTGTACGCTTCATTCATGGGATTCAGCTATCAGCGCTTAAGGCGCTGCGAGACAACACTAAACCGTCTAATTAATATAGATTTCACGACGCGCATTTCTATTTTGTCGGAAACAAAACGATCTAAGAGACATTTAATTTTAAAACAGTTAAACAAAAGATTTTTCATGTCGGAAAAGATAAATCAATGATTTAGTCCGTTGGGATTTTGTGGTCCCGAATGATAAAAATTAAATGAGACATTTTTTAACAACATAAAAGATTTTAACTATTAAGTAAGCGAGCGATAGAACGAGTGAATGATTGGATGTTTAGAATAATAAATCTTAGAACTTATCGTGTGGGAGTTCAAGACTTCGACTAGGACTTTTTTTATTTAAATAATATCAATTTAGAGGGTTGCAAGTATATTTTAAATTTATAGAGAGTCCAGTTACTTGTAAATCTTAACCAAAATTTCCTAGTCCAAACTCGGGCAAGCAAAGGTGTTTTTTGTGCATATAGTCTGTTATTGATTCATCTCGTGGTGAAAAAAAAATCGTGAGGATAAGTGAATGAGCGGGATGCAAATCGGTGACATGTGCTTTCACCATGGATACCTGGAGGTATAATTTAACTCTGACGACGCACGACTATTAATTTAGACAGATCAAGTAAATCATTATTGCATTGAAATCGTCATGTCAATGACAATTTTGGCTTTATCTATTATAAATAAGAAAGCAAATCTGCTTGTTACGCTTTCAAGGTGCAAACCTGAAGTGAGTTTGATGAAATTTGATACACAACCTTGTGCCCCAAGTTTGCACATATACCCATACCTGTTTATCCAATTTTGAGCAAAATTTGAGGAATAATTTCAAATTATTTTTTTTGCAAATCATTCGAAGTAGCTGAAAAATCTAATAACCTAATTGATATGAAGTCACGAGCTAATTAAAGTATAACGCTTTATAAACTATTTTTTAATAAGCAAATGTACGTTTAGGTATAATCAATAATTATATTATACGCAAAATTTTATGGCACATTTACAAAACCTATATAAAAATATTTATTTTAAAGCCTTACAATGAAGGCTTTATATTTATTTGTATCATATATACATATAAGTTATCCAATAAAAAACAGATATCGTAAAAACCGAGTAAAACGAGCCGTAATAGAGTAAAATTGAATAGACAAGTATTTGGAAACGGTTGCGGTCGGGCGGTCGGCGGTCGGGGCGAACGTTACATATTTGAGTGCGTTCATTCCTGTATCGGAGGCTTACGTGCCCGGGGGCTTGTGGCCCACGTGCCCTCCCGCCTCAACTATGTACCAGAGTAAATAAGTAATACAGCCTCCTACATCCCTCCCCCTGCGGAGCTTTCGCACGGATTAGAATTAGCAATCGTAACACCGAGCAATTTACATCTACGCTTCGATCACTCGATTATTCCCCGTGGAGCTCATCGAAGTCGGAACCGATACCTCACCACATCGATTAATAACAATTACAGTCGATTTTAACGCACTATCCCCATTGCGTAGATTTATTGCCGCGACCGAGTCGACGCCACGCATCAGCTACGTCGAGTCTCAATCGAGCGAACCCACGAGATTTGTTAGAGTAAAAAATGATCCTGAAAAGCGTCGTTTAGAGACGCGTCTCGCTAACGACCGTTCCTTATTTGGTTTATTTAAAATTTAACGGTCCAAATCGTTGGCTCACAAATAATTCCCTCAGCCGGGAGCCCCGAGCGATGTAATTTCCTGCTTATTTTGATCTCAATGGTGCGGTACAAGTGCTTCTCGTCTCTTTTCTCTAATTTTTGTACGGTTTTGTACTCGAGACTTGTTAAAAATAGCCAAGTAATTTTTCATTTCGGCGCGCGGCACCCGTGGCAGATTACAGGCTGTTCCGAATAAAACGCTAACAATACTCCACTGAAGTCTACGTCGCCGACAACTTTTGTTGTTCTACGCTTTCAGAGCACTCGGCCCGTCTAACTTATTACCCGACTACGTTTTATGAGACACTCGAAGTTCTCGCTCCGATATGAATATACAACGATTAAATCTGTGAACCAGTAATGTTTACATGTATATTTTTTTACGTACGTTGTTCGTTTTTTTTTGTCACTGTTGTTTTTGTTAAAGGGCAAGGCGTCGCTCGATCATCCTCTATGCATGAAACAATCGACCGATGTCGGGAGCGATAGATCAGTGTATTTCCGTGCGCCGCGCCCGATGCCATCACTCTCTTTTTTACGCATAAAAATTAATGTCGCTCCTAATTATTTTTAGATTGTAACGCACCGCCTGCTATATATTAAGTCGAGCGGAGCCGAATTGTCAGCATAACTCCGCTTTGATGTATCATTATTTGTTCTTATTTTTGACCAATTCCAGTGTGATTCATGAGCGGATAAATTTTCAAGTACGCCGTGGAGCGTTTAATTGATGCGTCCACATAATACGTTGTTATGACAGTTCTATGAGTTTATCTTTACGATAGACACTTGGTATTAAGTAGTGGGGATGTCGTTATTCTTCATTTGAATACTCATTGCGTCCGTTAGAGATCTTATTTATTGGTTATTTAATTTGTTGTTATTTTGTACATGTTACAGGCGATTTGTGTAGTAATTATGTTACAAAAAATGGTTTAACTAAACAAGTAACTATGAAAAGAAATAGTCAAAGAACGCTTTGTCGTCATTATATTAAAGATTAAAAAAATATATTAATTATATGATTATATTAAATCCAAAAATTTATACTCAAAAATACGAAATAAATTAAATATTTACAAGCTTTTTAAAACCAAGTGATATTATTAACGCCAGTACATACTATACAGTTATAACTGAATATGTAAAGTACATCTTAAACAATGAAAATATACTATATATTTTTTCATATATATAGTATGAAGTATATATATATACAAATATAATAATTAATATTATTAAAAGATTTGTTTCAAATTTTAACGGTATTTAAAATATAAATCAAATTTCTGTTGTGAAACAGAAATAACTGATTTTGATGACTTTTGTTACAATGTAAATTCCGAATAACTCGATTTAAATTTAATATTATTTTGTTAACTGAAAAATAAAAAAATAACAATATTACTGAAAAATAAAAAATTAATAAGTATATATAAGTTTTCATTATTATATAAGTATATAATAAAATAATATAAATATTATATAAGGTTTTTATATAGTTTATATTTATTTAATACATATGTATAATTTTTAAGTACCATTTGCTTTTTATTTTTTCAATAAAATAAAACATTTTATTTGTTGGAATATTTTTTTAAACCTAGAATTTGTTCGTGTTCTTACTTCAAAAATAAGGATTTTACGCCATTATTTTTAAGCAATTCAACATGATTTTACGCCTCAAGACCGTGACTAAGAACAAAGAAGAATATTAACCAATTAATAACGCATTATAGATTAAATTAGAAGTAAGTTTAATGACGTAATAACACACCGTTTCGGTCAAATGCGATATTTAAAAATAATAAAACAGGGAAATGCGGCCAGTATCTTAGATTTATTTGAATATTTAAATTAAAAAATATATAAATTGTGAATCATTGAACCAATAGAAGATCCAAGACAAAGCTTGCTCGTATAAGAAGCAATTGCTGCAAATATTTCGAACTCCTTGATTGAGCGACTTCGATTTCAAAAGGAGAACGTCTTCTGTCAGTAATTACACACAATTTTTTCAAGAACTCACTTCGTATGTCATACGTGAAATGTTGAAAATTGTACAGTGATACGATATTATGATGCGTGCTTTAAATATTATAATTATTGTTGTCAATGTGTCGTATGAAATTCTGACATTACACGATCGTTTCCCGATCGTTTGTACATAAGAATAAATAAACATGAGGATCCTATGAGGATCTTTCTAATGAGATCATTTTCATATAGAAAATCGTATGTAATCGTGATAATCGTAAAAACTTATTGAAATTATTTTTATTACTTATTTTTACACAGGACAGGATTAATGATTATATATTAAATAATGTTGTGTTATGATAATATTAATAACGCCTAGCACCCAAGGATGTATTGGAATATAAAAAATACAATAGAATGATGGCCAAAGTTGCAATGTTATATATTAACTCAAAATACGACGAAAGACTATAATAAAATGCCTGAAAGTGATATGCGATATTGATTAAAATAATTATGATAATTTAAGTACATAAGCGTCAAAATAGCATATAACGGTCTTACTTATAAACATTGCTTAGCGGCTTTAGTTAAGAAATAAAATCGTTCGTTCGTAACTAAGGCCGTATACCGTGTATAATGTTTATTTCTTACAGTATATTTTCTAATTGTTATTGTATATAGCAATCAAAATCTTTGACAAAAATAACGAGATCGCGAGAATAAGCGAGTCGTGTACGGTTTTTATTCTCAAGCTATCAGCGTTAATAGTCAGAATGAATAAATATTATGATTGCGTGTTCGACAATTAGCTGACAGCGGTTACGAAAGGAATCATATTTTTTTTATGACAGGATAATTGTGATTATTTTACCCATTGTAATCGTCCACAGTACGAACGTGAAGTTGTTTTATGCAATATTTATCGTGATTTCGAAGATTGCAATAACTATAAACAGAGTTCGGTATTTTTATGCATTTTATTAAGACAGAGTACAGATTCAATTATTACATTATCTTCTATTATAGTGAGAAAGTAATTTAATAAAACTAAATTAGCAATATCGCATATAAAATAAGTGATTAAATAAAATATATATATAGGTAACTCATTTATATTTTTAGCAACTACACGTAACTAAACTAATTGAGACGATAATAACATAATACTTACTACTATTTTAAAATCAACGTTACCATACAAACATACTCTAACGAAGCTAGAGGCGCCATCTCGTGACAATAGCGTTATATAACTTACAGGCTCAATACAAAACGCAGTAGCCGCGTCTGCGAGCCGATAAGTTTGCCGAAAACGTCAACGGAACGCGTCGAGCGATTGCTTTTCGAAGAAAAACTGTGAATTAATCAGGGCCTAGCGCGGAATGGATGCACCATCCATCTCTGTCATACACGTCGATGGTCGTGTAAAGAAACGAGATGGGGGAAAACCGGGAGTGATAAGTTGTCCGTCCCTCGCGGCAAGCACGCACCGCCAAACGCGATGCGTGCACTTAGCGCTCCGTCTGGCCGTGTTAATTTGAAAAGGATTATACATTAGCATTTTACAATTTCAATCAACGATACATTCCATGGAACTCATGGGAAATGTACGAGATGCGAATTATAATGATGCTAGGATGGAACGATCTTGGACGCGGTTTTAACAGTTATAATGGTTCTGACATTAGAGTGTCTCTCGACTTGGTAGCGTTTTTGCGGTTAATAAACACCACAAGATGTCAATGTATTTTCTTTTTCTGAACAATTCAAGTCCGTCATGAAGGACTGTAGCACTTAAGACGAGAAAAATATGAAATGTATTTATTCCAATTATATTATTTATTAATACAGAAGAAATAGACAAGTTTAATGGTATTTCATGTATTACGTGCAATATATTTAACTTATTTATATTACCAATTTTGCTTATATTCGATATTACATTATAACGTTATCTTTAAAAAAAAAAAAACTAAGCATTAACTATTTCGATATATAAACATTTGGTAATATGAAATTAAAGTCCAATATATGTATATCCAGTATACATACACAACACTTAAACAAAATAGAGATGTCCCTTACAAATGAAGAGGGGTGTATCGTTGTTATAATTTAACCAAATTGAAACACGTGATATATATTAATAATCTAACCAAATGAATTTGAAAACTCCGACCCGATAACAAAACGCATCTGCACAAATGATAAAATCCGGTGAATTGAAATGAGCCCTTCGCAGTGCGTTGTATCGAGGGTGTACTATCGCAAGCGTTATCTTACTCCAAAAGGCCTTAGGGAGTACGCAATGGGAATAAGGATTAGACGAGACTTACCCATACGCAGCCAGAGTCGGGTCGTAAGGGTAGTAGCCGCCGGAGGGTTGAAGGCCTGCTGACGTCCACGCTGACATCTCGCCGCCACTCTCCTTGAGCGCGTACGGGTTGCTCTGAAAAGCAATACGTTATAAGCTACAGTGCTGGAATATTCAAATTAGTAAATATATTATGCAAGTAGGTAAGTCAGGTTGTTACGCCTTCACGGCTAAACTATCAAAGGGTTACAAGTACTTTGCAAGAATGTCTTAACTAAGATTGCGCTTTAAGCAACTCTTGATATATTATAATGGAAAACGTTTAGAATACACACGAACAACAGAATATTTGCTCAGCGCTTTAAGCTATAATAAGTTTCACACAAGTTGAAGCCGAAAACCGTTTCTTGTATGAATATAACGCGACGTGTTATTAAAGAAATAAAAAAAAATAAGATTTTTTTCTCGAGTCTAAGCACACGTGAATTTAAGCCAGCAAGTGATTTGTCTGATTGTAATTAATGATTGTACTTTGAAAATGATAAACTATCAGATATCCCCTGACTTTGTTTACGCTCTTAACACAGATGATTATCTAAATTTTTGACTATATTGTGACAAATAATTGATTGATGTGGGTGCCTTAATAATATGATTAGCTTATATTACAATTTAGTTTTAAAATAAACCATGGTTTATATAGAACTTATTACATCGAAACCAAACTGTTATGTTCGTATATCTTTCAACTCTTCGAACGACTTCGAACATATTCCTTTGAAAATGGGACAAACGAAGATATGTACTCAAACATTATCCGAGTCGTTATAAATAGGGAATATATTCAAGCATAAGATATGCGATATTACGAACATGACATTTTATTTTTAAATCATTATATTATGCAACCAAATAATATTTGACCTCATTTCCTTATACATACATTTGAAATACTAACATTTTCAAATTTCAACATTATTAAATATCTTCAATATAACTGAACATTCTACCCATTTTCTCACATACAATTGTAAATTCAATTCATAATACGTATACTTTAATTCATCCAAAATTCAATATGAATATAAATAAAAACATAAATAAGCTAAATACTCAACTATTAAGTGTATAAATCACAACATAATACAGTCAATGGGCCCTACAAATGCGTCTTAAATTTAATTAAAGTTAACTCAATAGTCAGATAAACTGAGTAACAACAATAAAGGTCCCATGTGTACTGACATATCACTAACGTATTTGCATAATGTATGTACCAGGGAGAGGGCCAGAGGGGCCAGAGGGGCCGCAGGGGGGGGGCGAACTATTAAGTTCTACGCACCCTATGTGTGATAGCTGTTTAACCGTAGTGAATAAGAGGGTCGGTTTATACAGCCCTTGGAGTTATTCGCATACATTAGGAGCAACTAAATTAAAAGTGTGAATGATTTGTCCCGGGAATGAATCCCTTGTCTCCGCAGCCCCTTGGTCCTTTATAAGTAAGGTATCCTGAATATGGAGTGGTGTTCGGAACGAGCTCTACGTCTTTATACATTTGCTTACCCCGGTTTTGAGTGAGGATGCATTGTTATCCCACCCTCTTTCGCACCTCGATCATTTGATATCGTTTGTTGCGGATTGGAAAATCGATAGATTGCGTTGTAGAATTTCTCATTGTTCAGTTGTTTATTAGGATCAAACGTTCGGAGGTTCGAATAAATAATTAACTATAGAAATAAAAATGTTTTTCATCGTTATGTTGCAGCTGGTAATAACTCATGTTTAAATAAAGGTATAAATTAAATTAATTTAAAGGTATGTCATTCAAATATGCCTTCTCTCGTCTCTTCTCTATCTCGTCTCGCTTTTTATGCCTTTAGGTACAACTATCATTTGATACTTGTAAAAGCTGTTCACAGATTTTGTGTAAAATAGTACGATAGTTTTGTATTTTTTCATATGAATATTTTATTCATATAAAAATATGAAACGCATCATATAAATGTAATAATAAATTTTAAATAAAAAAAATATAAATCAATTCAAAATTAAACAAAATTAAACGTTAAACGTATAATCATAAAATTACTTAATAATCAAATGACGTTAAACATTTAAGCTGCCATTTTGTGCCCTTGCCGTCTCTATCTAAAACACGAGCTACAGTATAAGCTAGAAAGAGACATCATATTATGAACTAGTGTCAATTTATTTCACACTCACTAATAAGACGGTCAGGTCTCAAAGCGTCATTAAATACTGTATTAGCATAGTCGGATAATATATATAGTTACCCCAACTATAACCGATATCCGTTTGCTTATAACAACGACAAATTATAGCTTATTAAGTACTTTGAAATTGCGCTGGAAGAATGTCAAAACAGAAAAATAAAAATCGATGAATTTGTTGAGAAAATATTAAGAACGTATAATCTAAAGTACGATATATATATTAATAGTGAAGTGCTCATTGATTCGTCTAAAAATATTTTTGTTTCGATAAAAATAAAATTATGTTATTTTAAAAAGTACGTAAAAAATTTAATGCGAAGTTGAAGTATAAATATATAAGAATTTTTTGAAATTGGAATATTTTCGGTTGTTAAAAAAAATAAAGGTCAGTGACGCGTATTGTTGTTTTTAGAACTAACAAAAAAATCTCGAAGTTAAAACTCAAGTGATAACAGACAGTTGTTTTTCTTAGTCAAAAAAAAAATGTTTCATGTTTATGGTGTTCCACGTATGATTTTTTTAACTTCACTGTCACTTAAGCTAATTTTAGAAGCGATGTCAAATTATGAAACAATGTAACAGCGTTGTAATCACTACTATTGTAACATAATATAATATCCGTTGAACAGACTGACGGCATTACAAAAGACTACTGCAATTCCAAGTGGCAGCTAACAACGTTAATAAATAACTTCTAAATATCTTCAGACGTAATAAATTAAAGATTTATTAAGTATCTTAGTAAAATTGTATGTTCTAATTTTCAAACAATTGTTCTGTAATATATTTTGCGTAGCAGCTGTCTGCTAAAAATAATAATCGCGCGCTTTAATTGTGACAGGCGTTCACTATATACGCCCATTAATTAAAAATTTGAGGCTTAAAGTCAAAGTCAAACACTTATGCATTATAGATTAACCCGTTCAGAAACAAATACCGCGGACCAGAGATGAATGAATGGCTGAAGAAAAGTACTCAAATGATTTTTTCAATAATAGATTAAGTACGATTGCTTCAGATTTATTAAAGTTTTGTTGAAATAGAAAAAAAAGCCTTTGGAAAAAGAATCTGTTTTATATATATTTTTATTTTATATACAATATAAAATATGTAATTAACTAAATTAAAAATAGATAAACAAGAAAGTTAAGTCAATATTAAAGTAATTATAAACGATTTTATATTATAGAAACGTTGTGTTATTATGCTATTTAGATGATTAAAGAAATAACATATAATTACTAGTAGAATTCAAAGTCACAGGTACTGGCTATTCATAATAAAATATAATTGTTTGTTTTTCGTGAAGGATTTACATACAAGAAATATATAATATTTATTTCACTTAAAAAAAAGAAAGACACATCAAATACACTTATGTTTTTTTTTACATTGTGTCTGAATATCATCTCTAAATGTGAACTTATTTTATGGCCGTTGTATTGTGGTTATATTGAATATGCCTCGGGGACCTCCGAAAATCGAATTTTACGAAAATATCACTACTACGTTTACAGGTAGGAAATTACAAAAATGTGTTAATTTTCCTTTTAATAAACGCTGTCTCATTCAAGCGGCGAGCTTCAAAGGGTTACTCATATTCGATATATAAACGTATAACGCAATAATATTCGTTTATATACATTTTTACATGACTGCACAAACGAGGAGTGTTAATTTTTTAGTATTTTTAGTATTCATAGTAGGGATGTATGTGATTTCCTTTGATCCATCAAAAATTAAAAAAAAAAACACTGAACAATTTGACACTAGCTGTACATTAATAATTAGATGTTCTGTTTATGTCCAGGAAGTCAACGCATGATATGGTTAGCTATTATTGTACAGACGTTTATAGCAAATATACTTCGCAACAAAATTAACCTACGTTTAAATTTCGAACAATTATCCGTAAAAACAAGGTAAGAAAAGTATTTGTACCGACAACGAAACACGAATCATACAAGTATTCCCTTATAAGACGTGTTAGAATATAGAAATATTCACGTAAACCCCTCGAGACACCACACCGGTCCCTCTCACCAAGATCCCATTAGTTAAGATTAAACAATATGAAGTGTAGTTTTTCTCATTGCGATGGAATTTCACATCTAATCGTGAAAAATGGAATTTCCCCGATTTCGCGACTGCATCATTAATTTAAATCATTGTCCCCCAAAATAAGCCAGTGACAAATTCGCAACTCTTTTGTGGGTCGTGATAAAAACTTGCTCCTCGTGGTCATGACATGCCCTAACTATGAGGGATGGAGTCCCTTGCGTCATGGCCACGTGCCCGCCTGAGTAAGTTCGGCTAATAAAGCGGCGCGTCATCACAGTCATGATGTTAATCATAGTAGGAAATGTGATTATGATGTTTTCATTATTTTATTATGTATGTAGATTTTCCTAATCGATTGATTATATTTCGATAAAGTTTTATATAATATGTTATGACAGACATTGTTGTGTATGATTAAATTTATGTACTTATTAAGTAAGTTATCATTTTTTATATATAATATTTAATCAACAATAAGGAAATGTCGTATTCAAACAATCATAAAAAATTACAACATTACAAATATAATAACAGAGTACCTAATTATATAAATGCAATACTAATACATATTATATATGTAGTTAAAATATATGTAAATAAGTTAGTACTTCTTAAATAAATATACTAAACAACTATAAAATAATTCATCAACGATCAACAAGGACGCGCGTTCCGGACCGCGTAAAGTCCATAACTTATGCATTTAAGGCTCTATTAATGACTGCCACAGATATTAAGTGGTTATACCCATTTGACAGTGCGATAAACCTCATTTATTAACCTTTAAAAATCTTATCCTGACCCCACTTCCGTAAGACTGCATCTAACAACGTTTTAATCAATTCTGCACAGTTTTCGAGTCAGCGCGCCAGAGGCTTTATTACGGCCCCAAATAAATATAAACAGTACGAAGGGGCCGGCCCCACTATTAGCGTTATTCACACGGCTCGCTAGATTTATAAACAAACTTCGTTGCAAAATTTGTCAATTTGAATTGAAATAAGATGGGTTCAGATGCATTTTTAGTATTTTTTTTTATTTTATATAACAATAACATAAATTAATTTTATAAATTATTTAATGAATGATTAATTGAATTTAAAAATTCATCTAATTAATTTATTAAAAATTAATAGTCTAAACAACTGCTTCAAAGTTCGTTAAAACGAACATAAATTATAAAATATTTATTTTAAAATTAAAAAATTTAAAATCGATTAATTATTCTAGATCAGAATAAAAAATCAAATTTGAAATGATCAGAGCGGTAATCACAATTTCATTGCATTAAACCGGTGATAAGTTATTTGACGGTTCATAAAGCACCCTCGCAGGCGCCGAGAGAAGGCGCCGCGCCGACGGTGCCAATGCCAAATCTGTGCCACTCATCATCCAAATCTGGCAGGACTGGCCGACTGGCAGTTAAGGGTCGTTTTACTAGCTCCATTGTATGCATTTTCTGCTTCATAAACTGCGTATAATGAAGCCTTTTCGTGTTTGCGCCAAGTGCTGGTTTGATGTGACTTGGTACACTGGGATCATAGGTAAGCCTTTAATCAAGAGATACCTATCTATTGAAATTTGTTAAATACATAATTATTATTATTTTTAGTTTAATTATTGTTTTCGACTTTTAAACTATAATACTGAATTAAATGATATGTGCATATTTTATTTTTAAGAATAAAAGCTCTTGTATATATTTTTTAAATGACATAAATGAAAAGTAATATTGTCTTAGCATTAAATTTGCGATCTTTTTTTCACATTTTTATTTTATCGAAACATAATTTCGATTACGAAAATAATTTCTTAAAAAAATAATAATTATCGAATCCAAAAATAAATTGCACGCTGATGTAAATTCATTAAGGGTTTGTTTTATTTTGTTTCTTCTGATAATAGAATTAACATATTTAATCGTAAAAAAACTTGTATATATATATTTAAATTTTTACATTTACACGCTGTCGGATAACATATGATCACATGTTACGAAATGAATATTTAAAAAAAAAATGTCTTATTTTTAAATCTCATTTGAAGTTCTAATTTGAATAAATGTCTTTAACCCCAATAATAGCGATTACGTGATTTTAAGCGACGTTTTTAGATAAACTTAAGTTCCACACAAAATTAATTTGTTCGTGTTATATATAATGAATTTTATATGTAGGTAAGTTTTTTTTAACTAGCAATACACATACGGACTTACAGAGTTACGCTCAATCTCTACGTTTATTACTTTCATTGTGATAGTTTGTTTGGGCACTTGTTAATTACCTTACGATATAATTATGAAAAAATAGGGATTGTCACCTAACTATCAATAAAATAAGATTATTATCGATAATTTCGTCCAATTTAGTAGCAATGCCAGAAGGTTTATACTTACGTCGATGTAAACAAACCGTGGGATCTAAGATGTTATTTCCCTTGTTTCTGTAATAACACTGACTCACTCATTCTTATGCGTTACAGAAATCATTACCATACAGCACCGTGACTATATAAAAGCTATGTTATATCTAAGATTGAAATTTCTTTACGCTAACATGTAGGAGTTTAGTAAAGCCCGGCAAACTAGAAGAATTAAGATGTGTGATCGACTCTTTTCAAACTACTATTCATGTCTTAGTACTTACTGATACTTGGATCATGGATCAGGTTCAAGGAAATAGACTCAGACACCCAAAATATACGCATTATTTTAACTTCAGGACGAATACAAGGGCCGGAGGTGTATCTGTACGTACACAACAATCTCAAGAATAATATGGTACATGAAAAATATGATGATGATAATCACTTTCTGTTAGTGATAGATATACCTTATGTAAAATAGCTACTAAAACTACTACTCTACTATGTAGGTATACTAAGATAATAATAATAATATACCAGTGAATACTGTTAATGTACACTTATTATATTCAATAACCCCCTGCCTCGACTGAGTGCCTTGACTATGACTGCCTCGTTGGTCTAGTGGCTTGATGTAAGGCCACAGACCCGGAGGTCCTGGGTTCAATTCCCAGGTCGGGCCAATAAAAAGTTATCAGGTTTTTCTGCCAGGAAATTCTCAGTAGCAGCCCGGAGTCTGGAAGTTGGAAGTGTGAACACTCCCGTGCCTCGGAAAGCACGTAAAGCCGTTGGTCCTGCGCCTGAACTCTTTCCGGTCGTGTCGGATTGCCGGCCCATCAGTTTATGAGAGTTAGGGAATTGAGAGTGCACACACTTGTGCACTATAATATCTCCTGCGTAGTTGGCTAATATCTCTTGAAATTGGCCGCCGTGGCCGAAAACGGTCTAGAGGAGGTAGTGACATTATAATTATTATTATATTCAATAATATATTTTACATATGACAATAATTATTTAATATTAAATTAGTTAATTTATATATATTTATAAGCATAATCATAAATAAATATACACATTATATATAATACATTACCTATCAACATAATAAATAATCGCACACCAATTTAAAAACATCAGATAAATCTATTGTCACCTCCTTTAGTTATCCCTACTTTGTATACGCACTATATTTTTTTACTAGACTACCCACCCTACTTCACATTACAAAATATTCATACTTGTTTGAACTTTACCGATATTATTAGGTTATGGTAACATTCATCGTACCATGTACACCTATTCGATTTAATTTTTTTGTAATTTTCTCTGTAAGTGATTTAAATGTAAATCTTTTGAGAAAATAAATATCTAACCGTAAATATATAAAAAAATCTTGTTTCGGCTTAAAGCTGTATTTGATAACATCGTCACGTGAACGAATTGGTGTTCACAAGAATAGTTTTATTTAATAATAAATTATTATAACAAACATTCATATGACTATTAGTAGCTTATAGTTTTCATGTGTTTTTAGTGATCGTTCGGAAATCAAAGTCTGTCGGAACTCGACTCGTTTCCACCAGTAGACCAGCGTAGTTATATAAGCTTCGATTTTTAAAATGAGATGTCTATCCCCAGCCGTGGGATATTTACGGGCTGTTATGTATATGTGTAGGTTCTGCACTAAAATAAGCAACAATAACCTTTTGCATATTTTCCAGAAATCTTAGTATCTAAATTGTGACGTCACTTGAAGTGGTAATCAGATTATTATACATTATCGTGAAAGCGTTTGTAAATAGTACCTACAGAATCATGAAAGGCCGTCCACTATTATTGCACTATACTTAGCTGTAAACATACATTTAATACTCATTAGAATAAAAATATCAGAACTGTATAATACGTTACTGTTGAAAATGCATTAATAGATGGAATTGTAATTGCAGAATAATCTATACTAATAAATTAAGTCTTATTTATAATGCTTAACTGAAAAATATATATACAAATACATATAATACTTGTAACAGAAGATGCAGCGCGATTCGGAGGTTTTATTACATAACACTATCACATAAGTAGCCTATTTCACTCTAAATTTAGACTATTAATGTGACAAGGGTGTATTTCATATTCATGTTAAAAATATATCGTTAATGTTTTTTTAATTTGCTTATTACGCTTATAAGTCTTGACTTCTCAATCAATCACCAAGAAATTTTGCGTACACGTTGTCACAGTAAAAACCTAGGGTCCAACTTACCCCTTCCCCCTCCAACTCACACGCTTGCGAAGCCGCAAGCGGAAACTAGTAGATAATATAAATTTATTTATATTCAACTTATTACGTCATAAACAAGATTGACAGCCCCTCTTAATGCTTAAACGCATATGAAATATTATGTATAAATATGTCCACTCATTATGAAGTTATATTCCATAGATAACAATATAAATAATATTTAACAACCCTTTGTCACTTTTAAAAAAAAAAACCCCAAAATATTAACACAATAAAAACTTTCAGCTATTTATTGCATTTTTGTTTACAGCGAACCGAGGGTAAGTGCCCTTAAAACTAAAATGTGCTGTATTATTCATGTTATAAAATAATAATGATACTGAGCACGACTTGCAAAACCTAAAAGTGAATTGTAGCAAGTAGAAAAAAAATGACTCTAAGTGGATAAAGACAAAACAGAAACGAAAGAGTCATTTCATGCTGGTAGTGACGCAATCGTTTCAGCGGACGCGATATTGGATCTTATGGCATGTATGTTAAAGTCTACATTTGTCAGCGGAGAGCACGACGTGGCCAACTTCAATAAAACATTCCCCCAAATAAGCTATGAAATGAGCGTCAACGGGCGCCGGCTCTTGGGTATGTTACAATTATTTGATTGTGGAACCGTAACAATTTTATTTTACGTTTTATTTAACATTTATATCGTTACGGCAATTTCACGGGTATCAAGGAATCGCTAGATTGTGATTTAAACAAAATTGCTCATTTTCCACTTCGTTCGCAATGTGAAGGCGATTCGGCGGGTTAATATTATTTTATTACCCGTGATATTGTATTACCGATCGAATAAGTTTTTTAACGGCGCGTTTTTATCGCAATCGTTCGATATTGGAAATTAACTTGTTTGTTTTCTCTCGTTAGAGTTTTATTGGTTACCGTTAATAAGTAAATTATAATGGAATCGTCACGGCTTACGTTTCATTTTACGTCCAATATTAGTAAGGATTTCATATAAAAAGACATTATTTTACGTGTAATATAATTTAGTCTCGTCTCAGTTTAATAATTGTTATCAATTAAGATAGTATTTAAACCCCTTATTATTTGATTAGGCATATCCCGAGTCCGGACGTCGGTAATCGTAAATAAATAAACAATAAACCAGGATTAAACGAGTCAATCGGAGCTGAGGACGCGGTCACGGTTACACCCAAACCGACGCAGCACGACGCGATCATTCAACGATCGTAAACTCTCGCAATCGTATCAATTAGAACCCCGAAACCGATAAAGCTCCGCTTTAATTAGGAGAACAAACAACAGAAGGTCTTTAATGAGAGCGTGCGGGATGGAAGGGACGGGGGCGCGGGGGACGCGGTCTACGCGATCAATTATCGAGTCTCTCTGATTGATTCGTCGCGCTGACGCGCCTCCGCGACGACGTTCGTCGACACCTCAATCTAAATCCGCACATGCCGAAACCGAATGCGTCAAGTTTACCCGACCGACCGGCCACAAATTATACCTGTTAAATTCGACCTAATATAATCAATCGAAAACTCAACCATCCGAACTAATAACTTGAAATAAAAACTCGGCCCCGTTTTCTAATAGCCGCCGAGAGGGTGAACGGCTGAAAACGTATAAATTACCAATAAAACGAGGACATTAAAAACCATTTAGAGATAGCTGTTATAGAGCGTTATAAATATATTGTATAAATTAATATATTATTTTGATAGTGGAGTGAATGTTGAGGTGTCAGTATTAATGGTCGGCGGGGAGGTCGAGGGGGCGCACAATGCACCCCCGGGGCGCTTTGTTATCCTGGATTCCCTGGCCGTGACATCTGTCCGAATCGCTACAATAACTTGCAAAAAACGCAGTCGAAATTTACCAAATGCGAAGCGACGCGGGTTATTTTCCGCTGAATATAAAATATATTGTCTAGCGCGACATCTTCATTGACGGCATTGTCGCTTGTGACGTGATCATTTATTCTATTCTAAATTGGGTCTCTGTACCCGGTGGTCCTGGGATAGGCATCCCGAGCAATTACGCTGTCATAATATTATAAGGGACGATAAATTTTACCTTTTCAATGGATCCTCGTATTCTGCGATAAATGTTGATTATTGTCAAACCGACGCTGGTGTTTCGTTTTTATAATAACGGTGATTTTTTTTAAGTTTGAATCGGAATAAAATATTTTACGTTTTGCAATGAACGTAATGTAAAATTTAAATGTATCGATTTCGCTAATTACGATGCAAAATATGTTTCAGCGCGTCGTGTTTTTTTTTTTGGAATACATTATAAATTTGTATAAATTAAAATGTATGTATTTCTTTATTTACAGTAAATGCCCCACAGCTGAGCAGAAGTCAGTTTCCTTGCCTCTTTAGAAAACGGTTTGAAGGTTTTCTCTCCAATCCCAATGTTTGGTGGTGGGGCAGAATTTAATTCACACGTGCAGGTTTCGTCACGGTGTTTGTTTTAGCCGCGAACTATAATATAAATTATAAACACAAAACATATTAAAACCAAATTGTGCTTGCCCGGATTTGAACCTGCGATCTACACACAGATATACAATTGAATTTATTAATTAAAATTAAAAATAAGACTTCTAAGAAATATTAATTTAGCCATCTTTTCGTAGCTACTTTATTATACATGATGTCTTTATGGATTTTAATGTATATAATAAAAAAATATAGTGATAATAATGATTGATCCTGTTCGATTTCGGACAGGCGGCATCATCACGGATGAGACGGCAAATCCGACACGAAATCGACTGAAAAGGCAGAACCAACGACTTCACGTGCTGTCCGAGGAACGAGTATACTACTACTGGTGGTAGAGCTTTGTGCAAGCTCGTCTGGGTAGGTACCACCCACTCATCAGATATTCTGCCGCAAAACAGCAGTACTTGGTATTGTTGTGTTCCGGTTTGAAGGGTGAGTGAGCCAGTGTAATTACAGGCACAAGAGACATAAGATCGTAGTTCCCAAGGTTGGTGGCGCATTGGCGATTTAAGCGATGGACAACATTTCTTACAATGCCAATGTCTAAGGGCGTTGGTGTCCACTTACCATCAGGTGGCCCATATGCTCGTCCACCTTCCTTTTCTATAAAAAAAAAATACACACAATCAATTACCAGACTCCGGGCTGTTACTGAGAATTTTTCAAGATGAAAACTTGATAGCTTTTAATGCCCCGACCCGGGATTTGAACCCAGAACGTAGCCACTAAACCAAAGAGACATTTGATAAATGATTATATTATATACGACACGAAAACTGTAATTATCATTTTCTTTTTAAAAGTACTTTTTGAAATGCATAAATAAATGACTGTTCAAAGGTAATTAAATTATCATTGCAATTACGGAAATGGTAATAAATACGTGTAATTATAAAATATAATTACAGTTGAGATAATTCGTTAGAAAGTGTTTTATTATTACAAAGCGCGTCTTATTTTGATTACCCGAATAATTAACATGTAGGTAAGTAATATTATGATAATTATAAATTATACGTTAAAATTACGAATAGGTCCACTTATTATTCGGTTCGAAGAACATTTGTGTTGAAATTTTTGTAGTTCTCTACAGTTTTGATTAATTATAAACATTTATTATCAAATTAGCGATATCGAATGAGTTTTTAACGCTGCACGTACGAATAACTCGCTGCACCGTCAAAGCGACGTGAACCTGCCCGTGCCGTTACACTGGCTTACTCATACACCAAGCTGATTGATTAATGCTACACCATTTATTCTACCACAATACCACTGTCAACGTTGTAATTTATAAGTAAAAATTTAGCACCACAAAGATCCCACTGCCCCGTACCCGCCTCCTTCCGTCTTAAAAAACCGCAATTGATACACATTTCCTCCATGAGGATTATATATAAGTATATAAAAGTTTTCCTAGAGATAATACTGACGGGTATGATATGATTCTATATACATAACTAGTTTTTGATTATTTACTGAGACAAATTGTGTATCAACAGCGATGTGTTAGCCTTATGTTAAGTGTCAACATAATTAATCGCTTCAAGTGATGGATTCACTATTCTTTGAACATTGATAATAACTAAGAGATACCATGTTTGATTTTAGATATATCTTTTTTCGTTTCAATCTGTTTATTATTACGATACTTCTTATAACATTGGACTGGTAACAATGCAACTAATAAATAAAATTAAACAATTTTAGCCCGAAGCTCAAAATAATCAAGTACGAATTAGAAAAGCGCGTCGTCGATAGTTTTGATTGAAAAATTAAATTACGTATGTAATTTTGTATTATTTATTGAGTCGTACGTCGCTTCATTGCCAAGGGTTGGGTCATTTACAGACGAAGCATTCATTTAAATTTATGTAACCCGCCGTTGAAGGGAGGCATTTGACATAATTTATGGATATGTTTTATTCATAATGCACAAAGGAATCCTAAAACAAACTTAAATGAAATGACGCGGTTACGAGCTATCTCAAGTTCGATCGACGAGTCGTTTTTTATCCTAATGCTCGGCGACCGCTCGCGGACGAAAATTACGCTGGATCGAGTTTTTTTTCAACTTCCGGCCGAGATAACGGTCTGTGAGCACCTTTTGACTGTTGTCCGTGCTAATGCCGCGTTCGGTATAATCACTATGCCTTCTAAAAACAATGTCTTCATCCCCGTTTCAATTTCGGCGCTTCCAATTAGCGCACATTAGGCGACTTCCGATCGGTCGCATCCTACGCGATCACGATTAATAGCGCGTCTCCTTGCGGAACGCTCGCAATATCCTCGATTCCGGCGGAGGGTCGTTACGAATTTCCTGCGAAGTGCTGCGTCCGCAAATCTACGACATAACATGCCGACTGCGGTCAACATTTCGGTGCGAAGTGTGTCCAAACAATAGTAAATGCATTTAGCTCGACCATCGTTTGATTTATGGTGAAATCGTGTAGGTAATTTATAAGAGTGGCGTGGAGAGGGCGCGCTCCGCCGTCCGGCGTCCGCCGCGGGACGTCGGGACGTCGGGAAATCGGGGAAAAGCCGGAGATTTATTAGCGGCAGAACCGCAGGAGTCGGCTGACCGCGCGACCGCTCTGTTTGCCCAGTCATTAAAGTCGGCAAGTAAACGTTTAGTGCGAAGATGAGTATATTTGCGAAGCAATTAACGCGTCCGAGGTGAGACGAGGGTAGCGGGGCGGTCATTGTTTGTAGACGATTACGCCGAACTCGCCCGAGGCGTTGCGAACTGACAGATTTTATTTGTGGAACCATGTATTTCGGGCTCGGATAACGTCGAAGCGCTTATGTGTCGGCCGGTAGATAACGATACAGAAGTGTACGACGGTATATCTGTATGTAAACACACGGCGTGTCAATCACGGCGGAGCGGTCCCTTACAACATTTTATCGGTTGTCATATAACCTAACGCATTTATGTCAAATTGTCGATGTATCCGCGATAAGCCCACCCACGTTCCGCCGGCCCTATTGCATCATATCGAAGCAATGGCGGCCGATGTTATATTTATATTATATATAGCAGCACTCAAGAGATTATTATTACAAAAATAACATATGTCCTTTGGAACATTTATCTCGCCGCGCTCGTAGTTGCGCTGATCACGAAAGTTGCTGTTATTATGTAAAAGCGTTAACGGCTGTAATTATCGTAATGCGTTTTGTGTATTGCAATCGCAAGCAATTGAATCGATCTGTTAAACGCGTCTGTGCAAAAAAAAATTAAAATAATCCACTTTTTTTTTCGTATCTACGTTATCTGAAACCTGTTCTTCGTATTTGCGTCAAACTACGAATTAGTACAAAGTTAATCGTCGAATTTAAATATTTATTTCTCAATACAATATTCGGATCGGTAACTACATAGCTTGTCAGGGACAGCCTTAAATAAACTTAATTATAACTTTAGCTGATTTAAATATTTCACGTGCAAAATCTTGGTAGCTGAAACTGTGCAGACGATAACATAAGAAAGAGATTAGAGATCATATCATGTTCATAAATAATAAGTTATTGCGTGTGTTTGATTTTCTTTAAATTGAATACCGACCAAGTTATTTTAGTACACATCTATGACACTTCCTTTTTAATCTAATGAGGAATATAAGTTTAATTACCCTATTACAATACTTGCTAAAAAATATTACAAAAAACCGACAAAGAATTCAAAGTGGTCTATGTCAAATTAGGCTCTGATTGCATTATTTTATGATAAATTATATGGTATTTATAAATAACAACATTACGTATTTATTTTAAATACAGCATAGATACTTGTGATATTTAAGTGGTACAAAAATACTATAATAATTAACTAAACTAAACACGTTGGTATATATATATAAATATTATTTATTAATTCGTTGAAATAATATTTAGTATTAAATATTTTATTCGCTTTTTTTTAAAATATTACGAATGAGATAATTTAATTTAATTAGAATTTAGTAATATAGAATGTATATTATTATAAGTGATGTATGCAATATGACTCGAATTAACATTAAAAATATATATATATTAATTATGTGTAAATTAAATAAGAAGAAACGAACGAAGCGAGATATAATTTAATTACTTTTCTGAACGGAGTTATAATCGTGAAATTTTCAAACAATCGACATAAAACAACCGAAAATAATACAAAATAAAACGATTTTAATTTTAACGCGTTTATTTCAGGAAACCCGCTTTTATGTCCTCTGCCGTCCCATTCGGGCTAATTAGTGTTGAAATAAAATAAACTCAGCCATTACTCAGAAGGCAAGGTCGCGAGCCCTAATTAATTGGAGAGGCTCATAGATGCCACGTACAGATATTTCGTGTAATAGACCGGAGCTGTTATACCAATTATATTTTATTTGTAACGTTTTTTTTTTTATAAATATTAAACTTGAGTATAAAATATTATGTCTCTACTTTCAGCTTCGCTTGATAAATATGACTGTGTGCCTATAAATTATCTCTATGCAAATTATTATGTCGATCCGTTACTTCGTCGTTGCTTTAAAATAACAAAAAAAAAATTGTCATGTTTGATTAAAGATATATTTATTATTAATGATTAAAACATTTTTTTTATTTATATAAATATCTCTTCTATTTAAAAAGTCCTTAATACAAATATACTTCATTCGACTCCCAGATATTTTAGAGCCGATTTATAGCGAAAAAGCCGTATAAACAAACATACTAACTCTCATATTCATAGCATAAATGTAATATTATGAACATTTGTACATGATACATGCTGGTAGGGCTATATGCGAGTACGTGTACCACCCACACATAATTTATACCGCCGTCCAAAAATAATAAATTGTCTTCATTTATAGACTGAGTGAGCCAGTGTAATTACAAGCACAAGACACCATCTTTGTTCCCATGGTATTATCCTTGTACGGTATAATATATATAATATTACAGTGACAATGTCTATGGGGTATTCCAATTTTAAATTTAAAAAAGTTTAATTATTTAATCTAATTAAATAGCCGAAAGTCTTAAATTTAAACATTTGCACCATCTAGATACTATACGTAATGAATTACTTTAATTACAATAATTACTTTATTGCTCTTAAGGATTAATTAATCTTGATACTCGACCTCATGTCTCGCACAGATGTTTATGTTGGTGTTGTCACAAATCGCTATTTTATTCAAAACGATCTTACCGGCTTTGCTTAAGAGTACTTGGATATTAATATTTTTTTAATATCATCTGGATACTTTAAGGTTCTAGAATTTTTTTTTTTGTCAAAGATTCAATATCGGAGTTAAATCAACTCTACGTGAGATTTTATGTTGCACAAGTGTATGCGCAAGTACAGGTGCACTCTTTAGTCTCTCGCTCTTATAATCCGATTGGAGGGCATTCCGACACGACTGGATCAGCTTCACGTGCTTTCGAAGGCATGGGTAAGTTCCAAACTCTAGGCTGAACTGAGAATTTCTTATCAATAACACCTAATTAGACCTAACCTTAGATTTGAACCTGGAGACTTGAGACCTACATTAGATTTAGGAAATCGACCGAGGAAATGGTTATCGATTCTGTATATATATTGTGTAAAACATATACAAAGTCACAATCGTTTTACTGGTTGCCGTTAATATTCTCACACGTTTTTTTTATGTTAGTCTATCTAGTCCCTGGGGGGAATGTGAGGCAGGTGTTTGCATATGTGTTAAATCAGAGTATAAGTTATCTCTATTCCAAATTTCAAGCAAATCTATTTAATATTTTTTGCGTGAAAGGGTAAAAAATATACATCCATTCTCACAAACTTTTGAATTTATAATATTAGTAGGATTTTATTTTAGTAATTGTTAATACGGTGAAAAATATAATTAAGAAGATCGAATTCTAATATTTATTCAAAATACCAACCAAAATAATTACTATGATATTATTCGTTGAAAATTAATATCGTTTTAAAATAAAATAAACGATTGACAAAATATTAATAAGTAGACAGACATTTTGATAAACAAACAAACATCCTAGCTAAGTCATTTTGAAATTCAATAATTAGGTCAGGTTTTGTGATTAATGAAGAAAGAGTCAGCCCACCCACCGGGAGGAGACAGCTTAATAAGGCTCTAATTAACACCTAAAGGCTATTTCCAATTCTGATTCGCTTCACTTTTATAATACCATCTCGTTCTTACACCGCTTTCGCGTGTCTTCTATCTTACTCTTACACCCCTTAATTGAATTTCTCGTTGTTCCTAAACTTCTTGACTTAAGATTAGTGACATATTTGGATTGGCGTTTTGTTCCCTTTTTACAGTCGGCCGGGGACAGTCTTTTTTTTGTTATCAAACGTTTAATTTGGACGCGATAATGAAATGAAACTGAAACTTTCAAACAAAGCGTTGGTTTTAGACTCGAATGAATTTCGTTACTTTCACTCTTGACTTTCGCACGAAGTTATCAGCTTAAAATGAATATAAAAAAATACACACAAACTTTTATGTGACGGCAATTTAAAATAAATTACAATAGTTTGTCTACTAATAATACTACACCTGCCTCAAAATCGTGAGACATGTTCATTTGGCAGAGGCAGTTGTAGCTAAACTGCCTGTTGAAAAGCATGTGTCCAGTGACACTATGCCACAAGTACTTAAATATACCAAGCCATAATGGAAGAACAAGGTGAAATATGCTACAAGCTATTTTTCCTTAACGGTAGAGAAGGCATTTGCCCAATTATAGAACTGATTTCTATTATAACAATTATAATATGGTAATTTAACCATCTAACTGAATATAATTTCCACATTTACATAGTGGCTAGCTTGTGCTGCTTAAGAATCTGTGGTCCGGTGCTTAAGTCGCGAGCCAGATCAATAAATGTTATTGACGCTATCTGTCAAGTAATGTCATAGATATAATGCCATTGCTTCCGCACCTGATCTATCTCCGTTCATATCAAGTTGCCATCCCAAAGGACGAGAGGGATGAAGTACAGAGTAGACCTTTGTGTACATACTAGTACTCGTGTACTACTCGTGTATAGTATCTCTTACGTAGATTGTTACTCTGTGAGATTGACCGTCATTGACAAAATCGATCAGGATTATTATTAGAAATTATATGATAGGTTTCAAGTAAGGTTGGTTGCTTAAAACAATATTAATAATATTCTTAAACATCGTCGGAAGCCCATTAACGTCAAGGGTCGAATCAGACGAAA
This sequence comes from Nymphalis urticae, assembly GCA_905147175.2. NCBI lineage: Eukaryota > Metazoa > Arthropoda > Insecta > Lepidoptera > Nymphalidae > Nymphalis > Nymphalis urticae. Next base: position 15,943,584 of record LR989982.1, on the reverse strand, counting down.
TCCATTCGGAATATATATTTGACATATGTGTAGTATTCACTAAACTTTCTTATTGTCACATACTAATAATTAACCTTAATTAGATAGATTAATTTGACGTAATTGGCTTGTGGTTTATGCGTTTCAAAGGGTTGTAGAGTTCAGGTGGAAACCAATTAATTTATTTAGTGTTGGTAAAAGTAAACAGAACGTTGGTTGAACTCTTAAAATTTGTTAAAAGATTTTAAAACGATATTATACGATGAAATAAAAATATACCATTTTACGTTTCCATATATTGTTACATAAATGTTTGTGTTTTAAAAGGTCCTTTAAAGTTCCGAGTATTAAATACCTAAGTAATATAAACTTTTAGACGCGTTCTCCGTTTGAAGGCACTGTCTTGAAATTGCTTTTATAAAGTGCGGCTTTCCGTCGGCCAATGAGAGTCGGACTTCACTCGATTGGCAATTTCTTTATTTGACTTTGATCTCAACTGTTTGTTTTCCCGCTTTTTATTACCTAGACTACTTTTATGAACGTCGTATATCGCGAAATTGGAGAGAATGCACTTTATACGAATAAAATGTATATTAGAAACTTACTTGCTCGAACGATTTCTTTCAAAATTGCTTATGAATCTTTAGGAAAATAAATAAGTGGTACAACGTAATATCTTTATTAAGCCGTGCACGCTAATTTCACAGCTAATGAATCACAATGTTGAAAGCAGCAAAAAAATGACACCGTTTTATTGATTATAAAAAGCGGACAATAGACAAAAGATGGCGCTGCGTATTGTTACCGACTCCGGGACGATAGACGGCGCCACCGGAGTCGCTCGTGTACTAAAATGGCAGTTGAATATTTTTACCGGCAATGGTTGTCGGTCGTCGTCATTGGAAACTCAATCTTACGTTAATACAAATAGATCTCGTTTCGTCTAAACCACGCTGAAGACTTACGAAGTCAGCCTCGGTATATTGTGGCGAAGCGTCGGCATTGTTCGCTAAATTGTCGCTTGCACGGAACCGGCCGGGCTTGTCGTGAGTTAGGTATGAGCGCACCGCACACAATGACAGTATACATACATTTAAACACCTGTTATTAAACCTGAACAGGGTCACAGAGCGTAGGTACTCACATACCTCGTTAAATACAATGACAGATAGAGATCTCACTGCCGGCGATTTGGGATGCATCCACAATTACCTACCATGGGTTATCATACGATATTATAATTACCGAGTTGAATAAACTCATATTTTAATCATAATTTCACGGGATTATAATCTGCGACGCGATCTAGAAACGTATCCGACGTAACTAACATCGAAACATCGAAATAATTCTCTCCGCCGCGTTTCCACACTTGGAGATTAAGCCGAGAACTTCCTCTTAACACTTGACAAAAACCGGATCATCTTTTCGTTTGATAGGATTTTCTGGGCTTAGCGGATTTCACATGTGCTCCGTGTCGTAAGTTGAAATCACATAAAAACGAATAACACCGAATCGCTCTACAATAGTCTTTCAATTGCACTTTTTATTATTGAGAAAAGGACCAAGTCGGGGATTATGTTTTTAGACTACGCCCCTTATAGGGATTAAGGATCCTGCGGCCGACAACCGCTCATTTGTCCCCTTTTCCAGTAGACGACGTGCCAAACCGACACTCTTCGAGAACCGCAAGAGGAATGTTATGACGCTAACGAAAAAGAACTTTGGCACTTCCGAAAAAATTAAGCATCAGACTTATTTCGAAAAACACAGACGTCCAACGTCGGTCTGAGAGAATGTAATTGGTATAATAATGGCGGTCGCTTTTCGAATTTATTTTCAAGTTTAAATATTAATGTTTCGTGACAGGGCGGTGGCGGGGCCTGCGAGGTGTCGGTGGTTTTCTGGCCCAGCGCCCACGGACCGGTTGGACGCTCGCACGCTACGCCAGAACTAAACAAGTATCGCAGAGAGCGATAAACCTTGCTTCGTATATGGCCAAACGGCAAACGACCTATTCGTACCAATTTGCAGGCCCTGTTTGTTCTACTTTTGGCAACAGAACCGAACATTATCTTGGATTAGACAGTGGCAAGCTGGCGCTACAAATATATGGTATGATCTTCCAAGCGAATGTGTATTCCGACATTCATTTTCTGTTCCACTTGCTATGAAATTTGATGGCAGCGATTTACGAAATCTATAGGAAGTAAATTATTTTGTAAATAACTTTAAGATAGACTCACCAATGGTGAATAGAAGGCTGAGCTGTCGACGCCAATGCTGGGGTAAGGGTTCTGATCCGTTGATGGATATGGAGCCCCGTAAACACCAACTGCTGCACTCGATAATCTTGGATACGAGGTCAATGCCAGCCGTGCTCCATCATATTGACAGGAGCAGACCGTCTGTCCCGATACTGGGTCGGTGATGATAGGCCTTGGCGTGTCACAGCAGGACGCAGCAGGGGTGCTGGCATGGCTTCCAGCACCTGGGGATAAGGCTCCTCCGACTACCCCTGATCCACCAGGCGATAGGGGCGGCGCGGAACTTGAGCCTCCATCAGGCGAAGTTGCCGCTCCGCCGTTGCCCGCCCCGCTGCTGCCCACCAGCAACTAAAAAATTACACAAACATTTGATTAAAAACTACTTTTTAAGATAAAATATTTAATAAAGGGAATAATTATTTAGGTAGCTATATAGAACATTTTTTCCTTAAATAAGCGGGGAAATTGAAAGTTAATCTTTTTGCATAATTTAATAAGGGTCAAATTATCTTTGATTAAACGTAATTAAATTTGAGGCCTGTATTAATAAAATGCGGGTTACCGATTGGCTTAAAAAATGCGTTAAAAATTATAGTTTCCTAATTATATTGTGGTTATTGGTTTTACAATAAATGAATGGGATAATGTATTACCAACTTGATTGTCAATTCGTAGGATTATTTTATCTTGAAATATTTGAGTTTAACCTAAATATGTGGGCTCAAAGGCAATAACTTTATTTTTAATTTTTAAATAAAAAAATCGATTTGCGACATCACTCTCAAGGAAAGTGTCGAGCAGATGTCATCATCGTGGCCAACGCGGACATAACAGTAACTTCTGTCGACAAACATCGTTTGAAGTGAACTAGGAAGTCGATGTGAAAAAAAAACTTTTATTAACTTTCAAATCGTATCGTTAACTTTGAGAAACCATTAAACACCTTATAAAAGTAAATAATAGCGACTGTAAAGCACAATATTCATTTCGTCGACTTCATCGGCCGTTTGAATCTATAACGTATTCATAAAAGTTTGGGAAGCGCCGGTCTTACATTGAATTTATTTGACAAATTTATCACCGAACGTTTCATTTCAAAGATCAGAGTTTAATTGGTCGCTCGTATTTATTTTGACTGTTGTAACAATGTATGAGTACTTTGATTCGAATTATAACGCTTTTTTTTATTATTTAAATTATGTTTTTGAAAAAGGAACACAGAAGATTTATTATTATAAAGCATTCGTGGGATCTACGCGTCAAATTAAATCCGTGTTATTAATTTGTGGAACTTCTGAAGAGACTGATCCTACCATTGTTCCGCACACCTCATTAACACCTAACAACTGTACGTATTAAACAAAGTTTATTACACCGGCTATACAACAATTTTACTATTAACCTAATTCTTTGACAATATCGTATTATGTTATTTAATTACACGACACGAATAAAGGCGTAAAATAAACGAAAGGTGGGTACTAAAACGCCCTCGGTTGTAAAAATTAAATCCCCCGAATATAAAATAATTTAAAAGTGAAAACGCGGTATAATAAAAAGCGGACTCTTTCGATTGATTATACATTCATAGCTAGTATTTAATAGATAAGTAACAAAAACCATGCCAAACTACTTGCAGGTTTCGCGGCACGCAACACCTGCTTAGAAGTCACCTATATAGATAAAATGCGACGCTCGAATCTCGTACTTATTTAAACGTAATAAAGTCGTTTTTTCTGTATACGAATCAAGTGTTAGCGGTCTGTATAGTACATCTATCAGTTTCACGCTGTGTATGGGAGCGTGTAATCCTATTAATCGAGTTTTTTTTTTATAACTTCATTCTAATGTTTTAACCCTTCGAAGCCCATTTCGTATAATACTTTCAATTTCGATTTTATTATACAAGGTCTGATCTAGGCGGCCTAGACATATTTAATATGTATAATGTGACTCGCTATCAAACATCACTTGTCTTAATATTCCCTACACACACATATTAAGGTTTTTATTATAATTTTATTTTATTTTATATACAGTGACACAAAATATAAAAAGTATCGCGTAAATATTGGTACAATTTTCAGAAATATCGGAACAATGTTGTCAATATCACTTATTTTTTATAATAAATAATACCTACTTAAAGTGCCAGAAATATATTGAAATAAGTTTCGTTAAAAATCGAATATACTAGAACTTGTTTAGCGGGTGATTAGTTAAACAAAGCTATGTCTTCTTTCGAATGTCAAATCAATGGCAGAAAGAGCGAAATCAGAATTAAATCAAACAGCAGTTTACGTTTAATATGGCCGTTAATCATTACGGTCAAAATATCTAAAATCGGTCAAAATAATTCCTTAGTTTATTTGAGTCGACAGCTAACACGACAAAACAAGACCGCTTTCACGTATTATTCTTAAATGCAAATTAATACAATTTCTAGGGCGTGTTAGATAATATCGGAGGTGTCCAATCTAAGAATTAATATTTTTAAAACAAGTTTACCGATCACTATCGCGTCGCCATTCGATGACTTAATAATATAATGCAGTTGAAACTGTAATGGACAAAAAAACAACACAGGAAATTATATGAATTCGTAATTAAAACCAGACTTTATCTATTAATCGCGACCGAAGTTATAGGGGTTAAGCGAATGTTATTTCTTTAGCCACAATGTTTACGAATAATAAATTACTTGACAATTTTTTGACACATTCCACATATTCATGGCAAATCAATCAATCAATTTATTCTAGTGATGATGATGTCCTCCTGCCGATTTTGGCCAAGGCGGTTATTCTCATGGAGCCTATATCTGCGCGGGACATATCAGGCAAACTTCAAGATTCCCAATATTTTTTATCGTCCCGACCTGGGGTATAAACCCAGGAATTGCGGATCGGCGGCCTTATATCTAGCTACTAGGTCAACGAAGCAGTCGTCATAATCTCATATCGTCTAGTTTAGCTGCAACATAAGGCCACTTACACATTGAGATGTATATTAAAGTTACACTTATATACTGAAAACTACAATCAGATCCACTTGTTGTTAAGTGATTATGTCTTCATGATACACTTGATAATTTTATCGCCATTAATCAATGATTTACAGAGCCAATACATTTTAAATTACTGATTCCACGGTCCATGTGTGTCACAGACACAAGACGTACGGGATATACGACATGGGACATACGTTGACTATCGCATTATCCGTAGTGCTAATTATAAACGCAAACTTTCGGCATGAACAAGCTTTGTAGGTACCAGCCACTCATCGTCAACCGCCAAACAGCAATACATAGTATCTTTGTGTTTAGGTTTGAAAGCTGACTGAGCCAGTGTAACTATAGGCACAAGGTACATAACATCCTAGTTCCCAAGGTTGGTGGCGCATTGGCGATGTTAGGAACGGTTGTCAATGTCTCTCGGCGGTGGTGACCACTTACCATCAGGTGACCTTTTTGCCAATCTGCCTGCCTACGATATATGTTTTATAAAATCTATATTTAACATTTTTAAAGTCGACTTGCTTTTTTTGGTTACAAACCAATCCGAATATTGTTACTACTTAACTGATGATTAACTTAACACGTTAAAGTTGTAGTTGAATGATACTTGCATGTATCACCGCCCTTATAACACTGATATAGAGATAGTAATTGCTTTTTTTACTTTGTCGGCGTTTTAACATCAATACAAGACCTAGATAGATTAGTTTCCTCTTATAAATAAACATAATCGGGCTGCGTTCATTAAACGATAAAAATATTCACTCGATATCGCTAAATTGTTATCATTATCAAATTTTTACTTAACATTCATCGCTAAAAACGCTTTTAATTCAAGTAGATTTTTATTTATGTTAAATATTTAATATATCCAATTGAATAATACAAAAAATAACTAATATTTAATATATTTTTTATTGATTACATCAGATACTTAATATCTTTACTAATATTATAAGTGCAAAAGTAATTCTGTTACGCTTTCATGGCTAGAATATTGAAACGATTTTGATGTGATTCGGCATGAAGCAAAGTTTAAACCCCAAACCAACATCTCCACCCTTACCTAACACGGTCGAAACCGTAGGTAAGCCCTTGTTATTTTTTAAAACACATAAGACCAACATTCCTAAATGTATTTAATCTGATTTGCGATTGCCAACATAAAATTAGAACATAAAAATGTTGCCGTCATAAAAAAGTAAATTTACTATACACGATCCTAAAGATAATATACATTTGCCTTTTTAACGAACCTCGAAAAAAAAAAATTGTCATACCTACAAAGTTTACACCTTTAAAAAATTATAATTAACTAATAATTTACATTTGTGTATTTAGTTTATAATAAATGGTCATGGAACAAATTAGAACATGTGTTTCCGTGTTTTGTTAAAAAGCAACTGTCGCTTATAAGCAAACAATAGATTAACCTAATTTTTTTTTCGTGAACATTTTTTATAATTATTATTTATTATTTAATAGAATTACTAGATATTATTCAAATGTTTGCATAAGGTTTTAATGTAACATCATAAATGTCGAGAGGATGTAACGCGCGTGTTCCATCTGATTGTCCTTTGTGCAGTTAAAATCTCATATATTAAAAGTTGAAACAAAATCAGTGTGGAAAAAGATCCATTTGAGTTTCTTTAAATGTCATTTTTTCCGTACCATTCCTCTAATTGGTACCGGTTCTATTTTGTCAAGCAATCATCAATCAATAGACATAGTTTGATATTCACTTTGTAAAATTGAGTAATTACAATTACAAACTAATTGAATTCGCATTAACACATCGCTTAACTGAATAACATCCTTTTCCATTTCTATCATAACTTCTAACCCGAACAAAATGACACAGATAATTTAAAATAACTAAGGATAAACATGAATCTTCTTCTCCCTCCCACTCTTCAACCTTCATCTTAAACCGCGAAGAAAATCAATCACATCGTTCATAAAAAGACAAACAAGAAATTTTATATCGTATACCATTTGGACTCAACAAATTCAATATGACAAATATAAATATATTTACTCAACCGATATACTTAAACCTCGGAAAGATTAAAGGGAACTGAGTGGTCCAGAGGACGTCAAAAGATTTGATCAAATAAAGAGAGTTTGTCTAATATAATAGCATAAGATACTGTGCACACAGAACCCCACTTGAACCACTAATGCTTCGTTGGAGGACAGCAACTTGTTTTCTTTAAACAAAGTGAAATTGGTTTCAAAGGAGACGGGCGATTTGATCATTTTTGTAATTACTTACTTAAAATTAAAAATCGGATTTTTTTTTAAGGTCAGTAAAAGAAAATTGACAAATCATATTCGAATATAGGTAAATAATACAATTTTTAATAGGTAATAAAAACAAGTTGGTTTGGTTCGAAATTCGACAAAAAACATTACTGAAAATTGGATAAAAAAATAATATATGAAATAGCATGATTAGTTCGAACACTTTTTTTAGTCCTATTATCAGTTTTTTTTTGTAATTACAATAAAGCTCATCAATATCTGCCAAACACAGGAGTCAAAAAAAAAGTCTTGTCTTTGTTCTTATAATTTATACACTGATGTGTTTTTGAAGATATTTTAAATAATAGACAGTCTCATGGAAAAAGTTATTAAGCGATTAATATTAATTTGATCCAAAATTTTCAAATAAAACTACCTACAAAATATAAATCATATTTGTTTAAAAATCAACGTGAAATGGCAGGCCAAGGAATAGTAATTGAAGATAAGCTGTAACAAGAAGTCTGGTGAAATCGGAGTCAATTCACCGACGCGAGATTTTCGCGCCTAACAGCTACAATTACAAAGTGCCTGCCGCCAGCGTCGGCCATATTTGTTCAAACACTATCAACACCACAGACTATACACATCGAAATGATCATTGCGATAAATGCAAGATTTTAAGTTTAATTCGTGGTTTTGGCTAAAGATTACTTTTATACCAATTATGCAAACGCAGACATAGAAAATCTCATCCTGTTAAGTTAATCAGAGGAAATGGTGCAAATAATATAATAGAAGAGAAATATATTTCGTTTTTTGTAATATTTGATAATGAAATTTACCACTTACGAGTTCACAGTCATATTAAAATATAAAAAATTGAGCCAATTTGTCTGTCATTGCAGATTGATAGAAAATTAAAATAGCCAATGACGCTTCTAAGAATCTCTAAGTTGAGAATACTTCGTTTGTGTAAATCAGTCCTCACGTTGATACTAAAGCGGTATACATGATACGTATTAAAGGCATAACCCTTTGCAGTTGCGGTAGAAATAAACCACACAGCGCTCGACAGACTATCAGGGAAGCACTAAGCTAAATACGTTTTCCTGTAATTACTTATAATATAAAGTAGCACTATGAATTTAATTACTTTAAAGTAGCACTTAGTGTAATAAATGTGTAGGCTTTTTTAAATATTCATTTGATTTAATGATTTTAACTTTTAAATGTCATGAAAAAAAAAATACGGTAAGTAATAACATTCGTTCCTGATTATTTCTTTTGATGTATAAGACGTTATAAATTACATTTATTTTATTATATATGAACATTTAATGTGTATTATGAAGTAAAATAAAAATAAATAAAAAGCAATTTTATGAAATATATATATATATTCTATGTCACCACTGTCTGTGGTCGTTCAACACGCTTTATTGTATCGAGAGCGCTCCTATCTGCACTGTGGTTTAACTCATATGTAGCGTGTATTCCTGTAATTAGTAATTTCAAACTATACACATTACGCCGCAGTGTTATTACGTCCAATATTTAGTATCTCTGATTTCCTTGTCAATCGTGATAAGCTAGGCTGATGACATATGCCACGCGATATACAAAATTTTCGCTCATATTACTTTGCTTTTTAAGTTCATTTTAGCTTGTACGTAATTTGATCGCGTTGTAATGGAATACTTATCGAACTGCGGTAATGAACGCAACAGAATTTTCACCAAAAACACTCACTTTTAGCATAATTGCATCGATTTCTTTCTATACAAGAAATATATTACAATTTTATAGTTATCCAATAACGCACACAATATCGTGCAGCATAACTGTGCCGGAATTATCGGCCACTGTTATTTATTGCCATTTAATCTATCTAAGTGTTAATTTTTTAGGTTAAATTATGTCTAGAGAATTTTTACCCATTTACTGATCGAAATATTAGTTATTATGACAATATTTACCAAAAATATAATAAAAATTATTACTTAACGTCTTGCAGTTTTGTTTCTTTTAAGATAGAATATAAAACAAGGCTTAGGTAATTTGCTATAATAGGAACTAATGTAATGCCAAAATTGTACATTTTATAAACCATGTAAATATTATTCAAAGTAATATCTACAATATGCAGTATTTTTTAATTTTTAAGTGGAAATGGGAGTTTATAATAATTTTCATACGATATTTATATTCACGATAAACTATCAAAACAACACATCGTTTGCTACACGAGAACTAATAGAAAATGGTGGAGGGGTGATTAAATCAAATAACGGCACAACGTCATACAGGACAAGTAAGGCGCTCGACTGGCCGTGTAAACAAAAGCCCCACTAACTTCCAAGTCTCGTGACAACGCAAATAGTACTCAGTTACCCATTACCCCCCTTAAATTAAATAAAAAAAACTCAACTAATTTAGTCCAATCTGTCAAATGGAAAGTTCTCTGCAAAGAAAGGGGAACGGATTAATGTTTTATGTGGGCGTATATTAGATATGATAGGGTGAAAACAATGTGTACAGGGGTGAAAATGTGCGGTATTCAAACCGTGAGTTTTTTTTTTATTTGCTTCACCGCTTTCCAGTTTTCGGTTTTTTATTATCGGGTTGCGTGAAGTCGAGTTTTAATAGATGTGATATATCTGTAGGTAGTGTGTCATGAAGCACTTTGTTTTTCTTTTTTTTTTTTTTTTACAAGTTCCGTGAATTTTACGCCCATTCGAAAATAGGCTGGTAAGGCTTTCGATTTTTTCCCTTTGTCAATGTCAATTATAATTTTGGACTTTAGCTTTCAGTTTTCATTCGTATATTTGCTTAATAGCGTTCAACTGTGCCAAGTGAGCACAGTTTTGCTTTGCTATTAAAGCATTTGGATGTGCCAAGTTTGCTCAGATTATTTTATGATTATTATGTAGATATTATGCAGAAACAGTTATTGCATTTCCGCGTGTAAGATAATCGATCATGCTTAACTAGAGTTAGAGTAATATACTTGACAGAAAAAAAAGTAAAAAAAAAATATAACATAATTTTATAACTATTAATAAATAATAGTTATAAATTAAAATAATAATACGATCGCTGTAAGCGATTATCAAAATTTGTCTCTGAACTCTCTTTACTCTATAAAAACTGTAAAAATATTATTATAAATATATTTTTTTAAATAAATATATTTTCAGTAATAATATCAAAATTAAATTTTATCATCTTAAGTGTTAAAAGAATATTGTTTGTTTTATAGTTTATCGAATTAAAGATAAGATTTCGTAAAAATTAAGATCTTCAAATCGATGTCCGGTCTGCTTTGTCGGCAAACCAGTGTATTTGCTTCATGTCTGATGCTATCTATCTTTTGTTTCAATAGATAATGATTTTCCATGTTACCGCTAATTATATCCGATTTGAAAAGTTAAAAATTTTACTTAATATTGTTATATTTAATTTAAAACCTATTTTTTTAATAAATTAAAGGTAATATAGAAATTGCGTAGCTCTGTTTTTGGAATATCATCTAAGTATATGAAATATCCATTTTTATACAATGTAGTTGTAATCTTAAGTCAAGTCTTAAGTCACAAAAAATAGTTAGTACGCGACAGAAGCTGTACATAGCGTTGAGAACAGAATTATTCTTAAAGTAATTAATCATGAGATAAAACGCTAATTGAGAACAGGATTGATTTATAATTAATTAATTTGTTGAATATTTTATAATTATTGCACAGGATATTAAACTAGAAACGCAGAACAAAAATTAAAAGAATCATGCCAACATTATCAAAACCGGAATACTGCGATAATCCCGGCAAGGTTAGAATCCTATCGTGTATTTTATCAGATTCAAATTTAAATGTAATACGAGCTTTTTTTTTACATATGGAACTAAAGATTGCGGTCGAGGCACATCGAAGTATCATTGCAGGGTTTTCTTAGAACTAGTCATTCCGTAATTGAACTTAAAATTATATCTGATTGATTGATTAATTAAGATAAATTGTTGTATATATTATATCTGAGGATAGACATTTTAAAATTAATTACTCGATTCTGTGTAGAAATTTTATTAGTTACTTGTTTATTGACGTTTGTCGTGTTAATGTGTGGGTGTGCGTGGTTGTGTGTATGTGCACTTCGAAATAAATATTTTCCGATTACGCGAAGTATAAATACTTCGCGTAATCGGAAAATCGGAAAATCTATTGTACCTTTGATTAGATGATCATATTTTGTAAGTTATTTATCTATTTATTTGTTTTATGTATGAAGGAAAACAATTAGGTGAAGGTAATATCACTGAAATTCTGCCACATGTGTATTCCACCAACCCACATTGGAGCAGCGTGGTGGAATAAGCTTTAAATCTATTCCTCAAAAAGGGAGAGGAGGCCCTAGCCCAGCAGTGGGACATTCACAGGCTGTTACGTGTTATTTTATGTATGTAATGTATGATTGTCACTTGTTAAGTTAAAATCATTGGTTGACCAGTGACACGTCACGAACCACAACTGGCTTCATAAGTTTTTATGACATCAATATTAATTTTCTTTTATAACTCTCATTACAAACTAAGATAAAATAACACAGGCTCGATATAAGTAAACAAACCAACATAAACAATTCAACCTGTCCAATCAATACATAGATTGAAACGCACACATGCGCTTTTCCGAATAAATAAAAAATGACCGTTAAGCGCTTTGAACTGTCCCCTAAAACTACAGAACTTTTCCAATGTACTGTTAATTGAAGGGAGGCGTGGCCCTTTCCATATGCACCTAACGGATCTATTCGATTGGAGGTAACGGGGGTTTCAGAGGCGTCAATCTTTGATGAGATTCGGACATTACCTACCGTCCAGCCATGTCGCCCGACCTTATCAATTATTTACGCATATAAATCGCGCTCTAACCTGCCACGTTGCGCGCACGAACCGCATATAACATAATAGTATATCTACTAAAAGGAAATTAGCACATAGATAATTTAAAATTTGTATTCGATTATGTATATAGAATCGATAATGGTAATTGAAGATTCGTTCGATACGATCGAAAATCAATTCGCTTTGTGTAATGAGTAGAGAAAGCTGATATAAAATATTCAATACAATGCAAGGATTTGTAATTAACTAACGTTATATTTAGCATATGCGGTATGCTAGTTTTCGCCCGCAGCTTACCCTGAGCTGGAAGGTCAGGTGTTAAGTACTTGGTCTTTTCCTGTACCCCTGATATTATATATGCAAAATTTCATATTTAGTAGTTTATTTATTTATTTATTAAGGATCTCCAACAAAGGATACACACTTACGAGTACATTACATCGTGGAATAATGTTTTAAACCATGTGTGCTCATTGAATTAAAGGTGACCACAGCAAGTACATAAATAATGACTAAACAGAAATAAAAAAATATATAAAATAAATGTTACATAGTGATACTCAATAAAAAACATAGGAACTATAAAAAAGGTAAACAATGGTTAAGCTAATACTAAATTGATCAAAAGTGCTTTAAGTATTATATAAAAATAGCTACAAAACTTAAAATTAAAATAACGAAGAATAAAACTTTTTACAAGTTTAGACGCAAAAGCGTAACAGACAAACTCACTCACGCATTTATAATTATTAACGAAGCTTATTATTATTGAAGGACATAAATCATTATATATGTGTTGCTAAATAGGTGTACCTATTCCAATCTTCCTATTCTATTTAATTGTTAAAAATACTGGACGCAATTATTACAGGCGATTACCTCGTTGTTTGTTGCAACTAAATGTATTACATATATAATTATATTGCTTTTGGATGACTTTGAGTTTTACATAATAAACATAATTATGTGTACTTTATTACACGAACAAATTACGCCACCTTATTTTTTCTATGTAATGTATGAATGCCTATATGTAACAATAATGGGCTGAGGCCTAGGTACCTACATCTAGGCTCGGATTACGAAGAAACCAAATTACAAGCGCATAGAAAACGTTTTGAGGTACAACGTTAATTTGTTGCTATATGAGTGTGGAGAACCCTTATATTTGTAGCGTTTATGTGAAACGTTTTTTACGCAAAATTTTGATGTATGCTAAGTCAGAGTCGATTTATTTTTTAAGAGTAGTTTTGTTACCTACAAGCTGTAATTAATTGTTATATTTCTACTCTAAACTTATATATTGTGCTAAGCAAAACAATAATTACCTATCGTTAACATCACTAGCCGTCCCTATTATAACCATAAACGCATCTCAATATTAATCTAAATCTAAGAACTATGGAATACATAAATATTGAATAAAAACACGAAATTAGTCTTGCGTGCGAATAATCAAAACGATTTCACTATAAGAACGTTTAACTAAATATTATAATCTCAGGATACCCTAGTCCCGGGAACTATTCCAAGATCACAACATGAACGTAACGCTTCAAACATCATCGTCGTATTTCTCACACATTTGTATCGTACGATTTAAAACATTTTCACAACAAATCTCGTCGATACGTAGACACGTAGTACACCGTGGGGCTACGTTACGAGAGCGCATTAAACACGATCAGATATCGTTAATTGTATAACATTATCTACGTGCGCAGTTAAATCAAATAAATCTCGTTTAGCACTCAAAACGAACGTCGTAAAGGTAGCGGCCGTGAACACTATAATGTGATTATTTTAAAAGAACAGTTAAAATTTATGTCTATTTCATAATACCATTACATTGGCGTTGCCTCCGTACGCTCCGATTTCGCTCCAGCAACGGGATATGTTAAAGAGATCATTATAATAATTAGATCGTTATCAGATGTTATTATATGAATTTACCCAAATTATAAGAGGACGGAGATGAGTTGGTATCGTGACGGTAGGGCCGAATAGATTAGGTATAGCCGACGGCTGGGTACTAAATGTTGGTCCTTAAGAGGCACGCTACAAATCGATAACCATTCATTATAATGATTGCTTTAAACGTTTGTTTTTTTAGGCGCATGCTGTCCAGGAGTCGTATTTTAATTTGAGCGGGTTCCAGCTTAACATACGCACATATAACTAACGACAATTACTACTTTCGGGGGAAAATTATACTCTTCTATATTCGAGTTTAAAGAAATTTCGTAAATTAACAAATCGGTACCGTGTTTCGTAATGAATTCGTTCTTACATTGTATCGTATACAGATACAAATAATATCATTTAAAGTTGGTATAAATAACTTATTTGAAACGAAAATATATTATAGTTTTACTTAAAGTACTTCGTTAATCTATATTATAAATTGATAACTATAATTTAGTTAACTTAGATAATCTCGGTTGAAACTAAATTTCGCACCGAAACTATAATATTTGATAACTCATATCATTTATCTTATACAATTTCGATTCGAAAGTTTTAATTTATTTGATAATTTCATTACTTTTACCAAATCAAATATAAGCTTATGCAAAAAAAAAATTGATAGTAATTTATCAGTCTTAATTATTCATATAATATCGAATAAACTCATGAACGGTAATTTAAGTTTACAAATTAGCTTATCACGTCATGATTATAACTATCTCGACCCTACAGCTATAAAGCGCTGCAGGCTATTCGCTGTAAAGCGGCTAAACGCGTCAACACTTTATTTAACTATTGTTCAACGCCCATTTATATATTTTTTTTCCTACTTGTAAATTTGTCTATGCATAAGATAATTCCATCTTTCAATTTTAAATGTTTGGTAATATAATCATCTTATGTAGATTAATAATATAATTATTGAAAATGTACATTTTATATAGTCTTACATATATCGCCAATTCTAAAAAGTGCTGTTGATGTAAATTTCACAATATAAAATGCCTCACTGGTGTTTGCATTTCAATTTTATAACTTCTGAAAATACATTATAAATATCAATTCGATAACCGAGAATAGAAATCAATTATATGTCCGATAGCAGCTCAGATTGTCTATCAATATGAGACATTTCAATAAAATGCATTACATGACACATTAAACGTTCATTATTAATATTTACGAACGAATATCATCGATTATAAACAATACCTTAATCGAAAAGTTCAATACGTGTCAATGTGTTGTCACGGTTGTGCCGGTGCGTGGCGCCTGCGACACACCGCACAGCGCACTCCTAATGATACGGCGCGACGCGTGCGTCGTACACCCACCCACGCGCACGCCGCACGGGTACACCTGGCGCTCTTATTCATGAACGTGTATAGTTAACAATGCAAAACGAACCTCCGTTGCCGACTGTACGTATTAGATATTCGTGCATCGCGTCCCGCGTCGCCCAGGGCGACGATCGCGCTGATAAATATCAATCGCGCCCGCAACAACAATTAATGGTTATTTAACGCGATTCCATTCAATTATCGTCAGGCGGATTGCGTCGATAATTCCAATGGCCGAATTCCCAGCAGTTAATACGCAATGGGTAATGCATTTATGGCTCCTGCGATACAGCGCTCGCCTCGCCACATGTTCAATAGCCGACGGTCGAGTATTAATTCTGCAACGTTCGCATCCAGCCGAGCGTAAAAGTATGTTAATGCATTATAGTCGAGCCATAAAAAATAAAATTGTCATTCGCCATCTCGTTTAATTACTCATTCGATCGAATTGTTAACGCAACATCATTAAAAACATTAACCGCTATAGTTTTTCGTGACCGAATAATGGATTCGTTTTAATGACAATCGAGCTATAAACATCAATTATTCGAACCGTATGAAATAAATATTGGTAAATAAAAACTCACACGTCCGCGTGCGCTCGTAAGTCCGTGCTCGCCGTAGTCGAACATCGGGAACAAATTAAATGGAAAACCGTCGAGTAATCGATCGATCGGAACACAATCTAACGCGCGCGGAAAAGTAATCGGGCGCGACGCGGCAATTTGAGATCCATGTACCATCTTAAATTATCAACAAGTTTAATAACAAGCGCGCGAGCAACGGGATAATAGCGAATCGATTATTTAGATTGAGCCGTGAAAAACAATAAACGTAACCGTGGAGCGTTCGTGTAACGAGTGCTTCGGAATAGGCTAAAACGAACGGAGGTAGCGGCCGGCGGCCGTTTCGAGTCTGGCTTATAAATAACATTTAGCGGGAGGGGCGGGAGGGTCGGATTATGAGGTCGGAGGACTCAATTAAACTGCGCTACCGGACCCGGCTTTTATTGTGGACTTCGCTGTGACCTCCCACCGGATTTTCAGATAAATGGGTCCACTTTACGCACGACGTTCTCGTCCGCACAAAATGATAATAATTCCGTTCTGTATTTCATTTTGAACATAGTTTTATTGGTCGGTTTTAGCGCTTGATGTAGCTATTATTGGTGATTGAAACTCCAGCACGATTGAAATCTGCTTTACTACTGGTTTATAAATTATTTACTGTATAATAATTCTCACTTTAGCAATTTGCAAAACAATCGATGTAGAAATTTGTAGCGGTGTCCAATGATTATACTGTCTCGTATTATAAATGGCATAAATGTTTCACGAGGGAAAAAGTTGCATTTTTCATAAAGATAAGTAATTTCATATAAATAATTCAATACATGTTCATATTTCGAGAAAAAAATAGCGAGGCTAGAGCAAATTTATGCATTTTTATACGAGAACAGTTTTTTAAAGAAAAATGTAAGTGTTCAAGGATATTGAAGAAGCTTAAAAAGCGAATTTAGTTTTTTTTTCATATACTAACGATACTCCTCGGCTTCGCCCGGCAGCCCTAGAAAGATATAGGTAGCCTCGGATATATATCTATCTAGTTTTAATTGTTTGAAAGAAATAATTCCAGTGAGTATTGTCTTTATTTCATTTTATCTATTTACAAAGCGCCATAAAGACAAGTATTATACATTCCATTATTTGCATAGAATATTCATGTATTATATGACGAAACCTTTATTGTATGTCAATCGGTAATTTTGTATTAATGAAATGATAATCCACAGAGTAGTTTTAGATCAAAGAGTTACAGACAACAACTGCGAAATACTTTAACTTATAATATATAATATTATTCATAAAAAATAAGCAAACACGATATTATAAGCAATAGTATCAGTTTCTCAACAGCCAACAATTTTTGTTTTTCACTGGTCGCGCTTTATACATCCCGTCTTTGCGTGGAACCACCACAACAGTTATACCGCCAAACGGTTTCCGGTGAAGTGTAATTTCAGGCATAAGAGACGAAACATCTTAGTTATTCTTTAAAGGCCAGCAACGCACCTGCAAGCCCTCTGGTATTGCAGATGTCCATAAGCGCTCACCATTACATTACGTAAAAATAAAAAAGTTCCCATGGTCCGCGTATTGACGTTGTTAGTTAAGTATAGTTAATATTTACAGTGCTAACGTCATTGATGTATACCAAAAAGTAATTAAGAACTAATTAAGGTACAATTTTCTACTTTTTCATTTCAAATTAGTCCCGAGATGGTTATGAGACTAAAATTCTTGCATTATAACTCTTGAACTATAAGCCCATGATCGTAATATATTGTGTTTAATCTAATTATAATTATCATGTCCTCGCTGGTGAAGGCAAAACGCCTTGATGGAACCTGCTTGTGTCACCACTATTCCACCAACCCGCATAGGATCCGTGTGATGTAATACGCTCTTAAGCTTCTCTCAAGAAAACTATAAGAGAACTTTATATAAAATTATAAATGTGTCTGTTGGTTGATTTTCATAGCGTTACGCTTTTGTTTATTATTTGTTTCTATCGAAAATATTCAGACGATCACATAACATTTCCATATATTGGGTAAAAAAAACCAACATGCCAATTTTAAATAAAATTTAGCTGTCGCTTTGAATCTGCTTTTATCGGCCATGTCGATAAAATGAATAATTTCTTACACTTAAAATATTACAAGTGTTATAAACCCGAATAGACATACTCGGACACATAATCAAGACTGATTGTACCGATATTAATAATGCACCTGGGCTTGACCTGGGCATATAATCATTATTATTAATGAATAAAATGACACATTTTTGTGTCAGTATGTGTCTAGCTTGCTTAGTTTGGATCGTATCGTAACAGCCTGTGAATGTCCCACTGCTGGGTTAAAGGCCTCCTCTCCCTTTTTAAGGAGAACGTTTTGGAGCTTATTCCACCACGCTGCTCCAATGCGGGTTGGTGGAATACACATGTGGCAGAATTTCAGTGAAATTAGACACATGCAGGTTTCCTCACGATGTTTTCCTTCACCGTAAAGCACGAGATGAATTATAATCACAAATTAAGCACATGAAAATTCAGTGGTGCTTGCCCGGGTTTGAACCCACGATCATCGGTTAAGATTCACGCGTTCTTACCACTAGGCCATCTCGGCTACTTGGATGCCACCGGAAATATAATTGTGATATCGTTTCAGCAAACAACCCAGCTATTGTATCAAGCGTGCGATATTTTTGCTTATATTTTGCTGAAGTATAAACTATTTTTTTTGTTTAATGCGGAAAAAACTTTAATAGCAAAATCTTATGTAAACAAAATTTGAACCAAACGTCAGACCCGTTGAATATTACAAGATAATGCGACAGCAACTCTGCCCGTGTGTTCATTACCTCATCACTATAAAACCGCTGATTCGATTGTAATGGAATTTGATATTCAAGTCTAGGCAAGATATGACTTGGATAATCACGCGATACCTATATAGTAGGGAGTTGCAGAGAACAGGATTGAGTTGAAACTTAGTAGAGTTGCCGACAAACACATTAAGATTTCTAGATTATTAATCAGTGCCTATGTACAATGGATGACGCGTGACTCATATAGGCTATTGGCAATAGCTAGCTTAAAATAAATAATAAAATTAGTATTGAATGTGACTTCACTATAAGGCGCATAGGTCACCCGACGAAAGGCTCGTCTCTTTAATATAACAAGTTATATAAATAACTATGTAATTGAAGTTATAAACACAATTCATTACTTCCAGGAGGAATGCAGACTTAAATACCTCTGGTTTTCTAAGCGATAATACAACGAGTGCGAAATTAGTTAGAAGTGATATGTAATTTAATTCTTTCGAGACAAACATTTTGTAATTACTCTTCAACAGACGGTATGTGAGAATTAGCATGTGTTTTATTTTTAGAAAAAGTTATATCAGAATAATACAATGAAGAATACAATGGAGTTTTATTGAATATATCTAAAAAAATATTTAATTTGTGTTAAGTATGTTAAGCAAAAATTAGACAAAATTTACTTTGTTATTTTTATATTAACATTAAAACAACCTGTACATATTAAAAACAAATAATATTTTTTTACAAATACAGAAGTATATTTTACAAAGAACAAAATAACTTTACATTACAAGATCACTTAAAAACTATCGAATACACTTAAATTTAATCTATTACGCATTGTAAGCCGGACGATACAAGCCTGAAAGCTGATTTAAAATACACTGAAAAAACTCGACTCCATACAACAGAATACATATATAAATATGTATAACTGTTAATGCGATCTGCACCGTTCCCTGTACCGTCGATGCCATTTCCAATTTTTCATGTTCTGTGCATAACCATATCAGGACGCCATTAAGAATTAACTGCGTTGAGTGAAGTCGAATGGTCGATTACATTCGTTCAATTAGACGGAAAATTGCTGAGAGATCATGCATGCATATGAAACGTACATACGCGTACAACACATCGAATTAAAAACATTTTTTCGAAAGACATCTACATTTTATTACTTTTGCCAATGCGTTTACAACGGCCAGTGCGATTGTATAGTTTCTTTTCGTCATAATTTCACAATTATTTCTTGTCAATATTACGGAATGATACGGATCGGAATGTGTTCTCGATGGATCGAGGCCATGTAGCTCTCTTTTAAGCTCATTTCAGCATAATGAGTAGTTGTAGTTGATACATGACAATATAATAAACTGCTTATTACCATCCGTAGCCAGTTACGTAGAACAATAGACCTGTATAATAAAAATTGTCTAGCATATCATACATCAATCGACTGACTGGAATATTTTTTTGTTTAGATATGATGTGACTGTTTATCATAAATACTTACAAGCTGAAGTCTCAATTACACATTAATTAAAAATATGTTCTTTTTATAAACAATTGAAGCACTTGTGTTCCAAACTGTACAGCCAGTATTGTGTGATGGTGTTTGATTGATTAGGCCGGTATTGATGAAACAAATACATTAGAAAATTGTTGGAAACACTTCGGAACTAAGGGATTTATAAATGATCACTTTTTTAAGAAATAACACATTAAGAAATACGAAATATATTTATTTGTATAATAAATTTTATCTGCTAATACATATCTACACTTCTAAATATTTGCAAATATATACAGATATTAATACTTGTCTATTCCTTTCATGGGATTTGTTATTAAAACAAAACAAGGAACGACATAAAACGTAGCGAGTTTCTCTGCGTATTTGTCGTCATTTCTTTTTTTCGTTTTGATTATTGAATTAATGTTACTTTAAAAGAAATGTAGAAAGAAAGCCTTTTAATTCTTCTTATCAATTATTTATTAAGGTACACATAATATAGTTTCAAATATCTTTATTCTAGCAGGCGCGTGCCAAAATGGCGTCCGGAACGATTTCACTAGAACCAAGTATATCTATTTAGATGTATATCTAACGCATCCATCAATATATAATACAATCTTGTATACAGAATTAGTTTTTATTCTGAAATGGTTCAGCAGATACATACATACAATCTACCTGGTTTTAAAAGGAACATATTTTTTATTTTTATGTATCTATATATAAATAAGCGATTTTCGTATTACATGTTCCGTTGAATGATCATTGTTAAATTTTAATTTATATAGTTATCTACGTGTGTTGTAATTAAAATGTTGTATACATATAATTTAATTCCTATCATTCATATCAGTGTGATATCAAAATATCAAATTTCATCTAAATCCAAAGATCAAGCGGTCACATTAAAGTACCCATTTCGTAAACTTTGATCTTACCATGAAGATTTAATTAAATAAGCTTAAGTTAAAACGATTGTTATTAAGCTATAAATATGTTAATACTAATATGTCATATCCAATTTTCTTTAGAGGCTTTCAAAGTCATAACTATTTTATAAATACATAAAACAATAAAAACGAAAATAATTATACCAATATTTCTTAAAAATACAATTCCATATAAAAATAAAATAGACGTGCTACTATATAAAATTGGTTTGATTCACTTCCATCCACCGACCCTCAATGAAGGAGCATGGTGAATTAATCTCCTAATCCTACTAATAGGATAAATCTTTGCCCAACTGTTGGTCATTAACAGGGTGTAACTTTACTTTTTAATAGATTAACTAATTCTGCGGAAGCTTATGGATTTTAATAGATTACAATAAATGTTATTTATTAAGAACTTAACATTTATTGAATTTTTATATATAAAACAATACTTTTCATTAACTTATTTGATGTGTATACCTTCTAACCTCTTTATTAATATCCTGTCCTTCACCCAAAGGTTGTCTTGAAGTGATCACTTTCTTAGCAATAAGACCGCCCTTTGTGCATCTACGAGTATATATATATTTTCTTTTACTACATGTTTCTGTGACCCTTTGGTGTACATTTTTTTATAGAATAGGAAGTCGGACGAGCATATGAGCCACCTGATGTTAAGTTACCAACGCTCATAGACATTGGCATTGTAAGAAATGTTAACCATCGCCTACATCACCAATGTGCCACCAACCTTGGGAACTAAGACGTTATATCTCTTGTGCCTGTAATTACACTAGCTCACTCACCCTTCAAACCGGAACACAACAATAACAAGTACTGCTGTTTTGCGGTAGAATATCTGGTGAGCGGGTGGTACCTACCCAGACGTGCTTGCACAAAGCTCTCCCGCCAGTTCAATGAAGCATATTTTATATATAGTTATGACATGATGTCTAGATAGTTCTTGTAATAAATTGATATCATGAGCAATATTTATGTACTTTCACGAGGGACATCAATGGCCAGCCAATTGCAAAGTAAATATTACAGTGATGGCGTGTGTGCGCAAGCACAGGTGATATCATACCGTCACTCTTATGATCCGATAGGACAGCACTCTATCTTGAGTGAGTTCAGGCGTAGAAGCAATGGCTTACATGAAGGCTCAGATGTAGCAAACGGTAGCCATGATACTGGGGAATGACACTGCTAGTATTATAACAACGTCCCGCTGCTGATAACTTACTATAAGAATCAATTAAATTGGATGATCCGATCTAAAATTTGTTCAAAGCGATCTGTACCGGTATAAGTTAGCAAGATCACGGATTTATTTAAAAACTACTAATACTTATAAATACATCGTAAGTGCTCATAGTATGCCTGGATGACTGACAATCGCCGTGATGTCGACGAGTTCCTACTAATTATTACCTCAAAATTCCTCGATAAATAATAAGAGAAAATATGTCGTTTAAAATAAATAAGTATTTACATTAAGGACTTCATTAATTATTTACAGATTAAAATATTAATTCAAACAACAGTTTTATCTTTAAACGTTTTTCGTTAAAGTATGCTGTTTCTTTTTCTTTCGAATGTTAAATTAATAATGATAGACAGAGTAGAGAGTAATCAAGGTAAACTAAACACGCGCTAAGCTTCTATTAAGGCTTTTTCATTTAAGGCTGTATGTACGGCCTTATGACTGGCTGTGGTTACTTCGGAAAATCAACCGATAACTAATACGTTCGAATACCTAAAATTGGTTATGTTTCAATATACAAATCGCGTTGAAATCTTTATGTCCAAAAGTTCAAGAAATAAGGATAAATTATTTTTCTTAAACATTCAATAGTTTTCGATATCATTCGACAATTCTCATAGACATTTCTTTTACAATTGAATTAAAAAAAACGACCTTCATTTTTAAATTAATTATGTATATTATCTAAGTCTTAGATAAAAATACAAATATTATATATATTATTGCAATCTATCAAATTGGAATAATTACGATAACTATTAATCAGTAACACATAAAAGTATAATTTCATTAATATTTGCTTAACAATTATTTAAATGAACATTAGTTATCTATATTTATAAAAGCATTGACAAATTTTAAACAGTACAAACAGTAAATTTTCTAACAAATATTGCTTAGATAGGGTAGGTATATGTTAGATTGAGGGCTTTACTTATCTATATTACGGTACATAATAATTAATGAATAGAATAGAAGTTGCAAGATATTAAAACGTGCTAATAACAGAATATAAGATATTTTAGGATGAATACAATCGTTGCCTACTCACAAATTACTTATTTAGAAATTAGGCATTAACTCCAACTAGATTTAATATTAGGCTCTATGCTATAATACTTGTGCATATTGTCTTATTTAAAGAATGTTTAAAAGAAGACAGTGATCGTTCGGGAATATATTTTATATTTGTAAAATATATATATATTATTTATTCAAGCTATTTATGATTTGGCCATTTTGTATTTAATGATTTGGTTCATTTTCATTTAAATATAATATTTATTTAAAATACATTTTGGCATTTTATATATAAATCTAAATTAAAAATAACTAATATTCAATCTATATCATATTTAATTATATATTTACTAAATACTTACAATAAGATTTATTTGAATTATTCTGCTTTGTAAGGAGAATTGAACTTAGACAAATTTCACATATTCCATTGGAATAAATCCCAATAAGATACGATGATAGCACTTATTCTACTTAGCGTCTAATATAGATATAGATAATAAGTTCCTTTATGTGAGAAAACGAACGATAATAAGTTCCTTTATGCTTGCTTGCTTGCTTTATGAGCATCTAAGGGATACGTTCAAATTGTTAATGATTGTGAATGATTAAAAATAAAATTAAATATCATCTAAATAAATCTTTATCTATTTATACATTTTTTGAGTCAAAGTAATTTTTCCGATTTTGGGATTACAAGTTATGTATCTAAATATTCATATTATATTATGAATATATTGAGAGTTTTTATACATTATAGACATTTAATCATGCTACATCTTACTACTACAGTTTAATAGTTAGTTATGTAAATAATCTAAATAATAGTAGTAGTTGTTAAATAAAATATTTTAATAAATAACTCAATTAGATACGTAATGTTACTAAACTCTTTATTTTATATGAATATAATAATATATGTATATATAATTATCTACATATAATAAAATAAGCCAGTCCATTTAATTTATAAATTTAAATGAAAATAACCAATGTAAATTTTAGGTTGATGTAAATTTTATTATAATTAGGTATTTAATTTTCAGATTAAATTATATAATAAATTTTATTTTTATACTTATCTTCTGTTTTGCGTCAATAGCTAAAGGCACCTACTTAACTTTATCTTCAAATTTATAATTAGTTTTTATATATTATAATTTAAATTGTGATTTGTAGAATTCATTAAAAAATCATAAAATTACAAATTCTAAAAAAAAATTTAGTAACTAAGTTTTTAAGACTTTTACATAAATATAATAAATGCTACAAAATATGCAATATCAATAATAAAATTCATTTGATTTGCAATGGAAGTATAAGTAAATGTAGGCACGAGTATCTCAACATTTTATTAACATATACACATATTTCATATTATCTATATTTCTATATTATTTCTATATTTATATATAAATACATTTTATGTGTATTAAAATGTGGTATAATATCATTAATTATTTACACACTTCGTAAAGACCGTCGGGGAATGGAAACCTATAATGCCTGTTGAATAAACTAATGCAGAAACAAAAGTACAAACTCCTATATATTATTATAATAGCTATACATATATGGATAATATTATTAATAATTTATAATTTTAAGATTCAATTGTCATTACTAAAATAAAAGTGCTGTTGTGCTCAAGTTTTTTAATACTTTATTATTTTCTAAAGTAACCACGAACACGAACTACTTTATTTTTTATCCTCACTTGTGTTACTAACAAACGACTAGAGCGTCTAATTTACATATTTATCTTTTCATTCGACTTATTTGGGGCTTATTATAAAAGCAATATTACTAACCTGCGAGGCGGATGGGTACGAATAGCCGAATTGTGCGTACGCTGCCATTGGGACGATCATATGGGCGGCTTCACACAACACTGTCTCTCAAAGTCTAGTCAAGGACGGGTTATCTATACTACGTCTATGAAAAAAATTAAGTTAATTTATCACAGTTGTTTATGTGCGCGGCGGCTGCGCGGCGCGCTGCCATCCTGCGCGTCAGGGAGCCGAGCTGCGCGCTAGCATGCCGGGCAACTCGTCGGCACGACACCTTCACGCTAACGATTCTCGACACAGACTGGCGCGCGCCAGAAATCAAACGCCCCTCCGCCGTAGGACTGAGCGATTTTAGCCCAACCCAAAAGGCGGAGCCGACCAGTTTCTACCAATCGAAAAACGACTTTTCTGTCCTTCTCGAAACGCAGACTGGAAAGGCGGCCGCGTATTGGCAGCTACATCCCCACCACGACCCGACCACGCCCCGTCAAACGTCGCCGCCTATGTTCGGGTGGGGGAAAAAGCGGCAGAGTCGATCTGACTTGTCCATGTTTATGGGTTTTCGGCGAGACAGTCGCGAGGCGTACGAGCAAACAAATCTTTATAGGCAAAAAATGGTTCGGCCGAGGACAAGTTGTTTCACCTTGTCAGATTTACGGAGCGCCGTCGAGTCGAATATCAATTTTATTTTTTACCTGTGTTTATATTCGTCGTTATTTTCAACGCAATGTCAGTATGAATGCTATTAACTCAAATAATACCTACACTCTTTGAAATGGTTTTAATCTTTGAAGTAAGTACCGAGCGTACGTACATTAAAATTATTTAGAAGTCTTAACGTGCTGCACGAATTTATCTAATCTTACATTAGTATTATATATATAATAATCTTAGTTATAATAACCAGGACAAATAAACTTAAAACTTCTCAAAACATTAAAATCCGATCATTTTTATATTTCAATTACTTTTGAATTATTATTTCAATTACGTTTGAATTATTTAAATATGTACCGACATTACATGTAAGCTCAGTTATTCAGGTACGTATGACGATATATTTCTTATTTTAATGATTTTGAAAATTTAAGTATATAATACATAGCCTAAAATAATTAGATAGATCTTACGTAGGTATGTGTAACACAATAAAAAATATTTTAATTAAAATTGAGGTTTTTTTTAGCGATTAGGTATTGGTGAAATGATTAAGTTTTTTTACATTGAATTAATATAAATTATATCAATTTAAAATAAAAGTTTTTAACTATGGTAACTACCTAATATTATAAGTAAATTATTTATCTTAGGAGTTAGTGTTTAAATTAGGTAGGTATTATTTAAATTGTGACGTTGACATTTTTCATTTAGGTAATTCAGGAGATCACTATATTGTGGCTTGGCTGGTTTGCAATATCTACCCAATTAGCGTTATTGCCAGGACAAGTATTCCTTGGGATAATTTGTACCTACCTACTGTACATATATGCCAGACGCATTTACTTACATAAAAATTGTATTGGGTTCTATGGTTACCATTCATGGCCCGTTTGTCGAGTCTTTTATTATTTGATATAAAATTGAAAAATAAATAAGTACATTTGTCAAGCGGAGATCGAACCCGCTACTAGCGTGACAGTCCCAACCACTTAACTTATTATAATTTACGAATAGACGATGTTTATACTGTTATATGTCCAGTTTTTTAATTTTTCTTTGTAGTTACATATTTACGAAACGATCACATTGTCGATATCGAACTACAATAAGTTCAACGGATCCTTCGATTAAGCTCACCGCTCCGCGAGTATGAGCTAGTCTGTCTTGTTTATTAGAAAATAAAAAAATAAAATCTATAAAACACTTGAAATTTTACATTCAAAAAAGGAAAATAAATTACGTTCTGTAAGAATCCCGCTGCTGGGCTTGCGATACGTGCTTCCTTATAATGTTTTCTTTCAACGCCTAGCATGAAAACTTAATACACAAATAATATTATATTTGACTATCAATAAAATATCCGCGATCTTAGATTAAAATCGTCATGTTTTATCCACTGTGCCATCACGGTCCACTTTATAGTATCGAAACAAAAATGATTGACAAATGGGGATGAGTAATCTGTGGTCTACCGCCGTAACTGGTAGCGCCCTCTATTCTTGATAATATAACAATACAAATATATTTGATATATTATTCGTTATCAAACTAAATATTATAAAGGATCATTTAGCATACCTCAACGTAATTAAACGCTAACATATGTAATCGTTACCTATCAGATGTTATTATTTAACTAAATATATAATTAACCGAATATAACAAAATACATACAGATTGAATAAAACTTCGATTCGTAATCTCTCAATCGACTGTTAAATATTATGTTAATAGGAAAAAACTTAGTACAAAAATAATATGTTAATTTTTTTATGCACGTTTCATTTAAATTATATTAATTAACCGGTTTTAACTAGTTGATTGTTATAAAAATATATGACGTATTTATATTCAATATAAATACTACTAGTACCTACTTGATAGCATTTATGTATTAATAGCGAAATACCGAGACTTTTTTTTTTTTATACATCGCGTTACGAAAAAGGTTTTAGTATATAATATTATATAAGAAGCCACGATTCGCAGTTTAACGTGACAAGCTTAAATGATCAGCTTTAAACAAATATCAATTAACAATCATTTCAAAATTAATTCAATTATTTTTTTGTATCGTTATAACGAACGCCTATTACACATAGGGCAATATATGTAGCTTTATAATTACATCGTGTCTCGACATTAAATAATTTGTTCCTATAAGGCATATAGTTAATTTATAAAAAAAAACAAACTATGAATAAAGATAATTAATCAATCAAGCGGCTGGAATTATCGATTCCCATAAGAAATACGTACGCCAATTAAATATGGAAATAAGTGTAACCTCCACACCAATTAAGTTCCAATACATTTTATATTGATTAAGTATATTAGCAATCATTACAAAAACTACACTTGTACTCCTCATAAGGAAACGGTTTTAGAGCTAATACCAACACGCTGCACTAATGCGGGTTGGTGGAGTTATAAAAAAATATACACATTAAAATTCATTGGTTGACGGTTTTTGAACCAGCTTGGTTTAACGTGCACTTTTGATCCACTGTGCCGTTATCGACTCAATAATTAAAGTCTTACGAAAACTTCTAAACTAATTGTGACTTGATTTTCATTATTGAATAATTTGATATCTTAAACAGCCCAAATAATTCGTAAAAAATGCTATCAGTAACTTAAATCTAAGTAAGTATATTTTTTAAGGAAGTATAGGATATTACGGAACAGACATTTCATCAACAAAAAAAAACACTGCAACTTAATTAGTACTTAGTTTGTCGTGCTCAAATGTCACAAATTATTATATGACTATGATTACTTAAGTAATCTAAATCCGAAGTGGTTAGAGTAAAATTGTATTATATTTGGCTGGGTGGGGCCCATCGGTTGGCCCTTGGAATTGTGCCTTGTAGGCCTAGGCATAAACCCGGGGCTGGATGTGAAGTATATTAATTAGCTTGTGGAACCCTAAAACAGTTTCACAGATGCGGGCAGGACAGCTGACCAATGGAGACCAAAATGGGAATAGAAAATACGGGCTAAGCTGTTAAAGTTGTTTTTTTTTTTTGTCAACGTTTTTATAAAGCTTAATAATGTATTACTATCTAGATTATTATTACGAATTTAATTTAATTTACGTACCGTACCGTAACAGCCTGTGAATGTCCCACTGCTGGGCTAAAGGCCTCCTCTCCCTTTTTGAATACACATGTGGCAGAATTTCAGTGAAATTAGACACATGCAGGTTTCCTCACGATGTTTTCCTTCACCGTAAAGTACGAGATGAATTATAATCACAAATTAAGCACATGAAAATTCAGTGGTGCTTGCCCGGGTTTGAACCCACGATCATCGGTTAAGATTCACGCGTTCTTACCACTGGGCCATCTCGGTTCTAATTTACATACATATTTATTTCGTCTGTTAAAGGTACGGTACAACCGTTTTATATATTATTTAAGTAATCATTTTAACGATATCTGATCAACATTATTTAAATGTGACAATTATTAAAAACAGTTTTTATTTATGTACTAAAATATGTACCGACTATACGTTTACATTTAATATACAAAGATCGTAATGTCATTAAAGGTCAAAAGCGAGTGCAATAAACTTGACAGGTATATATTTCTATATATAGTAGTAAATAATATTCAGTTTGTGCGCTTGTGTTGTAAATAAAAACTCATAGCTAATGAAATAAAACAATATAGAAATTTATGTGGGACGGTAATAGTTTATGTAAATGGTTTCTTATTTAAAAATGATACACTAATTTGCTAAAAGCCGAGATGGTTTGAAAGAACGCGTAAATCTTAACCGATGATCGTGGGTTCAAGCCCGGGCAAGCACCACTGAATTTTCATGTGCTTAATTTGTGATTATGATTCATGTCGTGCTTTACGGTGAAGGAAAACATCGTGAGGAAACCTGCATGTGTCTAATTTCACTGAAATTCTGCCACATGTGTATTCCACCAACCCGCATTGAAGCAGCGTGGTGCGGGGACATTCACAGGCTGTTACGGTTACACTAATTTGCTAGTATATTTTGGTGGTAGGGCTTTGCGCAATCCTGCCTGGATACCATGTATCATCCACTTCATCATACGTTGTACCGCCATACAGTAATACTTAGTATTTTTATGTTATCGGTTTGAAGGTTAACAAGGGTCATTACATCTTAGTTTCCAAGGCTTGTGGCGCATTAGCGATGTAAGGGAGGCTTTTATTAATTAAAAAAAGTTTGCTTAAAATAAATATAGTTCTCCGTCTACAGACTACAGAAATTTCAAACAAAAAGCTTAATATCTGTAGGGAATGTTTAATGAAAGCTCTGAATTAGATGTATGATTGTTTTTTTTTTGTATTTTCTTTAACTTATTTTTTTTATACACATTAAAGTTGAGAGTATTATTATTAATTTATTTATAAAAAAAAATATTAATTTATTTTAAATGCATGTAATTTAATAGTGTTCCATATATGTAATTAAATAAATATATTTTCTTTTTACTTTTGACGCCTATTTTACGTTTGCATAGTTCCCAAAATAAATGGTGAAGGAATATAAAAACATATGATTTATGTGTTTTGCAATGTTTATAAAATTCGCTAATTTATAAAGAAGTGTACATTATAAAAACATTAATAAATTAAGGTATTTTATTGTGTACAAGATTATATAGAAGATATTATAACATATAAAATTATTATCCGTTGGTTTTAATGGAGGATATATAAATTTGATTGTATACATGAAAAAAAATACCTATTTAATACATTTGTTGGCGGTCGTTCTCGGTAGAAAATACATTCCGAACGAAAAGTAGCTTTATTCTATGAAATTAAAATTCTAAATTGTTTTGATAGTGTTTTCGAATAAAGTATATTCTGATTTTGATTTTGTGACCATTTCTCTAATATCAAATCATTCATGCTGGAATAAAACCACCTGTTCGGTGAAAATAATTCAACTCAAAATCTTCACAATCTTACAAATCCACCAAAAGTATCACGCAAAATATATCCTTATAACTGTAACATATGATACAAAATCCCGTGAAACTCTCAAAGGTCTCCTGTTACTCGTAATCGGTAATCGGTTACTCGATTGTCGATAGCACATCTGACAACAATGGGACCTCTGACGTCACCGACGACAATGGCCATATTGACGTCACAACACAATAGACTTCCCTTGATACGATTAAATCCTTATTGGTTCCTTGTAACTCGTAAAATACGTATGTTAGGAAATCAAAATGTAGTTTTGGGACTTGTTCCGTTAACGCTTAAACGTGCATAAATTTTAATGCGATTTCATATTTATAAATCTGATATAAAATTACAACAATGGATTAATTTTATTATATATGTTGAATTAAATTTTATAGTTATCATTGGTTATATTGTGAAATAAATAAAAGAGCAATCTCTTTGGAGCAAGTACGGCTACGTAGCTATTTCATGCTAATCTAAATACTGTCTGCTCCAGGTGGAACACTGGTTAGAAATTATTATTTTGTCATCAGCTCAATATGTGGAATAAATTGCAACTAAATTTTATACCATACAACTAAACCGATTAATTTTAAAATGTTCACAGTCTTTATATTGACTAATAGTACAATCGAGTATGATTTGACTAAATACCAGATTATATAAAAAAATAACTTAGTAGTTCGATAGATTTTTAGAATAAGACAGAAGATTCAAATTCGATTGATATATATGTTTTAAAAAAGGCCTAAGTGACACCCGTTCATTATTTAATCAAATTAAAACATTGCTATTAAGATTTCAATGAACTAAATGCTACCGATCTCTATGTAGTGTAGATAAAACCTCCCAAAGATAAGATCATTTATAAAGATACCGAATAAGATTAATTAACACACAAATAATCCTGTTAAACATAATTATATAAATAAACATTTAATAACATACGGCCTCAATTACACCGTTGCGTATTATAATGTATTTCGTGTTTAAATAATTATTCGATTGGACGAATTCGCGTGCACACCCTTAGCCTCGGGGGATAGCAGTTCGCGCTCATTGTTACGTGCTTATTTACTAGATGATACAATAAGGCCCTTAATAAGGGCTTAAATACGTTCATTTTATAGTTATGATTTTTTTTTCTTGAGTGCTTTGTTATTTTAACTTCAAGGTAGATTGATATTTTATTGTATAATATATATATTTTTTATAGAACAGGAAGGCGGACGAGCATATGGGCCGCCTGATGGTAAGTGGTCACCAAACGCCCTTAGACATTGTAAGAAATGTTATACATCGCTTACATCGCCAATGCGCCACCAACCTTGGGACCTAAGATTTTATGTCCCTTGTGCCTGTAATTACACTTTCTCACTCATCCTTCAAACCGGAACACAACAATACCAAGTACTGCTGTTTTGCAGTAGAATATCTGATGAGTGGGTAGTACCTACCCAGACGAGCTTTCACCAAGCTCTGCCACCAGTGCATATACAAAGTATTACTACTTTTATTAATATTGAATTCTCGATAGCTCAGTGGAACACGGTTATCGATATGGAAGGTTCGGATGAAATTAAGTGGTCCAATATGGCGGCTATAACTATAAATATTCCTTAGGGTGTGTTCATATAAGCAATGCTGTTTTATCTTCTTTCGATATTTTTTTTAAATTAAATTACAGGCATGATTGGCCTCCTGAGTCACTACCGCTTCTATAGACATTGGTGCTGAAAAAAAACTAACCATTCCTTATATCGCCCATGCGCCATCAACCTTGGAAACTAAGGCTCACTCACCCTTCAAACCAGAATAGAACAATACAGAGATGGGTAACTATCCAGAAAGCTTGCAAAAATCCCACCAAGTAAATCAATGATGAAGGAAATACAAATAAGTTTTTAACTAAACACGCTTGGTAAAAAAATAATGAAACGGCCATGAAAATTCATTGAAATATTTTATTCAATTACAATGCATTTTGCGAACATGTAACACGTATGCAAGCATGAAACATGTACCTATGTAAGTACATGTTTCATGTAAACGATGAATCCGATTTAGTTTACATTAGTTATTGAACGAGCACTTTCCACAATTATTGTTGTAAACATGACTGCTATAATTTACGTTAACAATTAATTTTGTACAGCACTAATTATAAGTTTTAATCCAACAACGCAATAAAACATTATGTGTAAAAACTTATTATATTTTTAGATGTTTGAGAATTCGAAGTGTCTATTGTATTATAATGTTATTCTGGCCTTAAATTATTTATTTATTTATTAAATTATTTATTCTGGCCTTATTATTTAACTTGTCTATTTCTCTCTTTCTATCATAATATATTTGACATTCGAAAGAAGAAGACGCGGCATTGATTTAACCAATCACATGCTAATCAACGTTTATAAATAAGGCTTTTTGTTATTAAGATTTTGTCTATCTTAAATCCTTCGGCTGATCAGATCTTAAGACTTATCCATATGTGTTGATTCTATGTATTCCTAAGCTTCAATATATTAACAGTATTAAAAATTGTTATCCTGCATAACTCATAGACTCAAAAAAGGAGAAAATCCTAATATATAGCATTTAACTCTTTACTATAATATGATCCGATTTGCACGTTTGTATTCCCATTATAAGAAATTGGTATAACTATACATACTCGAACGTATGGTGCGAATAATTTCTAAAAGGGATCTCCTTTGCGTTTCTCTTTAAATCTGTGGTCCAGATCCTTCATTCATCACATCATGTCAAAATATACTATTAGTGTCAAACATTACGGAAAAGACTCGAAGACTAATTGATCGCTAATTTTGTTCGCTTAAATTAATGACATGGAAAGCAACACAACAATTAATATTGATTTTTAAAATCTTACGAGTGTATTGTTTACCTATTAGAATTAATCAAATCTTGCAATTCATTTACGAACCAGTTCCAACCAGTTCAAGCTGAAATTTAGCAGATACTTTAAGTTTTACTGACCAGACAATCTAGTTTCGAATTTTGAACAAATATTCCTTTAATTCATCATTTATTATTACGATGTTTCCGTCGTTATCCGCAAAATATTCTACCAAAGTATAAAAGATATAATAAAATTATTATTGCTATTAAAATAACAACTAACGTTATTTATAATTATGTGAAGACACATATGTAATAAATCTCGTTATCTGATCGAAAATCGCGAATGATAAGACGTTTGAATATTCTGCCATTAATTAGGGACAACCGACAAATACCTACTAATAAATAAATCTGTATATTAGTACGTTTGTTACTGTCAATCTATAAAGGGCCTTATCCGAAGAACTGATATGGAAAGAAATGAAAACCAATAGAAGTTCGAAATATTAAATCAAAAACAAATTACATTTATTACAAATTTCCATAATAATTTCTGAGTGTAATCTCACCTGTATTCAAATTCAAATTATTCATCAAATATAGAAAACATTACATGTAATTATTGATTGTCAAAAATCTACCAGCAATTCGAAAATAAATACTGCAACTGTGAAGAAACGGCCAAAGAAATTCATCGGGTTTATTATATATATATATATATATACATATATATATATATATATATATATATATATATATATATATATATATATATATATATATATATATATATATATATATATATATAATAAACCCGATGAATTTCTTTGATGAATTTTGGATGAATTTCTATATATATATATATATATATATATATATATATATTATATTTATATACTTACGGCTACGGCTTACGGTTATCTGCATCTGTGTGCGTCATAATACATATCATGCACCGTCACTTTAATTGTAAATTAGTTCTTTAATTATTCAGATATAAATAATTATTTAGTTATATCTTCGAATGAAACAGCTAGTAACAAAGTATGATGTGTGAAGAGCTTGTGAAGTTCGTTTAATCGTATATTACAGTATCGTATATTATACAAACACGAGAATTTTCGGAATCCGTCATTCGACCTTGCCAAACATCTTTTCTGTGGTAAGTATACGATTTTATGAAGAAAAACCGAAGATGTATTTGTCAAGTTTACCTATTCTTAGTTATATATTAAACGGTTACTAATCGATAAGGATTGTTATAAGAGCCGAGACGCATATATAGCTCAGTGGTTACAACGCAAAGATTATCCGTATATTGCGGGTTCAGAATTTAAGTACCAATGAATTTAAATGTGCTCGATGCTGAAGGAAATCATCGTAAAGAAATGTATATTGCGGATAAAGATCTTTCACATAGAAAGAGAGATAGAAGGATTCTAGAGGGATCGTGGCAAAAACCACCAAAAAAGGAGAGTAAATCTGAGCTTTTCAAGCTAAGAAAATATTCCATACCATATATGATATTAAAATACGTGACGTCACTACTCATTAGTAATATTAGTAAATAAAGTTGTCATTTTATGTAAGTTTAGTAACTTATGTAGCGAAAGGAATACTAAGTTTCCCGTCGGCTGTTCTCGTTATATTCTACATTCTGAAACAACGCTAGCTTTTTATTTAGAAGTACTTGTAAATTTAATCTTGAATAAATTAAATTGATTTGAATTATTGGAAAAAACACTATGAATAAATACTGTTTTAATTGTTGACAATATTTCATATTATAATTTAATAATTTATTTTAACTAATGCATTGTAAACAATATGTTCACATTTAAAATTTAAAATATATTTGTATAAATTTATCTACGTAAATAAAATGTATTTAACGTACAAAAAATAATCGTATACGTGTACCCTCTGCTTAAAAGCACAACGACCGCCCGTGGCGTTACTTGACATTATAGACGCACAGAAGGGCAATATTTCATATTACTTTAACCAACAGAGCGATGTATCCCATATGTTTGAATATAACACAATTATATCTATACATATATTAAAAACGTAACAGAATTTTAATAGTAAAATGTCGTTGTCTGATGATTACTGGTTACTACCGGATTTTACTGGTTATAACCCAATAATAGTTATAAAATTAAAAATACCCATTAATAGGTGAAGGTTAGTTAATTAGTATCTTAAGTAGAAGGTTTGGAGTTAATTCTACCACGCTGCTGCTTACATGGTCGGTAGATATAGATATAGATAGATATAGATAGATATAGATTAAACATAGAGCAAAAGGAAACACTATTTAAACAATTAGAAGAAAACATAAGTACTTTCTGAGATTTGTACGTGCCCTTGGTTAAGTTCAAAATAAAATATTCATATTTAATTTTTTTCAATAAATATATAAACTATTTCCTTTTTTTAAATAGCTTTAGTGAGATATACAAATGTGTACCTTTTATGTATATGTGTGTAGTATGTCGTAGTAGTCCCTACAACTGCATAAAACAATAATGATCAAGTTACGTGGGTAACATATCATAAACATAAAAAAACTGTCACTAATTGCTTATCCATACAAATCAATTAAAGCAATCTTCACAATATTGACAAACGAAATTGAACTTCATTTGGTCCGAATAGGGTATATTATCGCGTGTACAGAACCCAGGGCTGGCGCCAACACATCTGTCATCGTTAATAAAAAGCAATTTGAGACAATTTCGCATTTTTGGAATATGTGACGGCGTTCAGGCGACGCTCTTGCAGGAAACGCAAAAACTAATACCATGTTAAGTAGCTGTTAATTTTTTTGGATACGAAAATAGGCGCCCTCTTGCTAGAGGAAGCCAAATTAACTGATTTCGTTTAAAAATGGAAACTAATACGACATTTACATTATTTTCAAGCGACTAATACATATATATTTTTTTATCATTCAATTAGAAATTGTTCCCGAGATTAATAGTTTAGTTGTACATTCGCTTTGCATGTATTACAGAGTTTTAAAAAGCCATTTAAATATTATAAATATTAAACTAAGGCAAGCATCACTGAATATCCATGTGCTTAGTTTGTGTTTATAATTCATATCGAACTCAACGTAAAGGAAACCTGCATGAGTCTGATAGAAATCTGCCACATGTATCCCACCCGCATTAAAGCAGCACGGTGGAATAAACTCCAAACATCAAATGGAGATGCCTACGGTGGAACAATTACCTGCTCTTACTTTTTTTATAATTTGGCCTAGACTAACCCAGAACCATATAAGTAACGGGCATACTGAGTTCCATTTAAAACTTTCCAAATTTATTATTTAGTTTATTAAATCCTATTAAAATTATGAATTATTCCGATATTTGACCTTCAATCACTTAAGTGACTGAACGATGGTAATACATTAAGAGACATGACATGACATGACACATATTTTAATAAACAAATAAAAAACTATTCAAGTTACTTTATAGCACGTTTAGCCTACGAAGGCGATTAGCATGTATATGATTTGATTTGTGATAGGGGGCGGAAGGTTGGTATTAGATTAAAAGGTAGCCTATTTCCTTCCCTGGGATGCAAGCTTGATCCACACTAAATTTCATCAAAATTGATTCAGTGGTCTATCCGTGAAAGCCTAACAGACAGATGGACTTACTTACTCAATTAAAATATTAGTATTGCTTATTAGATTAATCTAACTTGTACAATAATTCAATTAAAAAAATTATATTCAAGAGCTTGTCCTTATTTAACTCAAAATCAACCTTTGTACTAGTTATCAATAGCACCGACGGTAAGGAACCGTTGTAAGGGCTACAATGCTAAGGACAGTACTTGTGAACT
The DNA here is from genome assembly GCA_905147175.2 of Nymphalis urticae. Taxonomy (NCBI): domain Eukaryota; kingdom Metazoa; phylum Arthropoda; class Insecta; order Lepidoptera; family Nymphalidae; genus Nymphalis; species Nymphalis urticae. The sequence goes on along the minus strand of LR989982.1, from coordinate 15,905,582 downwards.
ATTTTACTTGTATTTTAACGAAAAATAAAGTATTTTATAAAATTTCGACCGAGAGACCGAGATGGCCTAGTGATTAGAACGCGTGAATCTTAACCGATGATCGTGGGTTTAAACCTGGCCAAGCACCACTGAATTTTTATATGCTTAAATTGTGCTCGTTCCTTGACGGTGAAGAAAAACATCGTGAGGAACCTTGCGTATTACTTAGTTAACTGAAATTCTGTCACATGTGTATTCCACCAACTCGCATTGGAGCAGCGTGGTGGAATAAGCTCCAAACCTTCTTCTCAAAAAAGGGAGAGGAGGGCTTAGCCCAGTATTGGGACATTCACAGGCTGTTACTAAAAAATAATAATAAAATATCCACCATATTTGATTTTCTGCTACCATGTAATTTTAAATCCATTGTTAAGTTTATCATTGGTGATGTAACTTTTTATTGGTTGTTACATAATATACTTAGTTAAAAATCAGTTTTAGAGTCATACAAGACGGGTATAGTTCTATGTGTTCAATGAACGCATAAAACGTTGTGCTATCGCTCTGCAATAGCATCGACAGCGTTGCTGTGTTCGAGAGCCTTATTAATTACTTGACGTGCGTATGTTCGCGTGCGTCGCACCAACGGACTCCCTAAACGTTAAGATGTTTACTAACATGTGTATACAATTAATTTTTACGACGGATCAGATAACAGGATCGGAGGAGCGATACGCTGTCTTAGCGTTCAGTGTGCCTCGGGGTTAATTGGCCATGTATAGATTTTTCTAACGTTCAACGAACGGCTTGTTCAGAAGTAGTATCGAGGATTTCATAGCTAAGTTTATGCGGTAAAGTGTACACACACACAACAAAATACACAACACAGAATACCTACTCAGAAACGTTGCACGCAAACGTTATATATAAAAACGTTGTTTGCCAATTTGACCTTGAAATGTTTACGTCATAGCGCACAGCGTCGCAGGCGCTTAAACACGAAAAAAAAAAAGACATTCGGAATAATACTTAATTTAAATAAGCCTATATATTACCTAACATATCTTCACATAACATACTCGAAACTAGAAAATAGCTATCCACACTACAAGAAATAGATTAATTTAATATTTAGTTTACTAGAAATGAACGAGTTAAAATGAAAACAAAGTTAGAATTCTTCCAGTTTAAGTTAGATGCCATTTCCAAGTTGTTAGCTGTTCTGCGTCAGAACCGTGCCTTGTGACTGAACAATGGCCGTGTCTCACAATACCGCTGACGTGTTAACATTGTTTATGCTTAGTATTTTCTTTAGGATTTAAAATGTATTTGCGAAAAGTAAGATCGCTTGTTAGACTACATTGAACGTGAAGAGCCTTGTATGCAATGATATAAACACGATTTAATAAAACTAGAACGGAATGTGTCTGATTATGATTACAATAAACGTTCGTTAATCATTGCTGAGTAAGACAAAGGCGGATTGGCAAACGTAGGACCCCAGTCAGGAGGCGGGAAACCGGGAACTTTACACAGAGAACAGCCTCCGTTCAGCAGTGGCTCGTGATCGTGAAGATGCTGAAGACTCATGTTGTGAAAGAGCTTAGAGCATCCACCACTCAATACTTATTATGAGGACTTGTCACGTATCTTCGAAAATAAGCGAATTACCATTTAAATTCTCGTATTCAATAAAAATTAATAACTTAAATTTATTAAAAGTCTGCAAGAGGGTCCGGTTTGCGTTATTTTTTTATGGACAACAGAAAGGCTCTATTATTGATTGCTGACGCGTTTCCAACCGCAGCACATAATTTGTCATGACTCCTGTGTAATTAAGCTAATTTACTCACTTAAAATAAACGTAACTTATTATAAAGCATTGATGTTTTGTATTATTATTATACATGCTTACTTGTTCGACAGTAAATAGGTCAAGTTTTGCTCCGGAGTATAATATGCAAAACAAATTGTTTTACACATTTTTTTATTAAATAGTTAGGTGGACAAATAGGTCACCTTATTTCCCATAGACATTGGCGTTGGAAGATATATTGACGATTCTTTACATCGCCAATGAGCCACCAAACTTGGTAACTAAGATGTCATGTCTCTTGTGCCTGCAATAACTGGCTTACTCACCCTTCAAACCGGAACACAGCAATACTAAGTATTGCTATTTTGCGGTACAATATGTGATGGGTGGGTGGTATGATATGTTACTTGCAAAATCCTACCAACATTGTCATGTCTACGTACATTTATTACTTAGTAATTCTCTATATAAAATAGCGGATTTTTATTTGGTGAAGGATGAGGCGTTCAATGATAGTATAGTTGTTTGTTAAACAATTTAAACTAACAAAAAAGCTTAGAATAAAATCTCTAGAGTCAAATATGTATATTTAAAACCATTTTAAGCGAACGTTTGATTGGTATTAAGGAAGATTTATCGCAGTACCAACAAAGTGAATATTATAAATATATTCTCAATTAATATATATTATATAAACGGTGTCGAAGACTATTAATCATTAGCAGATAAACAAATATCCCAACATTTGATTTGGGTAATGTATTACCTAGTATTCTGTAGGGTAGGTGATACCTAAACAAAAGGCAATTTGACTTAGGTATGGAACATAGATTATTTATTAACGTTATGCGAAATAGCTGAACTATTTAATTTAAGAGTATCAGTGCTATTCCGTCACGCACTTCAGTACTCACCCATGAAATGTTGACAACCGACTTATGGTGATATTGATCAAATTCTTGAATTTCTTATTATGGCCATTCGCATATCGTTTTTTGATGTTTCCCGACCGTTTTCTGGTGTAAGTTCGAGTTCGTTATCATAAAGTGCACTACTGCAACGTGTGTTATTCGTGTAGGGCACTAAAACACCACTTAGCCATGAAGTCCAGTTTTTGGAAATTAAAATATCTATTTTGTGTTGACCATTATATCAGCATTAAGTACCTACCAAGGTCTAAAGTAATGTACATATCAAAGCTGAGTCAAAACATTAAACCAGTCTATAAATGTTATAAGGATGATAAATGATGAGAGTATTTGAAGCTACTTCTGCACCTACAATTTGGTTTAATATGATAGTTTCATGTTGAATATGCAAGTTTTCTTAGTTTCCATCACCGCCAAACACGATTGGAATTGTAGTGAACAACACAGATATACATTCAAGACGACATACGTATAATACGTCAAAATTTAAAATACAATTAAACATCAAACGTACGTATATGTAGTTACTTTATTTAAAACGCACGTCATTATTTTTAGTGACGCGAAATACTTTTCTTCTATTTATGTGTGTTTGTGTAAAGATATGTTACTTTGTATACAGCTTATTTACGTAAAAAAAAAGCATTGAGTTCACAACCTAAACATTTCCATACAAAAACATGGTAACAAAACAAAATATACTTCAACGAAACATGAAAATATTCAAATCAAAATTACAATTCCACCTCACATGGCTGCCGTAACAAGGGTTACAGTTTTTCAGCGCACATAGATACACGGCCGTGGGGTATGTATTGTCTTGTTTATTCGTTGATTAAACAGTTGGCCGCAGTGCGTATGCACGGACGGACATATTACCGCTCGAATTCTGATTGTTTAGAGAATTTATTGCCCCTGTGCCTTGTACAGTTAATTGAATTCGCCTGTAGAATAGGCGCGGGCTCGTTGTACTTCGTGTCTTCAAAACGTTTTTGTCGGCTATGTTTCGTACGAATTCGAATATGATTTTGATTTTGGTTCGAATATATCTTTACGTATTTTATAATATAATATCATAGTGACATTCCTCTGACAGAAGTAAAATGTTACAATACAAAATAAATATGTAAAAACAAAATACAGTAATGGATTTAAAAATTATTTAAATTATCGTTTTCTGTCAGTTTTCATCTGTTTTTTTTTTTCAAAACCTTACTTGGATTAGACTTCTTTCAACTTTCATTGTTTCAATAACATTATCGCTTTTTTCACTTTCATAATTTTTTAATATTTTTTGAGGAATAACGGTTAGTCAAATAGAACTGTTTAATATTTATGTCTGTGAATAATTCTTTCCTATTCTAATTGCAATTATTTGCCTTTTTTTTTTAAATCGAACGGGTACATATGCACTGACTGAGGTAGGTACTTATACAAAAAGAAATGTTTGTGATGTTACTAGAATTATCATTAGTATTCGGAAAAAAAAGTAGTGACAATTATTTCAATCTAAAGATTTATCTTAATTAATATAAGAATGAAATGACCTTGGCCATCTGATTATAAGGAAACTTTACCCATTGTGTTAATTATACTTTGCAATGTTGCTGTTACAAGAAATCTCTAAATATATAAGTTCGTTTCTTACACAATATTATACGTGCAAATTGAATTGTCATTATTTGTTTAAATCTATAATCTGTGGCCACAAAAATCTTTCTTTATTACCCGATAACCGTAGAATCCAACGGCGTAATGACAAACTTTGCTTAGCGAGTGATTACTTAAACAATGCTATGTCTTGTCCCTTCGAATGTCATATAAATATATGTATGTAAGCGTAGTTACAAGTAAGGCCGCAAGATTTTATATCCATTCTACACTTGTAAGTACACTGGCTCACTCATCCTTGAAAATGAAACGACTCACAAAGTACATTCTTATTAATAGAAATATTGAAGAGCGATTCGCTTTAGACTGTCTCGAGACAATTCTGAACCGTCCCATTTAAACCGGTATTTAATTAACGGCAAATTTAATACAAAGCTCTAACCTAATTATATAAAACCAGTACATTTAATAGCTTAAGGCTTGTCGTGCACTTGTAGCGGTTACTCGATGTTTTGATAGCAATGAAAATCAAAAAGTTTATTTTTTATACATTTTATTATTACTATTATTAATATTTAAAAAAACTATGAGACTATTTTAGAGTTAATTATTACGTTTGAACTCAAATAATATAATTATAAATTGTATCATTAGGTACCTTAGGGGTTAAATTTTTCTTAATCCTTTCTTAGTGTGTAAAAAGAACCCGTATGCAATTTTTCAAGATGATAGCCCTTGTCGGCTGTGCATTGATATGTTAGTAAGTCTGTTATACTTTTATCTATATAGAGAGGCGTTTATTAATTAAAGTAACACCCTGTGAATGTCCCACAGCTGGGCAAAGACCTCCTCTCCTTTTTTGAGGGGAAGGTTTGGAGCTTATTCCACTTTCACTTCAATGCGGGTTGGTGGAATACACATGTAACAGAATTTCAGTGAAATTAGATACATGCAGGTAACCTCATGATGTTTTCCTTCACCGTCAAGCAAGATGATTTAAAAACACAAATTAAGCACATGGAAATTCAGTGGTGCTTGCCCGGGTTTGAACCCACGATCATCGGTTAAGTTATATATATCTCGACTTTTTTTATTAATTCATTTCAATATAATTCAAAAATTACAAAGTTAATGTCTATAGTCAGTGGTGACCACTTACTGTCACGTGGTCCATTTTTCTTTCCGCCTACATTTTTTAGACTATAAAGAAACTATAATTCAACCCTTCAATTAATTTTCAATATTGTTTTAGAGATTATATGAGTTATAGAGTGTAAAGCTACACTCAAATTTAAAAACAAATAAGTAACGACCGACGTCCTTGCTATAATTCAGTGTGAGCCAGCCTTTATTCCTAACGACAGATAATGTAACTTAACCCTAATATCGGTTATGCTATACTTTATCTTCAGATCGAAGCCATTAATTATACTAAGTTGTGTATGAAGTCAGCGCTCATTATTTCTAAACAAAACATTAATTAACATATCAATCATTTAGCAATTGTTAACAAGCACTTACAGTGTACACTTTATTTACAAAGTGTTCGCACTAAACACGTAACATAAATGAAAACTTTTTGCGTCAGATGCGATTCGCTCGAACGTTACACATATTACGTTGCGTTTCAATTCGTCTTTGAAACTTTACTCTTATTGAGATTAAAGATTATTTTATTACTAGTAATGAATTTGGTATTAATCTCCTGGGTACTACCACTCAGCAGCCATATTCCACTGACAAACATTGATAGGCACATTTTATGTGGTGTTTTCATTTGAAATATGAGTGAGCCGGTATAAATTCAGATACAAAGGCTATAAAAAAATTAAAAAAAACATATCGTCCTTTGCCAATTCCGCTAAGGTGTTGTCATACCGGGTCAGAAAAGGACAGAGAAAACCCCCCCTTTTATCCCACTAGTGGGTGTTGTTAGAGCTGATTACGGGAAAATTTGTTAAGCACATCAATGATTGATGAAGCATGTAGGCGCCTTGACTATTCTTAGGTTACTTTGGAGGGCTACCACCTTAAATACCAAAATTCAGTATTTACTGTAGGTGGTAGGACTTTGTGCAAGCTCGTCTGGGTATGTACCACCCATCAGGCATTCTACCGCAAAACAGCAGTACTTGGTATTGTTGTCTTCCAGTTTGAAGTGAGTGAGCCAGTGTTAATTACAGGAACAAGGGACCTAGCATCTTAGTTTCCAAGGTTACCAAATGTACCATTTGCGGGTCCGCATTATAAAAAAAGGCGAATAACTATAACTCACCTCCCCGACCCCCAAAAAATAAAGGCAACCAGACCACGATCAATGTTTATGCCTACTATAAATAGTTTAAATTCGCCTTTCATTAATAATACATATTGAATGACGCATCTATGTGCATCCTTGGTACTAAAATAGATTCCTACTAACTATATGCATCTTGGCTACATAACGTGGAAGTTCCAATTGAGCAAAACCGCGACGCGTCTCTAGCGAATGAATAGTTAATGAGCCTTATGTTAGGTTGACAAAACCATGTTTACAAATGACGGTTTCTCCCGGATAAAGCAAGGCCAAGTGGCCAAGTATAGTTGAGTGCGGGTCCCGCCATACAATGGAAGGAAGCATTAGACAAGATGCGACCCGACATCCGTTAACACATTTTAAAACAAGTAAACACCATTACAATATTGCATAACAAAGGAGCTAATTACTTTAAAAACACTTTGCAATCGGTTGATCGAACACGTGTGGCCGTAGCTTCAGCAAAGATATTTTGTTGGAAATAAATTTTACCGACTTACATTGACACGCTATTTCGATGCGTGTATCATTTAAATATTATAATCGTTGTAATAAATGTCACTTGTAACATTCTGACATATCACGATCGAGTTTTACGTCGAGTTTTCAGTTTTTTCATACGAAGTAACTAAATTGATTCGACGATACGCACAACTGCGTAAGTCTGTACGTTACTTTACGTAATAAAAAAATACAATTACAAGTTACATGAAATTTATAATGTTATAATATTATTTTTACTAAATTTTTATTGACCTTTTTAAGTTGGGCTACTCAATATAAAAAAATACAGGTATAAAAGGAAATTTCTTTGATTGAAAATATAAAAAACATCAAAATAAAAAATATATATTTTTTTTACTTTTGGTACCTTAAAATGACATTTTGGTAAATAAAATACTATACGTCAAATAGCAAGAAAACTATACGTCATTGCACTTTATTTTTAAGTTTAGAAATTATTTACCTAAAAAATACTTACAAATATATAACAACAAAAGTGTTCCATATTGTTTTATCAAGGATATAACTTCGTCCCCTTAAAATGTTTGTAAACCAAATAATAAATATTAAGAACAAAAAATCAGTTTTCTCTAACGCGAAATATGAGGGTCATGAATCGGAAGTCTATGGGGCAGGAGTGATTCCTTGCTTGTGGAAATGGGTGGGTCAAGTAGCCGCATCAGTTGAAAGCGGACAAAAACTATCACCATCTGTATATAAAGCCCGTTACACACTGAGCATCATGCACGTTTACCACGTTTTTGTACTTATCTAATCGTCGATGGAAATCAGAGCTAAGTCTATATCTAGAGATATAGATAATGTTTTTGCACGACTTCAACCGAAACACTTTCATTAAATGCTTTGAAATTAGATGATATTATATTAGAGGGTATAAGATGAACTACATGGGGCGGAGGCGTATAAAAAATCCTAAATTTTTTTTTTCTTTTTTATAGATCAGGAAGGTGGACGAGCATATGGGCCACGTGATGGTAAGTGGTCACCAAACGCTCTTAGACATTGGCTCTGCAAGAAATGTTACCCATCGCTTACATCGCCAATGCGCCACCAACCTTGGGAACTAAGTTGTTATGTCCCTTGTGCCTGTAATTACACTGGCTCACTCACCCTTCAAACACAACAAACACAACAATACCAAGTACTGCTGTTTTGCGGTAGAATATCTGATGAGTGGGTGGTACCTACCCAGACGAGCTTGCACAAAGCTCTACCACCAGTAAACACATGGGATCTAATTACCATATAACTGGGAACTTTAGAAAATAAAAGCAATTAATTCCGATCCCATCTTAATTATGAACAGTGTTACCAATAAATCTTTTTAAAGGATCAATTAGTTAAAAAATACTCTGTCTTCTTCTTTTAAATGTCAAATTATTAATGACAGAAAGAGATACATCAATGATTAACTAAACATCCGCTAAATAACATTTACAAGTAAAGCCGAATCTACATATATATAAAATTTCTTGAATTTAATATGCCGTCGCCGTTAGCCATATTTAGTGAGAAATAAAACTTCAAAATGTTAAACGGTAACTAGAGAGTTCGATTCGCACAGTGCAAAACGTTCCTAAGCTTTCCTTAACACTAACAATCCTCTTAATAAAAAAAACCGCTCGACTCAACCGGATGCGGCGGAAATGACGCCACTCTTGATATCGCTTTACACGTGTCTGTTATGTTTACAACAGTTATTATCGTGTTTAAAACACTAGAATATGTTATATTTTGTTGCATTATGTAACATTACTCAAGAAATAACGATACTGAAATGTTTTAAGTGATGTAATTATATAAGCCGACATGTGTAAATTTTAATTATTTCTCTATTTTTATCCGATTAAGTAAACTATAAATTGTAGCTTAACATTTAATACCACTTGGTGGTAAGGTTATGTGACCGTTTGAATGGTTTTTGAGCCAGTTTAAGTGCAGACACAAGGGATATAACATACTAGTTTCCAAGGTTGGTGGCGCATTGGCGATGTAAGAAGTGGTTAATATTTCTTATAGTGACAATGTCTATAGGCCGTGACCATCAGTAAGCCCATTTGCCTATTTTATCAAAAAACAAATTATGATATTAAATGATCTAATTGATAGTCAAAATTCAACTAATAACGGTACGGAAAATAAAATATTTAACTTAACATGAAGGACGATGAAGAAAAATTTAATACAATTATAACATAAAAAATAAATCTTTTCGTTATAAAACACGAATCTACGTAATTAAAAAACATATTATACATGTTATTTCAGATGCGATAATAGTGTCTATTTCGGTATTAAATTTTCACACGAAAATAAAACGCTAAGGAAAAAATTCGAAGACGCCCCACCGCATGCACTTACTGAAAACAAAAAATTCCATATAGCACATTGGTAGTCGCACAAAGCTTTCTAAGATGAGAATGCATTTACATCTTTACGTGGGAGCTCCTCCATGTGACGCGTTTGCTCCGTGTCGCCCCTACTGTGCTATGTACGTTATTACGATCGGTACGAGATTCATTTCGGTATACCTGTGTTCTAGTATTTGTACTATCGTGATGTATAGTGAAAGGTATATAGGGAATCGATTTGTGGGTACGAATACACGTATCCGCTTACGATCGAAAATCGTCGAAGTAAATCAGTTTTGTTAATTTGTCCCCAGCATTGCGTTATTGCTAGTAATTTTCGTACCGTCTATTATAATCTTGATTAGATTAACTAACAAACTGTACTGAGGTATTTGTTCGCGTGATGAAACCAACGATATAATCTTAAAGTATAATTAAAAATCAATCAAGAAAAAAAAGGTTTCCGTGTTAAGTTCATACCTAGAAGCGATATTTATAGAAGCCTGAACATAATATAATTACATTAACTTTTAACAATAATATAAAACATTAAAAAAACTTAAAGATTAAAAGTATTCTCATTACTAGATGCTATTGTGTATTACTTATAGTTAATGTGTTTGTTTATCTTTCAACTTAATAACACGGTCAGTGACAAAAAAAAAACATTCGACGTTATAAAAAAACTCAAGTCAAAAACAAAAACGTGACGATTTTATAGCAGAACAGATGAGTGTGTACAAAGTTTATATACCTGTTTATGTTTTGAGGGAATATTACTAGCGTATTTGTTTAACTCGTACCTGCACTAAGACGGGTTATAGCAAACATACTTACGAAGTAATCCGCTGTCTGCAAGTATTTGTGTTTGTAACAAAGCCGAGCTCGCGTCCAATCGAATCGAAACTGTTACATTAATTCTGAAGGCTTTGAAGGAATTGATTAATTGTTTATTTAAATCGCAATGATTACAATGTGAGAAATTATCTAAAGACGATGATATTAATCGTATCTTGTATGATAAAACGGCAATGTTACTATTTAATGTTATATAACGAATGAACAACGTATTCACTTTTAGAGAAAACGTGTTTTGACGATGTGAATTTAATATTCGAATGAAGAAGACAGATTTTTATGTATTTAAGCGTTTTTTAATGTTTAACAGGTCTTGAGTTCGAGTCCCAGGTCGAGTCAATAAAATTTATATTTTATACAAAATAATCACTTAAATATATTTTTTGGCCAAATTGACATCGATAGCGTCACCGGGCTGGGGGACGACTCTTAAAATACTCAGCCGGATGTTGGGAGTCCACTCAAGGGTTTAGAATACGTGCATTTTTAGGGCGCCTCCTGTGAGGATGAACCTCAGCTTACTCCGTCGTCGACGTGAGGAGGGTGCACACTCCCAGACACAGTGTGCTGTATATTACCCCATCATAATATGAACAATCATTCAAATGTATAGCTGAACACTTATAAGTGGTACTACAATTGTTCCTTATAGATTAGATATGTGGAGTAGTATAATAATGTTTGAAGTAATCTGAGCAGGAGACATGGTTCAGAAACGACTATGGGTTGAGTAAGGCGGTAACTGAATAGCGACCAATCAAAGTCAAAGAAAAAAAAATCTTTAATGTAATGTAGAAGCGTTACACTTACTTATTAATAGTCATAAATCTACCACCGGTTCGGAAATAAACACCTCAGACCTGAGAAGAACCGGCGAAAGAAACTCAGCAGGATTTTTTTTCAATGTGAACAGATGACCTACATCTAGAAGCAAAAAGGGATGATACAGCAAAGCTCACAAACAGGATCTGGATAAGCCTAGCGCTGGATTTTGAGATATAGCACATGCATGGCTTGATCTATGCCCAACACTAATTTAAGTTGCTGATGAGGACGACGGATTTTTTTCCTAAAAACAAATCCCAATTTACCTAAAACCTCCAAGTTTACAGTTCGTGCAACCCCATATCCTACCCCATAGTCTATTCTAAATCGGAGCATAATCTTGAACTCTCAAACTCGGCAACATTCTGCGGAACAAGAGCCCCTTAATATATTCTGTGTTTAGAATAATATTATAATATTTAGAAGACGCGTTACTATTCCAAGAATTATAATTGGAAATCCGTAAGATTTGTTTAGCAGGTGAAATAATTTGGGTTGCCTTCTGGTATTATTCTTATGATGTGTATAATAAACGTGTTATAAATGATTTTAATATATAATAATAAAATTTAATTAATCTAATAGTACAAATTTTCTGTTTATCTATATGTAGTTCGGTGAGCAGCATAATAATATTTTTGAATTACAAAGAGTCATTAGAATATTTATAAATAATGTCCATTGACGGAAAAGATTGTAAGCGTATTTTAAGCAATGAAATATAGTTTATTACGGAAAATATCACAATTTTAATATTTTCAACGATACGACTAAAAGTTCAACCGAATGGATAGTTTATATTTGTTTTATTTATATCAAGAAGATTGATACGTAAATGTTCACAGTTAATTGTTAATACCAACATACAATAATATTTAGGTAACATTAGCTTATATAAAATGGCGATGCATTTCACATGTTTTATGTATGAAATGCGGCACCAACTTAGGCACCAACCTTACTGGTGGTAGGGATTCGTGCAAACTTGTCTTTGTGAGTGACAAACTGAGTCTTCGCAGCATTTTTAGCTGAGGATTAGAGCTTATTTCACCACACTGCTTCAACACGATTTGTAGATTACGTCAAGCACGTGAATATAAGAACAAATTAGGCAAACGAAAATACAGGATTTGAACCTAGAATATCCAGTGAAGTTGCCGTTAACCACTGGACTATTTCGGTTCTCTATGCAGGAACTGAGATTTTTTTTATTACTGTCTTGTTCTTGAATTGTATGCTTTTTAAAATCATAATAAAATTTTAATATATTTATACCTGTTTGTAATATCTAGGGAGGCCTAGATATTTATAACATACCTATGGGTATGTTTAGTAGTTTAGTCGTGCAACAAACAAACAGAAGGATTAATTTAACATTATAATATCAAATCGGATAAAGCCACCAACATAATATTTAAAACTTCGATCCCAAGTTTTCTAAATTCAACATTTATTATTAAATGTAATTTTTCAATTTTATTTCACATAAATATCAAATTATACAATGTATTAATGGTTTGGTTGCAAATTGTTAACGCAAGTTAAATGAATTTCAAATAAATAGATATTATCAACAAGAGATATTTAAATGTGATTCAGAAATATACAAACGGATAATCTTTAACCTCAAGGTAACTTTCATAGATCACGTGCACCTACTGCTTTAATACCTTTTAAGTAACTACGTACTGGCTGGTTGTTTTATTTTCTTCATTTAAAAACAATTATCATTTCATTTGATTTCGAATTTCTATATTTAAATTCAGAATATTCATATTCAAATAAGTATGTACTTTTAACTCAATAATGGTCATGATTTTTAAACGAACAAATACCAACCTTTTGGTATTTTTTATGTTAAATGTTTCAATCAGCTTTTGCTATAAAATAATTTAAAAAACGAATGATAAATTTATTTTCACAATTCTTTGTTTAAGAAATAGTAATTCAATTTAAAACTTAAATTTCGAAACTCGAAGACGTCCGTCTAGTTTAAAAATAAAAGAAAAGAAACAGCTCTCAGTTAACCCACACACCAATATTATTCATTCACCAGGCCTATATGTCGCAGTATCCCTTCTTATCTCTGTTCATTCATTACCATCTAGTTTTATAAAAATCGACGGACCGAAAAAACATCACGCCTCCATTTTTTGTCACATCACTTAATTATCTGAATTTATATCGTGATAAAGGATGAGATAAAAACTGGTATCGGTACCGATATTACCCGCTAAGAACATTTTACGAAACTTTTGATCGATCGTTCTTCGAAACAATGGTGTATAAATATTAGGATTTTAGTGAATGAACGAGGAACGAATGTATTTGCATTACGTGATAACGGTTTATTGATCTAAAAAGGAGAAATATAAATAGATAGGAATTTTTGAACAATTGTATTTTGTATTTAATGAATCTGATGGAAATATCGTGTATATATAATATAGTATATATAGTATATATAGTATCGTATGTATATATAATATACATCTTCGAAATCAATACAATAAAATTGTATTCGTAGTGTCGTTAATTAAAACTATTAGTTACATAACATTATAGATAAGTAAGTGAGAACTGTTCTAAAAAAGTCTGTCGCCGAAAATGCTAACAATCGCTAATAGCCGTTAATGTATTTTATTTATAAATAAAATTACAATGAAATAAAAAAAATATATATACATATTTCATTACAAAAGGCAAGGTTTAGACGGGCCGAGGTTTAAGCACAATTTAATCATGCATTTTTCAGCCTTTGTTGTTCGTCTGCGCCGGCGTCGATGCTTGGATTTTAGTTAATTACTGAGAACTAAGCTCCTCCGGTGGCCGCTACACAAAGCGGGTCGATGACTTCGATAACAGGGTTTTTTTCTTATTTCAGCTTTTAATTAGTTAGGAAAATATTCTCAAATAAAAACTGCCCCGGGCGACTTGGTCGGATTGTCTTCGGTGACTTCGCCCCGGGGCAAGTATAATGGAACGAGTCGAGTTAGCTCTATTGGCTCCTGTGTTGTCGATATCGATTTATAATAACAGTAATTAGCTGGCGTGTTTAAGGATGCTTAGTTAATGCGTTTAATGTCGTGGCCTTGCCGATAAACGAGTTTATTTAATGTACGCTTACGTCGCGCGTGGGAAGGATACGCGTGAATCGAACGAAAACGATTTTTGGAAGTGACGTTATGTCGAAGTACTTCTAAAATATGATGTTTTAAATTTTCTATTAACTTTCTTTATACGTTTAAGAAGCAATAGTCTTTGGACTATAAGATATATATAAGTTACCGTTATTTCAAATCAATCTATGTATGCAATGCGTGATTCGCTTATAGAGAGACAGACTGACTATAATTAAAAAAGGTATGTTTTTGGTCTTTTGTATCAAAGACGGCGGGATGCATTCCTGTTATTGATGTTGATTTTCTTATTGTAAATATAGATTATATTCTTCGCGTCTATATTTTTATAGTCTTAGTAAGTGTATAGTGTGTGTATATTTGGATATTTCATCGACTGAAGTTGTGATCGAGCTTATGTTGCACTGGGCCAGTCACCATTAATATCATACATTATTATCACATGTTTAGCACTTGTTTAGATGCGAGCAAGAACGGACTTGGCTAGAAGACGTGAATCTTAACCAAAGATCGCGCACAAAGCCGAGCCAATTTATCCGAAAAATCGCAAATATTTCATGTTCCTAATTTGTGATAGTTACTTGTGAGGGTCGAAAATATGCTAAATATGTATCCACAATTTCGCATTGCAATAGCGAATAGCGTGGTGTAGTTAGCCAGACCACCTTAAAAAGGAGAGAAGACCTTAACCCAGCAGTGGACCATTAATTTACAAGCAAAGGTATAAAGAAGATGCGAACAATATCGATATATGATATGGTATCGATATATTTCACTATTATCGAAATTAATATCGATATCAGATTTTTTATTATAAATTACAGTCGACTCAAAATACTACGAATAGCTCATATTCTATTTTAGAATAAAATCTGTTTGTAAGCGGTTAAATCTAGATAATATTTCGATGTATAATATTATATATAAAGTCTGGAAATTGTGGTAGAACTGGTTTACAAATTTTATGTTAATTATCTACTACTTTACGTTACTAGGTTAATATTATATGTTTATATGATAAAATTGTTCACGTGAGTACGTTTGTTTATATATATCTAGATGTATGTACAAAAGTAGTCTTCGCCTGCGGCTTCGTCCGTGTTAGGGTGGGGACCCAGGTGTTAGTTATAAGAACCTTAATACCAATATTCATAAAAGTCAGTTCTGTGGTTTATCCGTGAAAACTAAACAGACAGACAGAGTTAGTTTCGCATTTACAATTACTAAAGAGAAGTTTTTTATCCGTAATAGAAATTTAAAATTATAATTTTCGTCAAAGTCATTCTTATAACATAATACAAGAATATCAAAAACGAAACGTTAGAAAAACGAACATTCAAGAAATATTATTATTACAAAACATAAAAACTACAGACACTTATCTCATTTGACCCAACTTACAACATCCTAAACTATAATAAACGAATTCAAAGTGAAATTTATAAACAAAAAGAAAAACAATCATCGAATAAACGGCAATCGATATATCATTACTGACCGTCTTAATAACGATGCAACAAGTTTTTTAATGCTGATAATAACAGATGAGATAATTACAATAACGCAGTAACGTCTGTTCTCTAATTAAAAACCATGAATAATGAATGAAACTCGAAACCTTCGAACTTGAAAACAAACAATTGTAATGCTATCGTTTGCTCCGACGTTATAACACTTTTTAGCGTCCGTTTTGACTCTATTCTAGTTAATTACATTATGTACTATAATACTATATAATTAGCAAACAACTACGTGTTGGGTAAAAGTTTTTAAAAATATGTTTACAATTCACCCGCTGGTACAATGTCTTCTTTAATTATTTTAGAACGGTTTTTTTTTAAACGCGCCTAATTAGTGGTCTCGTGTTTTGAAGATTTATATCGTTCTTCGTCGAGTTATGGAATTTAAGATTGTTGATATTTCGTTTTGTGTTTGACGTAACTGAGTGTTTCCTTATTATTGGAAACGTTTACAGTTTGTATTTAACTATTATTTTATATATTTTATCATTCATTCATTTTTAATCGTTACAAAAATACTCACCAGCTGTACTTATTAGGGCTTTGTGCAAGCTGATTTGGGTAACATCCACTCATCATATATTCAAATTGGAAGGCTGAGCGAGCCGGTGGTAGATTTTTCTCTTTTAGTGTAACTACAGGCACAGGGGGTCCATTTGTGATTTAAGGAATGGTTAAAATTTCTTAGGTAAATGGTGACAACATAGCGTCAGGTTTATAATATAATAAAATGTTTGTAAATAAACAATGTAACAAAAACGTTAAGCCGAGATGGCCCAGTGGTAAGACCGCGTGAATCTTAACCGATGATCGTGGGTTCAAACCCGGGTAAGCACCACTGAATTTTCATGTGCTTAATTTGTGATTATAATTCATCTCGTGCTTTATGGTGAAGGAAAACATCGTGAGGAGGCATGTGTCTAATTTCACTGAAATTCTGCCACATGTGTATTCCACCAACCCGCATTGGAGCAGCGTGGTGGAATAAGCTCCAAACCTTCTCCTCAAAAAGAGGAGAGGAGGCCTTTAGCCCAGCAGTGGGACATTCACAGGCTGTCACGAAATAAACAATAAAATTTTTAGTTATATTCACCGTTAGCTATTGACTGTTATTTAGTATTAAATGACTATTTATGTTTTCAAATCCAATTAGTAATAGTTTATGTTTCAGCTAAACTGGCGATTGTCTTATCTCTATCAACGCGGATTGTAATGAAAATTAAATTGTTTCGCTTATTGTAATCTAATTGAAATCATTGTAAAAACATATATTAATATGACGGGTTCTTAAATAACTTCAAACGGCAGGCACATCTCATAAATGGCAAGTTTATCCCAACACTTTTATTCGTCAACATATATGAGTACTACATATTTACAATTTTTTTCGGTACAGGAAGGTTTTCTCACGAAATGAATAACTCACTCAAATAAAGCGTACACATCAGTTAAGCCAGAATTTGAAGGTGCGATCTCCATTCAAGATTGATGTGTTTAATCGATTGTCTCAACTTAGCTTTAGTAATATCATCTTTATTTAAATACCTTTGTTAGAAACGCATAATATTTTACGGCAACATTATACACGTACACTAATACATATGCATGGCATACATACATACATACACATACACTCATTTAAAATAACTCATACATAAATATTTGTCGATAAGTATTTTCTTAAATTTCCTTAAGTATTGCATTTTTTAAAACGATTTATTATTTATTGATAACCACGAGTTACCGAGTATAGTTGTAAATGTGTTTTTGCTACAAATACGTTTTTATAGTCAGAAAAGCGAGACCTTCACAGATCACATAAGTCGACACTGGATTGAATGAATTTCTTAATATTTTATAAAAGAAATATAATAATAGACACATTATCATTTATCATACACACACCGACTCATTGTAGATACAATAATACACTATCTACATATACATATAATATCCGAGTTTATTAAACTAACAATGCATCAAAAACGTATATATATTACACAAATTCCATATAATAATAATAAGCTTATACGTGTTCACTGTTTTGTTTCTCAAAGAAACGATTCAGATAGTGTAAAATAATTATATGTAATATAAAAGCCAATTATATTACGGAACAGGACTCAAGTGGATTCAGTCTCACTCAGTCAAATTTATACAATACGGGTCTGTTTCATTCAATTCTCCATATTGGAGAATATAAATGTTTATACACAATATCGTTTATTAATTTACCTCCCTAATGCTGGATTCGATTACATATTTAATTTATGAGTCGGTAAGGAGAAACTACCTCTGCTTACCGAACTGGCCGAGACTTATTCTTTTATATATAAAATATTTAGGGGGAAATTGACCTGATGTTAAGTGATCATAACCGCTCATAAACATTGGTGCTGTAAGAAAAATTAACGCTTCTTTATATCACCAATGCGCCACCAACCTTGGGAACTAAGATTTTACGCCTCTTATACCTGTAGTTACACTGACTAACTCACCCTTGAAACCTGACCTCAACAATACTTATTATTGCTGTGTAATTAATTATTTCATTTATTTTGGACAGGGACCTAATCCAATCACGTAACATCCATAATACCAGCTGTAAACTATATACTTAAGCATTCGAAGTTCAAATATAAAACACTTATTTTAAAATAACCGTTTGTGAACGAGGCGGAAACTAATGAATAGATTGATTAATGAATCCGCATGTTGAGAGCTCAGTCAAAATATATGCTAGTTTTAATAAAGGGTTATAAAAGGTACAAAGTTGCGGACACAACGACTTGCTTAAAATATATTGCTATTATGTATTTAATATCGTGTTAACATTTTTCGTTGCGTGTGTACGCGTTGTTGACCATCGTTATAAGTTAGCGATATTAATCTGAACGGGCCAGTGACCAGCTTAAACTTTCATGATAAATATTGTACTAGAAAATAATATCATCGAAATTTTAACTTGTAATATCATCGAACACCTACAGGAATATAATGTGAATAAATTGGTCAATGGCCTCCTAAACGTTGCTTAGCCGCCATTTAATTAAACACCGATTATCGATCTGTCATTATTCATTTCACATTCTAAAGAAGGCGACTACAAACAATCCTGGTGTTATTATTAGCACGTGCTTAACAACGTTTATAAGTAAGACCATTAATTTTTATTAATATTTTAAACACTCGACTAGAAGCTGTAACCTTGGAGTTAAACCACAGTTAACTTAATCAAAAGCTTCATTCAAAATTCGTTACTTGTGTAGCAGTTGTAAATATATATTTTTAAATTAATTATATTTTTCTTTGATCATACCAATAGAAATGGTTCGTGATATTAGAAGCAGACGATCCTTCTTCGTAAAAAAACAACTGATAACATTTCAACAGAAAAAGTTAAATAAAATGATATATTTATATTAAGATAATGATATTTGTGAATTCAACTACTAAGTAATAACTAGTATTACTAATGATTTTGTTCGCGTGTTTTTCGGAACAACAAACCGATACAATTCTATCAGATACACTTTTATAATTATATTAAACTCCTGTTTCTGAAACTTTACTAACTAAATTTACACTTTTAAGTATTACTCGGAATAACATACGAATGATTATTTTTTTTTTTTTTATTTTGGACAACCAACAGTAGAAACAATAGATAGACAGTTGAAAATATAGAGGAACATATACATATAGGAACATATAGGAACAATATAGAGGAACAACACAGAAATAGAGGTTGAAAAGGATTTTAAACAAATGTTCTACTAATTATAGGTTATCACATCATTCGTAAAAGCATCACGTTATAAATAGTCATTAAATAAAGTTAATCGTTTCATTACAAGTCCATAAAAATACAAATACATTATTGTACTTCGTTGGCCTATAATATACTTATTTTGTTCTAGAATTTTGATGATCTTTGGCAACTACTCGGTGTCATAAAAAAATATGCAAATAAATTAAGGAAGCTCCAATGTAAATATATAGTATTTGACTAAAATAACATTACAAATACAATTAATGTACACAAAAAATATACATAACAAACGAAAAATAAAAATCGTTTGTATCACCCCTTATAACGTGGCGTGTCTAATTATTAAATTTTATTAAATTAATTTGAATTTCAATATAACTTATGACAATGTATGTACTTTATTACGGTCATATATTATACAGAGGTTATTCTTTAAAGTATACACGGTAATTAATAAAGAGACTTATTCCAATTTAAAACGTACTTAAAAATGTTTACAAGAGAACTTTGAATTAATAAAACATAAAACAAGTGTTAAGAATAAGTTATTTAATTATTGAAAAAAATTGATTCAAATTATTCGAATTTAATATTCACGAAACCTTTTATAAATCGTCGATCGTAAATTATTATCAAGTGATCGATAAAAACTTCTATGCGCTATGAATTAAATACTTGATAGGCAGTTCCGAAAGTTTGTAAGGCTGCTTACATACACCGCGGGCTTGAGGCGTGAGAAACGAGCGTTTTTTTAACTATTCACTGTTTAATATTCCAAGCAGAAACTTTTATACGTAAAAAATAATTAACATCAATTTACTTTGCATTGAAATTTATTTATATTAATAATATTCAGATAAATAATAATAAAATATTATATGTATCGTTTACTACTGTTATAATTGAATTATTATTATTATATTTTTGATGATTCGACGTATGGACTTACTATACTTACGTCTGTATAACTAAAACTAAAGGCATAATCGTCTTAGAATAATAATATACTTATTGAATCAACACAACAAAAGAGCATAAATATATATTTATATTAAAAATCATCATCAAAAATTTAAATATTAATATGTTAATTCAAAAGAGGTTTTTATAACATTAAAAAATAATAATAATCTCTCTGAATTAAAGCAGATAACGCTCAGATAATGTTTATCAAGAGACTGACGAAATTCAACACGCTCCAAAAACGCGAGGCGCGCCGTCGGCTTATGAATACATTACACCATGGCAGGTGGATGACCTAACACAAAATATTTTGATGGAATTGTTTTAATTGGCCTTATCTTGTCGGGGCTATCAGTCAGTCATATTTAAAATATGAATTTGTATATCAAGCATTCACACCATCGTCGCGTTAAATTATAAAATTATCGATTTTTATATTGATTAGAAAACAAATATCCGGACCGTTAATTGTTTCTCATTCGTAATAAATTTTTAATATTGAATGTTTTATTAGACCGGAGATATTTGGTTCTGATGGCCAGTTTGTTTTAATTTAATCGATGCTTCGCTTGTTTATGAATTGGTTATGTGTAAAAGGTTTATAAAGGATTATAAGTTATGAATCGATCGTTTACTAAAATCGTTATGTAGGAAAATTTTAATAGTAAAGTCAGCAGTAGTATTCTTAAACAAATATTTAAATTGACTTGATTAAGCTGATCGAATTTTTGATTTTGAACTTTGTTTTCGACTTTTTCAAAAAATAATTACATGTTTTTTTTTTATTAAATTCGAAAAGAATAAAATTTTAGATAATAAAAAAAGAACATAAAATTTTAAAAACAGAATAATATTTCTTCTATCTTTTTCGTCTAGTTTATTTTTTTTTAATAGCAAGTAACTTTTTTATGCCTCAAACTAACTTATATTCAGCCTGATATCTAATTTCGATTCAAACCCATATTTGACTGTACTAAAAATATGATTACAATACAAAAATAAAACATCGCGAGTTTTCATTTTCCTGTCAATATTTCGTTGATTCTCACTTCGATAACATTTATGACATATTAATGTTACTTTAAAATCGAATTCCAAGATATCAGGATAATTGACAAACAAACTTGCAATTAGGTACAATTATGTGGCAACACAAAACCGCTACGTAATATTATTATATTTATTCAACTTTTAAGCTTTAAATTAAAATCGAAATAAACTTAAAGTACAATAGATACTGGACAATTAAAATGAACAAAAATAAATGATCACTTTACGTAAACAATTCAACTGTACTTTTTCAATATGGCAACTGAGATTTTAATAAATATCCATCGTATGTATACTGGTGGTATGTATACTGGTGGTAGAGCTTTGTGCAAGCTCGTCTGGGTAGGTACCACCCACTCATCAGATATTCTACCGCAAAACAGCAGTACTTGATATTGTTGTGTTCCGGTTTGAAGGATGAGTGAGCCAGTGTAATTACAGGCACAAGGGACATAAAATCTTAGGTCCCAAGGTTGGTGGCGCATTGGCAATGTAAGCGATGGTTAATATTTCTTACAGCGCCAATGTCTAAGAGCGTTTGGTGACCACTTACCATCAGGTGGCCCATATGCTCGTCCGCCTTCCTGTTCTATAAAAAAAAAAAAAAAAATCGAAAAGTCTTCAATTATATACCTGGTAGCTAAACTAATATCCGCCAGTGGCTTTGCGTGCGTGAAGGGTAGGTGTTTGGTGCACTATATCGTTAAATTTCATGACCATCGGTTGAGTAGTTAAGTCGTGAAAGCGTAACAAACATACAAATAAACAAAGTCGCTTTGGCATTTATAATATCCTGTACTTATATTTAGCGGCAAAAACAAGTTTCACTTCAAACAACTATGTAGCTAAGCCAAATAATGTTTCTTACAATTAAATTACAAACAAGTAAAAAAAAGCCTGATATAAGTGAGGTTAACTTTGTCTTTAATCTGATCGCTGATTGGTGGTGACCAATGAGAGTATTGCGTCATCGGCTCCCACCGACCAATGAATATTCACATTGAAACAAAATTAGTTAACTTGTGTTTGATCACTGTGGCAGAAACTGAAGGTAAGTAATGAATATTTTCAAACTATTATATCTTACAAGCTCGGAGAATTTACAAAAAAAAAGTATACATAGATTAAGAGTTGGTTCAGTTGATCGCGGATTGCGATCCTGTTACCGCTGAGTATTGACGTATTCTTCTTCTTCGAGTGCCACTCCGACTAGCGAAGGTTGGCAGTCAGCTTTAAATATTCCTTCTTGTTCTTCGCGAGGCGAAAGAGATCGGCAGCACTCGCAATTCCCGTCTATTCTCGGATGTTGCACAGCCAATTTATATTGACGTATATAATCGGAAAATCATCATAAAATAACGTGAGAAAATCATGTCTGATGAAATTCTGGCACATGATTTGAACAGCGTTGGGGAATAAACCCGACGCTGTTCCAAACCTTCCTTACGAGTAAATCAGCTCTTTGCCCAACTATGGAACATTTACAGACTTCTTAATGCGACACTCTTATAATTGACTCGATGTATTAGCGCTGATACGTTTTCACACCGCAACGATAAAATACTCGACTGTCAAGCTAAACGGACCAAAATACGTTTATTATTCAACGCATAAATACAAATTGAACTTTACATTTTATTTAAAGTTTCTGAGTGAAGAATAAAAAGTAACAAAGGCGGACAAAGGTGTCACAATTAGTTTTCGAATGGTCGAGTGGACGAGACGTTAGCCTATAAAAGGGCACCATGTTGTGCTATGCAGTGCGATAGATATTTGTTTACGTCGAACATTTTTGAGTTTCTCATTAATACTTGGAAACCGTTAGATTGTATGGAATATGTTTTAATCGTTATATAGTACGAGCAATTATTCACAATGATAGGATTTTTTACCGTGTTTTAACTGATTTTTATAAATTATATACAAGCTTAATTCAAGAAGGCTCATGCAAGATCATAACCACATTTCTATTTTTTACAAGATTATTCAACGTAAAGCTAACAACGTAAAGCTAACAGAAATAAGATCCATTCAACTATTAATGATATCATATTATTATTAATAAATTTATATCTGTTAATTCTTACACATTTAATCAATTGACACAGTTTTTCAATATAATTTATAAATAATAACAATTTCTAATAAATAAGATTCATTTATCGTTATCGTGTAATAATCTCATTAGCTTCGATAGGGGGGATAGACTATCTCATATCGACTACGTCACAAATTATTGCAATTTGTTGATCTCTTCAGTTCAATTCCACAAATTAACAATAATTCGTGGAAAAAAGACGCACAATGACTATAATGCTTGAAGCTCTGTATCATTACGATGCACGGAACTAACTATGGAACTAACTATAGTATATATAGTATAATATAGCGCCGTATCGCTGCATACTGGAGGCTCAACGTACGGTCGTTAAACCTTGTGACCTTACAAAATAAATCTTCAAATCAAGCGTAGGTGTTTAAGAACGATCAGGTACGATGTATCCCTTTAAGGTCTTATGTCAAATATTTATATGTTATCGGAGAAAAGACTTTTTTATAATTCATTCATTGTTTTATCTATATTTACTTATGTAGTACATTAAAATATAACGTAATTGTGTATTATAATTTTGCTTATATATACATAATTTTTTAATAACAAACGATCAAATTTGATAACAATATAATAAATATTTTTCACATATATGTAAAAAAATAGTATTTTAAAGCAGGTATGACCGCGAAGCGAACTTATTTGATAATATTAAAACTTTCTCCGAAAATCACTGGCATCTTCTGGTAAGAGTTTTATGTATATTGGTTTAGTAGTTTTTCAGTTAGGCAATACAAAAAAATGTCTGCTGATTTATTAGTACATATATTATGAATGTATGTATATACTTTTCGCTGGATGTTAGATGAAATTAAATGTTGTTTTGAGTTACACACACTACTACATACATACGATTTTCAATGTAGAAGATTTAGATGTACAATTCATAGAAGGTGATGTATAAATTTGGATGAATTATGTCGAAAATTGTTGAATATGTCGGAAAAAATAGTGCTGTCTTTACAGACGCGCCCCGCGTTAACCAATAGAGGTATATATATGTACATATATGTTGCGATATAACCGTTATACGTGGACCATTATGTTACCCGTGCAAAGCTAGGTCGGGTAGCTAGTATTAATATTATATAGTAACAAAAAAAATTTGGTTTAAAATATTCACAAAATTTCATATTACGTTAAAGAACGTTTATCGTTAAAAAAATAATTATAATAAATATATATTTTTATTATATACGAGTCTCAGACGCATTAATTAGGACGAGCCTCCGGAAGTGGTCGCGTGTGTGTACCCTGCCCTTGAATTATTTATGCCTTCGTAATTATCATACACCAGGCTTATTATCGTTTGTATTAAATGTTATAATAACGGCTCGGAAAGGTTATAATGAAATACGCACTGACTATGAATACGACAGAATCATCTTTATTGACTACTTAACACAAATTTATAGTCGCCGTTGTTCTCGAATTACTATTAATCGAAATTAGATTAGTTAACTGACAATCGTGAGGCCTTAGCCTGGTTTCTTATAAATATTTGAAAAAAAATCAGGTTCATGTCGATATACTATTAATTATTACAGATTCTACCGTAAGATAAGTTTTATATCCGTTATTAATTTTAACGTTCTATATTTAAACTTATCATTAGCTAGATACTCCACATGGCAATTTCCTATTGATTGTTACAGTTTCACCCATATGATAATCTATAGATCCTTTAATTAATTTTCGTTCCATATTTAAACTTTTATTTTTTAATTTACGAATACTGATGGGTAAAAGATAGTGTATTTTTTAATCAACTAACCCTCTATAAATATTCTACGGGACGTGGTTGAAATCGTTCTGGAAATCAATAGGCAAGATTATAAATTCTTACTAACCAGTGTCGTCACTTCGATAATTTGAACAGGGCGAGCATTAAAGCATCGAACACACCTGCGCAACCGAGCAAAACGAAGGCGTACGCGACGCTTTGTATATAAATCCTATACATATACTTGTGCGACCAAGCGTTAGATTCTGTAGTCTTTCGTTGCATTCATTACACTCGGACGCACATGTGAATTCAGCTTTAGAAGGTATTCCGCATGACAAATACACTTGACTAGTATTAGAGTCAAATTTCTATCTCTCAAGAATATACGGCCTTACTTATGAAAGTATTTTAGCGGGACAGTTAAACAATGCTGTCTTCCTCTTTCGAATGTCAAATCAATTATGAGAGAAAGAGTAAGAGTTTAATTAAACAGCCGCTAAGCAACGTTTGTAAGTAAAGTCGATAATTGACGGCTACAAATACGAGCTCAGAGAATTGCTGACATAGCTTTATGAGATTTAAAAAGAGTTAGAACCATTCTGTATGGACGATTCTCATTCTCATATTGAGAGGATAAAAACATCAACACTAATCCACTTTTCTCATAGATCGACAGAATATAAACGTGATCGGTCTATTTAGTCGACAAATGAGTACCTATTAACCGGATTACAAGTCAGTAATACGGCTAGAGGTAAACATAGGCTTCGTATAACGATAAATTTATGGCCTGCGGTATGCTTATAAAAAAAAAAACAAAGCTGTTATCATCATTGTGACGTGTCAATACGGTTTATGCAGTTTATAAAATATATTAGTGTTGTTACTCCCAAACAATAGTAGGTAGTGAGGACAGTATAAATGTTATCATACTTACTAATATTATTGTAAGGTTTCCTGACCCTAGCTCACTTCTTGTTCGGAGTTGAAGAAGTAATACCACCTTGCTGTTCGGATCGGAATTATTTTATTTAAAAATAGCATGAATATAAAATCTTAAAACAACATTAAACAATAGAATAGCTTACATTAATTTATAAAGACATTTATAATTTGGTTGTCCAAAGAAAATGCTTACTTTTGCACCAATGATACAGATAGTGCAATGAGCTGATTCTGCAAGAACGGGACGGGCCAGCGATAAATAAATGTTACGCTTTCATCTCGTGAATCTTAACCGATGATCGTGCTTGATCGCGGGCAAGCACCACTGAATTTTCATGTTCTAAATTAGTTAGTATAATTCATTTCATGCTTGACGGTGAAGGAAAACATCGCGAGGAAACCTGCATGTGTCGAATTTCTGCCACATGTGTATTTCACTAACCCGCATTGGAGCAGCGTGGTGGTATAAGCTCCAAACCTTCTCAAAAAGGGAGAGGCCTTAGCCCGGCAGTGGGACATTCACAGACTGTTACTATTTCACCTCTTAACTACGTAAGCGATCATAACGAAATTTAGCATACCTGTCAGCTGGGTACAGAAACATAAGGTCCTACGTACCTAACACGTCACCCCACCCCCACCCTCGTGAAAACCGCCGAAACCGCCAAACAATAATACCTTGTATTGCTGAGTTACGGTTTGAGTGATTGATACATTGCAATCGCAGGCACAAGAGACATAATATTTATGGAGGAAGAAGTATTTATATGCGCGCTGGTGACCACATACTATCAAATGAGCTATTTGTTTTAATATTACTTTACTGATATAGTAAAACACTAGTAGTAGTATTTATCACAAAGTAACTAATTTATATTTCGTAAGAGTGACGTAGAAAAGACTCCTATGGGCTTAACAGAACTTAATTCACGAACTATGGTTAATTTTGTGCCAATAGATCTTAAACGGCCTAGCCATACATTTTGACTAAGGTGTACGGTTTGTAGAGAACTTGAGATTAAGATTCACGCAGACCGCTATACGCTATGATGAAAGTTAGAGAGTGTTCCCCATAAGATCTAATAACTTTTAACAGTGAATACAATATGTACTCGTGTTGACGTTACTTTACATGAAAATGTTTTTGGTGGGATTTTATATATTCAAACTAAAGTGTACGGTTCGCAAAACATTGACACTGTAAAAATATTCTCATTTACTTCGTCCTTTTTTTAATGGCTGATATAAAAATATGATATCTTATAAGTGTATCAGAAACGGGAGTTAACGGTGAATTATAACCCTTATACCAATATAATACAATGTAACAAGTTATCGCATGTTAATTCTTTTACCGTCTGTAAGGTAATTTGCACGCAACGTATATTTTTTTTCAACAATTTGTCGTCTTTGTCTACACTTATGATCAACATTACTTGTGGAGGGTATTTTTTAAACGCCTGTAAGTTAGTTCGGGACATGTTCCGTTCCAATTTAATAGGTATAATCGAACAAAATAAAAACGCGTTAAGCAATCCAATTATTATTTTATTATGTTACATATTAATCGTGTCTCATATTCATTTCATTAATTATCTCAAAAACATTACTTTTTGTAATGTTGGCACAAATGATTGTTGCCTTAATTAGTTAACAAAGATTTAACAATGAATAATGTCAATGTTGCGAAACGTGTTGTACACAATATTGCATCCCCTTCTCAAGTTTGAGGTAGAAAAAGATAGAAAATCTGTTTGTCCTGCAAAATGAGTTTAGATATTGTGTACGCCAGAATCAGATGAAGTTACGCCAATGAAGTTCGTTTTAAAAGCTTTATTCATCTTCATCAAACCAGTTCCATTCAACCGATTAAGCTGAAAAATATGATGCTGATCAATAAAATGTAGTTTACTAAATAACGCACGTAATTAATTCACGATTGCCGCCAAACAATCTCTTATAACAGAATAACTCAATCATATAAGTACTATAGTTTATAAACAAGTTTGTGATTAGGGCGATAATTTAGTAACATTAAAAGTTTTTAAATGACTTGTTTAAATTACAATCACCTGCTTTTAAAACTGTTGAAAAATCTATGACTTAAAACATTTAATATTTTAACTAAGTTCCGATCAGATACCATAATATCAATTAGCAAAATTGTATTTCAAATCCGTTTTGAAATTATAATCACTATAACCAACGATCGATTTATCAACTGTTAATTAATACGGGTTAATAAAGTGAATATATAATAAATCCTTTTAATCAATGCAAGACAAATAATTACATTGAGTTGACTTGAGAATTTATTTACAATATTTAAAAAAACACTCGATACCTACCAAGTTAGTTTTATAATGATATAAAGTTGGAGCGTATGTTTGTTTGATTGTGTGAGTTAGTTAACAAGTTCAATTAAAAATATATATGTATTTACTTTGAAATATAGTATATTTATTTGTTTTTTTTTTTAATGTAAATATTTAATCAACACAATAGATTCTTATCGATTACAATGAAAACAATGTGGCCTCCATAGTTACACCTTCATAGTTCATCTTGATTTTTTATGTTCTAAATATAAATCATGCTATTTTTGTCCTTGATTGTCTTCGAGCAACATCTTTATATTATAATACTAACCAAATATTTTGATGTGACATTGGATATACACCTTAGACTACAGACTATTCATATTAAAAAATATATATTATGGCCTCTCTGGTCTGGCTGGCCTGATTTTTCTCCGTCGGTTCGCATTAGTTAATAGTTAAACTTACTTATTGACTATATCAAGTATATGACCATTTAATGTTTCACTGCTAAAGTCTTTGCGTGTACGGATCTTACTCCACCACGCTATTGCATTGCGGATTGGTGGACACAACTGTTGAATGCATGTCTCTTCAAGATATTGTTCTATGCAGCTGAGCATGAGATGAAAAAATGCTAATTGTGCAATTGAAAACTTAGGGGTTCTTGCCCGGATTTAAATCCTCGAATAGGCCAAGGACAATCAGATTTACATGATTACCAAGGGAAGGAAATAGTTTAAATAATTTTACCTTTTAGACGCCTTATTAACGATTTCTTATCAGAAAAACTTTTATATTGGCTCTTATATAAAGCAGACTTATCGCAGAATTAGAATCTTCAGACACACACACACAAGACACAACAGTTATTTTTTTACACAAATGCAACAACTCTTTAACCAATTGAGATTTGAATCCTCGAATAAAATCCATGTGATCTACAACATTGACTAGATAAATGCTACTCTATGGTATAAGTAATACTTAATATTCATAATCAACGTAGACAGAAAGGTATCCCGCTCGGTCTTGTATTAATAGAATAACTCTACGACATATCAGTGACGTCATCGGCTAAGCTGAAGGAAGGTTGAAACGAGGTTAGAGTGCAATCTCGTCATAACGTCAGAACTGATTTGTGGTATTATTATTATAGATTTATTTATCTTCATATATAAATCTAGAAAAATTGGATAAAATAAATATTACAGAAAAATAAAACTATTAATTCTACAAGAACATTATAAAGTAAACTTCTTCTTGTGGTGTACAAAAGTATAAAGTAAAGTAAAGTAAACATATCAACATTGTTATATCAAGCCTTCATCATCAAGTCATCTGCCTAAACCGTCCGTCATGTAAAACTTCACACTCGTGAATTTTTTGAATATAATTGTAAATTAAAATAACTTCGTCTAAATGCTTTAAAAACTAGATGATAACCTAAAAATATCTCGTTGGAAGGAAATATTTTTCGCCGTCATGTATATCAAAATCGAATTGCATATAACGATTTAACGGAACTAAATGTCAAATATTTACCCAAATATATATTATAACCATGTATTTATTCACATGACGAATAATTTTGTTCCCCGACAGCTCGATGTGTCATGAATATTAACTAATAACAAACTATCATGAAATGAAACAGGTGTTCTACAAGAGCATGTATTTACTTCATTTAATTAGACATTTTAAAATATATTTCGTCAAATGTTTGGCTTTAGATATCATCGTCGAGTGACCAAGGTAATTGTCAAACGCATTCGCAAACGCCGTACTTACGTCCTGTCTAATAACGTTAAACTTGGAAATAATTTAAATATATTGATATAGACTATGGTTATAATATACTTGATATTGTATATATTTATATATTTTTTTTATAGAACAGGAAGGCGGACGGGCATATGGGTCACCTGATGGTAAGTGGTCACCAAACGCCCTTGGACATTGGTACTGTAAGAAATGTTCACCATCGCATACATCGCCAATGCGTCACCAACCTTGGGACCTAAGATTTTATGTCCCTTGTGTCTGTAATTACACTGGCTCACTCACCCTTCAAACCGGAACACAACAATACCAAGTACTGCTGTTTTGCGGTAGAATATCTGATGAGTGGGTGGTACCTACCCAGACGAGCTTGCACAAAGATCTACCACCATCAGTATATATATATAATACAATCGTTTCGCATACGCCGCTGCAAACCATTAGTTCCCGAAATAGAATCCCTGATCGGGTCAATGACTACGTTTTTTTATCGGTAAATTTACAGTAGCAACAGAGTCGGGAAATTGGCAGTGCACATCCGCGCCACGAAAAACACGTCAAGTCTACCCTGCGGCTATTCTCTCACCGGTAGTATTAGAACCGAATCGATCGAAATTCGTCCGGTGGACAACAATCACCTGTACTTAGCCAGTGCTAGCCCCACAACTTGCTTTTAATTATTTCGTTTTTTAAAACTTCGTCTAATATTCCGATAAAAGATCCAATATACTAAGTTGTAATGACACTTGAACGCTTTGATTTGTTTTACTATGACTATTACATATTTACTAATAAACGTTTATTTTATATATTTATGCGGTACTTAAAGCTGATGATCAGAATAAAAAGTTAATTAATTCATTTCGACACGAATCTGATAATTCAACAATATAATACCACTAAAAATTAATAGATCAATTTTGATTTTTAATCTAGGTATTTCTTTGATTAAAAAAGTTTTAAAAATTTCTACTTTCTTAAATTATCGATACTTCAAGTTCAAATGTTAGTCACTAAAACTCATCGAGGCAAGTGTAAGTCGCTTGTAGGTAACACGATACATCACTAACTTTATTATAAAAATTTAAAATTACGCATTTCGATGGACAAGAAATTTATTCAGCCTTAGCGTACACTCATTGGAGTGTATCGCAGCTGCACTTCGGTATAGGATATCGTTAAATTACCGGTTCTTGAAAATGCGGGTAGCCCAAGCGTTGGACACACGTGCTAGACTAACCATTAGATGGAAAGGAAAATACAAACGTAATTAGCTATTTAAAATGCGTTTTTATTTATTAATGTGTCCTGTCTGAGAATGCTCTATTAATTTGTCATGTTTACGAACAACAACACTTAGAACTGTGCTCGATATTTTATAGCTAATTATTCTGGCAATTTCTTTCAATTAATATATATAAGGCCTCGTGCAGATGTTCCTGGACACATAGACTCGTACCATATTTTACCACCTCAATTATATTTTGTAACAACCAGCCGATGATCGTCTAAATATTAGTAATATAATACATATGTGTTCAATGCCTTACTTAATACCCATATCCGAGATCAGGGATATTGCTAAGGCTTATTAAAATTTTGATGTCCTATTTGGGCCAATATTCACATATCATAGTTCATGTCACACAAATACAAGTGCACTTATGTTCTCTCACTATCATGATCTTATAGTACGGAGTCATAACGGGAAAGTTCGGGCCAAGAACGATCAGTTCCACATCATTTTTAAGGTAAGGAAGTTGTTTAAATACTTTTAATCTTCACATCCAGTCTTTCAGAATTTCTCGATATAAAAGCCTTAATAGCTATTATATTGGCCCAAAGCAGGTTTTTATCGCAGAATCGGAATCTGCAGCCTCATAATCTCTCCACAAGAGACAACAGTTATTGTTAGTTAATGATATTACATCATAAACTTTCCAATAGTGCATCATCTCTTTGGGTTGGGACCCTTTTCGACCCAGATAAGGTAACAGAATTCTATTGTATAAGAACAATTTTAAATTTATCGGTTAGTTTTCACCATAATTATTATAATTTTGAATTTAGAACGACCTTCTCTAATATGTGATAAGATTTTGGTCGTTAATAAGTCAATAAAGGTAAATTTCGAATTCCGTGATGATTTTCATACAAATTTCTAAAACATTGGTTCACCGAGCTCTAAGACGTTTGTCTAATTTTAATTTCAAGGTGTTACATTTCTTACGTCCCGCTATTATTATCAAGACAAATTTGGTCATTCTTCACGTCGATGCAATTATCCATTACATAAATGACTAATAACATCAAAACGAAAGCTTAATTCCGACTCGGTTTTGCCGCAAGTATGGCAAAAAAGTTAAAATAATACCGACTAATTTTTATACCGTCTTAAACATCCTCAACATAATAAATACCGATATGAAACTAGACAAGTAAAAAACAATTATACCTTCTCACGTAGCATTTTATACGTAACTTATAAATGCGATCGTAATGAAGTCTTTAAAAAACTTTGTTACATTATACATTCTTAATTATCCCGTACTTTGTAAGTAATTTTATATGCGCATGTCTAAAGCGACTGCGTTGCATCGACGAGGCGCAGCCGAACACTTTCTTAGTGAACGGTGGAAATTGTTTTTTACTTGACACGTAGTGTGAACGATAGAAATTACTTAATAAGACTTAAAACGTATCGTCTTTAAAGTAAATACGAAAATAACATTCATAGCTATAATATTAATTTAGTTTAACGCTGTCAACACTAATCTAAATTTAAAAAAAAAAACATTCGAATTTTAATAATCGTATTTTTTTCAAGAAATTTCTAACTTTCTATTTTTTGTTATTTGAATGCAATAAGGCTTCTTGCCTTGTAAGGAAATGGTATAACAGTCCGTTTTATGTTAAGTACGTATGCACCTGAAGACCCTTGCTCATAAACTTTGACGTTGCAAGAAGTATTGTATTTAAAGTGCGCCTCCCGCTAGACAGGTGGCCATTCCCAATCGAGGAACAGTTTCTCAGGCAATTTCCCGTTTAATTTTTTAAAAATATTAGTCGTTATTTACTTTGGAATCGATAGTGTTATTTATATATGTGAAATTTTAAAACGGAAATGTTGTTAACAATATACACGCTCCAAAGTCGAGTGACAATCATACGAATACACTACTCAATGGAGAATTCATGGCATGAATCCCAGGGAGGTAAGTTTCTGAAACTTTTGAAGTGACTTTTATGTTAAACATTGTACGACGGGAATTGATGTCTATCACATCAATTCAACAAAATTACATAGAATATAGACAATTTTTATTTCGATCATAAAATGAAATGGAATCATTTAAGCTGATCATTATTGTTGTACTGTTAAATCGATGTTATTTACTAATTTGTTTACGTAATTTATAAATAATAAAAAATATTATTAATATGCATCGACTATTCAAGAATTATTTAATGAATGGTGTTATGAATAAAGAGTATTTTACTTCCGTCTATTATATTATAATATTTCTGTTTCGAGGCTTTGTTTTGTTTTTAGTGATAGCTTACATCCCGAGATGACAAATAAGTTTGTTATATTGTTATAAAAAGAACGGAGATAGTGTCGAAAGGCAAATAATACAACGACAGGAAATGTTTTCTGACAAAGTTTTAATACGTATATTTCATGTGAAATATTCACATAGACGAAAGAAAGTATATGTTGATTGAATAATGTGAATAGAATTTAGTAAGACAATAAACTAACAATAATAACAAAAGCCATTAAAGTTACAGCTAACATTTAAAACAAAGGTGGTGTAACAAATTAACGAATCGTAAAGTTTCAACGAGTACAATCCACAGTAAGGCTTTCAACTCGACGATTTGTTATAGTTCCATAATAAAAATACAACATTTCCATATTTGTATGCAAATCATTGAGGCGGCTTACAAAGGGACTTGTGGAAAATGATCGTTTGAATTTATTTGAATCTATTTAGATATAGAGACAAATCTGATAAAGTGAACGTAAATGTCCCACCGACCACTGGGATTGTCATACCACACATAAAAAGTTTATGATGTTTGTCCTGGTTCGAACCCACAATCTTTGGTTTAGATATTTGAAATATTCTAACCACTGGGCAATCACGACTCGACTAATCTAATAAATGATAATAAATTATTTCAGACAACACCCATAATAGTCTTTGAAAC
Source organism: Nymphalis urticae (assembly GCA_905147175.2). NCBI lineage: Eukaryota > Metazoa > Arthropoda > Insecta > Lepidoptera > Nymphalidae > Nymphalis > Nymphalis urticae. The sequence goes on along the minus strand of LR989982.1, from coordinate 15,870,848 downwards.
CTTTTATTCCTGATAAATATAATGTACAATAGTTTCTTGTTTGATAGAAAAAATGGTCTGCACAATAATATTATTCCATTTCTTTTATAGTAAAAGCCGATTGAATTGAATGGAATGATAATCATGCAATGTATGATGAAGCATTATGCAATAACGCATCCTATGAAATCATCTTCTATAAATAATATAAATGAGCATCATATTTTAAAAATAGAACTTTTGAGATTTTCAGAAGATCTTCTAAAATTATAAATCGGAATTGAAAGAAATTCAACATACATAACATACGCTTCGGATAAATAAATAGAACGTAAACCAATATAATATATTATAATTTATTCATACTTATGGTTAAATAAGAAAGCGTTTTATAAAACTGTTATGTTCATACCGCAAGTCCATATTAATTAACTGTTTTTATATAATATAATATATATCATTAACACAACTAATACATTATTAACACTTCGCTATATAAATATACATATAATATTAAAACAAAACAAGTTTAACAAAACAATGTTTCATTCGATACATTGAAAAACCTTCAAAGGACAAGGTGAGGAGAATTTAATTAATATAAAAACCGATAAAAAATGTGAAAACAATGAATTTAAATGGTCGGCAGATAATGGTTACTAAAGCGTTGATATATTAAGGCGCTTGTACACTAAGATTATTTTGAATCGAAATTGTAAATAAATGATGATCATGATGACCAAAGAGGCAGTCAGTCAATAATCTACACAAAATATATACTGTACAACATTCTCCACCAGCCAACCTTAGTTATTGCATAAATGAATAGTTGGGAGTGTGCAAAAAGCAAAAAAAACAGCTTAGACATAAAAAATAAAGTAACAACCTTTCCTTTCCTTTCTGAGGAGAAGGCTTGGAGTTTACTCTACCACATTGCTCCGATGCAAGTTACACGTGGCAGATTTTCATTTGCCTTATGCAGGTTTTGTGAGCACGAAATGAATTATAAGCACACATTAAGTAGGTGGAAATTCAGAGGTGCAATACGGGCAACGTATTTAAACTCGAAATCGTCGACTAAGATACTCGTCCTCAAACCACTAGGCTATCACGGCTCTTACACATAATCATACTGTATACAAATGTTAGAAAATATTATATTTGTGTTAAACTTAAAATCAAGTGATACAATATGAGATTAAATATTAGATAATTTTTAACCGAATTATATGGCAGGGCTACTCTGTGAAAACCAGCTTGAAACTCACCACAGAAAATCGTCGTGAAATGTCAGATATGTGATATGCGACATTGACCATAATAACTATAACATTACGCATCAAAATAGTATATCACCATAAGCTGGTTGTCAACATTTCACGGGTGTATAATGAAGTGAGTTCTTACAGAATAGGACACCTGAACTCGATAATAATGCATTTACTTACTATAGCTGAACACGGTTATTTTCTTCTAAAGACCAGATCAAGACATTGTAGGCTTCAATAACCGTAAGACATTATAAGTTAATTTACTTAGTGAAAGGTTAGTAAGACTTAAGTAAAAAGTAAAAAATAAACCATAGGCAAATAAGACTTGAAATATGTCTGTTAAATCGAAAAAATACACCATCAACTTAAAAGGGCTAAATTGCCCGAAAACATGTTTTTGAATTTCGAATAATATTCGTATTTGAAATTACTAAAATAAATTTGAATTGAGAAAGACAAAAGATACACGAAAATTTTTAATTAATTAATAATTACATTAGACTAGTATCCGCCGACAGTTTCGCCCGCGTGTATGTATGCGCTCCTCTCAGGTGTTAGGTAAAAGTAGCCTGCGTTCGTCCTTGGGGTTCAATCTTCCTGTGTATCAAATTCTATCGAAATCATTTCTGTTTAACCGTGACTTTCGCATTCATAATATTAGTATAGTATACTATTTGTTTTTATTAAGTAACCGACAACGTGCATTGCACAAGGTCCCTTAGACATAAGTATCTGTTTAAAGCGTTTGCTTTCTGACCACATACGAGTAAGACACGGAGTCGGTTACGTACAATTTTAAAGTCATCTTTTTCAATTAAAAGCCTCGTAATGACCAACTAAAGGTTCACAAATCATTGTTAAACTCCTTGTTACAAAAGTTTTTTCCCTGTTCCTACAGCAGACGATGGGTTTTACGTGTTAATTTTACAGTATTACAACGTTCCTCAAACCCGTCTTTTATAGTTCAAGGAATGGTAGTAATTGTTCAACGCTAACACATCGAAAGACATCGAGAAAATGTACATTCTTATGAGAAATAATAAACGCTTTAGAACGTTATTACCAATTCGGTATTTTGTCGGTTATGCAGCAAGTGGCCCATAATTGCTATCTAGTTATTAATATTGCTGTTATATAGAACTGCATTCACGTTATCTACTATAGCACAGTAGAAAAACAACGGATAACTTCAACTGTTAAGTCCAACGATAGTCTGTACATAGAGGTAGCTAGATGATGACGAGGATACTTTTAAAATGTAATTAATAGTGCAAGAGTTGTATAAAATATAATCGTTATTACGTCACCCAAGATAAAGCTAAAAGAAGAGAATTCGATATAAAAAAAGCTTTTCTAAGTTTTCTGACGTTTTGGTGTACATATTTTTCTAAAAGAATGTACTTCTATGAATGACTTCTATGATGTATTGTTATGAGAAGTTGAACGGTGAGTTAGGATAAGCTTTTAACGCTATAAATACAATTACAAGTCGTTTTTATGCATATTACGAGTTGTAAATTTAGAAAAAGTCATTAAGATTAAGAGGAAATCCAGTTAATTGTCATAAATTTTAACTTCAGAATCTAGGTAGCTGATTTTGATATGCCAATCCACCAATCGATTATGTAAGCTTGTGCTGTACATCTTACGCTGAGGGTCTGATTATTCCGTTTAGCAGCAATTTTAATACCTTTTTCCCCAATATCTGCCGAGGGGCCCTGAACCGATACGAAACCTTTGTTTATAGGCTTTTAAAATTCCTTGTTTATGAAATTATTGAAGACAAAGATTTCTTCTATTTGAAATTGGGCAAGGCATCCCTTCATATTAAGCATCGGTATTATGAATGAAATTGTTGTGGTAGAAAACATTTATTTCAGGAAGTTAGAAAAGGGATCCGAGACGTGTTTGCCTACGGGCCTGATATGGTAAATCCAGTCCTGCTCACATTTTCCTTGAAAAAAAAAAACGTCTTGATAGTCCATATCTACATTCCGAAATGAATGTAAACAAAGAAAACTGATTTTTGGGTCCAAAAATACCACTTTTTTGCAAAATAGCGAATAAAGCTTTTAGAAAATCTCGCTGGACAATTTAAGTGAAACTTTTCTAAGCAATGTGCAAGAAATCAGCCTTCTCGGTTCACATGCATTTATACGTCATTTTTCCGGACATGACTGGACTATTTAGTATGAATGAGCTGCATAGTGAAAATTCTATTACGATAGCATGGCTTTGTTTTTGTGAAAATATGCGGAATCATGTAACCCAGAAGGAGGTTCAGTGTTGCCCAAAACATACTAAGCCGGGTTCGTGCGTTGTTAATCGATATGCTCTATGAGCGCGGTAAAAAAGCATATGTTCATTTGTTTTGATATGACAGCGAATGTTTCATATCTCTTTTTTTCAGGAGTCTCAAGCGCATACGCACTCGTTAACGGACATTTGGATCACGCGATCTTTAAGGCTCGTTGCGCACGCGCAGCAAAAAAGTTGACAAGTGTTTTACGATAAACAACATGCGTGTATTGTTGTCGTAATTTTTGAACGTCTTGCAAAGGGGCGATTGTAGATTTCCATTTGTAATCGATTGCAATCATCGGTATTATTATGTGAAATTTGTTTTGATGTTTCCGTTTGAATTTTAAATAATAATTACTGATGAGATTTAACTCTTAACTAAAAAAATACCCATTCGTTTATTATTCAATAGGTTTGTCAAACGACTATACGGTACAGATAAATTTAAAACTATTACTAGAAACTTTTATTTAGTAATTAGTAAACATTTAGTTCGATTTAATATCTAAATAATAGAAAGTTGTCGTTTAAATAAATGTTATAATAATTAACGCAAAATTGAAAATAACAAAGAGAATTGTAACAACGGATATAAATATTATAAAAACATTCATAATTAAATATTGATTGAAAAAATAAATTGCAATTTACGATTACAAAAAAAAACGGTTAACGTTTTTATCTATTAGAGTTCCTTCATCAAATGGTTAACGTTATTAAAATAAAAATTATAACAAATTTTCAATATTTATCGATATCTAAATAACAAAACAATTTTAAAAACATTTCGAAAAAAGTCAAATCTTTCAATACCAATTAACTTAAAAGTGAGAAAATACTAAATATTTTAACTTCCTACATTACAATTAGGTTTAAAAGTATGATTTAATCATTCAAAAGTTCTAGGTAATTTTACACATCTGTCAGACAAATCATATGATATACAGCGATCAATAATTTTGATTCGCCGTTATTAAAGAGCTATCATACATAATACATACTTGGCGATCGCACAAACAGCTCACTGTAATTATCACTACGGAACCCTGCTATAAAAGCATCTTGATTCAAACTTGTCCGAATACTTTTTTATTTAGTAATGAAGTTTACGCATATGTAATGCAGATTTTTGCATTAATACTTAATATATTATTGATAACTTTTCATTAATTAACATTAAAATGTGGATTTTTTATCGATTTCTTTTACGATATTACCACTTAGCTTTTGTAAAATTGCAATCCGTTAATGCATTTTCTATAATATAAAATATAATAAACTATCACGCTACATCACTGTGGGATTTCCGAACACTGCCACTCACTTATATTAATAAAAAGGTCAGTTAATTGTTTGAAGAAATTAAATTTATTCATGTAATCTGTAAATATATTTCTTATACGTGATCAATTCATGAATTTGAAATTACACTCGCACGCCCAATATCTCACGATACTTTTCACATACTTTCCAACATTAGACCAAAAAAAATATTGGTTTGGAGTTAGGAAATTGACAGTGTCAAACTCCCGCGAGGAAAGTTCGTGTCTGCGCCAGTCCTGCGCCTGATATCTCTCCAGTATCTCATCTTGTCGATTTACCGTCCCATCGGACCATGAGTGCTTTTTAGTGTGGACTTCTAAAGTCTCCTATGTGCATTTGGTAGTCTTTCAAGGTCAGCTAGAAGTCATTTAGATTTTACGATACCAGTTCCAACATTGCTTATTGAGAGAATCTATTTATCTCATCTTCATCTATTCTGGTATTATAACATACATTTTAGCCTACACGATATGGATAGGATTCCAAATAATACACGAAGTTATATTTAAGTATTTTTTGTAAGTGAAAATTTATACCATTAAGAAAATAAGGCAATAGTTTTTTTTCCATGAATAATGATAACGAACCATTTTTAGTAGTATATCTATATATACTACCAAAATTGGTACCATTTTTGGTAGTATATCTATTTATACTACCAAAAATGGTTCGTTATCGATAAAATTGCTGTTGTATCCAATAAAATCCAAAGCCCAATTTCTTAAATTTTCTTAAATTCCTCAAGATCTACAAGATCTTTTGAGTACCTGGTTTTTTCTATTATATCCCACTTATCTGATCAGGTTATTTTATCATTGTTATCACATGATTTCGATGGAAGATTTTAAGGTTGTTAAGACCAATAGCAACCAGGAGATCTTTTCGGATTTTGACATCACAATTGGCAAATAAGCACATTGTTTCCACCACGATATATATAAAGGTATATAGTTTGTATTAAGATTGAAAATCTTAAATAAATGTATGGTACCTAGTTTTTACCTTTACCTTTAGTAAATATATAGTTACTCGTAACCGGTTTGATAATTGAATTTTTCAAAAAGTTTTTTTCACATACAATTTATCTAGAAATTATATTTGACATTTGTTAACGGAATTGTTTAATAACTGCATTAAAATTCGATATAAAAAATTTTTTTTCCACATTTTTAACGACCGACGTCAGGCAACGCATAGAGCGAGTCTTCGTCAGACTTCGTCAGACTTAAAATCTTATATAGTTTACACTATCAAGAAATAAGTATCTTTTTATTCCAAAATGAAATTATTATAGGAGCGAATCCAGCTATGATATTGTTGGCCTTATCTGCTTGTAAAATAGATACCATTATAAAATATATATTATTAAAGAAATTCTATTCTATAATTTACTAACATTTTAACATATGATGATAAATACAAATGTTTCTAATATAATAAAAGACATTTAACCAAACACCCGGGCTTGAAACGGATAATTATTTATTCATCATTCTATGAAGTTCGGCTTGATCCGATCTCAGGAGATTATGGCGATTAGACTACATGTATCTAACCTACGGAATAGATCAACGCATGCAAATTCCATTACGATTCTAGTTCAAACTAAGTCTCTTCACACTACACGGATATTCGCTTAAATACACGCGGAATAAAAATACATATATCGATTTTAGTTCGATTGTTGGGATGCGTTATATATATACTATTTATTTTAGTTGATATATTTTCACAACTTAATATAAATTTTCAATGTGATATTTTTAAGACAAAGTTTTAAATAATAAATAATTGAAAGTTAGCTTAAACAAAATCTATACTTTGTTAATAGGCTTCGAACACATTAGTTATTTAGTGATTCATTGATAGAAGATAGAAGAACGGCTAACGAACACCAGATAGTTTAGTTGGATGATCTAGGTCACTTGAAGAACACTGGCAAAGCGAATCATGTTTTGACTAACATAATTTCTCCTTTATTTTTTTAAAAAATACCAGCTTTGAGTTCAATTTCTTATGCTAAGAAATTAAGCTATGTAGCAGGGTCGGTCAAATACCTTAGATGTTCCTTCTCAGATTTGAACCTGCACGGAAGGTCAGTTAAGAAACACGTGTTTCAGACAATGTTCAAAAGGTATTTCAGTTTTGATTTTATAATTAAGATATATCTTTAGTGTTATTACTAATACAGACGATTTTAATGAAAGCGATTTAATCTCATTTACGCGATTCAACTTTGTAGTGTGACGAACTTTATCATAGATTACTGTTGTGGACAAGGAAAATTATTTAAATTAAATATATATGTAGTTACATAGATTCGTAGTACTACATATACGTATAATTTTCTATGTGTAAATACTACGACAGTAACTGCTTCACTTAAAGATATTCTTATAGTTGTATCAAATTAGTTCCTCCCAACAAGTATAACATTACTTTTTCCTTGCATGAAGCTATTATGTAAAGAAACTGTTAATTCGATTTAGAACTAGAAAGTGAATCGTCAGAAAGTGATAAAGAATATTGACTACAATAATTGTAATATTTAACGACTATACGCGTCAAAATAGCGTATACTCCCCAAGTCAGTTACAACGTTTTACGATCGAGTTGAGCACTATGTTACAAATAAGTTTATTTCATTATGTTTAACAGTTTGACAATGAAACTATGAGAGTTTACTTCATAACGGTTTTGGCTAGTATTTGTTTTAAAATAATAATGCCACTGTCGTCCATTTCAATACTGCCGTCGTACGTTTTATGAAAACACCGTAATTCTTCGAATTCAATACAGATTACAATTTTCATTAAAACAAATATACCTTAGTTTTTTTTAATAAAAAAACAAGAACGTCCATTTTTATAATTAGTTTGGTAGTCATAACATTTATAGCTAAATATTTATATAAACATTATATTAAATTTATTTATTTTAATATAAAATATTAAAAATGAATATTAAAATCTAATGCAACCTAGTCACAATATATTTAGATATTAATTTCTTTCTTTATCATTGTACCTATACACGGTTTCTTTCGGTATTAGCTTATATAAGGAATACAAAGAATATATGATACATGGATTACGAAGTATAATAAGAACTAACGTTATGTAAAATACTAAAAGAAATATTTCTGTTGCAGTTATATTAAAAAAAAAAAAAAACAAGAAATTTTGACCGTCCATCGCTACACAATGTTAGCTTTATATGAAACACAAACGATTTATTTTAATTTAGGCCGCACCGTGCGAGTGTCACGTTATAGTCTATTATTTACAAAGTCTGAAATGACATGTTATATTCTGTAATTATGTACATAAAACCTTTACTTTGTTTTATGACTCTTAATTCGTTTGACATAAGGTCTACATTCGAACGATTATAGCAACTAGACATCGTACGCGCATAGGGTTGAGTTATCGTATGTTCGATCGAAACTGTATACTTAATAATAGTGTTTCCATTCTAGTCGCTGTCGATTAACGAGAATCATTAACGGAGGGAATTATATCGTTTATAATTATTATTGTATTAGCATTTGATCAACATTTGTAAATAGTAGTTAATAGTAGATGAGACACTCGCTTCTACGTGAAATTAAGTCTTTTGAATAATTTCCTATTCCCGCCGTAAGTTTTTTTTTAAATGACACAGTCTCCTGATAGTCTCATTATACGCACTGGCAAGGTAAGAAATATTAACCAATTTTGTTGGTTGCATTTACAAAAACTAATTTGTCGATAGAATAACTGGTCACAAATAGGTCCTGATCAAATATTGACTACGTGTGTAAGTATTTTTTTTTACTAGTTACGTATTGTAGAACGTCTTATTTCCACTTTTATATATGTTCTATTTCTATTCGAAACACAATATGTTAAATTAAATCCATCATATTTAAAGTACTTACGACGTAACACCTATTATTATTAGATGCAATAGATACGTCTATAAATATTAAGAACTATTTATATTAAACAACTTAAAATTTCTGGCTCAAGTACAAGTAACGCTGTCTACAAGTTGCCAAGTCTCTATCCGAAAACATTGGCCAAGTAAAGACAAATTGACACCATGACTCTTCCTACGCCTTGGACAATTAAGCCATAACCCACAACTGTATCGTGGGCAACATGCCATGCCACCCCTTTTATACCAGGATATGATATTGGAATATTAGTAACGGCCTTGTGGACAGTGGCTCACAAGTTATTGCATTACTTTAGCTTGTAAAATTTTAGCCTTAAATTGCACAAAGTTCAATAGTAAAGTCATTTTGAGTAATCGTTGATTTAATCAAAGTATTGATTCGGATAAAGTATTCTTGATTCATTTAATAAGTATGACATAATATGATTTATATATGTATATGAAAAAACAGTTGATCAGATCATATTTGATAGAAGTGACACTTTCAAAAATCGGAAGAAAAAAAATCAAAATGATAAATATAACAAAATATTACTCACTACAAAAACTAAAAAAAAATAACAATTATTATTATTTTTATTCAGAATATTTAAATAAGTAAATAATTCAGTGATAGTGATAGCTTTGATTTCTTGTTATTTTAGCATAAATAACTCAAAAGAGGTTAAATAATTTCAAAATAAAATAAAACCCCATGAACATGCACGAATACCTGCAGAAAGCTGGCAGAACATATCTGGTGATATTTCGGCAAGATTACAAAAAAATATATTAGATACTCCACCAGCAAAACAGTATAGATGATATCGGAACAAAACAGAAACACCATATATAATAAAAATTAATATTAACACACATTTATGTGTTACTTAAGTAATTATCATTTATCAGAACAAATAATTCGAATACAAAAACTGATGTGTTAATCGAATTATTCAAAATAAAAATCGATTACATTTAAATTAATGTATCAGATAGCAGTTTCTATGTCCGTTCTTATTTTTTAAATGTATCGGATTTAATATTAAAAAATTGCGTTTAGTAATTACCTACTTACATTTACTTAGAACTTGCGTATAAAGTTGCTTGATTTTTTTATAGTGTTTTTTTTTATAAAAACCGTTAAGTAACCGAATGTACCTATCATTGCTAGTTGATCTTCGTCTAATGGCAATTTACAGTTGGAAATAAAACTGATAATTTCAAATTACTTCCGAAGCAGAACGTAGTAATGATTTAAAGTATTTTTGTTAGTTAAAAAAACTCTGATTGAAAATGTAAAGAGAAATGAAACGGCACTCCGAACATTTGTTAAGTAAAAGTATTTATAGTTTTTAATGTAGAATTGTTTCCATTGTACTGCACTCCGCGTGGACTACTTAAGCGGTTAAAAATATATTTATTTTCAAACATTTTTTTAAGAATGCATTCATAAAGTTAATAATTACGAGATGCGCTTTGGATGGCTACATTAGTACGAATTATAAATATTATAAAAGTGTTTAATCTTATCAGAGATTACCTGTAATTACTTATTCTACTATTCTATTCTACACGCAAAAACGAATTTACATCATCAATCCAAGTCTTATACGTTTTTTATTGCAATAATTCGCATAAAACTATTCTGCTCAGCGTTACACGTTTCAGGGCATGTTAATAGTCTATTCTATTATGCCTTCGTGTCTAAATACCTTGTCTATAGATAGGTAAAGCTTGTTACACTCGTGCCGAGATAAATCCTTCGCTAACTTACTTTTACCGCGTTACGACACTCGATAGTCCGTTAAAGAGATTGTGCGGATAAATTTAGCAGAGAACATTGGAATAATTGTACGAAATACACATTCGATTCAACTTCGATGTTTTAATGATGTTATGATCTCTTTGTAGTTTTAATCAATGCGATTGTGATAACTAATCGAAGGCTATATGGGACCTTATTTACAAGTATTTAGGTTCAAAATCAATGGTTCGAGTGACTAAGACTTACGTCCTGCTGGTTAAAGAAGTCATCTTGGGCCTCCTCATTTGGACACCCCATGTCTTGGAGCAGGGGAGTCACATGCCGCTCCCAATCATCCATTATGGGGTAACTCATCTAGCAACGCGAACCACAGCTCAGAGTTCACAGAGAGACATCGTCTACCACTACGCTTTTCGCGCCAAAAACTTTCGACCTGACTCTCTCGGCGGGAAATTCGCGCGCGACAGCTGTCAGATACGAGTGAGAGAGAAAAATCGGCCCGTTGGTTGCGGCGCGCATTCAGAAACTAGGAAAAGCCGGCGTAAACAGTGTCCGAGCGTCAGCGTCAGTACGGCGAGGAGCGGGTTCCCGGCCGCCCGTCGACGCGACCGGAACAGGAGTGTGCGGCGGTCCGCGAGGCCGTACGCCCTCTGCGTCGCGCCGCCTCGCGCCCGTCCCTCTCACTCCACCGAATACACCATCTGGCTGTCCCTCTCTCCCGCTTCAGCGCTTCACGCCTCCCATGGGCGGCCGCGTTTTCCCGCCGTCCGCAACATGGCCGTAGCGACGTAGACCATTCACCACCTAACATGACCATCCTCGACCATGTCTAGGCCGGTCTCAATTTTAACCACCCAGCTAGGAAATAAATTAGGTCTCTCCGTTCAGAATTCAGATGTGACACACAGGTACTGTTGTCTAACTCGAAAAAAGTTTTTCATTACTTTACTATATATTATAAAAGCATAAGTATTATGTTTTAACAAAATTTAACTTATATACTCACTCCTAAAAAAATATTTAAAGTTTTTTTTTTATAACACTGAATACAAGCGAACATCTTAACAATATTCTAATAACAATAGACTTCTAATTTAACTAAACTTAATTAAACACAGAATTCGTTTGAGATAAATAAAATAAAACTTTTAGGGTTAATATTCAACTAATATTATGCTTCATTTTTTTTAATTTCATTAATTAAATAAAATTCCTAAATAATAACCTTCTGTATAGATTATTACAGTTAAAATGAAACATCAACTCCACAAATTAAAAATCATTGAAAAGTGTTCAAACCACAACAAAATGCCATAACCGCTTCTAACTTGAAGCTCAACATTTGCTAAATTACAAATGGACTAACTTACAACTTATAAAATAAGTATTAAAACAATATAAACACATGAAATTGATCACTTGCGTCTAATACAAAAATATATAACAAAGAATTTTCGTTACAACCCGTTAAATTCGATAAATAAACGATTAATCGAATCATATAACATAACTGTTACAAATATTTAAATCATTTATGTGTTATTTTAAAATTATCAGTAACGACGAATACGTTTGCACGGTTCACGTTATATTAAATATCAGTTTTAAATGTGAGTGAAATAATAAATAATATAATTATCACAATAAAAACGATATCGTTAAAAAATAGCATAAGAATTACGAACAGTTTACCTTCTATATATTATCCTATATCGTTATTTGTAAGATTTATCAATTCTTAGTCAAACGTTGATAAACCGTTGATAATTAAAGGCGAAGCGCATGACATAGTTAAACACTTAGAAGTTCGGTTCGGAAGATCTTACAAGCTGCCAATTAAAAGTTAAATGTCTGATTCTTGTACCAGAACTCAGTAACTAGTCCGTAGTTTCTTAAGGTATGACATACTACATACACCCCAAACTTGTGTACAACTAATAAGAAGTAAATTCAGTGTTGCTATACATTACCTTATTAAGTGCTTATTTTTATATGCTATTAATAAGTAGTCACTGTTAAGTTACGCTGTAGTCACTATTAAGACTGGTAAATTTGTGTAGTTCAGTGGCGCTCACACGGCGTACCCGAAGACCACGGGTTCAAATAACGTAATGTGATTATTATTTTTATGTACTAGCACCTGTCAAACGAAATATTGTCACATTTCTTTTCGTCCGAATATGAATTATATTGTTATAAAATGTATATTATATACTATATATGTATGTATATGTATGTGTAAACCTTCATGTTAGTACAATTGTAGTACGAAACGAAGTAACCGTGACACAAGACGGCATAAGCCCTTATAATAAGGTCACACCTTTCGCATGAAACGTTGAATCATTTTTTTTCTATATCTCATTATAAAGCGGCAGAGTTTTTATTAAAATCACTAATCACAGTCACTACCAATACGACTTTAAACATTCTTTTATTATTAAATAGCCTATTTATTAAGTATATACACTATAATATAACACACATACTGCGATTATAGTATATATACGTAGTTTTGCAAAATGTACGGGAAGTTAATGCAACGAATTTGAAACGCATTTGATTTGTACTCATATGTATATAAGTCATAGTTAAAATCCACATTGAACACGGGTGAAACTAGGATACAGTATATTACATAAACGAGGCCCGAATTCGTCACCGAATGGTTTGTTTTCACCTCTTACACTTCATATTACCAAGCCACGTGCGCTACTGGCCATAGACCTAAGCTTTTTATAGAAACACCCTTGACAATACGAAAAAAAAACTTTCACAGCTAAATTTTTTTTTATTTTTTATAATTGGAAATTACTACTTACTTGCAGTTAAGTTTATTTAATTATATATTACGTTGATGTATTTATTAAATATTTTTTTATAAAATTCATGAAACGTATCACAAATAGGACCTAGTTGAAATTTTTTTTTCTTAGATTTTACTGATTGCTACTGGCTAGTGATTCGTGATAATGTGAATTAAAAATTCGATTTCGAAACTCGTCAAATTTGACATTTATTTACTTTTGTTAGTTGGCTCATCGTGAACGTCATAATCGACATGATTTAATATCTAATTCCCTGAGACGAAACTCCTTCTTTTTGCTCCAGTTGAGTAAATAATAAGGTAATCAGCTAAGTACGAGGTGTGGCAATTAAATTCTGGAAATTAAGTGATAACTCGGGAACAAGAAACACACCGTTGTTTGTAAACATATAAGAGAACATTTCTTAATCATTTAGTTCCAGTCGATGTTTGAAGTATATACGGATGGCATATATGGCTTAGGTTTGGTGTCATGTTTTTCTAAAGTAAAGTTTTTAGAGGCATCGTTATAGTGACTCACATTACAAGCAACGTGTTGTGATCGAATTTGAGCGAAATATGATAGAAAACCCACGGAAAATAGGCCTATTTCGGGTTTCGTTCTATTTTCGTTTCTATTTATTTCGGGTATTTGGCATGGCTCGATATGCAAAATAATATAACCCGTTATTTCGCGTTTATCGAAAACATCGCGAAACCTGCAGGTGCCTTCTTAAAACTATCATAAAATCATAAATCCCATGGTTGGACAAGAAATGGAATAAGGAATCATGGAAAATTCCTTCTTACCTCCAGTAATGCCAAAATAAGTAGGCCGACAAAACTTATAATCAAAATCTTTCTTCATATCAATTTTCAAATTCAAACATAGACCTCCAGACATAACAAAAGTATTAATAAATAATTGTAAAATTCTTATTCTAGGTTAATTAGAAATTATAAAATTATATATGTGTACGTTACACGTCTTCCTCTCGTCATAACTCATTTGTATACATATCTGCGTGTCTGATAACCGAGGCCGATATTCGGTCTGTCATTTAATGTAAACTAGCGCTTTCCCCGCAGCTTCGCTCGTGTTATAATTCATAAATGCTAAATAACAATTTCAATAACTTTTTTCAAAAATGAAGGATTTTCATATAAACTTTCATCCCATTTATCACCTTAGGGGTTAAATTTTCGAAAATTCATCCTTAGTGCTAACCTACTGTGCAAAAGGAAACCCTATGCAAATTTGCATGTTGCTAACCCCAGTAGTTTGGGCTGTGCGTTGATATGTCAGTCAGTCAATAATTATATTATATATATAAATAAATGAAATAATTAATAAATTATTTATTAATAACAAAAAAACTTCCATTTGGATTGTTATACGGGACAAAAAAAATCTAATTAAACTAATAATAGAACATTACAACATTTCACAGAGATTTTATTAGCAGACGCCGGAGGATAGATCCAATTAATATCATATAAATTATAATAAATATTTTTTTAAAGATCATCATACCAATTACATCCCTGTTCGAGTAAGGGGTACTTTTATCTAAGAATAATGAACTACGATGCGGCCATAATGGAATGTATTTCAAAACCGCATCCTAATGTAAAAAGCCGCAAGCTATTATTGAAAATTTCCTGAGAGCCAACGTACCGCCAACTTGGTTTATACCCAGACTATCGGTTCCTCGTGGTTTTGTTCGCGTTTATATTAAATAGATTTTCGATCGGGATAAAAATTCTGTCTCAGCCTTAATGTACTATTCTCCTCACAAATTACGATCTACAAATAATGACTCAAAAGCAAAAAAACTAAATTTATAATATTGATAAGAAGTATGATTCCGAGATTTCGCTTTATATAAAATTACCTATGCAATTTAATTTAAATTAACTTTAAAACACATTAAATTTTTTCGTTCGAATCAAATTTCGCACACTTTTCATGGTAGCGTAAATAGCTACTGTCTAGTAAATATTGTATTTTTCTTATATGCAGCCAAATAGTTTGCTTTAATTTTATATTTAGGAGCGATTGAACAAGTTTCTCGTATATATATATTTGTGTTATTCCATAATATGGAAACCGGCGATACAATCCACTTCACATTTTGCTCAGTGTGAATGCGTTTCATTCGTAGACAATATTCTAGATAAATAGAGTATGTGACGTCATAAAAATGGCGTTTTTGTCAAAGCGTTTCACCGTTCACACCTACGTTCTTCATTACTATTAATTATATACGAGTGGAAATATTGGAATCCTAACTAATATTATAGATGCGAAATTGAGTATGCCTTCATGCCTTAACTACTGAACTGATCATAATGTAATTTTGCACAGACGTTGACAATCGCGGATGGAAAATAATTTATGACTGTAATTCTTATTATTGAAATAAAAGTGTTTTAGCACAGACGACATGTAATTAGTTAAGTTGCGACCATTTTGTTTCCAACTTTTGTAAATAATTAATAATAATACTAGGTAATTAATAAGATACTTTGTGTATTATATTATTAATTTCCTTTTATAAAAATTTAAATACAACTTAAATAAAATAAAATGTTGAAGTGAACCGTCTTTGGCTGATATTTAGGTACATACGTATCGTTGGAGCGGAACGTTTTTAATGCAAAAAGGTTTTATTTCGGTCACGAGAACTGAGTTGTGTGTCTCACACATATTACTTGATATTTATTATGTAAAAATATACAATAATTACTTATATTTATAATACTAGTGAATACTAAACTATATTATAAATAGGATATACATTCTGTTTAACTGTTTAATATCTCATCGTTAATCACACGACCGATCGTAATGAAATTTAAGATTGATGTAGCCTGGAATTTGGAATCTGAATAAGGACATTTTATATAACGAATTTAATATTAACAAAATTGATCCTAGTGTATAATACATATACATTAAATATAAATACATAAAGATTCCATTATAGGTAGTGGTTACACCGTGACATCCCACAATGACGACTGCTTTTTAGTAGGTAGTCTAACACTCACAGGGGAAAGTGTAAGGATGACCACAGATAGAGTTACATCAGTTAGGTGGTACTTAAGCCCGAAACTAATTTTCATAGATTTCTAAAGACAGCGCAACTTCAAACATGGCTTTCAGTCATACAATTAAATTAGAAGCGACCGTTGCCAGTCTTTCAATTAAATTAGTGAGACCTGCGTGAGATTTAATAACGAATCCTTATAATAAATGTGACACAATTTGAACGTGGCTCGAACAATGTTCTATGCAACTTCACTGTATTACTATTTAACTAACTAAAGCGAGTGATACACGGGAGTATGAGGCAATCTATATGGTGATGCGTGTTACATACACAAAGTGAGGTACTCCCTCTCAATGTCAGCCGTCAAGATTATACCAAACCAGATCAGTAGATGTATAGAAACAAATCAAAGCAAATGTCGCTACAGGCAAGTAGCTACTCGTTCATAATAAAATACAATCAAACTTGATACTCAACGTTGCATATTACTTTATATGTATTCAAAATAAAAATATACTTTATGCGAGTACTTAATTAGGTATATTCGAGTACCTTATAGATAGGTATTGAAGGAAATTTTAGAACATCTGTAGAAAAGTAAACTATATATTGATGTTCCGTTCGATGTGAGGTTATTTCGGAGAGTATGCTCAGGAACTATTTAATTTGGTTCCCCCGTCAACTTTTTACCACAGCGAGGAATCGAAGAGATCTGCACCCGTACGTAGTTGACGTACTGAAGACACGTACAAAACGATTTGCTTCCTCGTTTCTGATACGCACCGCTAAGATCCTGTATACCCTCCATTTTCCCCACCACTTACAATATGGGTACCTTCAAGCTAAGAGTGAATAGGAATCTTCTAGGCTAGCGCGCTCCACATTAGACAGTATCATCATAATTTAAAAAAAAATGACAATCGATTTATTATGTATTTCCGTTGTATTACATACTTGTTTGTATTGTAAAAACAAAAAATAAATGTAAAACTTACAAAGTTAGGTTGATTCTACCGAGCAGAAACTCAGGAGATAGGTACCTATTATTTTCCGCTAACTAAATAATATAGGTATTTTAATTATAAATATCTCAATTTATTTTATAGTTATAAAATATCAACACAAGTTTTTATCATCTTAATGATATTGTATATAATAACGTCTGATTTTAAATGTTTTATTTTATAACAATTAAGTAATTTAGTAATTAGCAAATAATAAAATAACCGCCGAACGACTCAACTAAAACTTACAATATAATACTATAATAATACAAATATAAAAATTCACATTTTACTTTTTAATAAAAAATGTTTATAATGATTTTACTGGTGGTAGGGCTTTCTGTAAGCTCGTCTGTGTATGTACTACCCACTCATCGGAAATTCTACCGTAATACAGCAGTACTTTATATTGTTGTGTTCCGGTTTGAAGGGTGAGTGAGCCAGTGTAATTGCACAAGAGACATAACATCTTAATTCTCAAGGTTGGTGGCGCATTGGTGATGTAAGCGATGGTTAACATTTCTTTCAATGCAAATGTATATGGACGGTGGTGACCACTTACCATCAGGCGGCCTATTTACACGTCCACCTATTAAATAAAAAAATACAGTTATTGGAATATTGAATATTAGTCTTTTTGATCCAAACCAATGCAAAGCAAATCTATTTACATAATTACATTTATATATATATATATATTTATACCTACAATTTTTGTATTATATTCCTTGCATATACGTTCCAAAAGAACCTAGATACCAAACCAAAATATTCTGATATTTAAAAGACCCAAAATGTCGATACTTAGCTGGATTGGCCGCTAGTATTTGCAAAATTAATATTACTCACAATTCTTTCTACTCGTTATAACAATCACGCTGATGTAATAATATTTATTTTAGTATTAATATTTATTTAATAATATTTCTAGTTTGAAATCTTTTAAAGACGACATAAAATCAAGACTTTGAAAAAAACTATGAGAAGGAAAAGTTAAGTAACATCGATATTGGAACTTATTTACAGCGGTCATAAAGTTAGAATTTCTTTGAACCTGTATTTATTTATGGAAACCGCGCGTTGTGAGATCAAATACGAACACACTATGCGGATCAGTCAAATTTAGTTTGTAATTACATAAATACAAAGTTCATTTTCTTATTCAAACCTTATGAAGCGCACCTCCAATGCTACTATATTAAACTGTCAGTATAAATTTGCAATAATTTCGTAATAATAAAACACTGTTGAAATATTTACCTATAAGTATATACTTATATATAACTTCCATTATGTATTCAATAAGTCAATAAATATATTTTTTAATACCACTAAGTATTATGGTTATTATTTCCAAAAACCTAAAACATAATGTGGCAAAATAAAGACGTATAAAAATTACTAGTTACCAATTATAAATTACAAGTTCCCAACAACTGCTTCGTCCGCGATTTAGGGGGAGGAGAAGTCCTTTTCGGTTTCTCTGAAAACGTGTATGCAAAATTTCATGATGATCACTTGAGTAGTTAACAAACAAATAAATAAACATAGAAACGAACAAACTCACATTCTCATATACATATATGTTATTATGTGTAAGGCTTTAGATAGAGGTCTTTGACCTGGCTAAAATGCTTCCTATATTATTTCCCGTTATATAATATTACAGACCTGTCGAGCTATACATCCAATGACTCGATATTCGTACACGGTTGGACAAATAGACAGACAATAACAAACAAAGTAAAGTGACAACCTGTTAACTTTCCACAGTTGGGCTAAGACCTCCTCTTCCTTTGAGGAGAAGGTTCGGAGCTTATTCCAACACGCTGCTCCAATACTGGTTTGTAAAATGCAGATTTCTACACGATGTTTTCATTCGAAAGAAATGAATTATAAACACAACTTAAGCACATGAAAATTTTGTGGATCTGCCTGGCCATTAAACCGCAATCGGTTAAGATTTACTCGCTCTAAACACTGGAGCATCTGGAAAATTGTTTGGAGCTTATTGTCCACGCTTACCGACCACGGGTTGGTGGATACACACACACTTCGGTTAAGGTTTAGCAGATGTCTAGATCGTTTCCATTCAGACAATAACAGCATTAACAATTGTGTAAAAGGACGGTCCTGCCTTTAACATATTCATTACACGTAACATACATACTAAAGATTTTACCACATACATAATGTATCTGTGGCAAAAACCTCCGTAACTGACAAATACACGACCGACAAGAAATCAAAAAAGTTTACTTTTCCCAGAAGTATCGCGAGTCACGTGCAAAGCTTGAACATGCAAAAGCGACTAATTACTTAGTTCGTTAATTGATATCACAAGTAGAATTATTATTGTAATACTGTTCACAAGAATCGCGGTCTTGATAATAATTATAATGTAATATTTTAAAGAATGTGGGCAATTATCTACGTTTTAAAAACGTGTCTTTATTTATTGAGAGGAAGTTTTTATCTTTTATCTGGATAATGATAGCGTCGTTAAATTTATTTTTAAATAGGTACCTACTCAAGTATATTTGCATCTTCCAGTTTAAAAAAAAAAATTAGAACAATAATCGTGAGTCAGTATAATACAGATTTTTGAGTTTTTGTTACTTTATGAATAACTAGCTTTCCACCCCATCTTCGTACGGGTAAAATAAGGATTTTATTCCAAAATATTGTTTTACAATTAGATAATATTATAAACATTTACCCGTTCTAAGTGTGCTAATTTATAAATCGTACAATTCGTCACGTGTTTTTTTCCCGCGTTAATAAGTTAAATAGAAATATGTATCGTCATTGACTTTTTGTAGACATTTTGAAAACCTACAAAATTTTGTTGTATCTGTTACATTTTGTCTGTGTTAGCTTCAAAAATGCCCGAACTTACAATTTTATCTCCGACTACTTTATGTCATTAAAAAAATACAATATATCAATATTCTATGTCGCTTATATGCAGCCTGACTCTTTAAACTAAAATTTTATTAATATTCCATATCAATCGGATTATTAGTTTTTGAGCAAAACCAGAAAAAAAGCAAGCAAACAAAACGGACCTCTTATCATATTACTTCCTACTTCATATTACTTACCTCATATTTTTAGTATAATATGAGTTGTAGTCATAGTACTAACAAGACTCACAAACATCAAATACAATCTCATACGCGTTAAAATTCTCCAAATATAGTTCCGTATATCTAAAACGTTAAGCAGGCCCCCATACAAGGTGGACTGACGACCTAAAAAGAGTTACAAGGGAAGCCGTTGGATGCGGGCAGCGCAAGAACGGCCAACATGGAAATCTATGGGGGAGGCCTTTGTCCAGCAGTAGCCGTCTGTCGGCAGACATGATGACGATGATGATTATAAAGCGTTGTTTTTATATAAAACATTAAAAATGTTCCTTATATCTAAGAACGGATTAGAATCAACTAGAATTTTTGTCTGCGTGGATGTCAAAGCAATTCACTTATAGCTTCCTATTCCAATGGCACGGGTAGTAAACATAAATATACGACAAGACCTTGGCAGATATGTGGTAAGTGTTAATTTTATTATGGATTAATTGATGAAGCTTTTTGATCTTTGGAAGTAAAATTTAATTTGATAATATACGTAGTTAAGTGGTATATTTTTTTATTAAATATAAAAATATATTTATCAAGAAAAGCTTGTAGTGCATAAGTTTAAAAGGTTTGTTGCCAAAATAAAAAGATGCAATGAACTCTTGACAATAGTATGAAATTTGTGTCAGGCAACGAAAAATTTCTAAAAGTGGAAAGCAGGGCGTCTAATGCCCGGACACATAGCTGATCATTTATTTATATTGTCTAAATCCCGACGATTTGTTGGAAGCTTAAGCTAAGTTTATACATACATAATTTATTTTATTGTATCTCAAAATATAAATTAGCATTTTAATCAGCTGGAACTAAGTCCTAAATTTCGTCCAGGACCCAAGCTTCGCAATTTGGAACATGGTAACGGCAGAAAAATGCCGGTGTTGTCCTTAAGTTCTAATTAACGTAAATGTCAAACGTTGCGTATGTAGCGATATGACAATAGACAGCGGATGTTTAGCTGCATAACATTAGACAATCACAGCAATTAGCATCATTGTGCTTTGTGCAAAAACTCCGTATGAAAAGGAGCTAGACATTACGAGTTACAAAACAGTTCCTATCCTTGAATAACCTAAAAATAACCCAAAGGATATAATACTCCATAACCTTCTCCTCAAAAAGAGGAGAGGAGGTCTTTAGCCCAGCAGTGGGACATTCACAGGCTGTTACGGAACGGAACGGATATAATACTCTTATAGAGGTGGCATTGGTGACAGACAGCGTATTCTCATACAATGTTTTAAAAAACAAACTACCTCGGTTTATTTATTTGTAATAAAAACGCCTAGTACCACCCACTCATCAGTTATTCTACCGCAAAACAGCAGTACTTGGTATTCTTGTGTACCGGTTTGAAGGGTGAGTGAGCCAGTGTAATTACAGACACAAGGGACATAACATCTTAGTTCCCAAGGTTGGTGACTACTTACCATCAGGTGGCCCATATAACCGTCCACCTACATATATTGTAAAAAAATAAAAAAATACTGGAATAACTTAAAAAAGTCTGCAAATTCAAATTAAAATGTTTTTAATGTCACAAAGACTATCACATAAACAAAGTGCGTACATTGAAATCGTTTCATCACGATAATTCGTGTCCATGTAAGATATTGTTATACTGGGAATTTCATTAAGAATTCAATGCGGGCGGCGAGTAGGTATACCTTAACATTAGACCGTATACATGTGGCACTTCTCGAAATATGCTTGAAGAATTAACATTTCAGATACAACGATAAATCGTTTGCGTTAATTTTTCCACAAGTATTTTTTTTATATTATATAATTATAAATAGTTCAATGTAAGTGAAAATGTAACATTAAAAAATTTAATAATATGTTCTAATTATTTAAAATAAAATATGTGCAATTATTTATAAAATATCTTAAAAATCATTATACATATCGTTGTACGTTATACATATTTTTTATATTTAAGAACTAATAACAGCTTGAACCGTTAAATCTAAAGCGTTCCATTACAAACAAAACTTCATAAATTTGTTTTCATTATTTAAATATATAATTCATATAGAAATATTTAAAATAATGATAATGCTAAGTTTGTTAATCAAATAATTTTGTTGCGATATATTTATCTTCCTTTTCTCTATACTTACTGATCATACTATTTTCTATGAAATGATTCCTCGCAACGCGTCAAACGTATAACGAAACGCTGCTAGTTTACGAAACTCCTACATTGTTTTGACGTTTACAATTTTGCTCACAAAGTTTTGATACCTTTTACTGTGATTCATGTGAATTGATATCAGAATGTCGCCTCCGGCTGAATTAAGTTTTGACGAAATACTGAAGTTTATGTTGGCTCACAACGGTAAAGTCACAAACCATGAATTAGTTAAACATTTCAAAGTGTTTTTAATGAATCCTGACATGCGAGGTGAGTGAAAATAATTTGATAACACTGTACGTTGAACTTTGTGTTAGGTTATGCAAACTTCATACTTATTATAATAGAAATACAGTATATCTTGGTTGACCTTGGTTAACAAAAGTATATATATTAAGTAAATTCTTCTAAACCTTGATTTAACGTTTCATTCTAAATATCTTTGTAGATGAAGCCAGAAATACATTCAAAAAACATGTCAATGCACTGGCAATTATCAAAAACCAAAATAACGAAAAATGGTTAATATTGAAAAAGAAATATATGCATAATAGTCCTAAAGAAAATGAAGAAATTGTTGAAAATAAAATGTCAGAGCCACCAGTTGTGACTTCAAATGAAAGTGTAGAACTAGAAGATAATAATAGCCAACCACCCTATCGTCCACCACCACCACTACAACTTAACCAAGATTTTAGTATACTGGCAAATATCATACAAGACACATCAACAATTCATGCTCCCAAAGCTCCGATAGATATACCCCTAAGCGAGAGCAAAGAAAGCCTCACATTGACCGATGAGATTCCTCCAAAAGTTCATCCGAGAAGGAAGTCTACTGAAAGAACAATTACAGAGAAGAGGACAAGTATACCGAGCTTGAATTCAGATCAACGTATGTCGATTCCGAATGAGGACACCTCAGATATAAGTGAGTCGTCTACATTAACATCATCCCGCAGTGAAAGCATGCTCGTTGAGAGTGAACAGAAGATATCAGTTAAGGAGAGAAAGCAAATGTTTAACAGAATGGCATCAGAAAGTGATGTGATCAAGTCTCAAAAACTCAGCTTCAATAACTCGGTAAGTCATAGACATATCAAAAAACAATAATGTAATTGCTTGAAATAATTTTGATACTTTTTGAATTACTAATTAATACAATGTTCATTATGATTAATAATTCCTCTCTCATACAGACAATTAAGGTCCTTCTAGATATATTACCACTATTTTATATCTATATTCTATATTTAAAAAGATAAGCATACAATATTGCTCATCTATATCAAATTTACATTTTGAATTCTTTTAATGCAATGATTAAAACTCAGTTCAATGACAATAGTTGAGTGGTTTCTGGTTGGTGGGAAATTTGATCTATAGGAATAACGATAGTTGATTGAGTTATTTATATTTTTTAATCTGGGTATAGGAAGCTTGTAAAATTATCTAAAGGATGTAACAGGTGGTACAATTTGAGTTTTGAGTGTACTGTACAATCTGAAATATTCGGCATAGTTAATTTTAAAATCTACAACTTTAATTTTAATTAAACGAGACCAGTGATCTGCTGGTTTAAAATTTAATTCAAGCTCAATATTTATAATTAACAAATTCACATTCATTAAAAAAATATTAATAATATATCAAAAGAGATATTAGATTACCCCTTAAATAAAAAAAATTTACAGAAAAATATTAATAAATAAATAACATTAGAAGAAATTATTGTAGGTTTTACTGAGAAATAAGTAAATCTTTTTCAAAAATTAAATTACACCTCATTGACCGTATACTATCTAAATTATATATCCTATAAATGGCAATAAATAAATACCCTACACTTATCGTTTGTATAATCTTGTTTTGAGTTAGGAAGATATAGGCAATATTAGTTCAAATGTTACACTCAATATTCTTATTAAACTTAGAGGGAAATATAAAATAAAATTCTATTACCTTATATACATACAATTTAAAAAAAATTATTATAATATGTAAATAGTTCACGGAATTAGGTAATGGATGGGTGCATTAGTTGTGGTATGTTAAGGAAACAGTTTAATAATAACTTTTTAATGACAGCTTGGAGTATAGTTATTATTATTTTTTTTCTTTAGCACCAATCTTAAGATGCATTATAAATACATTACAATTCAATGGGGTTTGTCCGGGTTTTAACTATCAGGGTTTGGTTAAGGTTCAAACTGGCTTGTCGTCTCAAGCTGTTGTCAATATTTAGCATATAGCATAATTGTACAGTAGTCCCTGTTTAATAAATAAAAACCAGGCAGCCATACTGCCGATAGAAGTGAAAACTTTTATATATATTTGTCCGATTTCCACATTTCCACTTATTCGTACTTGCAACGATTTCACTATAATAACATTAGCATGTCGGTGACGCGAAGACACGAGTATATCCTATACGATAAAGCGCAACTCGCCTAATTCACTCGCCTAATTTCACTTCAATAATTTATTTTAATTTATATAAATTATTCACATATATATTAAGTTGCGTTGCCACTAATACGATTTTTTGTACAAATATATAAATAACAATACCCTAATAATGCTCAATCAAGTTTCATATTCTTATACTTGAAGTACATGACAATAATATCCTATTAGGTATCGACATAAAAAATAATTTTCCTATTATTATCAAATTAATTGCTTTAATTTGTGGGATGCGTCTCTTTTTGAATATACAATAAAATTGTAAAGGTATTAAAGAAGCTACATAAAACCTTGAAGTAAAGTTACAAATATAAAGATTTGTTAAACTAGTTACTAGGTAGGCTAGGAAGGTTTAGTATTTTAAAATTGGATTATTGTACTCAGCCTGGTTTTTTTATTAAGCTTCACTAGTGCCACGGCTCACGGTGTAAAATTCGCAGGTTCGAGTCCTAAGTTATTGTCGTTGAGGGGTAAATGTGAATAATGGTCATTTTTAATTCTTTTTATATTTTCCTTAAAATCTAAAAGAAAAAGTGAACGTGAGCAATGTTCATCATAGATTTCATTTTTTCATCATCGGTTAAGTACAGGACATAATGTAATTTCTGGAATACCGGTTCCAGACATTACATCATGTCCTGAGACATTTATTGTAGTTTCAAATCCCTTTTATGAGTGGTAATTTAAATGTAATTAATTTTGCAATACGTGTAATTTATCGTAACATAATTATTATACGTAATCAAATATTATAATATAATTACCGGTTTTTTTTATTGATTACTTTAATCGATAAATTAACAAATCAAAATATACTTAATTTAAGAAGATTCACAAAGGATTAAAAATGTAAAGTTCGGAGTTTATATTCTATCGAGAAGATTCTGGAAGAATCAGTGATTTTCACAGTCATAAAATATCATAATAGTGTAACATAACAAAATTATTGTCTTTTAACATATAGCTAATGAATAAAAACCCTTCCGTGATCCAAAAGTCAAGATGTTTCCAACTCAAAGTCACTAATCGTCAGTTAAATTGGACACCTTGTTACTTATACTATACTATTTACTTACCTAATTATTACCGGAGTGAGGTAATTATAGATATTTTGGGGACTTCAATCGAGGGTCAAAACACCTGTTTGCCGGCTGTGGTCGAATAATTTAAGGCATAACAACGTGATAAGTGACATTGTGTTCGCGATAAACTTTGTTGGTTTTATGATTCAACGTCGTAACTTGTTCTTCGTATTCAATTCAGAGTCGAATTGTTTTGAACAAAGGTATCGTAGTATTGTTATGGGAATATTATGTATTTTTTAAATTCTTCTTTAAATGCCTTACGTCTGGCGTATTATAACTCATTTATCGTTGTATAATTGGCTCTCATTAAAAAAATCTAAATGCATCGATCTTTATTCAAGTTTCGTTCACTATTTATTTCAAGCATTTATAATTTAACGCGTTCAGGTATTTTAAAATTAACTTGTGTTTCGAGTCGCGTGTAATCTATAATTACGCGGATAATTCCATTATTATTATAAACTACATCATAATTTGTACTCGATGACACTGTTGTTTCACTATTAGCCGTCTATAAACATTTCATTATCAAGATGGCCCCTTATAAATATTAAATAATATTCCGGCTTTGAGCAACTGCAAAGGGCAACTGTAAATTATTAAAATAAAACTATGAATATCGTTATCTGTTCTAATAAAACTCTTTTGAATAATAAAACGTTGCGTTGTAGTAAACGTTGCCTCTCCGTCGACACCTGGCGCAGCTAATTGAATTGTAAAACCTTCGTCATGACCCTTTGGCGGTCAAAATGACGTGAATTTGATTATTATCGACAGTTCATTTTTCGTGATCGCGCCGGGATATCGGAAAGGTGAACTAAATTGCTAAATACACGCCTCGAACGTTATTCGAAAAGCACTCCGGAAACGAGCCCATTATTTTTTTGATAAGATATTCTATTAAAAAACGTGACAAATTGTGGCTTTACAATATCATAAACATTAAGCTAGCCCATATAGCGCTAAATAATACATCACTACACCCAAAGGGCACATTTAAAAATAACCGAAGAGGGATGTTCATTGCGAAAACAAAAATTTTATATAATAAATAATTTTGGCTCGCACGAATGGAACACCCCCTGTGAGGGTAGCTTACAATGCAAACAACAAAAGCTCCTAATGACAAATATTAGGCCGCGTCGCGTACGCCTCCAGCACCTAATGGACTTTACAATTGCTTTATACAACGTACGCCACGATGTTGCCTATTAAGAGGATGAGAGCATGCATTAACCCGCTGTTAAAACACATTTTTGTTTGCGTCAACATACCGATGTTAGAACTAAACTATTTTAACCTCTACATCATATCAGAAATGATTCCAGTAGCAATTTATAATCAGTATATCCGTCACTCAATAATAAATCAACGTTAATAATAATCAGGCTTTCTAACAATTAGTGCAGCACTTACAAATGTTCAAACAAGATCGACACGAGTTTCGGTATATCGATATTCACTTACGTTTGACGCGGAAGCTAATAAATTATAAACAATTCTCACTAATATGCCACATTGCCACCCGGCCGAGCGAGATCCTGACACATAAATCAAAACTAAAATAGACCGTCGACGGTCGCTTCCGCTCTTCAATTGGAATACTTAAGAAAAATTAATCCACAAAGATTTTATGAAAGTGCAGTCTTTTTTCACTCCGCTATAAAAGGATACTTTAAGATCTGAGAGTTAAACTTAAAGTTTTTATCCGCTTCCTTTGAATGAGTCAATTACAATATCAACTACATTATCGCATAAAGGGTAATTAAATTACAATGAATTAATATTTATTTTGCTATAATGCTTTTTCTAATTGTGAATAATACCGTACAGTGTTTGTCAATGCACTTTGGTTTGATTTGAACATTGATAGGGATAACAATTTAGTTTAATGAAATTGCACGGCCGGAGTAACGTCCCAAATGAATATTGCGCTATCAATACAACACTGTTTAAAGTCAATATTACAATCATTATTCATGATGCATAGTGTATTGAATAGCGGCTCGTGACTGGTAAATTGTCTGAACACAGTTATTGTCGTGTGACTCCTCACGCACGTGTCCCATTAGTGTTTCGAAAAGGTCATGCATATTGACCACATGGGTGTTTTGGGATTTTTGAACGTTAGGTAAAGTTATTGCTGTTTTTTTAATTTAAAATTAGGAAGGCAGACGGGCAAATTAGCCAGCTGATGGTAAGTGGTTCCGTCTTTACACAGACATTTCAAAATAAATTAACCGTTTCGTATATTGTCAATATGTCACCGCGAACCATGGTTACTGAGATGTTATGTCCTTTGCGCCTGTAATTATTCCAGCTCAATCATCATTCAAACCACAACACAGAGTACTGCTGTTTGGCGTTAGATTAATTGATGTGTAGTTAATACCCATCCAGTCGGATCTGCAAAAAGACCGGCTGGTATTTTGCGATATACTGTGATCTAAAATACAAATATTCTATATTCAAGTATTCTTGTAAGCACTTTTGAATCGTCATGTTGAAGGACCGAATTGAACTGACTAGTAAATGTATATGTCTTTTATTTTCCTAACTTACATTACCATTTCACGTTCGTCAGAGGACCGATCCCACACTGACATCATTTAAATTGGACACATTACAACTATAGATATCTTCTTCAGTATTGACAATCTTATCGGAAACTTCGATCGTTATTTTAAAACAAAAGTAGCTAGTTTAATCTTATGGTTTTAAAGCTTCTGCTAAGTGAGTGCTAAACGCAAAATTCAATTTGGTTTTTAGTATCTTAGCACTTAGTGGACCTTTTTATTACCGCCGTCATCACATCTCATGTTTAATTTTGCGTCAGTTAATACGATTAAATGTTTAAAGATTTTATCCTCCTTTTGAGGAATCGGAGCAAGCTCGATGACAACAAAAAACCACGTGAAATGACTTTATTTCAATCGGACTTAATTATCATATTGATTTTATTTAACATAATCTGGTTCTTTGTAGCGATGACTCGTTTTACTAGTGGGAATAAATTGTAATATGTTCTTAAAATTGTGACACAAATAAAGTATGCAAAAAATTTAATAATACTAATATAGGAAATGAACCGAAAAACCTGCGCAAAGTGCAAGGACTGATTTGAATATGCTCAACTCGTACTATCTATATACATTTTGGTGTATTGTTCGATTAATTAGCAAACAGTATTACTAAAACTATTAAGAGGTTGGCGAAAATAAGCATCGCATTAAGTAACGCCGTCATCGTTTTGAACGAACTCATGATAGTTGTTATGCACGATGCGAGAGATAAGCGATCACGGTCCGCTGCGAGCTGGCAGGAAAATATGTCCGATTTCATTGTTCTCTCTCTGCTATTCGGCTCTGAGAATCACTTGCAGCCATCAACAACGCGGATGCCACAATCAACGAGCCTTGTCGATTCGATGGAAATAGGAACAGGCGAATTAGCTGCTATTGAAAGATAAAAGATGTAATACGCTTGGCGTGAAATACAATTGAATTCTAACATCGATCTTTTCGCATCGGGTGAAACGAAAAAATGTTTCGCCACACTCGCACGATGATTGATGCAAAGTAACGCACAAGAAATTGGAAAGTTTGCTTTTTTCTTTAACTAAATATTTTTTTGTGGTTGCAAACCTTTTCATGGGCTTATCTTTTGCAAGGATTTTGGCTCTTTTTATCTATAACGAAGCATGTTCAACAAAATCAATCTTATGATCCCTTGTTTGTGATTAGTCATATATGTATGTTGTCGTTTCAGCTTATCTTGTTTTTATACGTTGTGGTAATCATTAGTTGGTTTCTTCTTTAACGCGTTTATGTTATGAGTACATTTACGGTTTATTTTTAAAAATAAATCTTAATAAAATTATTTCTTATATTACATGTTCTTACTCAACGCCGAAAGCATTTTTAATAAAATCTGTTGTTTTGTAAATATATTAACTTTATCGTTTTTATTTTACCAGTCACTTTCAAATAATAATGAGTAGTATTTCGCCTGTGGCTATTCAATTACAAACACTTCACGAAGTCTATCACAATAACATAAAATTTCGGTAACGTATTCCCAATAAATCCCGATAAACAAATTTCCAGCGGCGACAAGTCAGCTAGTATAATGAGCAACGCTGGATGGCATGATGTGTATCGATCGTACCGTGCCGTCGCCACCATAATGTGGCTTCGCACACCCTGATGCGGCCGACGTCCTGCGGCGAGGCACGCACGCCGGGTCCCTACGGCGACGCACTGGCGTCTCTTGACTCCTTTCAATACATTCGAGTTTCTTTCTCTCGTAAATTTCAAGTCACCACACTTTGTCTTTTACATTATGTATGTAGTTCTATATTTACAATTCAATTCTAATTCCCACCTTATAAAATGATGTTGATCATTATTCTTGAATATTTTTCAATTAATTTAATAAAATGAAACAGTTTATTTTTGTGTTCGTATATTGTATCTAATTTAGGTTTTTGTGCGTCATTTAGTGTACATAAATTAATAGTAGCGTTTAATTGCAACGTTGTATAATCCTGATTTATTCGTTAATCGGCTAGATTTGTTGTATGATAGCACGGTATGTAGTGAGCTGTTATGTAGGTGCTACAAATCAGTCTTGTAACCATTTATTGAGCCAATCTCAGTTTACGCACGCTCATAAAATTTCTCAAGTAAGACCAATAGGATCAAAACTATTCTTGTCCTCGAGTACATTTCAGACGTAATTATTTATATTTCACCTAAAGTAGTAAATGATTATTTTTGATCGTAAATTATATTAAAATCGTATCGTAATTTTAAAATATTCTTAAGCAATCATTATTGATAGTAGTCTCAAAGGGAATTGACAGTATTACTTCGTCGTTAATTGTCGTTATCGCGGAACCCAAAAAACCGGCAACGTACAAACTTAATCTTCTTATTAAATCAAACACATCACATTAAGGATGTTATCTTGTCAATATTGAAGTCCCTAACAGTGAGGGCAATAGTGTAGACATAAATATGTAACGACAGGTGGTAAAGTGGTCATGCTGAGCAACGCACGCCCGGACTCGCATAACCAAATGTAGCTATATCAATCAACTCACGTTTAAATTTGTACTTTAAATCAATAACAATAGAATCTATAGTCAAATATCCCAAGTTAAGGTCTTTATGACACTCCGTCCTCTTCTTCAATCGCAACGCAAGCCTGAAGACGGGAGAATTCGAATTTATTGACCATTAATTCAAAATATTATTTTCACAATATAAGTACTCATTTATTAATTTTGAAATATTAGGTTCCGATTAATTTATATGTGTCTTTAAGATATTTATTATGTATGTAAATATCGTCTTTATTTATAATCCTAATCTTTTGTTTTCAGCGCAGTAAGTTTATTTCATTTATTTGATTGTCTTCGAGTATTTAGTGAAAACAATATGTGATAAGCTTAAAATGTTTCGTTTTCTGCAATATTTGCAGACTTATAAATATTTTTGAAATATATATATGTTTTCAAATATTTTAATCGTTACGAAATTTTAGAATGAGTTTTTTCTAAATATTTTTTTCGTCTC
Source organism: Nymphalis urticae (assembly GCA_905147175.2). Classification (NCBI taxonomy): domain Eukaryota; kingdom Metazoa; phylum Arthropoda; class Insecta; order Lepidoptera; family Nymphalidae; genus Nymphalis; species Nymphalis urticae. The sequence continues at coordinate 15,839,018 of LR989982.1, read as the reverse complement.
AATTATTTAGAATAATCAGTTTTTATATTTATTTTCAGAATGTCGACGAAGATGATAGAGCGTCGGTAAGTAAATAATGAATATATTTATGTAATAACTAGCTTTAAAAGCCGCGAACTCGCCCACTAAAACGTAATAAAACACTAATATAAGCGGGTTTTTTAGGGCGACACGCTTAACCATTTCCTCAAAATTATATGACCGTGTTTATATTTTTGCTGTATACCCGTCTGGGTAGATACCGCCCACTCATTACTTATTATACCGCCAAGCTCTACTTACTGTTTTCTTCCGGTTTGAGGGTTGAATGACCCAGTGCACCTATAGGTGCAAACATTATCTTAGTTTCCAAAGTTGGTAGCGCATTGGCGATGAACAACCAATTTTTACCGCTTTAATCTCTAATATATAAGGAAGGTGGTGACGATCAGTTATCCAATTTACTAGATCTTCTACTAACTGTAAATAAATAAAAAACTAAGCGACGCAATGGGATGAAATCGAAGAAGCGAGTGCAGCATCGCATTAAATTCAGAATTTCGCAGTCCTTTCTTAGTGGTCTCCAAAAATCAAATTTCTATGACTAGACAGTCAAAAGAGCCTTTTGACTGTCAGCCGGGACATTGATGAATACACGGATTTGAAGTGAGAACAATTGTCACTTAAAACATATTAATTTGTCAACGTGTAATAGCTCACTAGAAAAAAAATTGTTTAAAAGTGATATTAACATCTTAATTTTCTCTGTTAACTTAATAATTACAAAAAGAAATGATTGTTTAAAACACGTTTCTTTAGCGTTAAAATAAATAGCGAACATTAGTGTTACATTCGTGTAAAAATGTTCTTTCATTTCAGTTACAGAACATACAAACAAATAGAATTAATAACATTCACTCACGCTACTAACAAAGAGTGAATATTTACACTTGAAAATGTTTACAAATTAAATCTGAGTGCTCTTGACACCCTGAAATACGCTTTTATGGAGTTGAAGCTATTTAAATATATTATATTACTTATTAACCGAAACTATATATTTCGATACTTGTGAAAAACTTTCATTCCTTATAAAAATCAAAACAGATTTTATTTAGCTTATATTTATTATATCTCACAAAAATTATGTATTTTATAATATATAATTTTATATGGTATATAAAAGAATGATCTGAACAATTCGTTAATCAATATTTTTTTTATTTTCAATCTGCGCTAGAATCTATTTTTTTTTACTATAGATTATGATACATTTTCAGTTGTCAATATATTGACATTCTGCGATTTTAGTAAATAATTTTCGACTTTTAAAATTCATTTTGTTATAGCTGGAACACAAAGAAACGGGACCATTAGATTCGAAGCAAAAGCAATGGATACTTTGCGCAGCGAGGGGCGAGTACCACACCCTCGCCAAGATGTGCAAAGAAAACTCCAAACTAGTTCGTACTAAGGTAAGTTCGTACATTCAACTCTTACCAGTAGAAACAATCGCATACATCAAATTATATTCACTGTTTACGAGTGGCGTATTAATTATCTTCATTTGATAAAATTTATACTCTCGAGTAACGTCAAATAGTTGTAAAAGGGCTTATGTAAATAACGTATCGTCTAAACTTATTATTTAACAATAATTAATATTATAAAAATAATCAAATAAAAGTAGGTAGGTAGGTACTAAAAATAGCAAATAAACAAAACTTTTAAACTCTAAACTTTTACATACACCAAAAATTAAACATCACCAAATAACCACTTAAAGTTTGCATCAATACAGTGCAAACAAACTAAAAAAAAAAAAACGGGAGAGATTTCCAGAAAAAAGGTGATAAACGTTAACGGATGTAGTGGTCTCATCCTGAGTTGTTAGGCGTTAGTTAGCGCCGAACCAGAGCATGTGTCCAAAAGGTGTGCGTCTAATTGGGAAGGTCTCGGCGCCGGCCCGCGCCCCCCGCATGCTATCTTGACGTATCTCCGGACGTCCCTTGTTTTATTTTACGAGCCATATCTCAAGTCCCTTTTTTTCAACTATTGTTTATGCTTACGCGCACTTGATATATAGATGTCATATAACTCGAGTATCGCTAATTCCTCGCTGATCGATCGTTCGATTTACAATTGTTTCAACTGTAACCACAGGCGGTTTAGTTTTTCGAAATTATTTATCGTTACTTCCTCATTCCTTATCTTCGATATTATTAATATATTTTTTGTCTATTTGTTTTTTATTACATCTGTCAAATACAATAGTACGATAAAAATTATTTAGTATAACTATTTTACTGAAGTTGTTTATTAAATAGAGTATTTATGATCGTTTATCAAAAACATCCATTATCCATTATAATTTACGTTTGCTTAAGGCCTTCATTTGAGCATTTAGGCCAGGGTTCGAGTGCATTACTTTTATTGTATACGCAATAAAATCTGTAATGATAGCGTTCTCTTTTATTGATTCGTTGTAAATCAAGTCCCAGAGCGATTGGATTTGAATTTTATTGGCATCCTCGAGGATATGTGAATTGTTTTTAAGTAAAGTTAATGAGAGACCCGAGATTGTCTCTCAGTGCACTTGCTATTTGACTGAAGTTGATTTATAAATATCGCTTCCTGCGATTTCTATCGCGGTATCGTTATTTTTTGCTATTGTTTTTTTTTTATTAAATTTTTAGTATCTGCAAATAAATATATTTCATCGTAAATAGCTATAAAGATGAATTTAAACGGTTCTACGCAGACGTTCATTCATTTCCATTTAAATTCATCTTTATAGTCTACGTCACTCGTACTAAGTCAGAACTTAGTACGAGTGAATATAAAACTAGTATTTTAAAAGTCATTAAACTCGAAGGAATTAACGCGAAGCGGTGGAAAAAGGTAAGTTAAGTTGTAACGTGCTGTAAATTTAATTTGTATTACAGAACACATTGTTTATTAGAAACATTTTTAAGTATCTAAAGGAATTTCATCGTCGAAACGTACGAATTTTTGCTCTATGACACATAAAACATTTGTTTCAGCTTCACCTTTATGTTAGAGCAACTCGGACCAGTTAATTATTATTCACTGTATTATTTCGAATTTGTCTCCAATTAGTCCGTCACCGAGTCTATCGGTTATAACATCTGCTTTGAAATTTCGTGCGGTTGTTTTCATTTTCTCTTATCCGACTAATAAAGCAACAGTAAATATTGTCAGACAGTATGTAACACGTGTTTGCTACTAAGGCACGATGGTTGACATTTGTCGTCTCACCAATAAAAAACACTTTGATGATTATTTTCGTATTTGCCCTACACGATGATAGAATTATCGATTTGTGGAAATGTCTTTGTGTGCGTGTCTCTACTACATTTTTTATTATATGATCCGCTTGTATCTCTTAGAAATGAGACACTTAAATATGTCATCGTTGCTTCCTATCTAAAGAGCTCTGATATTTATTAATTGACTAAAGACCGCCCGCGGGGACGCCCAGCTCCGTTTCCGAGTCTTTGGAATTCTTTAAATTATCGATGTTCGACTTTTTGAATTGATCGATTATCATTTTTATCCACTGGTTTTCTAGTCGAATTTAATATTTAAAACTGTTTATAATCCATTGACTTGCATTTTATTTTTGAATATATATGACATTCTTTGGTAAAAATGAATTTGTATAAAATGAAAATAACATAAAAAAATTGCTTTATGAAAAATAATTTTGGTGTTGACAAACAGAGCCGCTACTTCTCGGCAATATACGTCGTAGCGGCAAAATATTTATAAATATTTATTGTACACTCTTTCATTACCAACATCATATTAATTGACAACGTATGTACGTTCGTAACAAATTTTACATTTGGTCCAAAAGCGTAATTTACGTTTCACGATGTCGTTAATAATAAAATTATCATTTTATTTTGTCCACTAAAAACATTTTAGTAAATGAACATATTTTTCAACAACACGTCTTGTTTAATGATCTTGCATCCGAGTTGCTATGACAAAAAATACGTGTAACAGGTAAAATAGAAAAATCTCCAGGAATGTGAAATTAATCCATTGTAGATAAGGATATATTGCGATTTTTTTTTTACCGATCCCTTGAAACAAAATACTCTCATATTACAAATAAGATAACACGATTCAAGATAAAATCTTTTTGCTGCGTCTGAGTCAGTGGTAATGACCATGGTCGTTTTTATAGACGGCAATTCTTAAAAAAAAAAAGTTCGTATTTGATTTGTCGATGTTTTAAAGGATGAATCGGATTTATTTAATTATTCCTTAACGGGCATGTAATTGTGTTGATGGAGGTTTGTTTAGTCAATAAACCGTTGGAGAGCCTCTTGTTATTATTTGTGATTTACGACTGTCCGTTTAGGGTTAGAATAGGGCTACCATTACAAACGAATGATATTTTTAATCAACAAGTAATAAATGCTCATAAATTAATTTGGTATTTATTTATTACATCATTTATTTCCGTTTATCTTATTCGCAGTGACTGTTGTGTCAAAATTTGTAATAGTAGGTACGCTTGTGTATTTTTTTAAAATACTAACAAAAGGAGGTTTCATGATAAATATCCACTTTTACGCATGCGTATTTTAAACGAAAAAAAAATTGTGATGTGACAGAATTTCAATTCCTATTTACCCTACTTAATGATAGATTAATGTTACTTATTTAGTGACTTAATAACCAACTAATAATCCATGGAATCCATAATGGATGATTTGTTCTTTTCAAATTTTGTTTATAAACGTTAAGACTAAAAATTGTACAAGATCTATCTGTAAAATTTTCCAGGTTTCTTTGAAAAGTATATTGCTAATATAAAAAGTATGGTAAGGACCATTGATTAAAAATATAATTTCGTCACTAACACACTCGACAACCCTATCAGAATACTGATCCTCAAATCGCATATAAGTTAAAAAAAATCAATTAACGCGAACGTTGTAATAATTAAAAAATAATTCTTAAAAGTACTAAGCATAACAATGAAAATTTATGTTCGGTATAAGTACAGACATTCAAGTAATCAGTAAAAATTTGAATTAATTATGGACATAGATTGTAATTAAAACTAATATTTATATGCTAAACGAAACAGTGCTTCTAAATTTTACGATCAAACGATAGCCCATTGTTTTATTTTCCTTGTAAATTTAGTTTAATAAAATTTAATTTAATCCACAATGTACACCAAATTACAACTGAATGATAATTCTATTAAGGTGCGAATCGTGTCTTATACACCAGCCGTAAATGTTTACATAAATAGTTTGAATTAAATATATATGACATGGAGGAGCATTTAACAGATTATCTAAGACGAAAAAAGAGAATTTATTAAATATTAACTGCAAGAATGTAAGTAAAATATCTAAACGCTAGTCGACAATGAAGTCTAGCCGACATTAAATCTCTCCAATATTACAACCCAATTAGTCTCACCCACAGTCCGTGTTAATATGAATAACTATTTGGCCATTTTTACACACGTGGCCTCGCTTAGACGCCGGGATACGATTTCAAAGTAAAAAATTATTTCCAAACATTCGTCTAATATTTCGGCTGCACGCGCTATTAACGCCCAGTCGACTGTGGGAGTATCGTCGCGGTAAGCAGTTTATGCAGTGATTTATTTCTGCACGCTGCACGCATCCACACCGCTGACATCTTTTGCTCTAATTAAGACAGTCATTTTCCTTACTGATTTATATCTTTTAATGCTAAGATGACCAATTACCGTACTCGTTTTATGTCAGCAATAGACTATTTCCACATTATTATTGTTATTAATATGCTAGGATTATTTACTATAAACATCGCCTACTCGAAGATTTATTATTTTATCTGTTTTTACCATAATTAGATTTCGCTGTTTGGATTTATTTATTATATAAGGATTAGAAAGTTATATTTGAATAATTGCAGCTACAAAAATATTAACACTTATAACGTCATAGATCTCTCATCAAAGTTCCATGAAAATGCATAAAAACGCCCGTTTAAATCTGATTCCGATGCTGAGCCCTTTTGTTCCGCTTGCCTGTTACCCCGGGTAGTCGAGCACGACCCGAACTTTGTTGTATTGTTGTAGATTTTTTGTCGTTTACGATGGCTGTGCTAACTCTTCGAATATTGCCGGCGCCAAGTCGATGCAACATGAGATTTACGCGCCTCATTTGACTCGGCTCTGGATGTTTATGTGTTTGACATAGCCCGAAAAAATGGGCTATTAAGAAGTCGAGATTTGTATTTCTTCGTTATTGAATAACACACTTTATTAAGTAAATTTCATTTAACTGCAGATTGAAATATGCGTTGAACAAAATACAAATCTAACATACAATAACACAAAAGCAAATAGGTATTTATATTTTTGAGCCGAGATGGTTCAGTGGTTGGAACGTGAATCTTAACCGATGATCGTGGGTTCAAACTCGGACAAGCATCACTGAATTTTCATGTGCTTAATTTGTGTTTATATTCACCTCGTGTTTGACGGTGAAGGAAAACATCGTGAGTAAACTTGTATGTGTCAAATTTCACTGAATTTCTGCCACATGTGTATTTCACCAAACCGCATTGGAGTAGCGTGGTGGTATAAGCTCCAAACCTTTTCAAAAAAAGGAGAGGAGGCCTTAGCCCATCAGTGGGGCATTCACAGGCCGTTACTGATAAATTAAATTAGGTATTTCTAAAGTTTCGTTTGAATCGAGTTAAAATATTAAACACAAAGTCAATATTTTCGTGTGTACATTTAAAACAAAGTGGCTATCACTTAAACATTGACAAGAAAAAAAAAAACAAATTGTAAAACAATGAAACTAGATTACGTATCCGTTTAAACGGGGGGTCTCGGACACGATCTAGGCGCGTAGCATAAGGCACTTGCGCGTGAGTGCAAGTCATTGCCACAATAAGTGATTTCCAACACGGTGACGATGCAATATTGTAATAGTTGTTTGTTTAGTGGCTCTACCTTACCCGTGTATCGACCTAATCATATATGCCGAGTTTTGTTTTTATACCGACGTTTTATTAAAGAGTTCATGGGTGTGTTATGTTAGCTACAATCAAATTTGAAAATAGACAGGTTAGCGTTCTCATTGCCTTCGTAATTTAGTTTCTGGCGCCAACGTCGAGGTGTTGGCAGTGCCCGATTGAAACTTATTTATTTGAAGCTATTGTTGCTTTTATTATGACCGTTTAATAGTCACCGGCCCTCGTATTTGTTTAGAGGTTCCGTTCTGATATTTACTTTTTTTTCTGTCGTCTCCGATTTATTTATATTTTTCGTCTTGTGAAGATGAATCGTTCATATTTAAATATTTTTTCTATAATTATAATTTTATATTTAAAATGAGAATATATTGAATAACAAAATGTGTTTTATTTTAAATTTAAAATATATTTAAGTGAATATAAATATAGAAACGTATAAACTAAACAACAAATGTCAGTATTTTTAGCGCGCTTTGACACGAGAATTAGGAGAGTGCATCTTGATAACCTTACAGCTTCGGAACAAGCTTAGTTGCTTTCGTAAACATGACTGTCAAAGTTTTGAACTGAACAATTCTTTTGTAGCGTCCTCATCATTTTATAATGTCCATAAGATTTTATGCAGTTAAAGGTGGCAAGAAACCTGTTCTAAATGTTTGAATTTCCAACGATTTTTTTTCCAGGATAAAAAAGGAGTACGCTTGTAGTGTCCGATTTATGTTCTTTCCGAAAGGATTTTCATGTGGGTGTAACTCCGGCCTTCGGTGCTTGCTTGTCACTTCGGAATGGGGGATAAATACAGTTCGAGTCGACTTTGGATTTGTGTTTCGTGCAAATTAGCGTCGGCCGTTAAAATTCTAGAAACATCTTTTTTTAAATTAAATTGTTCAAAATCATTAGTATAATTTATTCGATTAAAACGCAATGTTTGTTCATTCGATATTATATTGATTTATTATAATTAGTTAAATAAACATATAGAAAATTTTATTTAATTTAAAATTTGCATAAATAGTATTAAATAAATAGTTGTATAAAGAAACAACCAAGGAAAATTTACACCAAGTAGATATTGGTATAGAGCTGGGTTTGTTATTGCGAAACATGAAAGCAAGCTGCTTTATATACACCAAGAAAGGGATAATGAGGGCGGACGAGCCGTCACTCAAACGATTTGTGATCGCATGACAAACTACCGTCGTCTAATACATGCTAACCTCAACCTAGCTCGAATTTGGGTCATAATAACTGACCATAAAACATATTATGCAAAAAACTTCCGGATGAACTAAGATTTCTGTATATAATTTGATAATTATATATTAGGTTTTTAAATTTAACGGCGTTTTATATTCAGGATATTTTCTAATATATATTAAATCCTTATTGAATATTTCAAATGATTACAATCTCATGATAATTTAAATATCGACTGAGCGTTGTCATGTTAGGAAAAGTAATATTCATTTACATATTTGATGTTCAGGTACATACATACGTATCACAGTTTACTGAGCCGTATTTAGCTGATCCGATTTATGCAATACTAAGAGTTGATTCGATTTTACTAGAATACAATATAATCGTTCACTTATGTAGCAATACTTATGTTGATTTGTGTGTGACAAATATGTATTCGGTCTTTTTCCGTACCTAATAATAAATCGAAAACTTTCACATAATTTTCAAAATGATCGCGTAAGACCAACGTTGTCTTTTACATGTGAAAGTTGATCTAAAAATAGACCAGTACAAAAAAAAAATAGACTCAAGAATATTGAATACAGTACTGAATTTCAATTTTACAAACACATTTACATAAAGTGGCAGAAATCGTAAAGGATACCCAATTAACCCGACCCGAAATGCTCCGACAGCGTGTTTAGGCGTCGAGTTTTAATTTGGCAGAATCGAGCTATCGTACATCAGGGAGATGGGTGCAAAATTTACGCAAGCCGGCTGGGGAATACCGAATCCCCAGTTCACCGCGGCACATTAATTAACCGAGCGGGTTCCATACGGCGTCCCGTACAGCGCCTGGTGGCGAGGGTAGATTTACGACACATTCGACCAGCATCTATCCGATAAACTAATTGCAGTGCGCAGCTATTGTTTCTAAATACTGGCACAGCTAGGCCGGCCGCCCGATTGTCCTTAGCGCATTCAGGATTGCGCCCATCTCTCCATGATCGATGGCGTGTTGCTACCAACGGTCTATTTCGTAGATGGTGAATGGGCTTGGCTTGGGATCAATAGATAAAATTTCGGTTAACAATCTACTGACCAATAGCTATAGCTTATAATAAATAAAGTACTAAACTTTTCTTCGACAATTTTGTTGAAATACTAAGTTTAGTTATTTGCTAAAATTATTATATACTTATAATTTTATATATAGTATTGCAATATCAATATATATATTTTACAATTATGTTTATTTTTATATACCTTAAAATGAATATAATTTAAAATGGTAGCACCATTGTTATTATTTCTTTTTCCAAAATAAAATAGTGAAAATTATAGATCCAAAGTGAAATATATTGCAATGTGGTATACGAGGGTGTATCATATTTGTACGTGGCACTTGCGGCGTACACGCGCCCGCCCCGGGCGATCCGCGAACAGCTCGCGTTTTGGATATGTTTTCCCATATATTTTACTGTCTGGAATTCGTAAAACATTATCATGCTATTGAAATAGATCCAAATATTTCACGTATTAGAAAATAATTCGTACGAGACATCTGTCATGACGGATTTAGCACGCGAATGGAGAATATTAGTAATTTAAAAATGGTATATTTTTATATTGTCATTTAAAATGTTGTGCACGTGTATGCGTTACTAAAAGCACTATACGACACGTGTTTTTTTGAACGCTCTGAGCTAATCCTTGCAAATGGTACAGGCGTCGTCACGTCTGAATTCACTTTCATCTCTGTCTATATCCGTTGTTCGGTACAGTCAAGACAAAAATAATTATAACCACGAAGCGTAGGCAGCGCGAGGCTCGGTTAAGCCAGTACAATTCGTTTGCGGCGGCAATGAGCGGCTTGTAAATCAAAGGGATTCAAACATAATTAAGCTCATAATTAATGTAAAGACTCCTTTATTTATAGGCACACTCATTCTTAAAATTGCCCCCGTCCTGATAAGGCGCCCCTAAACACATGTAACATGTTAATGGGCGTAGATAATGGAGGCTAAAAGTCGGTTGCATAAAAATAACACAAAACGTTATTCGATTTCATAAAACAATAAAACTATCTAGTGTAATAAAATATGACTCGGATTCATAAAAATTATCACGCAAGAGTTATATTTCCTTCATAATAAACGTGACACCACAGCGAGACAGGATACGTATGTTATAAAATCGAAAGTAAGCGTAAGGCGGCTCTGATTTACGGCTAGCTCGTCAAATATATTTTTCTCAAAGCCTGTAAAGATGCGATCGTACGAAGGCGATGCTGTCGCTCATTCGCCGCGCTCGTGCGTCAAAGCGGTCTAAATAATATCCGCCACCGCGGGTAGACTGGCACCCTATTAATTTGTTTATATTAGTGACGTTCACTTGCGCAGTCAATCACGATTGTCGTCGAAGGCCCGATACACGATTTGTTTTCGAAAGATCTTAACCGTGTTTCGGTTATTTCTGTACAATTGAAGCTTTTAAATTTAGTGTCACCGCAACTCTCCGGAGACGCTCTAAGCATTTGTCTCGGAATATTTATCGTCGCGGCACGCCGTATATATCATCCGCTCGCTATTGTGGCTATCTATCAGAAGCCACGCGGGCCGGGCTAAATTGATTATTTATTCAGGCTTACTTAAATCTTCAGAGCGGTTGTGTTATTTGTAGTTTAAATAGCCTGGAGTCGCTTAATGCGTATTAAAAGTATGCACACATCGCGTCGTGTTCGCCGTTTGATAATCATTAAGAGTGTTTTATGATTCGAGAAATTTATCGGACGATAAAAACGTTAGCCTACATTTCTTTGTTGGGTGACTCGTAATCATATTAACCGTCGTATAATATAACAAGAATGGTAAACTTTCTCGATAAACAAACCACTTAAATAAGCTAAGATGTTTATACAATAAGTTAATAACAATGTAAATTAAAGTCCCGACATCGTTAAGCAAACAATAGCCGCGACCCGGGACAATACTACACACTAATGAACGCGCTTCCACTAGATTATTATGGGGATCATTTTACACACAAAACGTTGCACACCGGTAACCGAAGTTCAAGCGTGTCCCTTTGTAATTATATTACGTACTCGTGGTACTTCTGTGTTTAAACGAGAGGGCAGCGGCATGACCTCCCCGGGCGTACGGGGATGAACACGCCGCACTCTGGTGGAAATATAAAACAAGTACATTATTTTAAGGCTAATTGGCAAAGGCCGCTTGCAGCGGTAGGTGCGAGCATCGGGAATTTGCCCACGGCGGTACCGAATTCGCGGTACGGCGGCCTCATTACGGTCCGGACACGGAACAGGGCATTGTCGAATTGGTATCTGTTTGCGAGCATGCGTGAACAAAATATACACATTGAAGGATCTATTGGAATTTGGTAATATTTCGTCGCTAAAGAATTAAAAATCTTTGAAAATGAATGAATTAAAATAACTGATGATTACCAAACACTTTAACGTTAGTAATATTTTTTGAGCACTTAAATCTTTTAATTTGAACTTATATGTTGTAATGGGGCAAATTGACAGACAAAGTACAAAAAATAACCTAAGCAATTTATCTTAATTTAACAAGTGGCACCACAAAGGTGGAACTGTAACAACACAAGAATAAATGGATACACGACTAATAGATGCCTTATTTCGGTTGTAAAAAATATAAATAAAATTACAGTTTCAAATAAAAGTTACACAAAATATAATTCTCAACGAAAACGGTTTATATAATTTTTTTTCGTAAACAACGCATCGTTTTTAAGATACGTGCAAAAACGAGTTAATCAAGATAGCGACCAGTCTGATCCCTTCGAAGGATAGAATTTATCTTCTGGTTTAATTGTAATTATAACTATGAATTAATTATGATGTTATAGTGTTCAATTCCTCTGAGTAGGTACCGTTCACTTGTTAGTTAATCTACCATCAACATTTTCTTAGACGTTGATTCGCATTAAAGTGTGATTTCAGACACAAGAGACACAACGTCTTTCGATATACCGAAACCACCTCAATCTAGACTACTTACCATCCTGTGACTCATTTGTTCATCTCCTTGTTGCAACAATAAAAACGGTTACAATAACTTGTCATGCCATTTCTGATAGTATCAATGTTCTATGTGTGTAAATGTGTATGTATGTATAGACAGGGTTTCTGCATTAAGCACAAGTACATGTACTTAGTGTATCGTATATAAGTGTTAACGGCTCGTATATTGTATGTTATATGAGTAAATATACGCGTGAGATATCTAAGTCTCCGATTGTGATCTCCTCGATAAGATTTTCGTTATCATAGAGCGATAAATGGACTGGTGAACCGAGTGACTAGAAATATTTTTTTTATAATATATCATGTGCTTTGATTGCAATACATTTTATTATGTAAAAATAATAATTTATTGCACATTTATGTTGCTGTATTCGTTGGACTCTTTCTCTTTCCTACTCATAATTTATTTTATTACATTTAAGGTTGTGTTTGCTTTGAATTATGCTTTATGAAAACCTATTTCTCTATTTTTCTTTATCAATGGTTTTTTTAATGAAAAAACAACTATAATATTATATTTGACACATAATAAAAAATGAAATAGTAAATTCTATTTATAAAACGACAAAACAATCTTAAGATCATACGCATTATGGAATTAATTAAATCACTATATTTGTATCAAATTAAATTTTAATAATTTTCGAAGAAGACAGCCCATTGTTTTGCCATGTAAACCCATTGTTACATCCGACGGCGGATAATCTCTTGAGGTTCCGGCTCCGAAGATTGCTGTAGCTATTTTAGTTCCAATATTATTTTATAACGAACACATTATCTTACGTTTTGAAATTAATTTCGAAACATGTTCGAATTATAAAAGGAGTTTGTTATAAAAATAATGATTATTTTTTTGGGGAAGCTATTTGCAATACGGTTGCTAATATACATGTATAAACATGTATTTTCTTTTTAAAATACCTCATAAATTAAAAAAAAAATCTAGTAGTAATTAATTATTATAAGCGAAGAAATTTATAATATGATGCCAACTTATTTTTTAATAATGAATCTGTTTTCAACAAACTTATTGAAATTTCAAAAGAAATCAGTAAGTAACTACTTAATTTAATATACGGATTCGAAACGAATGTATTTTTTTTAATTATAAGTGTGTAGTTTTTTCAACATGCGCGTAACTATTCATTATATTTTTAAATTATCAATTCCACAATATTAAAAAACGATAACGAAAACTGATAAATTATTTTTGGTTTAAGAACAAATTAAAAATACGATTAATATATGCAATCCGCATATGTACGTGGCATAATAAGACTGTAGGTGGTGTTATTTAAAACTGCTTACATGTACATTATGTATGTAAAACAAGTAAACAGTTTTGTTTTTTTAATATAATGATAAGATAACTGAGCGGGACATACTATAGCAAACACGTTTATGCACAAACACAAGTGCGCTCTCTATTTCCTCAGTCTCATGATCCGATGAAATCCGATATGATCGGAGAATTTAGGTGCAGAACCAAAGTCTTTACGTGCTCTCTGAGATACGGGAATGTCACTAGTACCAATAGCCGGACTCCGGGTTGCTACTGAAAATTTATCGACGGAAAAATCTAATAACTTTCAATTAGCGCAACCCGGGGTATGAACCTATTGGCCTTCGGCCTTATAAACTAGCCACTAAAACCAACGAAGCGCTCGAATTTTTCAAAATAATTTTTTATGTCTCTGGGCACGTATTACGTCGAAAACTAAATCGTTTATGACGAAACATATTATTAGCATCCTTGAGCTTAAAATATAGTCTTATTTTTATCCCCGAGTCTAACACTGTTCGCTTGAAAGTTAATGTATCTAAGGAGTTATTATAAATTCGATCTCTTGTACACGAGCTAAACCATAGCTTCAGTTTACTGTCTTATTTTATAACTAAAAGCACGCAAAACTGAACCGCCAAATGTTGTTTAAATATCTATATAAATGAGGTGACGGTTGTTTTGCAACGCTGAACTGAAAAAACTAATAAACCAATATACGTGAAACTTGTACCAGAAAATGCAGCGAGTTTAGGAAAAGATTTTGGTATATAATATTATTATATAAGTAGCTACGCTTCGCAGTTTCACCCGCGTTAAAACGTACTAACATTATAAATAATAGTCATTAGGATGAAATGTCTAAATAAAACATTTACCCAGATACATGACCAATTACAATATTTAAGAAATAAAAAGTAAAAACCATTTAAGTATAAACTCAAATCAATGACATTGTTTGAAAAGTTCCCACTTCAAATCGTCGTTTTGTATTTTGAAAACGAAATCGTAAATACGACGAATAAATCATCTCAGTATTTTCAAATACTTTTCCAATATTTCAGGGTTATACCCTTTCATCTATTTACTGAAAAGATTAAAGTTTATAAGAGGTATCGTTGATGATCTCCGCGCCTGCGGCGTATACGTTATCGTGGAACTTTCACCGCAGATTTTGAACGTTGTTTCAGTGAAAAACTTCGCTTTATAAGATACAAAAGAAAAACGCAACCCTTGCTTTAAGATCTTTATTTTTGCAGGAACTTTTAATTAATGAAATTTTAAAACGAATTGTCTTGTCCGGAAGTTTACGAGAACACCAATAGGCATGTTTTAGGCGAATTGTATTACGTTTTAAATAGCTGGAAATATTTAACGTAGAATTATCTGAGTATTATCATTTTCGATACAAAATATGCAAAAGTATTTCGTACATTTCATATAAAATACTATTTATTTTCTCTCAGTCAATGTATGTAGTATATTATGTATCAATCTTCAGCTGTAAATTGTACAAATATATATAAGACATATAAGACAACTATTTTTATTTTAGTGTTGCGTAAGTACCTAAGTACTTAGGTAGATAATAGATTAAAACGAACAACGTTGCTTATAAAATAAATAATAAAATCTCCAAATTAATTTGAAATTAATCTTTGATAATTTCCAACAATAAACGGCACTACTACAAATGGAATATTCTTTGTCACATTATTTGACATGCGTCTGTCAATTCTTGACAAATATCAATTCAAATGTCGTCTCGTCAATTCATCAGTAACAATGGATCAGAACTCCGAGGTGTTCCAGTATCGGAGTTTTCGATCGAAGAATGAGTTGAAAACAATGTCTGATTTTTATTGTACTTGTTACCTTTCTTATCTTACTGTGATATTTCGGTAATATCGAGGCAGTCCAGTGGCTAGAACACGTCGATCTTTACCAAAGATTGCAGACTTAACCCCAGCAAGAACCATCGAATTTCATGACCTTAATTTGTGATGTAATTCAGCGGTAAAAGTAAACGCTGTTCTATTTTGTTTCGCACATTTGAGTTCCGTGGTGGAATAAGCTCCAAGCCTCGTCAAAGGGAGAGGCCTTGGCCAACTAGTGAGACATTTACAAGCCGTTATCTTTATTTTTCGCCGTTACTTTACTTATAATATTTTCAGTTTAAAAAATTTTGCTTGAACTGAAACATTAGGGTTGAATCGTTTGATTTTGGAAACGCTAAATGTGTCTAAATAGTCATCTATGTCAAGTGCTTGTCACAGCCTATCAACTAATTGACCTACGGCATCATGTCGATTGTGCCATTAACAGATATACTTCGATATGAACTAGAATAATTGCCTAGACCTTAGAGGCGTCACTCTTTAACACAGATCACATCAGTCCGTGCTATTTATTCAACCAAGTCAGTATTATTCGGTCAAATATTTTCAAATGACTGCGTGTGCTAGTATCTCGAAAAAAATATTGTTATAGAACAATACACCATATTGACAACGATGACGTAACACTGTTAGTTTATGAGTTTTAAAAGAAATGTTATATAAGTAATAACTAAAATATATCGTGAAGGTAAAAACAAACACTATTGCACGTGACCGCCATTTTTTTATAATGACGTCACACGACCTGTTTTGCCTCTTTTGATTAATAATTACCGAAAGTGATTGATTTAAACATGTAATTATTATAATAGACGTATGCATATACTATTTTTATGAACTTACTTTAAAAAAATCAAAATCTTATGAATAAAATAATGTTGATGAAACTGAATTGAAAATTCGCATGGCATAATTAAATCGGGGTTCCAACATTTCGTGTCATTACAATCGGGGAATGGCTGGGTGTGTCGAGCTGGTCCCGCTGAGCGGATCCAGAGGGCGGCGACAGTTAATCACAAGTCGCATCCGTGATGAAGTGTGTCTCGGCTGTAATTCCTTCGAGTGTTGATTTAAGCTTTATCAAGCCGGGCGGGGCCGGGGGTACCACGGCCCGATTCAATATGAGTTTTATCCATACATCTATACATACTAATAATCAAATTGCTATCGAGGTTTTGTTTGTACAGAAAAAAATATTAACTTATCATTCTTTGTCCAATATTAGTTCGATACAAATCATAATTCCTTCGTTTTCGTTTCTCTTAAAGACAATTATATTATACTTTACTCTTATTTTCATCATGTATTGGAAACCTTGTATTTTAAAACGTTAACCTAAACCTATCTCTAGTATGATTTTACGAAAGAGAGGTACGAAGTGTTATAATAATATTGTTGAAGTAAAACTAAAGAAACTGCTAATTATTTCATAACTAGAAAGCTTTATTCGTGTTATGTTTACCAAATTTCGTTTCAGACAAGCAAAGGCAGGACGCAGCGTCGATATTTCATACAATTATCGGTTGAGGTGCCGCCACGGAAACCCATTATAATATAAAAGATATGATCGCATTTTTAGTACGAGGTGGGCCGGGCAGTATAAACAAGACTCGGATGCCATCTCCCATCAATATTTCAGCATCTCCAATTGTTTCTAATTACCCACCGATCGGACATTCAATTCGATATTGTTTGTAATTATTTTTGTGTTGTTTGATTCTATTTGTAATTTGTTCTTTAATTGGCTTCTGATTATGAATGAAATATCACGGGGCTGTTATCTCGTTATTATGCCGGGTGTTTTAATGACCTGTATTATATTAAGTTCAGAGCGGAGAAAGCTTAGCATCTATGATGAATATAAAATGATTTTGTAACGCGTTGTAGGTACATATTAATTATACTGAATGCGGATGGCAATCTATGAAAATGAACAAAAATAAAAAGCGGTTGATTCATTATGCGGTCGCGTAAAATGCTTCTAAGGAACCGTAGCACGGTGAAGCTATAAACACTAAACGACTGGGAGGTGGCCGGGCTGAGTGAGTAAGGGCTCGGGGCCACCATCTGTGTAATATACGACGGTTGAATATAGTTTTTAATTAGGACCTGCCTACCCGACGAGGCCTCTATTTGTTTAAGCAAATGCAGAGACAAGCGAGATGAAAGATAACCACTATCACGAAAACTCGAATCGGACTTTTATTTGCAAAACAGACGGTCCAATAAAAGATTATGTTATGTACGGCAGAGTAATTACGACCGCGACTGAAACGCTGTTTGAGGAGTTACATAATTAGAATATATTTAAAGTTTGTAATTGTTCATATTACGAAAAAAAGTTTGTTATTAAATAGTTACTAGATTCTATTTTTGATATTCATTGAGTTCTTGTCATCAAATAAATCGGAAATTCTTATAATACGACGTCAAAAGCAAGCATATGTCCTAAGCTTTTAAACAACCTCTCATATAATAAGTGTATAAATGTGAAATACGTGTGTATATTGTATAAAATTTAACAAATCTATATCTTAAAATACCTGAAGTATTAAAAATAAAACTCATTACATTAAAAAAAAAAACAATTCCTTTTCGTTAAACAAAACGCGTCCTTATTAAACAACGCAGCGGTTTTATCTAGTCTTGAACACGCCCCTTTAGAAAGATTTACGTCCAACCACTGTGGGACGGGTTAAGTGCGACAATCAATTGATTACATAAAATTAACTACAGATGGGGTAAACAGGCGAACAATTGTCTCATCTATTTCGATACGTGGTTAATTTGCATTAATTACATCTGAAGTTACTCTTACGTTTTTTATAATAAATTGTATAAGTGAACGGTTAACGAATCCGAGATGACTCAGTGGTTAGACGACGTGTATTTCAATCGAAGATTACGGGCTCTAGTTCGGGCCAGTACTTCCGACTTTTTTATGCTTAATTCATGTAACGCTTTTAAGAGTCTATTTCAATAAAGTGTTTTAATAATTATTTAAATTTAATATTTAATTCTGAAATTAATTTCTTTTATTTTCTGGAATGTGTTCCATTTTGCTCTTTATTTTTGAATTGATTTGGCTAACAATTCATATTTGATTCAATTGTTATCTTTATCAGGATAATTGTTACATGGTCCATAGTGTCAATGTCATCCAGATTGACGCCGCAATATATCTAGATATTTTACGACCCTTCGCATCAATCTATCAATCCACACATTACACAGTCAATTATAAATAATAGTTTCAACGATTAGGACTGCTTTCATCATTTCACAGTACTCGACACAAGATTATATAAATAATAAAGAAACGTCCGGTTAATATTTGTTGGTTCCCAAGCAGGATATGCATATAATTGATTCGTTAATTAAAAGAGTGAAAAGTAACTCCTGAGTTACTTGTCGGTTCTTCTCCGTAGGATCTATATTCCGAACTAGTGTATACAATACCTTATAAAGACTAAAAGTGCTATGAGCCGACTTGAATAAATGATTATTTGATTTGATTTACATTTGAATCTCTAAAAGACATCATTAAAAGTCAAAATATTGTAAGCGTATTGTAATTAATTAATTTTTCATTCTACATATCATAAGATTTATTTATCATCGGAATATTAACTCGAGATATTGTTAGTATTCCAAGTTAGAAGTTGTGCCTCGAAGATTAATGATGATGCTGCCAAGTCAAATTAAAGTTCTTTCGGTGATTTTAATAAGGCCTTTGTCAAGAAGTTTTAGATTTATGTAAATTGCCAAGTTTCGGCCAAGTCGCTAACTTTCGCTCAACTCGTGTATTGTGTATGGGAAATTTGCTTAAACAAACAGGTAGGTTATTGTTGGTTTATGATTATAATAAGTTATCTTTAGTATTTTTGGTAACAACTTTTTTAGCTTTATTTTCACAATTAATAAGTATGAAAAGTATCAGGCTGTTGAAGATTCAATATCAAAAAACGCACCCAAAAAGTTAAATCAAATTTATTTTTTAATGCATCTTAAGGTCTTGATACAAACTGATAAAATACAATAGTATTTTACACAGATTATAAATGTCACGTTACAAATCTAATTGAACACATAAAAACTGTCAAAATATAAACTTTTAATAAAATCAATTACGGGACAAAATCGAGAAAAAAAAAAACGGGGTAACGGGTCAGAGCGCGCGGAAGGGTCGCGGTATCGAAGTATCGAAGCATAGTTTTCAATTACCCGTCC
This sequence comes from Nymphalis urticae, assembly GCA_905147175.2. Lineage (NCBI taxonomy): Eukaryota > Metazoa > Arthropoda > Insecta > Lepidoptera > Nymphalidae > Nymphalis > Nymphalis urticae. The sequence goes on along the minus strand of LR989982.1, from coordinate 15,819,343 downwards.
CGCTACCGCCATTGAATTGTTCCGTTTTGCATAATGCCCGCCAGCTGCTTATAATCGATGATATGTTTTACCTTTTCAATTTATCGATATTCATTCCTGCTCAGACAATTTATTTGTATTAATAAACTGACTTCTGTTTGTTTTTATGCTCCCGCTGACGGGTTTATGGGTCGAATTTTTGATCGAATATATGAGGATCGTCCTTCGTAGTATTCGGAAGAATCGACTTGGATTTATTTTATTTCAAATGTTTTTAATAATTGTACGGTATCTTGATTATCTAGAAGATCAAAATCAAACGTGACGTAATTATACTATTAAGAATAGAATATTTTAATATGTTGTTTTTATTGATGGTATAATGATTTAATCTGTTTTGAGGCGGACACTAGAACACGCGAATCTTAACCGAAGATTAATAATTCGAGCACAATTTTATTAGATTTATCAATGATGTAATACACATTTGTGACAATGGTATAACCGTCATATTATAGCAACACTTAAATCTAAAACAAACGTAAAAGAAATGTCTCGATGACGTCAGACTGTATAAACAACTAATGCCGGAAAAGTGAATGTCTCTCCGACCTGTATTTATTAAATCAGGTACTTTGGTTACATTCGTAACCTCTAAGGCGATGACTCTAAGCTCGGATCTTGGCGCAACTAACCGACGACAGCGGTCGAAAACAGTTTTTCACAGAGCGGCACATAAGTGCATTTTCTTGTAGCGACACGGCGCGCCGCAGCGATCGCCTCGAGCCGCGTCAATGGGCGCGTCCTTTATTTATATATACCCTTCTGTAATTAACGATAGTAAAAAGAAATACGTATATCTCTGATTTATATCGCACCTCTTTGTCCTTTTTTAAGGAAACAGATTGGTTATCTTTAGCTTTATCGAATTGAATTCGTTCATTATTGGTTTGTAAGTCGGATGTTTAACCGCTTATATCCTTTATATTTGTGCGTGTTAAGATTATATTTCGGATCGTAATCTAGCAGGTCGTTGAACTCGATGTATAGAATATTACGCATTGACATGTCCGAGCAAGTTTACTTTGCTATAGCTATACCTAAGTGGGATTGCATAAATTATATGTCGCATCTAATTAACTAGTTGTGTTTGAGATGGACCTAATTGCATAAATATTTACGACTTCAATGACAGAGGAGTGAGTCGAGAGCGTCAATCAAATAGTAGTTATGCCGAGCCAATTGTCAAGCGCTTTCCGACTTCGAGCCGTATAAATCTTCTTTCGGTCCTACCCGTACCGACATTTTATTTATAACCACATAAACCATCCAATGCATTTCTTGTCTCTTGTCTTACAGCAATTTCAATGGAATACTTGAATTCTTTTCAAAGTCGTTTCACACAGATCTACCGGAGGCCTACTGGCGAAACATGACTGCGTAACAGAACATAATAAACGTCCGCCTGTAATATAAATTATACCGAACGAGCACCTGCTAATCAATTTTAAGACCATTAATTTTTCAAATGTAAAACAAGTAATAAAATCGATTTATTGTAAACATACGATAGGCTACTAAAATGCCAACGGCGACATAAATATATTGAAATAATAAACTTCACTCTGTGAGTTATTTTTTTAGACGACATGTAATATAGGAATCGTGAGGCAAAAACTTGCGAACCAGAATCACCGGATTGCAACTATAACGTTAACGCAAACAAATAGAATTGCGAGAGAACGAAACGAAAATTGAACGTAGCGTTGATAAAATAAGAGAATTTAGGAGTAGAACGTGAGGAATGAGACATGGACGCAAGAGTGCAGAGGCGTTTGAGCAGCTGACACCTGTCATCGCGCAATTTATTAGTCGCTCCGAAATAACAGAGTCAGTGAACGTTCAAACAAAATGAAGAGACAACGCACTATTAACGACACGTCCTCGGGGTGCGCGCTAACAGGCCCGCAATTAAATTCACAATGTTTAGTCGCGCCACGAAAAAAACAATTATCCACCCGATCTGTACACGACGTAATTATGAGCCTTTAATGCGAGATTAAAACGTCGAAGTGACGACGTCTTTTTATAGGTTAACGCGCGAACGATCTATCAAAATCGATATTTAAATTATCGATCTGTAACACATCGACGGAACAGTAAAAATCGAGTATATTAATATTATCGGAGCCAGAGCGAGAGAAAGAATAATGAGAAGTTATTTGTCAACGGGTTGATGTATGAACTAGTTTCGAATGGACGCCACACGCAAAAGAGACGATATCTCCGAGTGTATCGAGTTCGCTTCATTTTGATGCAGTGTTCTAACGCTTAATAACTGTCGACGAGTGTTTGCGTCACTGCCTGCACTGCTCTCTATAATAAATTACCTCTTATTTTAGAAATCCTCATTCACCACGCTCATATTCATACGAAAGTATCATTTACACGGGCGACACGCATTACTCGTAACGACATTCGATGACTAATTATTTACTGTTCCGCGGTTTTCTGATTGAGATTAATCGTTCGGATTTCCTATTCGTTTATTTATTTGAGTTCGAATTAAGTTTCTTAACGAGTTTAGACGACGATTCTCATACTCGCTGTTATTCGACCTATTTACAAATTGTAATATACATTTTAAAGCACAGCTCTAAAATTGCCCGTAATTCGCGTCTTTTAATTTTTAAATTAAAACGATCACGACCGGAACTCAAATAGATTTATTGAATTAAGGTGCATTACTGGCATTATTGGCGTCAATAGCGGTCATTACATCGCATGCATGCGGCACGGTGATGATAGGATTATTAAAGGTATTACCATCGGCGAAATTGGTTCGACCGCTGAGGAAGCTACGCCGAAGCCTATTAGCCGCATTACATATTTCATATCCATCGATCGAAGATTATGGGTGTATTAAAACGTAGTCGAACGGTCTGTCCATGGGAATGGGTCTTTACTTTTTGTCAATTTTTTTTTCCAGTTTAGTACGCGATTCAGTGAGAGCTCGGTACGTTATGGGATGCTCAGAGTTTAATGGTCATACACGTTTTGTTTTTATTTCGAAGGGGAAAGGTAAAGTGCTAATGTCCCTATTATTTTTTGCGTTTCTCTATCCGCTCTCTTTGGTCGTTTTTTCTGTTGGAGGAGTTGAGTCGAGTAGGACGTTTTAAATAGCTTCGGTTACTAAAAATGCTTTTTATGCTTTAAATTATTCAAACATAAAAGTATGAAGGATGAATTACGTCGCTTCTTTTATATTGTACTTTTTTTTTTGATTAAACCTATTGCGATACGCAATATTAATAACAATGATTTGCAGAAAGTAAACTTACTTATAAAATTGGAAATAAATATCAGCGAAAAATCTATAGGTATACTATTACTAAAAATAATGCATACACAATTAAAACAAGTTACAGTACAAATGATGACCGTAATGGTGGCAAGAATGCTAGCAACATTTCCCAGTTGGAAGTTGAGCGATTTATACTCTCTATGTGTAATATAAGCCCGCAGTCAACTGTTTTTGCACTATTTCATTAATATACAAAATTAATTCATAAAATTATTAAAATTTTAATCTCGACATGTGTGTCTTGATACTTTAAATAAATCTGTCGAAAAAATATATGTAATGCGAATTTTAATACTAATATTTTAATGCAACAATTTGTGTCTGTGTTACTCAATATCGGTCGAAAAGTTAAAAGGATTTTGATAAAACAGATGCTGTTTATATATAATGGAGTTAAAAAGGAAAATTTTGATTAATAATTAAAAAAAACCTGCTAAAGTTTAATTAGAGCCGAATGATTTATTACAAATCGTATTTATATCATAATGTCTGTATGTCTCATAATTATTTTGTTGGTTGAAATTCATGTTATATCTAAAACTCCTCTGTCACAATATATTTTTACAAATATATTTATTTTTTGTTTCAGGATCCTTTCACGGTAAGATATTATACATTAAAACGCACACAAGGAAGATTGGTAATTATAAATTATTTCTATTTAATTATTTCAAGTAATTATAACATCAAGTTCAAAGCGAGGGATTTATAAATATATTTCAAGTGAGTAATAAATGTATAAAACCAATAGAAATAAAATATTACTTCAGAACATAAATGTTGTTACTATGCTCATGCTGTTTGATGAAGTTTACCATATTAGTTGACGTTTACGGTTACTGCTCTTTACGGCCGTGGCGAAGTTATATCGCTTTACGGCCTACCTCAATAAACGGACTATCAAACGCGAAAAAATACAAATTCGTACTGGTAGTCCGATTAGCGCATTCGACAATGATGGAATCCTCCAAGCCGAATTTGGCAACGGCGGCCTCTCTCAAAGGAGCCAATTGCTAACATTATAGTGACTAAGTCATTCCCATAATCCGATGAGACGACAAATCGAAACGATCTAAAAAAGTTCATGCGCATGCGCAGGTCCAACGATTTTACGCGCTATCGAGGCATATAAACAATGATAATTATTCGGCAGAAAAACCTAATATCTTTTTATTGTCTACCCAGGGTTTGAACCCAGGACCTTGATACTTTAAATGTAATTCTGCAACTAGACAAAGCTTAAGAATGCCAACCGTCAAGCTTTGTAATATAAATAAAGATAAGCGCTTTAAAATATAACCAGCGCTGAATAGTTTTTTTTTTCTCTTCAGTGTTTATCTCATCATAATTAATGCTTCAGATTTCCAATCGATTATCTCGATTGGATAACCGGAATATTTACTCGATAGTTCTTAGTGAAAGTTGCGTTAAAAAGCTTAATCGAAAGATTATAAGCCAGGACAAGGAGATGGCGAACTAATTTCAACAAGTACATCTTAGTCTATATACATTTAAAAACCTTTAAATATTCTTTCTTAATGTATTTTGTCATTTATTCTAGAATCGTAATTTTAGTATTAAATTTTTGTTATATATAACATTTCTTTTTTCCTTTCATGCATCATCAAATGCGGTTTTATCCTGGCGTCTAGGGTGTAAGTACCTTTGTTTTTCTATTTTTTTGTTAAAATTAGATTAAAATATCACCTGTTCGTTAGTAACATCTGCACACACAGACACTAATGCCATTAGCTGTACTGCCGTGGGATCGAAGACGTTTTGTCACTCGTGCGTATAATAACAGTTGCTCATATCACCTTCATACTGGAACATAGCAGCGAAGTGGTCGACGTTAGGATCAGTGAATGTACTCAGGCGGACCATGCACTATTTATAGTGTTTATTATTGATATAAGAATTGAGTAGACATGTGCAAGGGTTAGATGTAGATCTTATACGAAGATTCAAATTTGGTTTATTGTTATTGGTTTATTTGTGCATTTCATTCTCGGTGATAAAGAAACCATTGTGAGTAAAATCCACCACTAACCTCTATTATAGTAGCGTGATAGAATAATCTCCAAATCAAAGTCCCACAAAGTGGAATTCAAAAGGTCTCACAAAGTGGGACAATCACAAACTGTTAGTTCATAAGAACATTAATAACAATAACATAGAATAACAATGACAATTTAAAAATATGGCTTCAGTTCGAATCGTGACCGCAAAGGCGCATTTCCCCTTTGAATCGCAATTCCAATTCTCCGGCCAAAGAATTAATCTGCCCTTCCGTTGTCATTGGAGGAAACGAAGCGAAGTGTTATCATCGTTAAGAACGTGTCAAGTGTCATTAGTACAATAATATAATTTAGAATTTAAGACTCTTATAAGTGCTTAAAGTAATTTTGACGACATTTACATTTTTTAGGCAATTAAACTACTTGCTATACTTGTACAAAATACCAATAGAGATATTTATAATAAATGTGAAAATCAAAAGGGCTTAATCAGGGTCGACATTATATCGTCGCAATCTAATAATCTTTTGTAAGGAAAAGTAACTGTCGTACTTTTGAACAAAGGCCTTCAGTTCTTTTAAGATAAACTTTAAAACTATTTCCGAGCTTGTGTTGGTTTATACACATGTGACACAAATGCATGTTCCCTAATATAAACACATATTCGAAGTATATAAATAGGATCGAAAATATAAAGAAAGTTATCTATTAGTTTAATTTAAGCGAAATAGCGAATCGATCCTCATACATCAGGGCTTATGTCATCTCATTTTAATCGCGATCAAATCCGATACGCATATCAATTTCCTGTCACTCTGACATAACTATATAATGACAAGATGATAATTAGCGCTGAAGACGCATCGTCCCGGTTATACTAATTGACATACAAGCAAACGCAATCAATATGCCGAGGTAGGAAGTTGTTCACACCGGAACAAATTACTCCACGACACCTGGTCACACTGTCGCGTAATTGCGCAGAAAAAGTCTGAAGGTATTCTATAGAACGACGTGTTTGTTTAAAATACTTAAACTAATAATTAAAGTGCCTCTACTTTTTTAATGTAGAGGAAGTCCGGGCTAATTAAACTTAATGTTGTATATAAATAACACGTACATTAAATGCGTCCAAGTACTTACAAATACTCAATTATAATTGAGAGAAAAGTAGCTTTAAATGTATCAGAAATGTATCAGATATGCTGATGAGCGGCTAATGACTAGTAAAACGAAGAATTGATGGTTGGTTCTAAAACGTTAAATAAATAATATCTTCATCAATAATTTAGATATATTATACCTAACGAATAATATAGGGGTAGGGACTGGCAGAAAATTTCCTTCCTTACGAATTTACAGAATTTTAATTTGTTTTTATTTCTTTGAATAGAACAACTTTACTTAAATTAAGAAAGAAAATTGGGCTACATATGGAAATAATAATAAAACCAAATCGTCAAATAATCATACAATCGTAGATAATAGTTATAAAAAAAGATATCAACATTAACTACAGAAACCAAAATCAAAACAATATACTTTATTCACGAGCACTAATGCAGAATGTAGATTCTACAGAAAATAGCTTTCCAGGTACTCCTTTTAATTATTAAATTACACACACACAGACACATACATACCTATGTATTTATACAATTAAATTTTATATATCCTGTATCTACGAAATACAACTTTATTAGCTATATAATCTTGTATAGATAATATGTATTTATTAGTATTTGACTTACCCACACTTGCTCACAATTTATTTGAGTAAAGATATTACAATTATAGTTAAATGATAAGTTGTTTTTTTCTTCAATAATGGTATGTCCGAATGTTATATACATTACCAACTATGACGAATTTAAATAGAGTATAACTGACAGCTTTAATAGTTTTACGATTAGATTCAATATCGAGTGGCAGATTTGTCTGTTATACGTCTTTGCGGAAATTAGCATCTAAGCGAAAACAATTAACCGACCAACAAAGGAACCACAAAAGCCAAATCGTCGCCGTAACTGAATTCCTAACGAATTTCCAAAAACGCCTCGGCATCGGATCGAGTTAACATTGAACTCGAATCCTGCCTGAACACAACATTGCTCTTTAAGAACCTAAAATAAAATAACCTGTACAAAATTTACACTTTATGGGATATGTGGGACGGAAGTCGGATAGTTTTATTGACGCTACAAACTTGTTCTTTGATATTAGTGATTTTGTATCTATAGTGCGTTTCCATTTGATTGTTGAATGTTAGTTTAAAAAATTAAATACAATATTCTATAAGATGTACAAAGGTTTATTATTTTTGGTCGACTCGTGGTGATTTTTAGTATTTGTTTTTATATGTTTTGAAATAGATAAATGTAATATAATTATAGTAACACTCTTAAATGTCTCAATATAGGGTCTTCCGTTTCTGAGTTTCTGAAAGGAGAAGTACAAAAACTTCTTCTTTAAGGAATACATGGATCTTCGATGCTGTTTTTTGGAGACACGTGTCAAAATTTTATGACATGCCTCATTTAGCAAATAAAAACTCATCTTATTAGAACACGAGATCATCGGTTAAGTATCACGTGTTCTATCCACTATAAATTTTCGGCTCAATGGTATTATAATAATATCTACGGAAATTATGATCTTCACTAATATCATCGACTTCTCCGTACTGGCTGTTGTTTTAATCCCAATCCACACAAAACAATCTAATATACATCCATCAATATACTTTTTTTTTACACATATAGCCAGCAGTAGGTGTCTTATTTCGTAACAAACATCCCAGGGTAGGCCTCTTTGAAATTTGTCTAAGCGTTATATTTAAAAGTAAAGATTTATATCGTACAAATTATAAAGCTTGCTTTGTGCAAAAGCCATGTAATCCCGCAGTAAATTTATTAGCTTAGCGGGCGATAAATTAGTGAATTCGGCTGCCGTCTGACCCGGAAACGTTGTCCAAGATTTTCGTTTTGAAGTATTTTAAGGTTTACAAACGGGTAACACATTCTTTTCTAACTTCTAAGGTTTTCTTAATAATATTTTTTACAAGGTTGTTTGACAAGCTTTTTGTTTATGTCATTATAAGTCAAACTAATTAATAATTTGGGATTAAATTGAACATATCCTTATATGTATAATAAAACTATAATATATATAATAATCCTAATCGAACCCGTGATATTGATAAATAACTACGTTTTATCTCCTGAGTTAAATCGGCTTAAACAGTATAAAGTAAATAAAAATCGTTCTATTATTTTAATTTATTTGTACATAACTAAAAGTTGATAGAAAATGTATGTTAAATGTAGATTGAACTACGTCATACAGTGAAAGTAATATTTCATCCGCCCTATTAATTATTCTAAGCTTATTTGACTAATTAAAAACTGGTAGATAATTTAATAGCAGATGTCAAAAACATTTGGTTATAAGCATTATGTATAAAGTCAAATACACTCTAGACTAGTTTACAAGGCGTTAAAGTTTAGGTTGAAAAGATACCTATCTTTATTGGGGTGAACTTGTAGGCAGGTGTTCGATACTTGACACGTCTAACGATAAAATGCGAATGTGCTTAGGATTTAGAGTGAATTCGGTAAACTTTAATACCGTGCTTCCGTTTTAAGTCTTGTAATGTTAACCTGTATAAACATACATATAACAGTTTCGTTAGACAGTTAATTCTAGTTTCGATTTATCGAATGTAGCATAGAAATGTTCTTACAATGCATTGATGTAAGTGAAAAACTCAAGCATTGGTCGAATATTATTGTTATTAATATACGTATTACGTCGCTGTATTATATCGACGCAATTATGAATTTGAATTTAATATTACAATAATTCCTAAGCGGGATTATATATTTTTATACAAGTTTTAGTTACAATGAATACAAATGTAGTATTTGTTTAGAATTAGGAAGCGAAATTTTTATTTCCAAGACGCGCAATCTTCTAAAAATCGTTTGTGTTGTCGTAAATTGTGTCACAAAGTTTATTTATGTTTTCTAAATAGAAATTACGCGATATAAGGATATTGGTTTCTTTTCTCTATAACGAGATAAAAACATTTTAAAGTATATACGTAAGATATAAAATTATGTATAGTAGTAAACATATATAATATAAAACAAATACATACAACAAGCACATATTTTTGTATTAAAAAATAGTAAAGTACAGGATAATGTGTAAATGTGTGCAATAATGTACCAAAGAATTATCTAACGTTATAATGTAGCCGGCAGTTATCCATTTATAAATTAAAAAAATAATCCGAGAGTCAAGTGATGGTCCGTCTGAGTAAGTAGGAGGTATTCTATCACCGAATAGTACTGCGTATGTTTCTTTATTTCGGAATAAGTTTTCGATCGCGCATTTGGAACGTGAGCAGGTGATCAGTAACAGTAACTGCTGGGCTAAGGCCTCCTCTCCCTTTTTGAGGAGAAGGTTTGGAGCTTATTCTACCACGTTGCTCCAATGCGGGTTGGTGAAATTCGACAAGTGCAGGTTTCCTCACGATGTTTTCCTTCACCGTCAAGCACGTGATGAATTATAATAAAATAATAAGAACATGAAAATTCAGTGGTGCTTGGCCGGGTTTGAACCCATGATCATCGGTTAAGATTCACGCGTTCTTACCACTGGGCCATCTCGGCTTTTTGAGCAAGTGATAGGCATAAAAAAGTTACCTATCATACAGACTGACAGAGTTAATTTCGCATTTATAATATTAATACAGTGTAAAAAAGTATAGTGATTAAGTTTAAGTTAAGTTTGACAAAGCCTCGTCATTCTTTTCTGTGTATCAAGCACTTATACTAAGAGGACAATGCCAGGAAATAAATAAATTACCTATAAATAGTGGAGGCTGGTATTGTATATGTTATATAATAAAGCTAACTCCATTTAAAAGAATAAGTATAAACAAGCGGTGTTTGCGCGGGTTCGAATTCGCGGCCATCTTGACTTACAGTTGACTTGTAAATTTCGATAAACAAATTGCAATTCTATTCCTTCTTAAGCAAGAAGTAAGAACGAAACGTCTATATATTTATATCCATGATATATAAATGCGAAAATAGCTTTTTCTTTACACTTTAAAAACCTCTCGGGGTAAAAAAGGATGTCAGTATGTATGATAATTAAGTTTAAATACCAAACTACTAACTAAGTTATTCATCATATTTATATTAGTAACTCCACCCGAAGTGTCGGTTGGCGACACTATTTTAAAACACTGTAACCACAGATAAGGAATGATTAAATCAGTTTAATGGATAGTATTATGTTAACACATGTAACGCGGTGTGTTCCGAATTCTGTTATTCGTGTGAATATTTTTAATAAAGTAAGTTAATGTATACATGAACTAATACTGTGTTTATTTTTCGCATGTTCGTGCGATATTTCATCCCGTTGCTGAACACATCAGTACGTAAGTATACGTTCTTTTTTTAAATTCTGTAGTTCTAAAAATCTTATATGATGCGGATAAAATTCCTTGACAATTTCTTATTAGCATTTCGAAAAAAAATAATAATAAAGTGGTACTGTTTTATCTTATAAATAACTCGTATGTAATTAACATCAAATTCGAATGGCATCTATATTTCATCGTCATCGTTGTAAAAAAAAAAAAAACTAATTCAAAACCAGAATAATTATAACTCATATTTTATCTCGATTCGTGATCTCGAAGGTGTCGGAATAGATTTTAATAGACCGTTATAAAGTTTATTTGTTTAAAGTAACTCATGAATGTCTTTCTTTTTTTAATATGTCGTTAATCCCTCTGACATAATCGGGTTGCGATGTTATATAGCAAGAAAATATATTTAAAAAAAATCACATTCAACGTTTTATAGCATTGATAATACTATAATATAAAGTTTATGTGTTGGTTTGATATTTGTGTAATCGCTGTGTTGGTGAGATGGCTTGTAAGTATATAAAATATTTCTCAGTAGAAATCCGATGTCGGGAAGATGGCAATCATAGCAATCCGTGCCTTGGAAAACGAGTAAAGCTGATCGGCGCGTCCAATTAAACTATGACAGTGAAAAATTTTATTCATATTTGTGCTCACGCTTGTAGATGTTGTTTATCGCTTAGTTAGATATTCTGTCAATAGTTAAACTCACCTGGAAGTGAGTTACGTACGTCGTAGATTTCGTCCATCAATAAGAAAGTGTGTTTATGACGAATAATGATTTTTGTAAGTATTCGATAATTATTCGATTTGATTTGATAATTCGATAGGGATAATGGGATTGATGTGCCAGTGTAGGACAAAAGTCCCTAAATTACTATAACTCGTCTTAACGTAAGGTTTTAAAAGTCTCACCGGAAACCCGAGTGAGGAAGAAAAATTATCTAAACAAATACATTTGAGTTCAATTGCTCTCTCAAAATTTAATAATTTGCCGTTCCTAATGTTTTAGAAAACATGCTTACGATTATTGATAAACTAAAATTTTAGAAGTATTTATGGCGTTCCAGTAGGATGGAAAGAGGTTTCTACATAAGATTAATACTTATAACGTAACATGCATGTTGAAGCCGTATATATAAATTGCATCAATCAGCTGTTTGCCCTCGCGGAATTAGCAATTAGTGAAGTATTCTAAGTTATCGCATTATTTCATTATTATACTTTAACATTTATATATAGCTATTGTTAAATGATATAAAATAATAAAACTCGTATGTTCGTTGGTGAATAGTTTTCTCTCTGTCAAACACATTTTCCTCTTTCTATCACCAGTACTTTTAGATACTGATAGATAAGATTACTGGAGCTAGATAATTAGATAATTAATTGTTAATTATTCGCCATACAGTAAAAAATTAGCGCAAATGTTGGACGGATTTGAACCTGCATTCCTTAAAATCCACGCGTTTCAAAGCATCTCCAACCTTGACATTTGACCCTTGATCCGATGATATTTAAAATCATTCATATTAACTCAATTGCTTTATTACTCTGGAATTAGGATGGCTATGAACTTAAACAGAATTACCGATTAATTATTATTAAGCTCTATATAACAGCAAGTTTTTGTTATTGTCATATAAACTATGATTAATCTTGAATTAAATTGAATTTATTTTGAAAATTGTCAAATTGTTTATTCTTTTTAAATTTGGAATGAAAATTTGATTTGTTATGTATGTTAAATATTAATTATTGAATATATTTAAAATAAGTGCATGTTAATGAATAGTTAATGTCTAAGTTGAATCGTTGCTTAGATACCCGCTTTTCACATCACACAATAATTTGTAGCAATCGATATATGTATATCTGGGTAACCTTGTATTTCAATGTAAATGAAGCTACACCCTCAAGCGATCCGCATTTAATTCCGTCTTTTAAACAAATACAGGGATTGTTTGCTGTCTCTTTGAACGTTAATAAATTCATTTAACTTAATTATTTTATATAAAAATAGTCATTTGTTAAATATTATGGCGTCTAAAATTGTCCTAGTTTTTATATGTTTCGCTCTAATCCATTTTGCCGTAGTAGTTTATGTCACTGCTAAAATGATCTCTTTATAAAAAGTATTTAAGTGAAGGAACTTCATAATATATATATATATATATATATTTATCTGGTAGAAAATTTAAACACATTGGTTGATTCGAAGACAAATCAAGTACTGACGAACTAGTCACTGACGAAATGTCTGCACTCATTGACGTTACAGTTGAAAGCTTTTCTAATTTTAAATAGTGCCACTAGACCCCCGACGACTATAGACCAAAAACGTCCAATACCGAAATTGCCCGCAACAGAATATCGGAGAGAAAGCTAATACACGAAAATGGCACCGCCAATTTCGGTCGACGTTTCGAAATCGTACCGGCCGCTGGAAATTAACACCACCTCCCCCGAGTCCCATATTTCTCCCGACGCCGAACCTCGGTACAGGCCACTATTCCACTGAATCAGCTACGATCACGCCTACACCTTGTACCTACGATTGGTAACCCCTCGATAAAGCGACGCTCTGTTTACTCTGAGAACCGGTATGCGGCCGGACGGAATCGAGTTCCTTCGGAAAGATTTTAAAGATTTTAGAGATATCGATCTTCAAACTTGTTTTTTTTTTTTTTTTTTAACCAAAAAAGAACGATCACACCTTTTTTAGCGGACCTTTAAATTCATCATTGCATTTATCCATTTAATGTTTAAAGGTTTATTAAGACTAAAATCGTATAATAAAAATGAGAGTAAATATTCATGAGGTTTGAGGGTAATATACAAAAAGGCTTACCTTTAGCGTGTGCCCTTTCATTCAATAATTATATTGAATACTAAAATTATTTGTGGGCCTTTATTAAATTAACCTGTCCCGCTGCTTCTCCGCGGGTAGCAGATGAATATACATTTTAGAATTTATTCGGAGGCGTATAGGTTTTCTCACAATGTTTCTTCACAGATCACACGATAACGTTTTGAAATAAAGCTGAGAACGCACGTCTAAATTTAAACCAAACATATGTTGTATAAAATAATAATATCAAAACGAAACGTTACTTAAAATAACGTTAAATCTCTCGTCATATAGATAACAAAACCTGACGATGAAAGGAGTCTCAATCTAAACGGTCGCATTAAAGATAACAAGTATCGGCATCGCTCCGAAATTTCCCGGTCCCGACGATTTTTAAATTAAAACGACCACAGATGATGACCAAGTTAATTCATATAACTATGCTAATAGCACCCACCTTCAACAAAATATAATCTTTAATCTGGATGCAAATCATCCTAATACGTTCCTATTATCATGAGCTATAATTTCGGCATTATATTGTCCGTCAGTGTTTTACATACATAAAAATAAAAGGCGAGCAATCAAGTCATTTGTTTCCCAACCTACTAAAATCGTTCGTGTTTTGAAGTTAGGCTTAGATATTTATCCCGATAATTTGCTGTTATTTGGCTATAATCACGGCAAAAAATCTAATGCTTCCGTGCGATTTATATGTTTTGTATACAACGTGTATTATTTACGGTCGAATTGTAAAAAAGTGATTATTATAAATGGACTGTATTATGTACTTTCAGATTCATTAAATTTTGTGATTTTGATTTTACTTATTGTATATTTCTATTTTTACGAAAGTATTCAGATAATTATCCAACTTCGTTCATCTTATCGGTGACGTCATCGCTGAAAACATAATGAGATATTTTCCTTATATTTGTTTGTTTCTTCTCTTTTATTTTCATTTTGAATGTTTAGAAACGACTCAAGATTAAGTTGTTAAAATTGTATTATTTGCATAGATTTTTATAGTCAGTTGTATATTTGTCTTATATGATTTAATGAATTTGGTCAGTTGAATCGTTTTGTTTAACTAATTAATATACAGCGATAGAATGTAAATCCTCGTCTATGTAATTTCAGACTGCAATGCACTGGGCTTGTAAACGTGGCGACGAAAACTTAGTGAAACTGCTGGCGGGCATCCATCGACACATCGTCAACGAACGCTCTGTGAGTTACTCCTTCATCATTATCTTGTAACAATTAAATGTCGTCCCCTAATAATTATTTAGATTTATTTTCAGCTTTAGTATTTAATTTTAGTTTGAAAATATTTGGCAAATAGTCATTTGCATTAGACTTAGTAATATTTGTATTCAATACCTTAATAAAAGACGTTTGTTTTTTATTTCTATTTGGAAAAATCGGTTTTAATTCTAAATCTATTAACTTTGTTCTTTTTTTATAAGTAAGTCTTACAAGCAAAAGAAGATTAATAAATTTAAAGCTACCACCGGCTCATAGCCAATTCCAATCGAAGGAGTAAAGAAAAACAATATTTAGGTTTACGCAGTCGAGCCATTTGCTAATAGCTCTGCTGTATCATGTATTACAAATGGTTCTTTATTAATAGATCTTCATATATAATGCAACACTATTCCACTTATATCCACTATAAGTTTAGTTCCAAAGTTTCGATATCAACTTTGCAAACATTCAAAACGCCATTTTTCCGTGAATCTTGACCAATTATGTCGCGTTCATTCAATGTCAAAGATCCGTATTTGTATTTGCTCCGCTTTCGGTTGAAATTGGTTCTACAATGTATAATTTACTGAGTACAACTAATCATGTTATTATTTTATACAGATTAAACATTCATTATAATTATATAACTGCTTACATTTTTTTATATCGTGTATGAAAATTAACGAACAACACGACTAGTCGAGATACATGCATTTGCTTCATGGTATTTATACTGATTATTATTAAAATTCATTAGAAAATTATTACCTTTTTAATAAAAATATTTGTCTCATTATTACTAAATTATTGAACCAATTTAATATATTTCAATGACAGTTGTTAAAAAGTTTGAAATATCTTTCAAATCTATTACTTATCATCGAAATCAAAACACATGTAACATTTAATTCGTACCAGAATATGAAACACCACGAGCAGACGCTACACGATATCTCGGCGAGGTATCGCCTTAATCACCCGTAATTTCATCTTGTGCTAACTGCCGAACGCTGTTAACACGTAT
Organism: Nymphalis urticae; assembly: GCA_905147175.2. Lineage (NCBI taxonomy): Eukaryota > Metazoa > Arthropoda > Insecta > Lepidoptera > Nymphalidae > Nymphalis > Nymphalis urticae. The sequence goes on along the minus strand of LR989982.1, from coordinate 15,803,410 downwards.
TTAGAATACTTCAGCCGGATCTTAATGTTCAATCAAATTCACTCGTCGCGAAACCATTTAACACCTTTTACGGTATCGTTAAACAGACATTACTTTATTTTCATGCGCTGACAACGTCACATCCTAGAATGGGGTAAGTTGATTTTATTATCGCTACTTGTAGATTGTCTGAAAAGCGCGGTAAATTTACACTCCTCGTCCGCCATTTTGATGTGCTATTAAATAAATTGTGTCGACAAGAATAAAGTCACAAATGTTCGATTGTTCGAATATTGTTATAGTTAGATATCACGTTTATCGAATTCCCTTTTTTATTTTACACCTGTCGCAGTCGTAATATTAAGGGAGTTTGATTTAATATTTGCTTCATAATATTATATTAAAAATCCTGCGTTACGAAACTAGGGGAGGTTCGGAGAGTATGTGACGATATGGAAATCGAATTGAAGCCCGATGTTAAAGAATATAAGTGTTAATCGAATAAAAGTAAAATATCGGCTTGTATGTCTGCCGGGCTTAGGCCTCATCTTGAAATGTTTGGTGGCTCCAAAGCGGGTTGGTGTCATACACCCGTGTCAGATTTTCACACGTTTAGTTAATTCTAAATAGCAATTATTTTAGCAATAATTTAAATACATTATTTACGTAGTGTTTTAGAAATGATTACTTCTTATTTAATGAATCGTATTCCATGTATATTAATACATATCTATATTTATTACAGGGATACACACCATTACATATTGCAATGCGATTTCGCCACGAAAATGTCTACAGACTTCTAGTAGAAGTATACGGTAAGATAAATTAATATATATAAATATTTTTTAATTGATAATTTGGAAGAACTATAACTGTTCTATTATTGTACGGTGTTACAAGAGGATAGCAAAACATTTTTCGAACTTTTTTCGAAATTAGTGTAGTTTATAAATTGTGAACATCAAACTCAGTATCACCATTGTTCCAGAATAAACTGAACTGATTTTTTTTTTAAACTGTAATCACTGTTAACGTATATAGAAAAGGGCTAGAGAATGTATGACTTATTATTTTACATAAAAGTATTTTCAAATTATTAATGTAAAAGCATATTATAATATTAACAACAAATCAGATAAGACTTAAGATTAAGAATTTTAGATACATTTGTATATTGATATTTCATATGTTACAAGTTTATTTTATACCATTTTTCGTATGAAAACCTACTTTATAATTGCTTAATATGCACAGTTGATAAAAATATTTATTTTCAATATTAAGTAAAAAGCGACATCTAGCGATTATTACGGCACATTCATGTCAGCGCCATCTAACGAAAACTCATGCAAACAAACAATTTGTACAAGCTTAAAGTAGGTAGTTTCACGTTACATCAAAGATGGCGCTGTAAATTAAAAATGAACTTTTTTACAAACTATAGATGACGTATTAAACTATGCGAGAAGAAAATGATTAATATACCATGATTAGTTATTTTGACAAATCCCGTCAATTACTGAAAACAAATATTATTTTACAACGAATTTATTTCACAGATGCCGATCCTAATGTGAGAGACTGGTCTGGGAAGAAACCTCGACAATACTTGGTGCATATGGACACGTCACTGTCGCCAGGGTCTTACCGAAGTGAGTCTAGATATATTATAGGAACAAACTACCCCTCCAGCTCTAGAACGTGCATCTAGAATTCAAATTTAGAATGCATCATTTTAATGTAAACATATTTCAAACAGCAACATAGCTGTGACCGAAAAGTTCTTGGCAATTAATCTCATGTCATTTAGTAATAATACGGACAAATAAGTGACTATAAATTATCTCACAGATTTTTGTTTTATTCTGACAATACAAGTCATATTTGTATATATAATAATAATATTTTAATTATATCTCATTACAGTTGTATGTATAAAATGAAAAGGTACCTTTTTATTTATTTTGTTTCCTTTTTTTTATAATAATGATACAAGGGATAAAACATATATTTTCAGCGTTATAGAATAAACTTGTGACATGAATGAGTGATTTTTAGCTTATGATCTATTTTATGCTCCATGGTGAAGAGATACATCGTAAGGAAACCTACATGTGTCTGAATGTATATCCACCAAACCACATTGCAACAGCTTGGTGGAATAGCTTCAAATTCCCTTAAGAGGAAAGCATCCCTTTCCTCTCCAGTGGGACATTAGGAGGCGGCTTGCGATTAAGAAGAAAATGTTTAGCTTAAAAAAATTACGTGTTGATTATAAAAATGTAAGTTTTCGTCCGATGGACTTAAATTTCTACCAAGTTTAATCATACCTGTTTCACAGAACCTACTACCAATAATAATTTACGCCGTACAGTTCAGTCTGCGCCCACTATAAGGGTACCACAATCCCAACTTGAGCTGATTAAGAACGGTATACACAGATTTAATAAAATTACCTCTAAGGGATTATTATAATGGCCTTCACACGTGTGTCTAACTTTTTTGTGACTATCGTTTCTGTGTACGTTATTTGTGTTACTTCAGCCAAATGGGGATTTTATAATATGATCTCTATGTGTACGCTTGTTAGGTTTGATTTCCTTCGTTTGTGACTTTGGTTCTTGTGTTCATTTCTCACATTAATCGAATTGATCATTTATGATACATACAGGTTTAACGAAATAGTCCTTACGCTTTTAGGAATAAGGCATAATATAAATTGTATGTCTGACGTATATATAACATTTTTACTGTGTTCTTGTTTTATGAAGATGAATCAAAAAGTTCCTAAAATCAATGTTAAAATATTTAAAAAAAGTGTAACAAAAATATTCAATTTTGCTGCATGATATTTTTATAATCTACATTTGATATATTTTTATAATTTTATTTCCGTTCGTTGTACTAAAAAAAACACGTGTACCTACGACAGTTGCAACTTTAATTTTAGGAATCAGTGAAAATCACCAAACTTAGTCCGGAGAATCGTTCCTAAGAAATACTTCGACTCTTAATTTGGGAATCGAATTGGTCGACCCATGTTTCATCCATGGTGAAAAAATATTGACACGAATCACGATGTACGATTATGAGATTCCGCCTAGAAATTTCCAAACGGTTGGTAAACATTCGTGTTTAATTGCAGACACTATTCTAATTCCCAGTGATACAATTATATCGGATTTAATGGTTCCACTTTTATTTCAACTAAATATTTGATAGTTATTCTTTTGTCTTCCAAAATCAAATTTTTGACATTTCCTTAAAGGAAGTGACCCGGGTCGCGGATTATCTATAAAGCTTGATCAACTTATTTTGAATTCATATACCCAGTAAGAAACCGTAGGGTTACGCGTCAATTAGTTCGCGGATACTTTATCACCGCATGTCACTCGGTTTTTTCTTTATTTTTGCGTCTTTAACAACTATTTATGTGAACGATATGATGAAATAACTGTGTCTACATATAGTGTGATTCTTCAAAACAAATCCGCAAAATGTTGTATATATCTTCCTTTTTGATTCACCTTCGTAACTATTTGGCCGAGCGCACACGGTTCGAATTGCAGCGCAGATTATTTATTACTGCTAAAGAATTAAGAAATAAAATTAGAAACGCTGAGCACTAACGCAGCCAATTGCCAATGGGCACTGGCGTAATGGCGCACGCAAAAAGTATAGCGCATGATCTGTGCGAGTCTAAGGCTGTGCGTATTCATCAACCATAGTTTCAGTCTCGTCCGATCCGATGCGAGCGTGCTCTTCGCTGCTCTTCGTAAGATGTGCGCCGGTATCAAGTTTCTAATAAAATTTGTGTAACGAATATATTTTTCGTTAATGGGTGACGGTTTTTCGTCTATAATTTTCCATTTAAGCGTATTATTAGTAAATAATTTACTGTCGAAATAGAATACTTATAAACTTCCAGCAACCAATATTGTTACAATTTTTTTTTAAATTCCATTATTTAATAACATCTTTCATTAAAGTAAATTTATTTATAGCGTATTTTTATATTTAGTAATGTGATCACATTGTTGATCATAATGATATATTTATATATCACCGATACAAATAGGGAAGCTTTTTGGGTATCTAGTCGGGTCTATATTTGTGTCTGTGTTCGATTGATATTTTAATACTTGAACTAATTAAGAATTTAATATTCCAGAAAAAGAAGGCTTCCTTCGTATTGGGTCCCTAAACGTTCGCGTAAAGAAGACAACGGAGGCGTTTAGTAATTTCCTAGGCGTTGGAGCTACAAGGTCGTCCGCGTATGTACCTAAATCAGCCCGTGACAGAGATCTGGACAGACGGTCTGATGATGGGGAGCAACTCCACAAATCGTGGGGATCAGCTGATAATATACAGGTAAAGGAATAATTGCTAATCGAGAAGCATATATTAAATGTTAATTAGTGTCGAAAAACGCAGAACTTAATTGGAAGTGTCGCCTGTATGGTTGAATTTAAAAGGCCTTAGCAGGATTAGTTTGATGAGCGATAACTATTATTGGAACTTATGTCTAAATATCGACTAGATGTAATAATGCGATTCATATATATTTAGTCGCCTTCCTTAAGGTATAGTACAAAAAGTTACATATTTAAAAAAAACAGCTAGAGATAAAAAAAATTATAATATAAAAGAGTATATTTTATAAATTGTTTTGTTTTTTATCGAATAAATACGGTTGTCACTTATAAATAAATAAAAAATATTGTTATTATTATTTTTAATATTTCTGTGACTTACAATCACTATAGTGTGTTGTAATACTTGATTGATTCGTGAAAATTGCCTTTAAGAAGTTGTTGCAAGACTTCGAAAAAAAACTTCGCACCATATAGATTGGTAGCCGACTCATCATACTTACCCTGCTAAACCCTTTCAAGTCGTATATTATTGCATCGCTTAATATGTAACATTTTGATGAAACTTTTCTTATCGCAAATAGGTTTAACATCTGTCACAAATAATGACTGTTTATTTTAAGTAATAAGTAATAATAAGTTAATAGGCCGAGATGGCCCAGTGGTAAGAACGCGTGAGTCTTAACCGATGACCGTGGGTTCAAACCCGGGCTAGCACCACTGAATTTTCATGCGCTTAATTTGTGATTATAATTCATCTCGTGCTTTACGGTGAAGGAAAACATCGTGAGGAAACCTGCATGTGTCTAATTTCACTAAAATTCTGCCACATGTGTATTCCACCAACCCGCATTGGAGCAGCGTGGTGGAATAAGCTCCAAACCTTCTCCTCAAAAAGAGGAGAGGAGGCCTTTAGCCCAGCAGTGGGACATTCACAGGCTGTTACGGATTACAGAATAATAAGTTAATGTATTTTATGTATAAAGTACATTCTTATTAAAATTTTTGTGTTTTGAATTGACGAAATACATTTGTTGTAGTTATGTGTTTTCGCTCATTACAGAAAGATGATAAGTTGATGCCTCCCCCGATGAGCAGCAAAATCAGAAGACGTGGTGCTAGTGGGAGACGAGGCGTTGGAGCTCACAGCCGAAGTACGCCATCAACTCCAGATCAGGTAATCTTAATTCACCTTAAAACACCCATTCACCTTCCACGGGTTTCACTTCTTTCTGGTATTAAACGTATATGATCTTATAATATTAGATTAAATATAATAAGCTGAATTTCTTTCGTTGGTTCTTCTCAGGTCTGAGACGTTTACTTCCGAGTCGATGGTAGATTTTTTGACAGTCAATAAGCCAGTACAACGCTTTCATTTCGAATCAAGATTTTTGACTTTGATTTCATGACTTTCATAAACTGTGTTTATGCCAAAAAAAATTACATTAGCTTCTTCATTGATATAAACTTTCAAATTTATTATTGTTAGTATCATAAAAATAAATAATATGTTATTTATTTCACTTTTTCAAGGTAACTGTTTTGTCTTGATGTTCAATCAAGTGGTTTAATACAAACATATTCTTTAATGAAAAATGCTATTTTTTTTAGCCACGAGCGCAAATGGGCGTTAGTGAAGAAGGCGATTCCGATTCTGATTCTGCGGCTGGCTTTCACTCTGCCTGGAGGCAACCAAGAGGATCACAAAGTTAGTTCATAATAATTGTCAAAGATTTTTTGTCTTTATCAAAACAACAATAAACAAATATTGGTCTCGTTTTTAAACCAACAATAAGGTAGAATGTACCATTTTTGAAATTATGCCTGTAATGTTAATTAATATTAGACTTTATCACAATCACAATAGTGATTATTTTTGAGCGTATTCAATTGTATTGTAACATGCTATTAATTCGCATTATAGATAGTAATTATCGATATATTCTTATTCCAATATTAATAAGGATTAGTTTTGATTGTTTTAAAATGTATTAAAAATCAATATTACTGTTAATGAATTTACATTTTTATAACGATAGCATTAAAGTCTATTTTTCCTGTGTTAAGTTTTGTTTTGAGAATATCGTTACTGAATGTCAGCATTTTTGTTCTAAATCATATTATTACTTATAAAGATTAGTTTCGTTTGTTAATATGCGTTTTAGAGGTTAGGAAACTATCAATTCTTGCGTTAAAACGATTGAAATGATAATGATTTTAATATTTCCCGTAAGACTATACTTGTTCGTTTTAAGATATTTATGTGTATTAAGAATATAATCAAAATGTGATAATTTGCATTAATATGTAAGTTATGTTTCTATTATTTTATACATTTGTAAAATATAGTACAATCAAGCACAAAAACAGTTGGATTATATACGCTATGTATGGTTAGCAAATAAATTAATTAAACATTCCATTTAATCGTTATTCAATTATTTTCAATGACAAACGTTTGAATAATTTTTGAGCGGAACGTTTTTACATGTAACGTTTGACTTAAGCTTTTTTGACACAAAAATGTTAATTTTTTACTGATTTGCTGATTTTATTTTACATTTTGTGTGATTGTTTATGGTTAAAAAATAATTAAACTCTTGTTTGTAATTCAGTTATGTAAACTATTTATACATACGTAATATAATAATAATGTGTTAACATTCCACAATGGACCAATTTAATATTTGTAATTAACTAGCGATTATTTTTAATGAAATTAAAGTTTTTTGTTATAAGTGATGACGAGTGTGTTAATTTACGTACAACCTTCCATCCCTTACTTAACCCCATAGGGCTTTCCTCAGAGTTAAATCAATAAGTCTTACAGCTGTACAAATTTCAATTGACAAAATTCAGTTGCAGTTTGCAGAGCACTAAAATTGTTTGTGATATTAGTAAATTATTAATTAGGAACTACTCATAAGTAAAATATCAGTTAAATGTCTATTGCATATGCCTATCCTTTTATTTTAAATATAAAAGTGTATATAAATATATTTCAAGTATTTTCTTGGTTATTAAATTGTATCACAATTACAATTATTTGACGATCTCTTTAAAAAATAAATGTAAAAAAACCGTAACCGTAACAGCCTGTGAATGTCCCACTGCTGAGCTAAAGGTCTCCTCTCCCTTTTTGAGGAGAAGGTTTGGAGCTTATTCCACCACGCTGCTCCAATGCGGGTTGGTGGAATACACATGTTGCAGAATTTCAGTGAAATTAGACACATGCAGGTTTCCTCACGATGTTTTCCTTCACCGTAAAGCACGAGATGAATTATAATCACAAATTAAGCACATGAAAATTCAGCGGTGCTTGCCCGGGTTTTAACCCACGATCATCAGTTAAGATTCACGCGTTTGAAAAAAGAAAAAGAAAAAATGTAAAAAAGCACTGCTAGGCAAATACCTCTCTTGTCTTCTTAACATTTTCACAGCCAAGGTCATTTACTCAACGAATCCGGATGCCAGATTTGACAAATTCGAATATCAACAAACACGACTACTGAAAAAATATCCCGCTGTTACCTACCTTGCTAGTTTGTTCAACTTATTGTATAGAATTTAATATCGTAACGTTATACATATTTATATTGAAACGAATTAGTGAATAATTTAGATAGGGTACTATATCTTAGTATTACCTACTAACTAACCTTGTGTGAGTACTAGTATAAAGAGGAACGCGAGCTTTGTGAGTTTGTATACATATGGAAAGTAATTTTCGGAACCACAAATATACTCGGTATATGTATAATATTATTTACGTTATTTATGATAATATTCCTTTATTAAGTTGGAAAAATCGAAAGCTTCCATGCTGCGGGAATAGTATAAGTTTCACGATAACAATGTATGACTGAATTTTTCCCTGTGAAAAGTTCTAAAAATATATTATATAATAAGTAATAGCATTAAGCGATCTTTTATAAATCTCATTGTAACAATTTTTATTGTAAAATAAGGAAAAAACAGACAACTGTAGTTTAATCGTCACCAAATGGAATCCTTATCAAAATAAATGACATAATAATTTTGTAACCATGAATGTGGATATGTAGAGTGGATGATGCGTATCCATGTGGATAAAAATTGCCTAATTAATAACATGCAATTAGAACCAGTAGTTTTAGAAATATAACGAAATATTTAAAAAAAATCCGCAGGGAATGTACGACGCTTTAAATGCCTTAGTGTGCAAGGGGAATGTTTATATCTCATTGAATGAATAATGGCACGGATACAATTCTGTATAACCCGTAGAAAACCGGCGTGGGCAGCTAGTTTTATAATAATGCAACATGTTTATTTATAAAAAGAACATAATAACTACTGCGTAAAAACTTATAACTTCTTTTTTTTTTTGGTTAGTCTATGACAAAAGTGCAATGATTGGTTGGTTGCGTAAGGTGCATATGTAAGTGACAAACAGTAGCTATCTTTTTTTTACGTACTAGATTAAACACGCCATCTCTTTCACACGAGATGGCAATGTAGTGAAATGTTACATTTCATGTAAAACAATGCGTATGTGTTGCTCGGTGATTATTGAACGCTGCTTTATTTGGACAGATGTAGAAGAATATACGACACGTGCAGGTTTTCTCAAGATGTTTTTCTTTACGCTCAAGCACTTATTTATCTGATGTGTACTCAATGATATTTGTCTAGATTTGAACCCACGACGTTCGGTTAATCATGGGTCTGGTATATGCAAATGAGAGACGGACTCGATCGTAGCGAGTCCATTTATTGAAGTAACATTGACGCGATAAGGATAAGGAGAACGCAAAATTAAAACATGACCGTCACGTTGTACCCGACGGATTGAAAAAGAGATATTGATTTAAAATAATTATTCATTAAAGAAGACCAAAAGATAAATATATAATAATAAGTTTAATTAAAAAATAAAATATATTCTTATCATATTTATACTCACGGCATATGCGCCGAACATTTTTTTTTTATAGAATAGGAAGGCGGAGTCGGTCGCTCAGTCTATTCTAGAAGTCGATAGACTGAGCGACCGACTTCTTCGGGTGAGGCTGCTGATAGAAGGAGTAATTACTCATCTTATCAGCGCCTACACTCCACAGGTCGGTGGCTCTGCATCGGAGAAAGAAGCCTTCTGGAATGACTTGGAAGACATGCTCCGCTGCATTCCGAACACCGAGAGCATCGTGATTGGTGGAGATTTGAACGGCCATGTTGGTGAGGAGTCACGTGAATATGGACGTGTACATAGCGGCTTCGGCTATGGTCGTGAGAATGCAGAGGGGGATTCAATTCTCAGCACCTGCTTATTATCAGACCTTGCCATTGTTAACACTTTCTTCCAAAAGAAACCCGAGCACCTCATCACCTATAAAAGTGGGCCGCACTCCACCCAGATCGACTACTTGCTCATAAGAAGAAGCCAAATTGGTAGAGTGACTAACTGCAAAGAAGATTCCTGGGGAATGCCTCACAACACAACACCGCATCCTTGTCATGGACATGCTGGTAGTACCAAGTAAAAAAGTGCCTGAACGAAGCAGACCTAAAACTAAATGGTGGCTGTTGAATGGACCAAAACAGCATGAATTCTGTAAATTCGTAGCTAGCTCCAAGTTAAGCACAGACACAGAAGAATCAGTAGATAGTCAATGGTCTAGGATCCAGTCAACAGTGAATACCATTGGAAAACAGGTGCTTGGCACTTCGAAGGGAGGCCGGGTCATCGACAAGGAGACGTGGTGGTGGAATGGCTCAGTACAGGAGGCAGTTCGAGAGAAAAAGACACAGTTTAAGAAGTGGCAAGAGACCAAATCTCCTGAAGACCGAGACGCGTATAAAGCAGCTAAATGTGCCACCAAACGAGCAGTTGCCAAAGCCCGTTACCAGACGCTGTCACCTTTGTATGGCACGCTCCAGACAAACGAGGGCCAAAAGACTATCTTTCGTTTGGCAAAGGCTCGGGAGAAAGCGACACAAGACATAACAAAATGTCTTTGTGTCAAAGACTCTAATGGCACTTTGGTTTGCGATGCAATTAAGGTGAAGGAGAGGTGGCGCAGCTACTTTAACGTGTTGCTTAACACACAACACGCTAATCTGTCTCCTCCAGAACTGCCTCCTAATCTCGGACTTGTTGCACCGGTAACACCTGACGAGGTACTCAAATGTCTTCGTACAATGAAGAACCGAAAAGCCGTAGGCCCTGACGACCTGCCGATTGAAGCGTGGAAAGCGATGGGTTCTCATGGTGTGAACCTACTTACTGACCTTATTAACCGAATACTTACTAGCCGGAAGATGCCCAACTCTTGGAGATTGAGTATCATTACTCCAGTTTATAAAGGCAAAGGTAGTGTACAGGACTGCGAAAGCTACCGCGGTATTAAGGTTATGTGTCACACCATGAAACTCTTCGAACGCATAATCGATTCAAGGCTTCGGCAAGAATGTACCGTCTCGGAATGTCAGTATGGGTTTCGCCCAGGCTGTGGAACCATAGACCCCATCTTCGCCCTAAGAATACTAACCGAGGCCCATAGAGAAAAGAAGAAGCCGCTGTACATGGCGTTTCTACACCTGCAGAAGGCATTTGACTGCGTCCCACGCCAAATAATCTGGTGGGCTTTGAAGATGAAGAATGTGCCACAAATCTATATTGACATTATCTGAGACATGTACCATAATTCGGAATCAATAGTAAGGACCGCCGTTGGCGACACGCACCCTTTCCCGATCACAGTTGGTGTCCACCAAGGCTCGGCCCTGAGTCCTTTTCTGTTCAGTGTAGTGCTTGACGTTGTCACAGCGAAAGCCCATGAGCCGTCTCCCTGGCTCATGATGTATGCTGATGACATTGCACTGGTAGATGAGGACAAGCAGATATTGGAGCAAAAGGTGAACCAGTGGAAGGGTGTGCTAGCGAGGGGTGGTCTGATGCTAAATGTTGCGAAGACCGAGTATATGGCCTGTGGCAGTACGGACCCCGAACCCATAAAGATAGGCGGAGAATCCGTTATCAAGACAGAAAAATTTAAATACCTCGGGTCCGTACTGCACGAGTCTGGTACGATCGACCACGACGTCAGAGCTCGAATAAACGCAGCTTGGGCCAAATGGCGGGAAGTCACCGGGGTAATCTGTGATCGCAGGATACCGGTGAAATTAAAGGGCCTTGTGTACAAGTGCATCATCCGACCGGTCTTATTGTACGGCAGCGAGACGTGGCCAGCTCTCGCGAGAAATGTTCAGCAACTTCACGTCGCGGAAATGAAGATGCTGCGGTGGATGTGTGGCGTTACGCGACTAGATCGTATTCGTAACGAGCACATCCGTGGTAGCCTCGGCGTTTGCGATGTAGCGGATAAGTTGCAGGAAAGCCGTCTCCGTTGGTTTGGTCACATTAGCCGCAGACCGCCAGACTACGTTGAGAAACGAAGCCTGGACTTTGTTGTCGAAGGCCCTAGATCCCGCGGCAGGCCCAAGAAGCGCTGGCTCGATGTTGTGAGGGACGATATGAGAGAGCACGATCTCACTAAAGACGACGCTTTCGATCGGGCAAAGTGGAGGCAAAGATGTAGGAAAGCGGACCCTGGCATTTCTAGGCCGGGAAAACGCTAGGAAGAAGAAGAAGAAGAAGAAGAAGAGCAAGGCGGAGAATATGGGCCACCTGATGGTAAATATTCAACAAACGCCCTTAGAGATTGGCACTGTAAGAAATGTTACCCATCGCTTACATCGCCAATGCGCCACCAACCTTGGGAACTAAGATGTTATGTCCCTTGTGCTTGTAATTACACTGGCTCACTCACCCTTCAAACCGGAACACAACAATACCAAGTACTGCTATTTTGCGGTAGAATATCCGATGAGTGGGTGGTACCTACCCAGACGAGCTTGCACAAAGTTCTACCACCAGTAATTATCCCCAAGACTTGACAAGAGATGTAACACATCAATAATGATGTACCCTACATTGTAATTGTTAAAACAGTAAAGTCAGCAATTTATTCACATAGAGTTTTCTTTCATCTTTCATCTTAATCGGATAAATCTGACTTAGGCGGTGAAAGAGCTAATATCGGTTTCATTAACTCCATTCAGATTGCCAACTAAGCCTGCAAAGCAAAGTATCCTTTATCCAAATAGACAACATGCACATTTGAATTCTCGTATTACAATTTTAATAGGAATTTGACTTATCTACCAAACAGAACTGACATTTAACTTGCTAGTTTTTTTTTTCATCAAACCAAACAACGTACATGACTTTGATAAATATATATAATTTTATCTCCAACCCCAAGTTTTTTTATTTATCCTGTACAATATAATAAAGAACCATTAGTTTTAAAATTAGTTAAATGTAAAATGTCAAATGGTCTGCGGATTATTATGAACGAAATTTAAGTTATGGTATTCTTTATTCAAGTAATAAACCTCATATATTACTCTCTAATAAATGGAGAGTAGAGTAAAATTCTACAAATGGCCTATAGTCCGGCAAAGGCCTCCAATTTGAGCAAAATACTTGTACCTTACTCCAACGCTGCTCAGTGCCAATTACTTGGTACACATGTGAGATATATTCCGACACATGCAAGAACTAAAGACACTAATTAAGCATATGAAAGCTAGCGTTGTTTGCTTGATTGGAGATCGTATTCATCTTTCATTAGGTTTCACATGTTCCTACTACAAAGCCGTGTCGGCATTTTAACTATTGAGTTTAGAGTAGTTACAAATTTTCTCAAATTAATTACATAATCAATATACCATAAAATATGTATGTCCTGTGTTGTAACCAACGAGTAAGAACTCCATAACACATAACAGGTGCACTCTCTAATCCTTAGCTCTCAACGGCAATCCGATATGACCGGAAAGAGTTCAGGTGTAGGACCAACGGCTTCACCTGCTTTCCGTGGCACGGGAGTGTACACACTTCCAACTTCCAGCCTCAGCTGTTACTGAGAATTTTCTGACCGAAAAACCCATAAATTTTTATTGGCCCGACTTGGGAGTTGAACCAGGCCCTCCGGGTAACCGGCCTTGCATCTAGCCACTATACTAACGAGGCAGTCATTATTTACTGTATGAGTCCACGCTAATATCAACATCTGTGTTTTGCTTAAGCAATTATGATTACATAGTCGTAAGAATGAATTTACCCTTCCTTTACTATGAAATCTATGACCAAAAAAATACAACCCACGGCTCTTTTCGTATCGTTATTTGTTTCAACTTTTCAAGTATTTGCGTAAATATCGTTTAAGCGAACAGTTGGTTATCGTCTTCATTTTATAAAATTAACTTTATCAACAACACATTTGAAACTAACTGAATTCTCATTTTTCATGTTATTTGAAGAATGATATGTGTAGTTTAAGTCATTAAGGGTCTCTTAATCCCTTTTTAAACATAGTAGACGAAGAATAATGAGGTACATTATCGTTTGTTTGCTAAAGGAAAACTTGCGACTTTATAGATTATAATAGTACACCTTGGGAATGAAAATACGATCGCTTTAGGTCGGTTTAAAATATAAATATATTAAGCAACACAATAATACTCGCTGGTTTTTTTTAAATTTCTTTGGTAGTCTTTTCGAAAATGTAATAGTGTGAATATTTTTGACATTAAATAAGCAAGTTTAAATTCCATGTAACATTGGCGAAATAAAATGTCACTCGGGAACAACAAAAAGCCTTTCTTATCTCCTTGATCTTTTTTTCCAATTGGTCGTTGACTAACAGAAATTATTCGAGCATTTTATTATCCGGTAGTGTAGGCGAGCATAAGTCACACAATAACTCATAGCCCGCCACACCCAATCGTGTCATTGACGTAGGCACGTGTAAGTCTAGCCGTATTTTTAATGCCATAAACTGTTTTAAGCTACTGTGACGCTAAGTATCGATTAAGCGTTAAAACCAATATTTACGAATAGCATTGTGCATAAACATAAGTAACAAATTGAAAAAAATTTCGAAAGTGCCAATGTTTTATATTCAACGATAGACGGATTATTTCAGACAGTGATCTTGATCATTGGCATGAGGTAAACGCGATAGTTAAAAATAGTTACTATTTTAGTATACATCATAATACCTATATTAATATTAAATTTAATCAATATTGGTCCAACAGCTTAACAATGAAGATATAACATAAAGACGCAGTTACTTTCGCATTTATTTTTGGCTCACCTGGGTAGGTTCTACCCACTAATATATATATTAGTATATAGAGCAGAAAATGCAATCAAGCAACACAATTTTCAACCTTATGTTGCGAGCCTGCGGTTCGGGCGGGATCGATTAATAATGTACACATAACTATTGGTATTTCTATGAGCCATGATGGTCGGAACACGTGAATCTTCACCGACAATTGGTAAGCACCTCTGAGTTTTCATGTGCTTAATTTATTTTTATAATTAATCTCGTGATCAGTGGTGAAGGAAAATATCTTGAGGAAACCTACATGTATCTGATTTCACTGAATTTCTGGAATTATTGGAATGAGCTCCAACTTCCAGGCCTCCTTAAAAGGGAGAGGAGGCCTTAGCCCAGCTGTGGGACATTTCCAGGTTTACTTTACCTTTATTTATATGACAAATTTTCGATTAGATTTATATATATAACTTTGTACAAGGTTGTGTTTGTAGATAACGAGTCGAGGAATTATAAGATTATATAATGTTGCATTAGAATTATGCAAAGTGAAAATTACTATCTCTTTTGGAATGTATTTTCTGTTTTCATATTATATTAAAGCACTTTGAGCTATTTTCCAGTGTTTTTTTTGTTCAAGTAATATTTAGCATGTATAAAATATAATTGAACAAATGAATTTTAATTTCATGCACCTATGTGTTTCGTATCTTATAGTATTAAATGAGCAATTCTTGTAAGTATATACTTGCGCCTGACCCGCGGCTTTGCTAGCGTAATAAATCAGCTGCTCGAATCACAATACAACTTGTGATAAAAAGAAATTAGATTTATATATTGTTAATTTTTTTAAAATAAAAACCGGTTTTTCCTAAATTCGATAGTGAAATGTTCGCTACAATTTTTTCTATTTATTACAAGAGGTGACGAAAATGAAAAACTTATGGCCTTACATATATTATAAACGTAATTTAGCGGGTGATTAAAATAATGCCGTGGTTTGTTTTTCCATCGAAAATCAAATCAATAATGACAAAATGAAAGAAAACAGTATTTCAATGTAACTCAGTGTAATTAGTCGCTAAGCAACGTTTATAAAGAAGGCCGTTAATTAAAAATCTATTAACATTAACATCACTAAACCCGGTCAGACTTTAGAATTTGTCAACAGTAACGAGTAAGAATTTTTTCATTGGAGATTAATTTTAGCCGATATCTATATCTATAACTGTAATACCTTGTGAATGTCCCACTGCTGGGCTAAAGGCCCCCTCTCCCTTTGTTTGAGGAGAAGGTTTGGAGCTTATTCCACCACACTGCTCCAGTGCGGGGTGGTGGATTACAATGTGGCAGAATTTCAGTGAAATTAGACACATGCAGGTTTCCTCACGATGTTTTCCGTCACCGTAAAGCACGAGATGAATTATTATCCCAAATTAAGCACACGAAAATTCAGTGGTGCTTGCCCGGGTTTGAATCTACGATCATCGGTTAAGATTTACGCGTTCTTACCACTGGGCCATCTCGGCTTCATCTATATCTATACAAATAAATAAAATTGTCTGTCTGTGATTTCAAAATAACTGCCACTGTTAAAGTTATTATAAGTATTTGCGAGTTACATAAATTAAACAACCATTTTTTTGTCTGTCTGTATGTCTGTTTGTCCGGGCTAATCTTTGAAACGGCTAAAAATTACAAATTGAATTATTATAACATTGTCTTTATTTTATCCAAATCAGTTGAGCGTGCTTTTGTTGCGGCTATTATTACAATGTATTAAATAAATAAATACGTCGATTTCTGATAGGCGTTGGCAGATTTTCCGGAGTAAAGTGACCTATTGCCATACATATTAGGATTCGCTTTTCGTTCGAATTTTTGTTACCGTTGTTTCCTTTGATTATTGTTGATATAAAATACTTTGTGTCTTTTAACTCGTTTGTAATTTTGTTCTATAAGTCTTAACTTCTTAAGTCATATTTTTGTTTTGTCTATAAATTATTTATTTCGAAGGTCACCTATTCCTTAGTTGTTTGGCTTTATAAAGTTTGCATTAAATTGTTTAATTTTATCCCTATTTATAGTTTAATTAGATAAGAAGGCTTATAAGTTTTTCTATAACTTGCTGCTGTTTTACCCATTGGCAACTGTACGTAGCATGTTCACGTGTAAGTCGCGCCAAAGATGTCGTTGCCCTAGCAAATGGAAATACTACACCTCATATAGTATATAAGGAGATATTACAATAATTTAGTAAATCCATTTTTTTTAATTACCAGAATAATAATAATCGCACTATTATCATAAACATGACAAGTTGTGTGTGGTTTGAATATTTATTACTTTATCGCAGCTAAAGTACATAATTAGCACATATTGGCCTTTTTAATCCGTTTAACTGAATTTTCAACTATAAAGCGAGTGAAGCCGCGGGCTAAACGCTAGCATTACATATAGAATTTGTTCTCAGCACTCTTGGGGTTGTTAGTGTGTTATTGAATCCGTACTATAGTGTATAGTGTAGGTTTATTCCTAGCGCTTGGAAAGTATACGGCGGGTCTTTTATAGATCTTGCTTTTCATGGTAGTGGTATTTCTCATAGACCAACATTATATGACCAACTATTGTCTGAGCTCTATAATTTTCTCGAATTAATTATTAATCCTTATTCAAATAAATACGTTTGTTACTTGGGGGACTTAATACACTCGTAGATTAAAATTGTCTTTTACACTTTAAAATTTGAATGAATAGTTTAGGATATCACCGATTCTATTTACGTGCAACCGAAAATACGTTCGCGGTCGACCAGCATGCTACTGCCAGGACCAGGACAGCGTTGCTTCTTTTAGTTATATAAATTTATTATTGTTTATATTATTTTGTTTTTCAAGATTAAAACTGTATTTTATTTTATTTTAATAACTATAAATATATTTAAATTATTTTAATTTGTATTAGTTTTTTTTTTTATTTGAGTAATCAGTTTCGTTGAGTTTATGTTGCTTCTTTTGTTTATTAAATTTAACTGTATACGTACCATCTATATTAAATAGAGAAAACGCGAATTTTGTAAGTTTGCTTATGTAAAGTGCGCTCCGGAATTACGGCACCAATACGGCACCGGTATTCCAGGTGTATATGCTTTATTTTATGTAGACATATAAATGAGCTACATATATTAATGATCATCGTTCACTACGTCGGAAAGAGCCGTGCACCTTGACAGCTTCCACGGCGTGCGCTGCATCAATAGTTAAAGTTACTCGAAAGTAAGGCATGGCTGTGAAGTTTCTCATGAAATATCCGCAAAGCATATGTGGATAACTCACAGATTCCATTTTTTTCGTTTTTTTTTGTTAAAACTAATTTTATATTTACAAAGCTTTTTTAACTGATATGGTGTCAATATTTATATAATTAATTTTGTATATATTATCTTATGAGTATGAGCCAAGATGGCCCAGTGGTAAGAACGCGTGAATCTTAACCGATGATCGTGGGTTCACAACATCGTGAGGAAACCTGCATGAGTCTAATTTCACTGAAATTCTGCCACTGTGTATTCCACCAAACCGCATTGGAGCAGCGTGGTGGAATAAGCTCCAAACCTTCTCCTCAAAAAGGGAGAGGAGGCTTTTAGCCCAGCAGTGGGACATTGACAGGCTGTTACGGATATTATCTTAAGTTTTAAATTTAGAACATATTTATCCTTTAACTATATAATTAGGAGTAATCATAAAATATCCAAAATGTCTACAAAACAGTCAATGATATGTTAAAAGAAAAGAAAAAATAACGAAACTTGCATTTTTGTTTAATTGTCACAAATTGTAAAATGTTTATCAAAATTAATAAATTAGTAATTTTAAATCTTCATGTTGATAAATATTCCTAACACAAATACTTTTCAATTCGAACCAGTTATTTTATACACAACTTTCATATTATTTTAATTCAAAGTTTTAGGATAACCTGTGTATAGCCTATTCCAACCACAAGATGATTAAACCCAAATAAACAACTTTGACACCGATATCATTGGTAAACGATATGAATTGACGCCATATCATTGGTCGAGATCTTGAATAATCTATGATATTCACTATGGATTCGCGAAAAAATGGCGTTTTCAAAGTCTTCGGAGTTGTATTAGGATGTTTGAAATCTAAATTAGTAAGGTTCTTCAGACCGATTTCGGCCACGGCGGCCAATCTCAAGAGAGATTAGCAAACTGCGCAGGAGATATTATATTGCACAAGTGTGTGCAAAAACACAGGTGCACTCTGTATTCCCTAGCTCTTATAATCCGATGGGACGGCAATCCAATCCGACCGGCAAGAGTTCAGGCGCAGGACCAACAGCTTTACTTGCTTTCCGTGGAACGGGAGTGTATACACTTCAACTTCCAGAACCCGGACTGCTACTGAGAATTTTCTGACAGAAAAACTTAAAAACTTTTTATGTGCCCGACCTGAGAATTGAACACAGGACGTCCGGGTCAGCGGCCTTATATCTAGCCTTACGATGCTAACTATTCACCATTGTTTTTTTCTAACAAGAAATTTTAATAGCAGCCCCTGACATTGGAAGTCGATACTTTTAATAATCAACTTTGTTGGCTTTTACCTGAACTCCCGAAGTAATCTCATTTATTTTATTGTAATTTTCCGATCAACATTTACTCCGATTTCATGATGGCTTGGCCCGTTTGTTTTATCATATTCAGGCGTAGTCACTCATGCGAAAGGTTTTCATGAATTGAATAATGGCTTTAGGCATATAATACGTATCTTACAATGTGACGTCTTAAGCATAAACTAATATAATACCAACATTACAATGAGTGCATTCATCATTATTAGTAACTTAACGGCCCACAATGATACATAAGCCAAATACGATGCGATATATCGAAATATCGATTTGGCTATACGACAAGGATCAATTACAAAAAAATTATCCCATTAACGTAGAATCTGTGATTTGTTTATTTGATCAAATTTCCAAATGTAAAGTATTACAAAGAAAAATCACCATGCTGGGGGTACAAAGTAAAATCGCCGTGCTGGGGATTGACGTTCGCTGCGACCGTAGTCCAAGAAATTGCATCGAGGCTGTTATGTAAACAGTTTCACGGAAACTCGGAGTTCTGGACAAGGTGCGGCGTTTTTTCACGCCACAACAACTGTGCCTGTTGTACAAAACACAGGTACGGTCTTGCGTTGAATATTTCTCGCACCTTTGGGATGGCTCCGCTAAGTACCTACTGGAGAAAGCCTTGGATCGGTTGTTATTTCTTTCAACACAAACCAAAAATTTACAAGTAAGTTAATAAATCAATATAAAACCGTTTTACAAATTACACATTCCTGTGTGTTGACTTCTATTCATGTTAGTTTAACAGGGGCCGAATTCTACTAATCCATGTCGAACTACGTTACTTAATACGTAACATTAAATAATACGTTCCAGATTCAATTCCGATATCCAAATTTCGATCCAACTTTAAATAATCTATATTTATTCGAATCGGAACTGAACCGATAATATGTTAACATATACCGTTATGTCATTATCCAACTTAATAGTTAACTTAAATGGCAATAATCGTTTATTAAATTAAAGAATAGGAAAACGGATAAACGGCAACGATCACGCTTCGATTTGATTGCGATAAAGTGACAATTTGTAAGTAGAATTGGTCCCCAGTTTTACAGATTACCAGGCTCCCACTCGCACGGGCCGATGCAGTGGTAGTAATCAATATTGACTAAATTTAAATGTATTAATTTTATACATAGTAATATCATATCAAAAGAAAAGAAATATCGTGAGCCAGTAACAAATATAGAAATGAAATTATAATAATAGATGATATAATATTGTAAAAGTAAAAAAAAAATCTGATTAATTTGACAGATAAAGTGTTTCATCTTATTTTACACATAATGTATGTCTTCGTAATATCTAAAGTGTTCAACAAGTCATGACAATCACCTTTGTCTCAGCGTCAGGTCAAAACAAGACGTATCGACATTGTCTCCCACGTTCATTTCTTTCTTGTCGACATATTTTGTAGATAAAATCCGTTAGCACATAATTCTTTTATATTTAACATATATTTTATGTACGCAATAAATTATTTGTTAAAACAAACGTCTGCATAAGAATGAAATTCAATAAGAATTAGTGTACCGTAGTAGCTAAATAGTGTAGCTCATTTGTGAAATTTTCAAGTTAATGATGCTGACATTCTATTTTGATTATTGTATCCATAAAATTTAATAATCCTTATAGTCAATTTCACATATTATTTTACGCATGCATGTTTGGGTTCTGTGGCGAATTTCATTAATTCTTACGAAATAGCTCGACAAATACGATTATATTGACATAAATTGATAGGATCTGAGTGATGGTTTAAATATGGACCGTCGGGGCTGGCAATAAGGTTCTCGTTGCTCTGCGTATATAAAAGTTACATTTTAAAAGCCTTTTGCATATGTTTCGTCTAGAAGAATATATTAAAAGGGACGCGCAGAATCCTCGTGGTTCAGTACAATACTGTCCAACGTATTTAATGAAATATGCCATAGTATTGTAGCGCATCGAGCTTGTTCCGTCGGCATTGGCGAACCAGATTACTTCGCCGTATTACCTCGTCAGTAGAATATCAGATTTGTTGGGGAACTATTCGGAATTCTAAAAACGTAAGCTTCATGTCCTAGACCGAACAATCTGTTAGAGAACTATGTATGAGGTTTCCTAATACTCAAATATTTTATATGTTTCACATATATTTGAGCTTAAATTTGTCTGTTAATAAATTCAAATCTCATTTCAAAATGATTATAAAAGGGTTTATTTCTCAATTAATTACTTTATAGATGGATGACAAAAAGCGTGGAGTGCGTACAGATTCGTTGATTTTTCATGCAGGATAAATAATACATTTACAGTAATAGTAACAGTAACATCCTGTTAATGTCCCACTGCTGGGCTAACTCCTCCTCTCCCTTTTTGAGGAGAAGGTTTGAAGCTTCTTCCACCATGCTGCTCCAATGAGTAGATGGTAGAATACATATGTGGCATAATTTCAATGGGATTAGACAAATGCAGGTTTCCTCACGATGTTTTTCTTCATCGTCAAGCACGAGATGAATTATAAACACAAATTAAGCACATGAAAATTCAGTGGTGCTTGCCTGGGTTTGAACCCACGATCATCGGTTAAGATTCTTCGTTCTAACCACTAGGCCATCTCGACTTAATAAAACATTTAACTGTATTTAATTAACTATGTTAATTCATGGAAAAGAGTATATATATTGAGTTTCTTGTCGGTTCTTTTCGGTAGAATCTTCATTCCGATCCGGTGGTAAATGTACATTTATTTCAATACGTTATATGACGATTCAAAAGTGTTTTTATAAGCCCACTAAAATAAAGAATATTTTAATTTTGTATGTATTTTTTTATAGAAGATGAAGGTGGACGAGCGTATGGGCCACCTGATAGTAAGTGGTCACCAACGCCCTTAGACATTGGGAACTACGATCTTATGTCCCTTGTGCCTGTAATTACACTGGCTCACTCACCCTTCAAACCGGAACACAACAATACCAAGTACTGCTGTTTTGTGGCAGAATGTCTGATAGGTGGGTGGTACCTACCCAGACGAGCTTGCACAAAGCTCTACCACCAGTAAATATAAATAATATATATATTTTAAGTTTTAATATTTACACTTAGTTTTATAATTTACTTGTATGTGTGTGTAAATGTATGTGATTGATATTGGCAGTTTGTATGTATGTGTAAGCTATGAAAGTTTTATTTAATTTAACATAATGTATTTATATGCAAATAAAATGTATGTAAATTTTAGTTTTCTGCACTCCACCTCCATATATATGGCAAATCTCACAACCATTTTTAAAAGGTAACAAAGTTTCTCTTCACTTATTAATATATCACTTCACTTATTAGATATTATTAGTAATATGAAAACTGCTTCAACTGCAAACTTTAGTTTATTATTCAGCAATTTTTGCAGCACACATGCGGCATCAAATCGGCACGTCGCCTACGCGAATAGGGCACGTGATTAAAGGCTTTGGATTAATTAGTAAAGAAAAACAAATATCTTAGGAATAATTAGTAAAGAAAAAATAAATATCGTTATTGTACATTTTTGTTTGTTGATGTTTTTCTTTGTTTTATTTTTAAATAATTAATTAAGGGTACAAATCCGTTCACTCAATTATTGCTATAAACCTATTAAGCCGCCGATACGACTTAAAAGGTAACGAATACCTACATTTTTTGTAGATAAAAGCACAATTTATTTTACCTATTTTATAATTGAAGTGAAATTGGAAATTTAATTCAAGGATTGTGAAACATTTTATGTTATAATTACATGAATTAAATTACATAGTTTTAGTGTGAAAGGGGGATTATGCTTAAAAGTCATACCATAGAAACCGTGATGGCCTTTTATGTATTTTATGTACCCAGGTAGCGTTTGAAATTCATCGTTAATAAGCCTTCACATAATTGATGTAAATTGACAAATTGTATATGTACCAAGATTGTATAAGTTCAAACCTTTCTAAAGGAGGAGAAGATCTTTGTAATGAGACATTTAAAAGTTGATTTTACTTTTCTAGCAACATAATCATTATGTTTTAGTTTGTATAACAGATAATTCAATATTAAAATCAACATACATCATAAAGCACAATCTGAACTTAAAATCTTATACTACATATATAATTATGTAACTTCGATCATCAAAATAAAATTATTAAATATACTTTATGCGTAAGGTAATTAGAAATACATTTGAATAATTTTACAAGATTTACTAAAATGCAAGCCATCGCGTTGCGTCGTTTCAAAATGTATACCGAGAATAACAAACAAAGATATACAATAGGTACTCTTATCGCTAATTAAAATACATTACCGGATCACCCAGCTACAGTACAATTAGAAAGAGCGAAGACATATCTTGCAATGGAATTTTTTATTACAAGAATCTATTAGATGGGAATTTCTTTATTACTTTAAATGTAGTGAAATTATCAGATACCTGCATATTTAAATTCAGCTTTATTCATAATGTAATTAGTATCACAATTCTGTGAAATACGAGACAAGAAATTAAGGACAATATTCATTTATTTACTTTAATTCAGAGAACAACGGAATGGATAAAAAATAGAAGCTAACTAAAGGTCCTTTTTTCTTATTTATATATTTACACATTGTTAATATAATTATTAAGATTTTTACAGTCTTGTGCAGCGATTGTTTGATGATTAAAATAATAATCATCAAACAATAATTAAAAAAAAAACTTTTAGTATGCTTTTTTCCAACTAGAATGACATTTCATGCTTCTTACTTTAAAATCACAGACTTCCATTCCAAATTCCAATCATTTATCCTTTACTTATACTTAAACGCGAAGCCGCGGGTAACAGCTGGTTTTATATATATACGTTTTATATATATGGGTATCGTTCCAAAAAAAAGGCAATTTTTCAAGAAAGCAATAATAACTAATTGCACAACGGCAACTCGAAAATGCAGCGACGTACGGACCTTTATTAATTGGATGAAACCGATGTGTATTGATCTGTAGCTTCATTGCTATCAATATGAATCATGGGTTAATCTTATATCGAAATTATATCTACTTTTCCAGCCTTATATATCACGTGATAATTATATGTTTAACCCAAAATATATAATTATGTATATTAATATATTGTATTTATTCTTAAATGCAGATACTTAAATGCAGAGACTCCTGAATCGGTTGTTACGACACCAACTTTTTCTTAATATCGTATTAATAATAATTACGTTTACGTTTACGTTTTAGTCTAAACACTACAAAAGTTTTCGCTTAAACTTCTAAGTCAGTTCGCTGTGGAACAAAACAGCTTCATAACCAACAATAAATATGAAAACAAGTCTCTATTAAACAGTAGGTATGTTAATATTAATAAGTTATTAAAATGCAAAAGTGATTTTTACTTTATAAAAAGATTACATCAATTGATTTTGAGATTAGAATAGAATTCGTCAGGCGAAATATATTCGCATCAGAATGAATAAGGACATGCTGTAAAAATACTCGCCACAGCGGGCACTCGGACAGTTAGATTAATTAACAGAATATTCTATACCCAAGAGCGTTGGATCTATGTCGCAATGTTTGAAAGGGCTTTATAGTAACGATGGGATTTTATTTGCATTTTAAAACTTATGTGGGTTGTTTTTATTAATGATGAATGATAATAGTGGTTCTAGGTCTGACATGGGCTATTTAGTATTTTTATACTAGTTTCCCCCTGGCCTCATCCGCGTGTGGGGGGGGTCAGGTGTTAAGTACCTTATGTTATTGTCCTTGTGACTATGGGTATGCATAATATCATGAGGATCCGTTGAAAAGTTAAGACATGAAGGCGTAACAAACAAACCAAATTTCCCATTTATAATAATAGTAAAAGAATGTTGTGCCTTTGGAGATATTAGTTACATCTATATTTTAATCCAATAATAAATTATTCAAACATAGCCTTGACTTGGTTGAACTTTGTGCCCGACTGGGTTCAAATACACCACTACTCTACCGCCAAACAGCAATACTTAGTATTGTTGTATTCTAGTTGGAAGGGTATGTAAGTCAGTATAACTACAGGCACAAAGTACATAACATCTTACTTCCCAAAGTTTGTAGCTTATTGGTGATGTAAGAAATGATATAATTATCATATAAATGGTGACCGTTTACCATCAGGTGATCTATTTAACCGTCCACTTGTCTATAACATATAAAAAAATATAAATTAAATGCACTTTTTGCAATTCTAAGCAGTTGTTTTGATGTAAATCATTAGGATTAGAATAAATTT
This sequence comes from Nymphalis urticae, assembly GCA_905147175.2. NCBI lineage: Eukaryota > Metazoa > Arthropoda > Insecta > Lepidoptera > Nymphalidae > Nymphalis > Nymphalis urticae. The sequence goes on along the minus strand of LR989982.1, from coordinate 15,777,940 downwards.
AAGCATATCCTCATTAATACGATTACAGTTACATTTTAGACAAATTATAATATATTTGACGCATGAATAAAACATACGTGGCGTGCATGGGCGTTGAGGTAGAAGGGCGCAAGGGAGTGCACTTACACCTCCCTACTATGAAATGAAGTAGACAGAAACAACATATTGAGAAATACGTCCTTTTTTGTGCTAATTCATTCAAAACCTTGTTAAAATATTCACTCTTATCCTTTACACTTTTCCTGTAAATACTACATGCCTAGGTGATAAGCATCGCATTACCCATGGCTGACTGATTCCCCTTTTGCCGCTGGAATAGTTAAGGCAAGCTCGCATACCGCTGGATAAACATTTTATCAGATACTCGCTCGACGCCTACTATGATCAGATGATCAGTGACAGTCGCTTGCATCAGTGACGTTAAGTAAATGTTTATTTTATATACATATATAAAATTTTAATTACATAGTTTTATAGATTATATTTTATTAGCTGATGATATAATGTCAAGATCCCGATGCACCTCCTGGAATGTAATCCTGTCGGCGCCCACTGGCATGTGTAAGATCTACCATTAGCATATTAGGTCAGTTTGTATTTATTAGAACCTAAAGATACAAAATATATTCCTTAGCTCAATATCGTTTGCAATATATTGTTATTGTAACATATTATTCAAAAAAATCCCCGTTGGCTCATGAATGGCTGTCTCGTAGGTCTCGGAAACCCCAAGGCCCTGGGTTCAAATCCAAGGCTAAGCTAGTAAAAAAAATATATAGGGTTTTTCTGTCACCAATTATCCTATATTTGCGCACATACTTGTGCACTATATATGTCCCGCGCATTTGGCTTATCTCTCTTAATATTGGCCGCCGTGGCCGATATCGGTTCAGAGGGCATTAACATTACTATTTTTTAAAAATATTATGTGTTAATACAATATTCATGCCCGTGCGGAATGTTGGCAAGAATGCCAGCAGTATTTTCTTTGTTGACATGCAATTATGAACTCGACGAAATATGTTTCTTTACAAAGCTTTAGTTATTATAAAAATATGTTTGATAAAATAATAATTATAAATTGTAATATAAGACTGTGACCTTCAACTTCATATATCACGGGATGCACCGATGGTTGGCCCGCTTAAGCGTGCCTAAATTCCTGGTGGATTCTCGGGGTGCGCCGAGGTGTGCCCCGTTAACCCTAGTGGTGTTTACGAAGAAGAACGGGAAAGAAGGTGCGCATAGCGTCGGCGCCACTTACCCGGTCTCCTTCGGCAGAGCGGGTCAACGGCGGCACTCACCTCATGCTCTCGCTCCGCAGCCTCCTTCTGCGACATAGATTCTTGCAAAAAGAGACCTTCTCCATAACGGAAATATACTTTGATAGCCGGAAATATACTATATCTAGCCACCATTCCACGCAGTCACGTTTTGTACAGTAACAATTTTTCATTTATATGTGTGTATTAAAATTACATATTCAAATCCTATGCACATTAAAGCCTTAATAAATTTTTTTAGAAATGAAAGACTTATTTCTCAAATATACTCATACTATTACCGTCCTCAGCAATCGTAATGCATCAGAGCGACTGTTCCAAGTGACAAATAATAAAGTATTACCAGGATTTAATATATGTATTTTTTATGATTTACACTTTATTTGATGCCTTTAATTGAATATTTATACCTATACCTGTGATATAAGCAAATATATTTAATAAAAAATTGAATCTTCTATTTTTAACTAAGTTATATAGTAAAAATGTTACCAAAGACAAATTCACAATACGGAGCTCTAGTGCGGAAATCATAAATGGCATCCAGATGAGACTGGCCATTTTTAAATTAAATGCGATTAAAACCCGGTGCCATTAACGTGACATGACATGACATGACATGGATCAAAATGACTCCAATCTTCTATATAATAAAAAATGTTTTTTTGTATGTCCGTCCTCTATTAATTACTAAATCATTGGTCTGATTGTTATGGAAGTTAGACGTATTGTTCTGAGTACGCTCAGAAAGGTCCAAGAAAGTCTAAATTTTTTCATTGTATTTCAATATAAACGTTTTTTTTTTGTAAACCCTTAAACGATTTCTACCCATTCGAAGTCGGAATGAGTAGCTAGTTTATAATTTTTTTTATTAGTAACGTACAAACGGCCTTACTTATAAATGTTATTTAGTGAGTCCTTAGATAAACAATTGTATCTTCTTCTTTCGAATTAATAATGACAAAGAGAGCGAAACTAATGTTCAATTTAATAACCGCTAAGCAACGTTTATAGGTGAGCTCATTTATTTTCAAATTAATTGTTAATTTTAACATAAGAAATAACCAGTAATAAATTGAAATAAATTATTTCTATCTATAAAATAACATAACAAAAATGTTTTTTGAAATGAAATCTTAAGTCTGTTTTATATTTTAATTATCATACGTCGGGGCGTGCAGTGTAGCTGACAGTTAACACAGCGCGTAACGAAACTTTGAATGCAATATGGGAGCGGGCTGGTTTAATTTGGAAATTCAAAGGACACGGGAAAATGAACGATGCGTGGCAATTTCATTATAATTGTTGATTGTTATTTGGCAGCAATATAGTTTTCTTTAAAGTGAATAATTTGAGATACTTTGCTTGCCTTTTATTGTACCTGACATTCCTGAATAATATGAAAGTTTCTTGTCATCGAATATTTTGAATATTATAAAAAAATAGTCTATTTAAAAAATGCTAATATGACATACAGTGCTAATTTTAGAAATATTAACTATCCCATATAGGCAGTCTTGAACATTTACTACTAGTTGGCCAATTGGTAAACCCGCTTACTATTAAAATAAAATAAAAATATGGCCATCACTTTTTAGTGATGGTTGAGATTTTGTTCAGCAGAGGTGTAACATCGAAATTGGTGGTTAAAAGAAAACCAATAAAACTAGAATAAAGTGAATAATAACACAACGTTTCCTTAATAAAATAAATATTAGTTTCTTATTACTATATATTATTCGCACCACGCACACACAAGGGAGTAGAAAGGCATAAGTGGGCATCACGCCGTTTCCCGTCATGGCATACGAGTCAGTCTTACCCCCAAACCGCGCCAATAGATGTTCAGATTAAAAAAGACGTTAATGCTTTGTTGAACAACTTAATAAACAAACTCACAAGCCAGTCTGTACTATGTAAGTACTGTGTAAACAATGTATGATATTTGCAATGTCATTTTGTTAGTGACTTAGCGTAACTTATGAATAGTTACCTTCAAACAATTAATGACCTACTGCATACGCCCCAAAGTTTCCGTTTTCAATCTTAAAGTATTTTGATGGTTGTTAAAAATTCACAACACAAAATTTTCAAGACAATCAGCACGTTTTGTTCGTTTTTTTCTTTGTTATTGATTTGAATAATTCTATCGATAAATCTATTATGATGATGTCCTTCTGACCTATTCAATACAAGAGAGATAGAGATAGAGATAGAGATACAGATGCACTCTCTATTCCTTTACTTTTATAATCCGATGGGGCGGCAATACGACACGATCGGAAAATTTTAGGCGCAGGATTAACGCTTTAACGCGGTCTACAAGCTTCCAACTTCTAGACTCCGAGTCGCTACTGAGATTCTTCGACACAAAAAACCCAATAACTTTTTATTGACCCAACCTGGGGTTTTAATCTTGGACCTCGGGATATGCAGCTGTTAGACCAACGAGGCAATCGATGCAAATATCTTATATATACTCGTGTATAATCAATTATGTCGATATTTATTGATGCTTATAATAGAAAGAAAAAGAAAAGCAACGGTCCCTAGGTCTCACTGCAGTGCAAAGCAAAGTGCAAGTGCAGTGCACTCTTGCCTTCGTTAGGTTTAGCAAAGAGCTTATTTCTAAATCTCGGTTCGTTATGTGCGAGTAGGATCATCCAATTCGCATACGTTGTCTCACGATGTTTTCCGTTAACAAAAGGACTATCTGTATTTATCCAAATTTAGCCCAATTTAGTAAAAATATAATATACATTTGAATCTATTTTAAAATATGTATACATATATTACTATTTTTTTTTTCAGCTAAGTTTGTACCTTAGTTGCAAAATAAACTTTAAGTATTTATTATTATTACCGTAACACCCTGTGAATGTCCCACTGCTGGGCTAAAGGCCTCCTCTCCTCTTTTTGAGGAGAAGGATGAATTATAATCACAAATTAAGCACATGAAAATTCAGTGGTGCTTGCCCGGGTTTGAACCCACGATCATCGGTTAAGATTCACGTGGTCTTACCACTGGACCATCTCGGCTTTATTATTACAAGAATATATAATTAAGCAAATACTATGAAATAATAGAAAAGCATATTTCAATCAAAAGGGTATAACTAAAGCCGGTAAAACAATGCGAGTGATACTTATGATTCAAATAATTGAAATGAACAATCTAAATATCCCCAGCTGGCCAGCTAATCTACTCATGACCTTGATCAAGCTGCAATTGATGCGCTTGACAAACAATTACGATAAATGCCATCAATGATTATGCCAAATCCTTGTCAAAGGGAATGAAATGAAACAATGTATTTACAAAATGAAACGTATATTGGATATTTGTATCCTATATATCAATTCAAATCATAATATTTGTATTCTAGTAAATCTACAAGTAATTTTCATCGTAATGTCATATCAAAGGCCCTAAAACGGTAAGTTTTTATGTTAGTAATACTAAAAAAGGTTACTTTTCAATGTGCACACCTTTATTTTGTTTTATTTTATAGGAAGCCAACAAAATTTACAATGTCAAAATAACAATTACAAATAATTAAGTATAGGCTTACTCATCATGCAATTTCACAAATTCAGCTTCGCTGACTCCAACTTCACATTTTTAAAGATATCGCATAAGCAAAACAATACGCATGCAAATTAACCAAAAATAATGATATAGATAATAAATTTAAGCGGGTATACGACGTCACTCATTAGAATAGCAACACCACACAACCTGATGTATGTCATATAGGTTGGTCGGTTGTCAGACGTCAAGTTGTGTAAATATATTCAATGATGGTAGGGCTTTGCAAAGTAGGCCTTGCAAGCTCGTCTGGGTAGGTGTCACCCACTCATCAGATATTCTGCCGCAAAACAGCAGTACTTGGTATTTTTGTGTTCCGGTTGGAAGGGTGAGTGAGCCAGTGTAATTACAGGCACAAGGGACGTAAATCTTAGGTTCCAAGGTTGATCGCGCATTGGCGATGTAAGCGATGGTTAACATTTCTTACAGTGTCAATGTCTAAGGGCGTTTGGTGAACACTTACCATCAGGTGGCCCGTATGCTCGTCCGCTTTCCTTTTCTATTAAAAAAAAATAAGATGGGTGGCTATTTTATTGTACAGAAGACTCAGGAAGTATGGAAACATAATGGTGTATACGTCAGTAGTGCGTGTGATCGTTTGTCGAGTGACACACTTGGATTCTTGGTCTCTTGCTCTCAGGACAGCGCCAGCGCCAGATGTGCGCACTGAATGATATAATAAAATCAACATGTTGGACGACAATGGCGGCCATTTACATGACAGTCCATTTGAACCAGCGACTTTTATATATATTAGATTAATAATAAAAGCGTGTGCTAGCTAACCTGTTTTTAATTTTCATTTTTATTTATATAAGCAATTTAGACGAAATAGTATAAACTTGAATTGATTTAAAGATACACTTTTTTATTTCTAAGTAGCATAACGATCGAAAATTCAGAATCAGAATTTTAATTATTTCTACAATCAAAACAACCGGTAAACAATTAATGCAAAAATCAAAACAATCAGAAGTCAAGAAATCGACTAACTAATCGACAACTATTGGTTGCGCGATAGCTTCGTTTCTTTCTCGCTTTTCCACCTTAGTTTACTATACAGATGCATAAGGAAGTTCGTCTCGCTCGGTTAATCTGTATGTGCCAAATGCACATGAGTGGACATTTAGTCGCTATATTCCTGACGTCATGAAGTTGAAGCTACGTATCATACGAGGTTAGAAGATTGAATTTGCTTTCGATCGGAGAATCGCAATTATTACATGATTAATATGTTTCATTGTTTAACCATTAATTAAACTTCCCCTTTGAGTCCCAACATAAAAAATAATTTATGAATACTGCAATTTTATTTGTAATATTTCTTATATAGCGAATACGCTTGGTGCGAGTATGTCTGCCCGCCTGTCTCCGCAGGTACCAAACACTCTTAAGATATTCTACCACAAATAGCAATACTTACTTGTTGTGTTCCGGCTTGAAGGGTGAGCGAGCCAGTGTAACAAAACGCACAAGGGACGTAATACTCCTCAACAAGTTCCCAGGTTTGGAGGCACAGTTTCAGTGCCATAGACAGTAGATGGTGACTATTTTTCATCGGGTGACATATCTGCCGGCTTTCACACTTATAAAAATCGAACCCATGATACAACTTTTACAATCAAAACCAAATCTAATGTTTGATTAGTAATTTTCCTCTTAATTCACTCCTGTAACATTACGATTCAAAGGTGCAATAAGCGCCTACTCTAAACTCTAACAAGGTAAATTTTGATTTAATTGCGTAAAAAGAATGCGTAATATGATTGATACGATGCTTAATCGATAAATAGTAAAATAAGAATTAAGACATTACAAATTCAAAACTACTTACAGGAAAATAAACATACGTGACAGTTTAGTATACACTATATTGTTTTAAATCTAAGATAAATAGATATATAGTACTAGAAACCAAATGGCTGTAAGCGCCGCTGAGCAAGAACAAGTAAAAAATATATTTTATTATCAAGTAACATTGCTTATCTTATTATTACGCGACTACGTAGATTTACTTTTCCTTAGAACGCAACAAATAAATCGCTTTAAGCGCACCTCGTATGTAGCATATCCGTTAAAACTCTATTTAACCAATTCTTAAAATGATCTCCTTGACTAACTACCCTTTTCTTCCTTTCACTTTACTGAATCTCACCTAATATCAAGCACGTTTATTAATTATTATGATAATTATATGACCATGTGTTTTTTTGGTGGGCTTACCATTTCGATCAATGAAAACCTCGTAAGAGTTGAAAAAGAACTAAAAATATTTCATGAAGTATCCACCTGGTCCCATGTAAGGTCCACTGAAATCTTCCCCTTCGTAATATCTAAAATGGCTTAATATCAGTCAGCCTCGTTCACCATCTAAAGAAGATTTTTTTTTGCAATTCCGTCGCAGTAAAACGCAAAAGCGGAGCAGTAGCTCCGCTTCTAGTCTATCTAGTAAGATTAGATTAGAATAGTCCTCCGGTTTCTTAACATATCATCTTAATCCCGTTTGTCTCCCCTACCGGGGCGCAATCCAACTTCCGGTAAATATTTATTTATATTATAAGATTATATATAATAATGTACATTTTATAATGCACGATTATCTGGCTGGTCACCCATTACGTCATCAGATGCCAATTGCCAATGACCAATCAAGCTAAAGCGAAACTATTTAGTTTAACTTTGATCAACGTTTCAGAAACTTCAGATGGGTACGACTATGTTACATTATGGGGCAGGTAATAACGCCTGATGAAGTTGCTCGACGGACTACATGCACGTACAATATAATTACTATTTGATTCAAAGGAAATAGAGAATATAAATTTATAATTTTGAATTTATATAGTAACCAAATAGTATAATAGTATAATATAGCATTAGTAGATAAAACATTAACGAAACACGTGACGACCGGCAGGTGTGAAATTTAAATAATTAAAAACATTGTTAGGATGTGTGTATTCTGAACCGTTAATTCTTAAAATCTAGCTCGAGTTTCCATACTCGTTTTCCCACCTGTTGAAGCTATCAAGGCCAGTAAAGCTAAAACGAGAAAAAAGCATGTAAATATGATGTTTTAATGATTAAACTAAGATTTTAATGAATATACAAGTTGTTCGAATAAAGTAATCTATTTTAAAAATAATCTTATTTCTTAATCTTGTTCTTAGTTTGGATTGTTTTTTATTAAAGAAATGAATATTTGAATGAAGTTTTATATAAATAATAGGAAGCAAGAGAACGTAAGTAATAAATGAGAAAACCTTATTGAATCTTGAATTGCTAGCTCCTTCCTGCAGGTGGGCGCTAATGGCTGCGACACAGTCTAACCAATGTAAGTCTGACTAATGTTGCTGTTAACAATTGCATCTGTTAATATAAGCGTGTGTTATGCTCCAAAAAAATAGTATACTAATTCGTTTTTCTTATTGACCGCCGTCAAATTTCTAGATGTTATATAACGCGTTTTTAGTGTAACGAGACGAGAACGTGACGTCTTTACTAAAAAAGTTATATTATAATTCATTTGTAAATTATTATTTTTTTAATCGTCTATTATCATATGATTAACACCTCCATTTTCATATCTATATCTGATTCTTGATTACGCTTATCATATGAGATGAAGAACTATGATGAGAAAATATACACTTTTCTTCATCAGATAGCTTATATTATATCTATAAAGAAAATACACCAATGTTAAGCCCTCGACTTAAAAGAAACATGTTAATGAAACAATGAATAGACCTTCTACAAAAAGACATCACAATCTTTGTAATTCATATACAATATAGTTACAAATATTTCTAACATTGAAACTAAATTAAAACTTTAATTTCCAATAAATATTATGGAAAAAATATTTAAGTATTATATTACATATTTCTTAAATTATAATGAATCCAAATGACATATATGACTTTATAAATTATGATCGCGTCGAACGGTGACGAAAAATGCTAGCAGTATTTCGCCTTTGAATCGCAATTCCGATTTCAGTTCAGAGGAGCGTATAATAAACTACATCCTGTCATTTGTGAAAAATATTGCGAAATAAAAAAACATCGGCTAAGTTAAATGGAATCGATATTTTTATCATTTGCAGTTGAAATTAGATTTACTGTAAGGTAACTTACTATATACGGTACATAAGAAATAAGATGTAGTTCATCTACCGTCAAAGTAAGAAGGCTAAATGAGCCAGTGTAATTACTAGACAATTTTTTTTCACTAAATAGCTTTTTGTATTGCTGGCAAGGGACATGACTCTACTCCCTCTGATGGTAAGTAGTAGTAGAGTCCAAACGCGACGACGACCAGTACAGTCGGGAAGAATGTTCTGCACTTGCCGACCCCGCAGTACCGGCCAGCAGAATGCCTACAATATATCGAAAAAACTCTCTAACATTCAAATTCATTCATCAACTTTAAATGAATATTTATCTAATCATGTTAAATGATTTAAAAAATAATATAATTTTTAAAATAGTAAAATTTCGCTTATGGTAAATGGGGTATTAACCCTGTCTTATTTTTACCTCTCCACGACCGGACCACTGAACCGACTGAAATCAAGGCCTGTATAATGACCTAAGCATGTAGAGGATCAACGGGGGAAATAAATTAAACGTGGCTGGAATCACTAAGCACAACTATGTTTATATGAAGTTCGATACCATTTTTCTTAGTATGTTTCTTTTCGCTGAGTATATTTTGCTAGTAATTGTTTGGAGGTGTTTCTTTCCGACCCGATTGCTGGTAGATCTTTTTTTTTGACTTTAGTTAATTAAAAAAATAAAAACTATTTTAACCATATACTTGACAATCGATATCTATATATGAAATTTAATTAAATTATACTCAAACTCAACAAACACGAGAAAACTTTTGCATTCAATTACAAATGCGAAAGTTCAAGATCGAAAACCCTTAAGAGACTAAACAAAGTGAATGCGTTGCAGAACTATTTGTCCCGCTTTGTCTACACGTGACCGAGCAATGGTTAATGAAAATGCCTTGTTTTTATTAGTTATTTCTCGTTCAATCCCCTTGTGTAAGAGAAAATCACGTTCAATTAAAACAACAAACAATCAGTTCGTATTTACACTCTGGACAAATGTTCAAAACAATGTAGGCGATTTCAATAATTTTAAAATTCAATTATTACAACAGTGTGTACATAGCCTAAGGAACCTAGAAAAGTCACGATTTGCAAAAAGGAAATTAACAAGAAAATGCATTTTCCTTGGGAATCCTTCACGATTCGCACCATAACTGACAGTCGCATCAAGATGTCGCCTTATAAACTATGGAACTTAAAGTGCAGCGGAGCCGTACTTGTTTGGAGTTGACATATTGCGACGGAAATTAAAAAGCCCTGAGCGCAGAAACATGGTAAGACTATGAAGGAATTTATTATCTGAATCTTATTTACTTTTATCAAGAGTGACGTTAGAATTGTATTCAATTCACCAGTCAGGAAATAAATCCAATATTCAAGTAGTTGGCGTTACATTTTGCAAGATTGCAGAGTTAGTATTCTTGTTGACATGAAACAAAGCTCTGTCGCTTTGTATGTATCTTGCGTGCTTCGAGCTGCATGACAACTTGGTACTGCATATTATGTTATAAACCACATTCGAATCCAACTTCTAGGGCAGTGAGCCGGAAAATGAGCTGGAAAGTGGTCAGCGCTGACATCACGACTAAGTGTTGTACGTGTAGTTTTAAAGTTTGTATGTAAGTATGAAGCTTTTATATTCTTAAAACCAAACAAAATCACGAATTTAACTGATTCATTTCAAAATGAATATTTTATGAATAATTCGAGGGCAGCTTTTGCTTAATTTTTTTTTGGTTTAAATAAATTAACGAATGCTTTTTACATGAAAAACATTAAAAAATAACTAAAAAAATTTGATAGACTGACTTATTTAATACTCAGAAATATAGTTTATTTCTCTTAGAAAAGCAACGCTCCACTATGACATGATAAAATGTAGATAAAGTTGGTTAAGTAGCACGATTTCACTTTAGGTAAAAATTTCAATTGATGCTGATAAATATATGCATTTGTTTTTTTTTAAATAATTCTATGGGAATCAAGTTACCTTAAAAGATAAAATATTTACAATTCGTCCGTACTCGATAGCGAAGGAATTTTGTGAGGAAAACTGTGTTTAGTGCGAAAAATGATATGCACATTTCTCAATATGCATTGGAGGAATGAGGAATGAACAAGAATGAGAAATATCAAACAAAATATCCAGTAAATATTATACATGTAACAAAGAATGCATTGAATCATTCAGCCGTGATAAAAGTTTGAAAATTTCATATTGTACTCGGAATACGCACGCTATATTGAAAAGAAATAAGATTTTTAACGTCGGTACTTTAAAGTTCTTGTATTTATTTTATCTCGTAGTTTCCTTTCTCGTAAGATTCTTCTCGTCAACAATGTTCAAACAACACGCTCTAAGACGTTGTTACTTATAAATTTTCCTATTAAATCGGAGAAAGAATTTTCAAAGAATATACGACGTACATATTAACCGAAGATTGCAAATTCAAGCATCACTGAGTTCCTCAAGCGACAAGTATTTACAGTTCATTCATGTTTGCTTGTTAGAAATAAAAAGCGACGTCATCATATCAACGCCCATTGTCATTCAAAAATTGATGTGGTTTCACACACATGAAAAGATCAAATTGTTAAACAAATTTTGTAACGAAATTGCATACAAATCTTATTTGTAACTAATACTGCGATTTTTAGATTAACTACGAGGGTGAGTCAATATTCTTATTCAAGGAGGTTCTTATAAGCATTTAAAATCGTACTTTTCAATCAATCAATCGATTTAAATAAATGGAAAGCTGGCATAGTTTGGGTTTCTGCAAGTGATTCAATTTATATGATATTATATTCAAGATATAAAATTAATTATAAAATGAAATACGACAACTTACGATTTTGTATAATTTTACAAAACTTTTTAATTTTGGATAAGATTTATACAGACCTCGTACTATAATTAAGACTACTTATTTAACATATTATAATTTTTAAATTAATGTAATTTAATACTTTCGAAAATAAAATTTATTCTATAACTGAATTGATACCTCCAGTGCCTTGTCCACTATTATGGATCACAATGGCTTTTATATGACACTGGCTGTCTATCTATTGTGCAAGTATTGTGCTGCTTGATGTGAACACTGATATATATTGTGTGTATGGATTACAGCGTGGGAGGAGAGAATGTTACATTATTTCTAGAACATTTATGAGCACTTGTTTTGTATTAACGCTATTATTTGAAGAAAAGCTCCATTGTTTTGTCTCAGTGATTTACTTAATAACAAACAATACGTGTTAAAACCAGTCACCTGAAAGTCTAAAGGCGAGGCTAATGGCTGAAACATTATATTATTGTCTCCCCCATATTGTTTTAAAATATTATCCCCGATACCTATTTTTCCATAATGATACTTAGAATTAGTTGTAAATATATTAAAAGTCTACTTAAGACTACATGAAGCGTAAAACGTTTTGACAGTGCTATTGATTTAATATAAGTTACGTCAAAACTTATATTCATAGTAAAAAAAGACTGTTTTAATTAAGACAAAAGAGGCCGATATACATATATGACATGATTTCCAACCAACAGTAATTGTTTTATAATGTGGGCTTAAAATCAAACGTCCGTCGTACTGTACGAGTATATTCTAAAACTGTTGGTCCAAATTCAAATATTGCCATATGAGTTTTATATATAAACGGACGTTGGTTTTAGATTAAAAGACTTTGACACCGTTTGACCAATCACCATGAAATTGGCACATACGTATGTGGATTTTTTTATGGTTAGGGTTTTTATACTATCCAATTTTTTTTAATTGACTCTACTCTCACACCCTGCAACATGCTATGAACGCTTAGTATACAGACGTATGTATGTATGTATGTATACTAAGCGTGCTTAAGCAATCATGAAGGAATCATATTCCATTATTTATATGCGATTAATACACACAACTAAACTACCGTTAAGCCAAAAATTTGTAAGCCAACATTTGTTTAAAAATTTAATTAGTTACTACCTTTTGTTTCTGTTTTTGTTCTTTATTTAAATATTTCTATTTTCTGCTTTTATTTTATAATTTGTATATTTTGTAATTGTGTTTAGTAATGGTGTGTGTTTGTGTATTATGTACAACTGTTAGAGATCCAATTAAATAAATAAACATTAAGTACTGGAATTTTTTTGAAATGACACTCAAAACATCAATCTTTAGACCACTATCAGAACAAGCTGCTAAAAAATACGAATCAGAGATTCTGAAACGCTTAAAGAGGCGAGGTGCATTTAAATTATGTTGATATTCTATTTCTTTGTTTTTCGAAAATTAAGCTACACTTATTTATTTATAGTCATATTTAAGCGGAGTATTTACATTATTTTTATCAACTTCAATTTATTTTTTGGAATTTTGTTTTAAAAAAGAATATTGTTTTTTACCACACGTAGCTGTCGTATTGTCGTATAAATATTGTCCGACTAAGCTCAGAGCTTATTCCACAATGTTCAATGCAGATTAGTAGATACACAGGATACACATTTCCATCCGGCAGATTTCCATCCTCGCATGGTTTCCTCTAATGTCGGGTACGAAATGAATTGTAGACACAAAACATGAAACCTATGTGATGCTTGTCTGGGTTGGAACTGGCAATCTTCTTTAAGATTCACGTGTCCCACTAGGCTATCTTGGTTCATTTAATTACAACAAAATAAAGCAATATCAAACATTCCTCTGCGTATACATTTTAACAATAAACTTAACATTTTTTTATTACGTCGAAAAAATGTTAAATTGTAAATAAATTAAGTCAGCTTTTACTATGTTGTACAAAAATAATGTATTTTTAATTTATTAAAGCAAGTATATATTCTAGTTTGCTCATGTGTGTAATTTAAAGGAAACTATTGTAGAATATGCTAGTTTTCCTTTAGTTAGTCCCTTAGAACTGAAATATTTTCTTTTATTTATAATTGGAACCAATTTGCAGGTGTAACCTACGAAATAAAAAATTAAATATCAATGTATTAAAGATCAATCAAAATATATACAATTAAATTTATATTTAATTATTCTAAAATATAAACAGAAAAAAAGTGAGTTTATATTGTATCGACATCAAGGTTTGAGCTGAGGTATTGTATTTAATTCATTGGAATAATATCTATCGCGTTATGTTTGATTGTCAATATTTGTCCCCAACAAGAAGCTAGCAAACAAAAATTAGCTAAAATGTAATAATTCTCATATGTCCCATTGCGAAGCAAACGTAGAAGACGTAAGAGGAGACTTTTTCTTCTCTATAGGTAAGATACATCATAAAATCAGCTCATAAATTGAATATTTCCGTTATTATTCGAAGTGGAAAGCACCGCGTAGCAATCAACCGCAAAGATACGGTTACATTAATGCAAGCAAAACGATTACTACAAGACTCTACGCTTTTAGCTTACCTTAATACCTACATTCAGTTTTTAGCTTCATAAATTTTAATAATTTTTATCGATGGTTCGAATTAATTGTTATAAAAAGTTTATTTAACAAAGGCTCCGTGATAATCGCATCATTTGTTGATGATACAGGAAAAACATACTATAATAATTTAAATATGAAAGTATGGGTATAGACTCAAAATTATTTGTACCAATCTATGCATCACAATGAAAAATTCAAGTGAATTGTAGACAATTACTATTATTGGAATGGACAAATTATTATAATCATATGATAATTTTATTTTAGAGACTTTTTTTTTATAGAACACGAAGGCGGACGAGCATATGGGCCACCTGATGGTAAGTGGTCACCAAACGCCCTTGGACATTGGTACTGTAAGAAATGTTAACCATCGCTTACATCGCCAATGCGCCACCAACCTTGGGACCTAAGATTTTATGTCCCTTGTGCCTGTAATTACACTGGCTCACTCACCCTTCAAACCGAAACACAACAATAACAAGTACTGCTGTTTTGCGGTAGAATATCTGATGAGTGGGTCGTACCTACCCAGACGAGCTTGCACAAAGCTCTACCACCAGACTAGCAAAAAAGTGGCTGGTACCATCTCAAGGGAGCTTTCAAAAACCGTCACCAATACTAAAAATTTAAAGTTAACATTTTGATGTTATAATCGTGTAATAAATATGCACCGGAATATATAATATGTATATATAATATGATGAAAAACTTTTATTTAATATAGATAGGGATGGTACGAATGTTCTCAAAGGATAGCAATTGCTAACCACCACCCATTGATATTGGCAATGTGATTTAATCATTCGCCGTAAATGCAGTCCCTTGTGCTTGTAATTACACTGGCTCACTCAAGCTTCAAACTGAAATACATCAATACAAATTATTCCTATTTTGCGCATGAATAATTGGAGAAGTACGCCCTGGGATCCACTCAGACATACTTGCACAAATCCACAACACAGAGTAACGTTTGCAAATTTAATTTGGTGAATTTAAAAAAAATCGCAATCTTGGTGATCATCACCATCACCAATAGCGTTAAACACATTGATACCAGGAATAATATAATAGTATTTATTTAAACAACAGAAAAAAACAATCATGTTAAAGTTAAAGAAATCCTTTAAGATTTAGAAAAAGAACGGCGTAACTGAAAGTAGGAATAAAAGACCGGGTAATGATCAAATGACAGAATTCTCTAAAACTGTATTTTCTCATAAATATCTACCCCGTGTCACAGTTCATCTTACCTGTGCTTAAACACTTTCTCTTTTATAATAAATAATATGCAAATCGGAAGTTAGAAATTTATCATAAAAATGATAAAATAAATATTAAAATATATTAAATATTTAAGACTAAGACTAGGAGGCTAATAGAAGATAGAAGACTAAGAGGATAACCGGTCCTGAGATGGGAGGAAAATTCTGCATGCGAAGCGTTTACCTTCGATATGAGTAGGCGACTACCTCTTAAGAATTCAGAACATGATATTACCTATTAAAAGTTAAAACCTATTTAACATTCTACAGTTGAAGTTTAAACTATTTAAAAATATATGGTCATAATTTTACTACCTTAATAAGTAGTACGTTGCAACACCATATTGGACTGGTCTAGCATATAAGGCAGCAATTCTCGAGGTCTTGGGTTCAGTGCTTTGAGCATGCCCTTCTAGGTAGTTATTAGTTAGTTAATTAGTATTGTTATGTTCTAATTTGAGGGTTAGTGAGCAGTACATCTACAGCACAAGGCATATAATATAGTGGCGAATTGGCGATGGCTGGGATGGTTGATATTTCCTACAGCGTCAATGTATATGGGAAGTGGTGAACATTTACCATCAGGTGGCCCATTGCCACCAACTCACCAGCAATCCGAGTTGACAGTGTTTAATTTAAAAACTTGTCTTGCACAGCTCGATGATTGATCCTTCATCATCAATCTATCGGGTTATGAGAGTGAGAAAATAGAGAACACATGTGGTGTTTGCATAAATATGTATTTATTATAATATATTTAAGATCCATTCAGTTGGCTAGTCTATTTTGAGAATGGCCATCGTACTCAATACCAGTCAGGAGAACACCATAAAAAGTCGTTACTAATACCGGAAACTTAGACAACAATTATCAAAAATCATTTGTGGAAAATTATAACTCAACCGCATGACATATAACTTAAAACTTCCTGTATTCATTGTTTGGTAATACATCAAGCGGCTATAGATAGTTTAATTGTGGGTAAACAAAATAAGCCACATATAAATAAAAGAAGAATGGAATCTCTCCTTTAAACAGACGAAAAACGGAGAATATACGCCATGCTCAAATACCAATAAATAATAATTTTAATGGAGAACGTTCGATGTTGAGTGGTATCTGCTAATAAGCTACAACTAAGTGTGTAGCAAATACCTCGTCAAATACCTAATGATGTCGAAGACTATTAATCTCTAACAAGTATGCCAACATCCATATAAATCTTCCGGCGTGATGCCTCCTTAAAATGTGGTTGAAAAATCCGACATGATTATCGTTGAAATATTCTTCGAATGTATATTCGATGATAACACGACGTATACACTAATTCTCGTCGTGATCCGTCGGGCGGTACAGAAATTGATGTGAAAAATTGAAAATTAAATACGAGTCAAAATCCCTTAATTTCAAACATATATCTTCATATCCATTTATCCGTATGACTCATATTTTGCCGCGTCTCTTACGCCGTGATGCTCTATCTCGCCGATATTCTCTACATACTTAATCTCTTGTATTTGTCGTGTATACACTAAATACTTCATTGCTATACATTATTATAATAAGAAAATATGAAAAGCACGAACCGTTGTTAATTTGGAACTAACGTACGCATGATTGCCGTTAAAGTAATTGAGGTACTTAAAGTTATTAAAATATATAAAATAAATAGTTGATAAAATTTTATTGACACACACAAAAGACATGAGTAAACTAAATCTAAAATAAAAACAAACTCTAAATTATAAATTGATAGACAAAACACGCTATCCAAAAGACTGACCTGTGGTATTGTACATAAGACGCTGGCACTATTTCCTCTCTGAACCGCGAGAGTCAGTTTTTGGGCTAAGTAAGCGCCAGCTTTTGGGTCACCAGAAGTATAACCACTTTATTTGAATTTTTTATTTCTTTTTCTGTATCAGACGACCATGGAACTAATGTCAAAAAACGTTGGGTTAAAATAAATATTCTCGGCGCTTGAGTATTTGAGCATTATGACCAGCTGCACTGGCTTTACGAGATGTATTCTGGATATAAATATACTTATTAAAATTAAAATATTCTTATTTATTCGTTTTCTTTTATTATTTAGTTAATGTATATATACACATATTTATTTAAAACATATATCTCATAGTAAAAATTAGCATTTCCACAAACTTTCAAGGCGAACCATCCAAAAATATACGGACTTCATTAAAAGGTATTGATGTTTGGGGAGGTTGTAATTGAGTTGTACTAAACCAAATACATCCTGACACTGGAAAACACAGGAGAATGATAATGAAACCGCACATTGCAAAGTCGGTCATGAATTGTTTACACGATTCAGACATAGTTTTAATGTCATATGATTTGCCGTTTATACGTCAGTTGAAACTAAAATCTTACAATAGGAATATAGGAACAAAAGTAATCAATTACAAAAAATAAAATAACTAATATAAAAATCGACGATGTGAGCCCCCTAGCACCCCCCGTTAGTGCTACGCAGGGCAGGGCGAGCTATATAAACTACCGTCCACCTCCATCGTTCTCAGATGAGGTTCGCTCTCCGTGAAAGTTCGACGCGAGCTTTTGACCAGCCGCTTTGAAACTTAACAATATTTCAGTGATAGTGTTTTTTTAACTGCGGCTTTCGGTCGAGCAATTTCGTTTTAAAAAGATATTTAAGATCCAGTCGAGCAGAGGAGTGCAGAGCCGAGGACGGTAAGTATACTAATCCTTAATTGCATTTTTCAGAAATTCGTGTTTGGAAAACTTTTCAAGAAAAAAGTTTATACTGGCACAGCGATTGCGTATGGTTTTATTAAATATTGCCATCCCATCAGTCTAGATTATAACAAAATACAAATACTTGGTTACTGGGTCAAGAAAAACGATAAGCGAAACGTTTATAAGTTAATAAATTTACAAACATTTATTGTTCTAATTTTTAGCGGAAAAAAAATCCTGATCCGACGGACATTCATTAGAAATTACTCTTAAATAGTATAACGTACCTCATTTATATATGTAAATACAATTTGTTTTTGCGGCGAAAATAAGCGTTAAAAACTCAAATTTTCAAATTTAACGCTCAAGCGTTATATTAAAACTTTCACATTAATCGCGCAGCGTGTGAATGAGATAATTTTACATTTGTAGTTTTTCTTGTGACTGTTAATTTCTACAAAACGGCTATTAAGTATCAAAAATGTACCCAAGTGTACTTACATAATTGCTACAATTCCATCTCTCGCTCGCTGGGAAAGAATTGAACCCGTAATTAATGAAAATTACCTCAGCTGGGGGGTTTAGCCGTGGCCAATGAGTTTCCAATTTATTCGACCGTCGGACTTATTACTATTTGCAAACATTTATTGTTTAGAATGCTTAACTGTTTTACAAACATAAATTTAAACTAGAAAATATTTTATTTGTTCCGACGGACATTCATGAAATACAACCAGTTATTTTTTTTACAATTGTCACTGAAAAACTGTAAATTGTATAACAAAAAACTGTAAATATAAATATTTTAAATTTAACGGTCATGTACCTTTTGTTAAGTAGAAGTCACGGGTTAAAAAGAAGTAGGTGAGTTTCGAGGGCTCCATTTACTACGACCATTTTTCGAATTATAAAATTTGCAGTCTTTCAATTCGTTGGGATATTCTCTTCAATATTAGTGATCAGGCTATTACACACGAAGCCGCCGACGGGACTGCACCGGACCGCGGACAAATAAAAAAAATAACAAGTCATCAACAAAGTCAAGCAAAATATGCTTTAACCAAGCAGGTTTAATAGACCTTAACTTTTTAATCGTAATTTTGCAAGATTAAAATAAATTTAAAGTTACCACCGGTTCAGAAAGTGGATTCTGCTGAGTAAAACCACCAAAAAACTCAGTTGTTAATCTTTTCAACCAATTAAATTATAGGCTGTAGATTTCTTGATCAAACTCAATTAATTTATTAAAAAGCAGGATAGGATATCTGTATTTTTTTTTCTTAAATAAAATAGAAAAAAATTGCAATTTAAATGCAATTTCGGTGCCACTACGTTGCAACAGATCATTGTTATAATTATATTGTAGTATTGCAATCCAGCATCGGTACTGTTCCGGCCTTATGGTCAAGAAGCTAAATAGCCAATTTTTTTTTAATCGACTGACTGGAGCTTTATCGATAAAGCTTAAAAAATGAAAGCGTTTTTATGATAGCTCCCACGGTTTCAATATTATCGACAATGTGCTTTATGTTGGAAACGTACCAGTAACAAACGTCCTTATTCATATGTGAGTTGATCAAAAAACTTCATTATAGTACCTTTATGTCTCACAGTCCCGAGATGCAATAAGCCGTGCAAATATTACTTGATTGTAAGTTATTACTGTCGCCCCCAGATATTGGCATCGTAATAAGTTAACCATTTATTACACCGCCTGAGTGTAACCTATCCTAACACCAGTGTGGGTTTGTGGAAGTATTCAAAATCCAAACTCCTCTTTAAGATATAGGTCTTTTTGATTTGTAATTTTAATAGCTATAATTTATATAACTGATACATCTGTTTGCAACAACAATATTTTGCGAAAATCGAAACCCTCAGGGGGTAAAAATGGTACCTCCTTCATTTTGGAAACTTATACTTTCTTAGCATTACCTATAATACGAAAAAATTAATTAAAAGTAAAAAAACTTTTTTAAGTGATTTTACATTTCTCGCGTTTTTATAATTAAATTTACAATATTAAGAAGTGGTAGCAATATTGTTTCTTTCAAATACATAAACGTGGAGTTTTAAATATATCAACTCCCAAGAGGGGGCAAGGTTCGTTAAGCTTATACATAACATTATATACTTTCGTTTGTAAGAATTACAATTCTTCTAAATAATAATATTTTTTATCTTTAATGGGAATATATAATATAAAAGCCATAATTGGACAACTTATAAATATATATTTTTTCTTTAGACACACGTTCCAAATTCAAAATATGTTGTTATACCAATTGCGCGATATAATTTTTCCAATTTAATTTCTTCTTGAATAATTTTCTTAGAATAAGCGTTTATTTTCAACAGTAGTGGTAATAATACGTCTTGACGGATTAACATGTTCTTTGAAGCACATATCATTATATATTAACAAGGCCAACACACACCACTGGAGCAAGCTCGTATAATCGAATAACTCATCTCCAATACTTATTCGAGCTTTACATTACTTAAATTATTAAGTTATTTTGAGATATGTAACAACGTACAATGAAAGTGTCCATTTAGCTCGAAATCTTAATCGTTGATATTATGGAAATATAATAATAAATAATGTCTTAAAAAATAAATCTAGCCTAGATGACTAAGAGGATAAAACACGACAATCTAAAGATTGCAGTCTCAAATTCGGGCAAGAGACACTGAGTTTTCATATGCATAATTAAGATTTATGTCGTTCTAAGCGGTGAAAATGTTGTGATTAATAAGCTTCATTATTCTCTCGGCTTTTAATTTTTGAAACATTCTTAATCAAATGACAATGTCAAAAAGAAGTGTAGCCGTTACAGGACGGTCAGCAGATTTCAAAAGTCGAATTTAAATTATAAATACGCTACCCCGCTACGAAGCATATGTATACGCGACACGCACACACAAGAAAGTAGAGTTGCAGCCAAGAGGGAGCTTGATGTTATACGAGGGCGACATATCGTTTGCGGTCACGGCATACGAGTTGGTCTTATCCCCATAGCGTGCCATTAGATGTTTCACATTAAAAAACTCTGTATTCTTAAACTTAGCACATTAATTATTTATCAAAATATTCATTCAAATTCGTTGATGGTTTTTTTATCATAAAACATAACTTTATAACTGACTGTTCCAAGAACCTGTTACAAAACCAAGGGTTCTTTAACACGAATCAGGGTGCGCACAATTAAGATTCTTCAAGTGCGTATTTAGTTTGCTCGGATTACGTTGAGGAAAACGTTGCGAAACTTCTATGCTATCGGTTAAATTTTGTTAAATAACGGATTTTTTTTCTATCTTATATTGAAATACAAAGCTTACGAGCACCTTATGAGATCAATAGAACAAAGTATGCCTTTAATCTGTCACTTCTTTGTTAAAGTGCATTACTTTTTGTCCGAGATATTTATTATTTTTCTAAGCAAAGGGCTTAGATAAGGTTGTAGCCTGAGATTAATAAAATAACTAAAATAACATTTATAAACTTTAACAAACATTCTTGGCTCAAGCTATTTCTAATAGTTTGTAATATAACTTCGGTGTTTTAAAATATGATAATAATGTCTACAACTACACAAGTATGCGCACGAAGTTCATCTGCACGATCAATAGCTTTACTTGCTTTTTGACAAAGTAAGGAATGAGTATGTCAGGGGATCGTTCAAGAAAACACCAATTGTTGAAAAACTGAGGGAATGTCGACTGCGCTGGTACGGCCATATCTTGAGACATAACGATGACCATCCCATCAAGAAAGCTTTAAATGTCCCGGACCAACCGCGGGCACGAGGGCGACCACCCGCAACCTTGTGGTCAAACATGCAAAAAGAGGCCCAGAAAGGGAATCTGAGTACACAGACAAGCCAGAACAGAGCTCTCTGGCGCAGACGTACAAAGAGACCCGACCCCAGCTGAACTGGGAAGAGGGCTTGGACAAAGAAAGAAAAATATATATATCGCAACAAAATTGGACAACTAATTATATTTAAAATTGATCTAGCGCTGCGCCTAGGATTTCATACAGTAACTTTTTGCGAAAAACAACGTCTGTAGCATATCAATCATACTAAAAACATATATATTTTGTATAAGTCGCCGCGGCGCTATTTGACAAGAGCAATTTGAAAAAAAAATGACCGCTTGTAATTATTATCATATTATAGTTAAAATAAATATACCAAATACATCAGAATTAAATGTAAAAAAAAAATTAAACACGATACTGCTGGTCTTTGTATATAGAAAAATCATTAAAATGAGATCTTGTAAAATCTTAATTTTTTCTAGCTTTAGGCGCACTCTTAATAAAAAACAATGAAAAAAATTTAAGGGGAAAGAACAGGTATTTAAAAGGCGACATCTGGTTTCAGGATTCAACATGGAATATGGAATCAGATTCGAATTGTAATGCGGCTCTCCGCCTGGTCTAAGAGCTGTTTAATATTCAACTCGAAGATTCAGGTTTGCGCTCTCAATAAGAGTGCTTATATTTAAAAAATACTTGAAGGACCTTGATATTACTTAATAAATTAATTGGCGATAGAATCGCAATTGTTGTTCACTCTTATCGAATCACTAGTTTTTTAAGGGAGATCTAAGGTACACCCGTTGCAAATAAACAGAAGATCACCAAAAGAGAGAGTTTTTTCGTTGTGTTTCATTATTTGTGCATCAGTATTAACGTCTTAGATTAATTTTAGATAACAAGTAACGAAAATTGAGTTTCAATTATGAATGACATTGCCATTATGAAAGCGTCAATATAAATCTGTAGCAATATTCATTTTATATAATAAGCCATTTTATTAACGTCAATTAATAGAGTTTATTTAAATTAAATCTTAGCATAAATTAAGCCTTACTTATATTAGTTGGATAAATATCGGCTTTAATGTACCATTAAAGCAGTAATATTTCTATAAAATCTCGCATGAACCGAAGTGTCAGAATACAAAGACGAAAATAATGACGGATTGCAGAACACTGCTCACAGGACATGTACAAGCTTATAACGAAGCTTTGTTAACCTTTTATTAAATAGTTATTCTTAAAAGGCCCTGTCACAACCAGAAATGGTACAGAAGGCTTCATTTGCATTAAAGACTATTTGGTCCGTTTAAATAAAAGTTGAGTTTAAAACATTAATTGGCGCGCCGTGGTCCGACTCGTATGCTGCAAACAGCAAACGGCATTATGCTCTACATGCCATCTCTACTCCTTTGTGAGTGTGTGACACGTATATTAAATACTTCTTTATTATACATAATAATATTAATAATTCTGTCTCGGAGCTACAAAGAACTGATCATAAATATGGATTAGTGCTGAAAAATCTTCAGAATCTTGAGTTATTGCATCTCGTATCGGACAGCGCACTGCGTTCTTCACAACAAATTTAATACTTTTGGTATTTGCTGTAAATTTCATTACGTTTATGAACTAAGTGTAATATAACTTTCCGAACACTTCATATCAACAATATATACATACAACTTTAAAGTTCATCCTTCTTGTGAATGATGTTTTGGCCGATACTTCGCCTGACTAATATTTATTTTAATATAAGAGAAAATATAGAGCGAATGAATAATTATTGGAACCAATGGTTCTCAACGGATTAGTAAAATAATTAAGATAATAATTATGTTTATTTGAGCTTAACTCAACTTTAACTTGTGAAAGATAAATAGTATACAGACTAATTTAGAAATGATGGTATGACAATTGTTTAATAAAACGACACGCAAACATCACATCGAAAAACATATTTTTATATTTGAAAATTTAAAAACATCAACTTATCTATAAGATATGTAAGTGCAAGCAAAGATGGAGTCTCTTTTCCCTTACTCTTATCTACTCCGATAAAATTGTAAATCAACACGATCGATGGATAATCAATCGCAGAACCAACGGCTTTACGTTATTTCATATTAACGTATAATACATGTTTTAATTACGAGTAACAATCGTAACTAAATCCGTTAAGGTAATTCTTATAAGTTTTTACGATACAGACATGACACTTCGTAAGCAATCTTAATCGTTTTTTGAATAAAGTAATCGGATAGAACCCAAATATGGCGGACGTCGCCATATTATGACATCAATCAATTTATGTGGTTTTTCGAAATTTGTGTATCGGTGAATATTAAATAAATAACCAATAAACGTGATTAAATACGGATAGTATCAACTCGTTTGATGTCATAAGAGGAATAAATTAATATATTTACTATTATGAATGTCATCGGTACATAAAGTAGAAATGTTAATTTTGGGCAACGTCAAAGGCTATGATGGTTTTCCAATAATATCATATTTTCTAAAATCCAGGAATACAGCCTTTGATAATAATAATTATTGGTTATGAAATATATTTTACATCAAACGAGTTGATCAGTGTTTATATTTGAAGAGAAAATAAACTATTCGAAATTTATGCAGTAACGGAATGATGCTAATCTACTCTTATTTATTTAACACTTATTGCACAACATATAAATACAATAAGAGAAACAAGAAGTAACAAAGAAAAATAACATAAAAAATGGTGCGCAAAGCCGGTCTTATCGCTTATAGCGATCTCTCACAGACTACCTTTGGTGAAAGAATTTTGTAAGGGATAGGTAAGTGTATTTACATATAAAAAGGAGATTCTAAACAAATAATGAAACACACATATCTACATTCCACTAAATACATACAATAATACATACTTACACATACATATACATATATATATACTTTTATTGAAATTCATCTGATTTATAAATGACGAGTCTGTTAAAAAAATAAATAATTATAAGCAAGAGATGGAGAATAAGAGCCGAAGATCGTTCTTAGTGGTGTATTCTAAAAGACCTATATCCAGCAGTTGACGATCTCGGTGACACATGTAGGTCCTCAAGATGTTTTTGTTCACCGCCGAGCACGAAACGAAATACAAGCACAAATTGTTTCAAAATTCAGTCTTGCTTGTTTGGCTGTGACATGTGTTCGACTAAGAACTTTGGTGTAGCTTCAAAGATTTAACCTTAACAAGAGCATACTAGTCCAGCGATGGAACACTTTTACCGGCTATTAATGAAGATGAAAACTAATCAAAATTATTTTGCTGAATTTTAGAATTCAGAAATTTGTAATACCACTTCATTTTAATATTAAAGTTTCAGCTTTAGATGATAGGAATGTCATCCATCTGAGTTTAGTCCGGATTTGTTCTAGCTTGGAGCGCATCCGGTGAGCTTCATTTTTTTTTTCATTAGAGTAAATTTTAATTGGAATAGTTGAGCATTAAGGTAATATTAAAGGAGAATATTAAAGGTATTTTTTACATAGTATTCGATCATTCTCCTCTTATCCTGATTTAATGAACGGCAGCTTATGAGGGATCAATCGGATACACGCAGGCGATATATAACACAACAATACAGCTTAGTACTGTGTGCATAATTTAATGTAACGCAGAATATATTCTTGTATTCAGGATTAATTAAAAATTAAAAAACTTATACGCTTTTGTTTTCTTAATCAGTGCCGTTATCTGTCGAGAAATGTTTTTCAATGGAAATCTTTATTTATTTTTTGTGATTCATTACCCTTATTACTTTTAAAAATTAAAATTGCCGGTGAGGAATTGGTTTGGCTTTCATCTCTTAAACCTAAAGCTAAAAAGTATATTTTCAACATAGATCGGATTAAAGTAAATTATAGTTTTACACAAAAACAATCACATGAATGATAGATAAATTATCATATCGTAATTTCGAATTACTAATAGTCGAACAACCGAGAATACTAAAAAAAAATATTGATCATTATGTTTCTATAAATCCTCTTTGCCTATAAATCCGATGGCTACACGAATATTCGAATACTACTAATTATCATATGCTTCGTTAGCGCTAAGGTTAAACACTCATTTGCATCAAGCACAGTATAATAGCATCAATGTACTTATCTTCATTAATGATGAAGGCTTTTAAGCGCGTGGATTTAATTTAGTTTCACCATATTTGTTGTTAACAACCTTTTTTATAGTTTTTACTTTTTATTTTGAACCATTAAGAAAATTGTTTTGTATTAAACTAATTAATATAATAAGGTTTAACATCCGATTAAATATTTACAATTTCAAGAGTAGTAAAAAAACAAAGAGCTCTTTGACGTACTCGGTTATTTGTCACTTATTATTCCTACTAGATGTCCATAGCGACTCGTAGAGACTCGTAGAGACGTCGTAGGATTTCTTAATGGAATGAATTAATATTGTAATTGATTTAATTTAATATTTTCAATATATTTTAATTACAATATATAATTAATTATTTTATTAAACTAATTC
Source organism: Nymphalis urticae (assembly GCA_905147175.2). Taxonomy (NCBI): domain Eukaryota; kingdom Metazoa; phylum Arthropoda; class Insecta; order Lepidoptera; family Nymphalidae; genus Nymphalis; species Nymphalis urticae. The sequence continues at coordinate 15,751,147 of LR989982.1, read as the reverse complement.
ATCAGTAGGTTGTCAGCAAGGTGACCCACTTGGCCCTGCCATATTTAGTTTGGTTATACATCAAATAATTTCATTATCAAATTCCAAATTTAATTTATGGTACCTCTTTGGGAGGAGATGTAACAACAGTCATTAGCAACTTAAAAATCATTTAAAAAATTTGAAAGCATAGGACTTAATTTAAATTGCAATAAATGCGAAGTATATTTTTCAGAACCTATTTCTCTTTCACAAGAAAAGAAAAACAAAATTTTAAATGATTTAAATCTTTTAATCCCAAATATTATTACGGTCCCTAAGCATTCCTTAACTTTACTAGGCGCTCCAATATTTGATGATGCATTTCTTCCATTAATAAATTCAAAATTAGAAAAGTTTAACCTCATTTCGAAGCGTTTATTAGACATTAAGCCACACATAGCATATGCATATTACGCAGTAGCCCCTTTTGGAAATTTCCTTCTATTACAGTCGCTATTGATGCCTTGCTTAAAGGCACCGTAGCCAAAATTCTAAATTTACAATTCGATATACTTTCTTGGACACAAGCACCAGTCAAATATGGTGGCTTAGGTATACGGTCTACGTCATCTTTGGCGCTTCCAGCTTTCTTGGCCTCCGCTAATGGTTTTATCACTCTCGTCAATCGGATATTAAGCTTTCCAAGTTCAACTGATAGTGAAGGATCTTGCTGAGACTAAGACAGCTTGGAGTGTTTCTTGCCCTGATGAAGTATTTCCCTCAGATATGGCTTGTCAGAAGCACTGGGATTCACCCCATATTAAACTTACACACAATTTTCTCCTGTCCCAGTGTACTTCAGATACAGACCGTGCAAGACTGTAAGCTGTATCTGAAAGAGAGTCAGGCCACTGGCTTCAGGCTCTCCCTTCTAAAAATCTAGGGACAGTACTTGATCGGGCAACGATACACATCGCCGTATGCCTTCGCTTAGGTTTAAAGGTGTGCGAGCCTCACACATGTCCCTGTGTTACCCAGGTGGATTATTTCGGACGCCACGGGCTTAGCTGCCGCAAAAGCGCTGGCCGTGCATATCGCCATGGGTCTCTTAATGACATACTTTGTCGGGCTTTTGCCACAGCGTCGATTCCTGCTACATTGGAACCGAATGGTTTATGCAGAGATGATGGCAAGAGACCCGATGGAGCGACATTAGTGCCATGATCGATGGGGTCTTGCGTAGATACGCTGGCAGTATCTCATATCAAGAATACGTCTCGTAAAGCCAGTGCAGCCGCTGAAGCTGCTCAAATACTCAAGCACCGCGAATATTCACTTTTATCCAACGAATATGAATTTGCGGGGCTGGGTTTTGAAACATTGGGTCCATGGTCGTCCGATACAAAAAGAATCATAAAAGATATTTCTCAGAAACTGGTCCACACTTCTGGTTACCCAAGAGCTGGCGCTTATTTAGCCCAAAGGCTGAGTATAGCGGTGCAGAGAGGCAATAGTGCCAGCGTCTTGGGTACAATGCCACTATTTTGTTCTTTTTATTTTAATTTTGTATTTTATAAAAAATATCTGTACATATTACAATAACTATTTAAAAAAAAATGATTTTATTACAATGTTGTTTTATCTTTGAATATGCTATTATATATTTTTTTAATAACATACTTTTGAGAAAATGAAACAGATAATGGTAAAAAATAAAACGTTGATATATGCGATCAAGTTCTTATCAAAATTGTCTCTTATCAGCCATTGTTGTCGAAATCAATCAGTCGTATCAATACTCACTTTGATAATCTCATTTATTTATTATTATACACGATGGTTCATTATCATATTTGAAAACCCACATGAGATTTATGAAACAAAAAAATGACTATGATTGAAATAAAAAGAATAGTAATTAAAAAATAAATACTTGCAATAGAAGTCAGACTGCCTTCGAAAATACTGATCTATTTTCTAGTGTTTATACCATTATTGGTCTAAACATCTATCTAGTCTTTGTCGTGTGCCTGGTGGCTTACAGGTTGGTATAAACAATATCGATTTTAAACTAACTTCACAACGAGCTAGATACTTAAATGGTTAGGTATAGTTCAGAATTGGATAAAAATGCTCTATTGACCTTCTTTCTTGTGTGTACGTATGTTTGTTTGTCTATTCAATACTAGTTGAATCAATTTTCTTTTTTTGTAGTATAGATAGGCGGACGAGCATAGGCCCACCTGATAGTAAATAGTCATCAACGAACATAGACATTGTAAGAAATGTTAAGCATCACTTAAATCGCCAATTTTTTGAGCTTTCTATGAGCTAAACTTGAAATTTTAAACATTGATCAGTAATAAAATACAAGGCTGTGTCGAGACATCCTTGTCTGTATTTTTGTTTATTTGGTTGAAAAATACCATCAATTTTTAATTGAATTCCTTGTGATTTACATTCTTGATATTCAAGGTATAGAACTATAATTATAAATTAGGTATAGCATAGGACTGGATGTCAAAGGTACATATATTCACCTGATTGTGTGTCTGTCTGTTTGTTTGACTGTCTGGTTAAAAGGCGAACGCTAATGTCCTGGCTTAGATAAAAACTTGAAAGTTATGTTTAAGTAACTGTACGTGTACGTATGTGACACTTGTGATAATGAATAACTTTAAACGATTATAGTTATGGGCAATAGATAATTAATAAAATGTGTATAAGACAAGAATGAATCATTTCATAAATTAAATTACTGTTTTAAAAAAAAAAATTGTAGGAGTATTTTCAATAATTAACTTTTAATAATAAAAGTTAAAAGATAAAAAATTAGATCATGGCAATTAGCTTAAAAAATATAAAAAATGTACTGAAAATTTTAAAAACTTTTGACAAAAATCGAAACCAGCAAAAGCCAGCCAGCACAAAGGGTTTTGAAGGTTGATCCGTGTATAACATTATAGTCCATATCACACACTGCTAATTTCATTTCATCCACTTATTTCTCTTTGATCAAAAAATTCGTCAAGAATGTATCAAAAAAATACCGTACCTATTTTATGGAAACATTTCAAAAACTTCACCTATAAAAAATATTTAACATTTACCCTCGGCTTTGCTTGAAAATAATTAATTATTCTAATTACAACAACAACCAGTTTCAATGGGTGATACCTTTTAGCTCGTCAGGGTTGGTGTCACTAACTCATTAACTTTTCTACCGAAAAACATCAACATACTACGTATTGTCGTGTTCTGGTCCGAGGAGGAATTAGTGAGCCGATATAATTACAAAAATTGGATAAACAGCATCCTTAGATCACCATGTTCGTTAAGAATTGACAGCTTAAGGAGAGTTTACGTTATATTCAAAAATAATAGTTATTTACATATAATAAAATTTTAACAGGGCCGTGTTGGATTACCCGGAGTACTCTTGAAAACATTCTTCTCCTTAAAACCTAGTAATTTTTACACAGATTGACTAACGGTCGATAAATAAGACTTGCAAAGGAAATTAAGTCTTCTTTTCCACAAACCATACGAAAACTACCAGAAATAAATAAAACTATTCATTTTATGTTGAATGTAATTTATAGTTCCGTCTCGTGTAATGTCATCTTCTATTTACACAATCTTCTTTAATCTTAAAGGTTGGTTATTAATCTTTAAGTAAGAAACTGAACTCGTTCAACTTAACTTCATCAGACGTCCATTTCCAAGTTTCTGTTAAATTATATCTTGACATCGATTAACCACTTTAAGTACCGCGATCAAAGGAACTATTTATTATGTTATATTTTCTTTACTATCTAACTCAATTCCATCCATATTTTTAATGGTAGTAAATAATGTAAATAATGCAAGTAATTAACGTGCAGAATTATCCACAATAGTTTATGGATAATTGTTTTTGTTCAACATGAATTAAAATGAGGATTTGATAGCCTAGGTTTGGTTGATTGCTTATATGAAAAAAATATAAAACGAACTCGAAAAGAACGTACGTATCAAGAGTGTCTTAGAAAATCAAAGAGTACTATTTAATTTAATCAACTAATAAAATAAAATAAAAATGTACTATATTACTCGTAGTAAAAGGCTAAGTAATAATTATAAGCTAAAAGGCATTAGTTGTAATTTATTTTTGCCTGTCGTTAATAATGTTATAGTGCTCAATGTTTTTTTACTGCGAATAATAAAAAAAAGAAATCCCTTTCAAACGTCATTTAGCATGAAATTACTTTCAGTTAGGTTATGTTGACGTTTTCACCGTGATACCGGTTAAAAAATGCAATTTTGATTGACATGAATATAAAAATCATCGAAAAAAATATAGCTTGTTAAAATTTTTACCCGTCCTGTTAATAACTTTGTTTCGTTTTTACCGTGTACTAACTATCACCCAGCTTTTTCAGCTTGTTTTAAATTGAAGTCTTGAGCCAGTTCATTAACAGACTGTATTTTACGGTCAACTCAGTAATTCATTTTGGGAAAGGGGAAAAATGATTTGCCTATCCTTATTAATCCCTGATGCAGGCCAGCGCCGACGGCATCCTCCGGGAGTTTGCTGATATGTTTGATTGATGATACAATATGACGATAAGAATAATTTGCGTCCTTGAATAAATATGTATGTTTGTTTTAGTAAAAAAAAAACTTGGTGATCGGAATAGATGAATTTTATTCAATTCCATTTGAATACTTATTGGTTTTTATTGTTATTAAAAGAAGATCTTCGGATTAATTGAGTGTAACAACCGAGCCGAGCCAAGGCGCACTTAATTAATATTTATGGTTCAATTCTCGTGCTCGATGGTGAAGGAAACCATCGCAAGGATACTTGTATGAGTCAGGTGATAATCTGACATATTTGTATCACCAATCCACATTAGAGCAGTGTTGTAATAAGCTCGGAAAGGTCTTATCAAGAGAAGAAAAGGCCTTGGCATAGTAGTGCAAAATTAACATACTGACTTATCTATTTACTTTTTTAAATTTAATGGGTACATGACATGGTTATTCTGTATTTATATTATTTAAAATTATAATACAAAATTTATTACAAACATTTGAAGTAAATACAGCGAATTTTCAATTCATGTGAAAATTTTCCAGACATGCTTTATTGAATAGTGGTTTAGACCAGTATTTTTCAGGCTTACGTATACGTAACGGTAAGCCTAATTGCAATCTGTCTTCCATCGCTGCCGCCAGCGTTCGGATAGTACATTAAACTGTCAATAACGTTTATAACCAATTATATCCAAATCTGAATACACTAGGAAAAATAGCTTTTATGTTTCAATCTCTACATTAAAAATATAATAATATAAAATAGATTTATAAGCTTACAGCTACAGATACAGCTTCATTTGATATTATGTAAAAATACCAAATGATTCCATAGTTTCGAATTGAAATATTCGTAAAATAAACCGAACTATACAAAATAATTCCTTCCTTAACAAATGATAAATGTCCGAAAAAGGCACTCCCATAATGCAGTACTAAAAGTGTGTTTACGTGATAATCAATACTCATCTTCAACGAGCGGTAATTTGTTAGCGACACTAATAAATGAATACTTGTACATATCGTGTTCTAAACATTTTAAGACGTTTTAGTTTCTCCTTTTGTAAGGATTTATCAATCAAACTTTTGTATGAATATAAAAGTTGACTTTCATCAATACAAATAAAAATATAAAGTTCATTCTCGAGTAGGTACATTTTGTGATAACAAAATAATTTAATTAACCAAAAAGAAAACCAATAAAATCAGAACACTGCACACACTGAAATATGAAAGGATGACGAAAAATTTAAGAAAACTTATAAAGGTAAACAGTTAAAAACTTAACCTTTTTATTTTTTATTTTTTTATAATTAAAAAAAATGAACATCGAAGCATGAACGATCACACAACAATTAATTGCCAATAAAATATTACAATGCAGCCATTACTTCATTAAATTAATGTTATAAACGGTTTTTTCAGTCTCGTTGTGGCAACTAAATACGCGGCTTTGTTGAATGAATCTGTTTTTCTTCACCGCCGACCAAAAGGAATTATGAACACAAATTCAGCATTTGAACTTCAGCGGAGCTTGCTCGTTCGAACTCGCAATTTTCGAATAAGAACGCGTTATAGTCACTGTTGCCACCTCGGTCCAATTACAATAGACTTAAGTATTTTTATTTATTTTATATTTTGGAAAGACCAAAATATAAAATAAATAAATACAACAACTCCCTAAGTGATTCAACAATTAGTATCATATTATAAAAATATAATTTAATTAAAAGTTAGTTAATATTATAATTTTAAACTATAAAAAAATCGGTAATTGTTCAGAACAACCATAGCCATGCAACAGGCATCGCTCTGGTTGTTTTGAAGAGTCTCAAGAGAATCTATTAAGATTATCATCAGACTCTTTTTTGGTTTATTACTAGGTTATTGACTTTGAATATTTTCTAAGTTATAAATAACTATTACAGAAAATATTAAATAGTTAAAAATATCTAATCTATGTAATGATTGTACGGAGAATTTTAAGCCATATTCCAAATGTTTATAAATACTTATCATACATGAAGTCGACATGGTGTTAAAATGATTACTTAAGAAATAATACATAGAACTTGTAAGATAAGACACATAAATCAAATTGTATGCTTGGGAAAGCTAACACAGAAGCCAATCAGTCAATACACAATAATTTCGACAGAACTCAGAATAGTTCACTGCGTTGAAATTCAAGGCACATTGCTTCCTGAAATCAGAGACAAGGAATTAAGCTACAAGATATGCTCACAAGCAAAATAATCAAATCTACAAAGACAACACAGCTATGAATAGACGAGCGAAATTGCCTACGTACGTGGCTTTCAAATATTAGAGCTCAAAGCTCAAGATTGGTAATCAACATTTGACCTTCGTTATATTCGATTAAATATATTTATAATTATATAAAAATATATATAAAACAAAATATACAAGGATTTTCAATTCATCCGCGACATATCAAATTGACAAATATATTTTTTTGAAAACTGCTTATGATAATAATTCTTATAGTTACATAATTGTTATAGAAATAGTATAATACTAAATGAATGATCATTAAGTTTTTATAATATTAGAACATCAATTTTATTGTCACACAAAATCAAACGAAAATCCTTAAAGTGTAGATGAATGTTGTAGCTAAGGGTATCAAATGGAAACCTGATAGCTTGGGTAGAACAAATCGCGCACAACCAGTTTTTAATTTAAAAATTCGATTTCGTGAAAGGAAACTTTGTTTAGAGAACCTGCCCGTTGTTCCAAAAACTGCGATCGACACTTGCAATCAAATTTCCGAAACATTCATATCGTATGTTACAAAATTCTACCGATTTTTTTTTACCTTTTTAGTTTTCAAATAAGTTTTACAGGAATACTAACACATAGTGGCTGTGATTGAGTTTTGTCCATTAAATTACACCAAACTTAATATTCAACTTGACTAAACTATTTGATTGAGCTATCTTAAGCAATAAGCTTAAGATAATTTAGTCAAATTCTAAGATACGTTGATGAAGGTTAGACAATTCTATCATTTATGAATTACACAAAACACTTCGAACTGTATCGATAATGATTCCTGAATTTATTATTAATTATTATTTTTCAATTAATTAAAGAATGTTTGTTAGGGAGTCACATTTACTCAAAACTATTGTATCTTAATGAATTACCAATTATGGGATGTAATTATTCATTAGCAATTATGATGATGTACATAAAATGATTTGGCCTTAAGTACAATTTACAATTCAAGTAAACATTTAAATAATAAATTTAGCTTTCAGCTATTTGTAAGTATACTTACTAATAAACGAGTAGGCGTAAATATTATGAAAAATACAGATCATCGTCTCGCTTTTAACAAAGTTTTGGATAAAATATCAAAAATATCGCAAAATGGTCCGAATCATAAATACATAATTGATAAATTTTATTTAGACATCGAATGACGGCCAGTAAAAGCTTGTGACCGCATTCAAAGTGGGGAATTATTTGTTCATTCGATTGTGATAAAACTATTTTAAATTTGATTGCTTAATTATAGACAATTTAGCTGTCTTTGATTTACTCAATTCTTTTTTTCACATTGTTCTGATACAGATTATAATATATTTTTAAAGTTTAAGTCAAAATAGGTTTTAATTAATATTTGAATTTTATTAATGAAAATCAACACGAACTTACTTTCTGTTCTTTGGATTGATTTATATTCTAATCTGGTCGTAGTTTTATTTATCTTGTATAATATAAAAGTGCGCATTCCAGTTTGGAGGGTGAGTGAGCCAGTGTAATTACAAGCACAAGAGATATAACATCTTAGTTCCCAAGATTGGTGACGCATTGGAAATGTAAGCGATAGTTAACATTTCTTACAATGCTAATAATGTCTATGGGCGTTGGTGACCACTGAATATCAGGTGGCCCATATGCTCATCCTCGTACCTATACTATAAAAAATACCTATTTATAATAATAAATTGTACTGGTAATATTTGAATGTCCCACTGCTGGGCTAAGGCCTTCTCTTCCTTTTTGAGGAGAAGGCTTGGAGCTTATTCCACCACGCTGCTCAAATGCGGTTTGCTGGAATACACATGTGGCAGAATTTCAGTGAAATTAGATACAAGTAATAAATATGAATTATTATCATAACCTTTTTTGTTAATTTAATTCTAATTTCCACAGAGGTGGTTTACCATTGGTGTATCTTTATATACCTTTTTTGGAGCTCGTTCGTTTGACGTGTAGGCATGTTTTTTTTATTTCCAGGTAGTTTCGCAATTAAAATTTTCAATTTACAATAAGCTTTCTGTATTTAAATATAAACGTTTATAAAAGGTTTCGTAAATACCACCTACAGAATCAGCTTAATTCATATGAACGTAATGAAAGCGCAATGCAAATTGGAGGTTTGCTACATTAGTATGGCTTCTTCAATCAATATGAAATGTTAGCTCAACTCAATTACATATTAATTCCCAGCTTACATTACATACTTGATATAAACAATAATAATCATCTTCTTCATCTTCATATCAAAGATATATAATTAACCATATATCCATAATAATGTTTGTATATTAAGTAAATTTTATAATACAATTAGTAAAGAAAAAAAGTAAAGCAACAGTCTGTGAATGTCCCACTGCTGGGCTAAGGCCTCTTCTCCTTTTTGAAGGAGAAGGTTTGGAGCTTTTTCCACCACGCTGCTCCAATGCAGGTTGGTGGAATACACATGTAACAAAATTTCACTGAAATTAGACACTTCCAGGTTTCCTCTCGATGTTTTCATTCACCGTCAAGCACGAGATGAATTATAAACACAAATTAAGCACATTATTAGCACATTCAGTAGTGCTTGCCCGGGTTTGAACCCACGATCATCGGTTAAGAATCACGCGTTTTTACCACTAGGCCATTTCGGCTTCTACAATAATAATACAATTAGTATCAAAAACTAAAACCAATAGATGAAAAGTTGAAGAATAATAGATTGGCGTGGTATGAGCATATGATGAGGATTAATAAAAAACATGGTACTAGAAGGGTGATGAGTATGAATGTTAATGGATATAAGGGAAGGAGAAGGTCGAAGAAAGTGTGGATGGATTGCGTTAGAAAGGATATGTGTATAGAAGGTGTAAGTACTGAGATGATGAGTGACAGAAAGAAGTGGAAAGAAAATACATGTTGTGCCGGCCCCACTTAATGGGATAAGGACAGGAAGAAAAAGAAGAAAAATTAATATCAAAAACGGCATTTTCGTTTGTTCTTATTTTCCATGCAACGACACTCGATTCTTGCTTCTGTCTTGAATTTTCTTCATACATACGTAAGCGAGTGGAGAATAGAGTGATTTCTTAAATTGATATAATTGGTATTACTCTAATAAACCCTCAAAAATAAGAAGTAATTTATTGTGGTCCTGTTTTATGTTCATTTATTAAACGTAGTGAACGTTTTGGGCCAATTGACCTTGAACCTTATTCTCCTCAGGCCTGAGGAGTTTATTTTCGAACCATTGGTAGATTGATCACAATCGATAATAAACGGTTCTATATTGAATAAAGATGTACGTATTTGACTTTGACTTAACATATAGAGCACGTAAACAAAACAAACAAACAAGCAAACAAACCAAATACGGTCAAGCACAACTAAGTTTCCAGGCATATAATTTGTGTACACGTGTCGTGATGGACGATCGTGAGAAAATCTGCATAATTTGGCGTATAAAATTCTGGCACATGTTCATTCAATCCGCACATATATTCACCACTCTGCCCCGTTAAGGGATATTAAGCTCGAAGCCTTCTCCTAAAAAATAGTTTATTAACGGTCTTTACTGTGTAAGCTGTTTGTCTGAATTAATTAAATCATTAGACTTCTCCAAAATATATGTATGATTGGCATAGTAACTGCAAACCAGTAATGCTATTAAAGAATTAGAATTTAATCCACAAATATAATCAAGGCAAATTCAGCTATATGCCTACTCATTATAAGGTAACTTATTGCATAGCGCACTATTTCATTGGCTAAATAACAATTTTAATGTTGCCTAGAATATTGTGCACAATATATACAGGCATGATTATTCTGGTTGATTGAATTTCCGATTATTATACAAAAGCGTCATTGTTCTCTAATCATACAATTTACAGCAAATAATTTTGTTGGATTATCGTTCTGTAAAAAGTCCAAGTTCTATAAAATGCATAAGCAATTATAATTATATCATATGATTTTATACAAGAAAAATCTTTCTCCGTGAGGTCATTTATCGATAATATCAGGTTTGTGCAAGCTCGTCTGGGTAGGTACCACCCACTCATCAGATATTCTACCACAAAACAGCAGTACTTGGTATTGTTGTGTTCCGGTTTGAAGGGTGAGTGAGCCAGTGTAATTACAGGCACAAGGGACATTAGATCTTAGTTCCCAAGGTTGGTGGCGCATTGGTGATGTAAGCGATGGTTAACATTTCTTACAATGCCAATGTCTATGGGCGTCGGTTACCACTTACCATCAGGTATTCTATAAAAAAAAACCTTCGGTACTACATTAATGCTTATATGCATATTTATTTAAATGTAAGTGTAAGTAATGTTTTTTTTAAGATAGGAATGTTTGTTAATATATCGAAAACCTACCATAAGCATAAAATATAGTCTATGTTCGTCCTAAAACTAATATAATGTAGAATCCATATCAATCAGATCCGAAGTTTTCACTTATATCAGGAAATAACAATGTAAACAGAATGTATCTCTTTATGATATTAGCATGCATTTTGCTTCCCCTTGTTACAGATGCACTTAAAACCTCTTAAATCGTTTGTAAGCCCCTCTTAACTTCGTTGGCTAAATCCCTTTGAGAGTCGTTTTCATAACATTGGTTGGCGATTTACAAATCAATAGCGATTTAAATATTATAATACTTACTACTGACATACAGGAAAATAATTATGAAAATAATAAATATTTTAAGCTTATTGAAGTAGTAATTTAAAAAGAAACAAATATATTGTTTTGCAGGGAATGACAAGAAGATTGTATTTACAAAAAAAATGTTTGTTTTTGTTCGTATTCTGTGCGAACGTCGTTTATTCGATGGAGTTGAAATGATTTACAGCTGTTCTAACCACTTATATGAAAGTGATCCTTATATGTGGTGCGTTAGTGGCGTCATAAAATTTCAAGAACTGGGCTTTTTCAATTTTTAAACGAATTTAAGAATTTATTTCGATTTTCATTATGTTTTCGCGAACCGTTCAAAAATATTTATTATTACTACGGTTTAAATATAACAGGTAATCTTAATGTCGTCATTTTGTATATAGCATTTGCAATTTTAATCAGAATTGCGACATTTAAAAATATAACCAACACAGATTATTAAAGAAAGTAAGAAAATTAATAATACTGATTTAATATTACTTTGTGTATGATATTTGTTGTGTTGTTTAATGATAATTAATTTTGCACAGATAAATTGAAAGTCCAGAAGTTAAGGTTAACGCAAAACATATTTGTGACACACATTGCATAATATATTAAAATTCACAGAACTTGACGCTGCACTATCGTGCGCTCAACGGGTGTATTTTATGAAAATCACTCAAATATAAATTAATTAATTTTACCTATATTCATGAATATAGCACATTGATTTTAATGTTTAACAGTAATATAATATGAGCTCTTAGTTTCGGGAAATCATTTTAATTAATCGTGATTTTCGGTTGCCAGATTCACATGTTAATTTGAATATGAAATATATATCATATAAACAATATATTTAAATTTAATGTAAATTTATTAGAAACCAAGCAAAGGTTATAGGTTACCTCTAAATTCGTATTCATATACAAAATATTCCAATATTTGCTTACTGAACCGAAAAATTCGTCCGCATCGAAATTATAAGTACATAATATATCTCTAAGATATATTAAAAATTCGTAGCGACTCCAGTGGAACGCTTTGCTGAACTTTAATTATTTCGCAAGGATATTTTCTTTGATTTATCTACAAGCTTCCCTCCCTGGCTTCGCACGGGTTGCAGTTGTTTTTAAAGGACAAATGATTAACTTATTTTATCGGATAGGAGAATTCAATAAATGATGATAATTGCAAAAATCTAATTTAATTTCATGTGATAAAATAATCAATTATTTTATATATTTAGGCAGTGCAGGTAGAAATATAAGATGATGCAATATACGGACCATAAATTCAAAGGTGGAAAATCTGAAATGACGGCTCATCTCCAATTATCCGTAATACAAATCGTTACGTCAGCAATATTTTGATTTCTGCTGAAAATTACTAGTATTAAAAAATAAAAATGTGAATGGCTGTATTTCTATATATATAGATGGATTTCCTCAAGAAGTTTTCTTTCACCGCGGAGCAGGTTTAGTTGAGCTTATCCGGTTTTGAAACCAAATCGATTAAAACTACCGAGTTCTATGAACTGAACTGCCTTAGATATCATTCAAATATTTTTATCTTTCTATTGTATGGTTTTAAGTTAAAGAACCAGTTTGCTTTTATTGATTTTGACAATGACCATATGTTTTGATATGTTTATTTTACTTAAATTTAAAAGGAAAGATGATTACAACTTGACATTAAAAAAAATCAATTTGTATCTGTACTGCAGCTGATAACAAGTACGAGTGAATACGTTTTGAAATTTAAATATCTCAGGCGTAGGATAAAAACTTTGATTCTATGAAAGTTTTCGGAGAGTAACTTTGCTCTAAATTTAAGTTGTATGGCTTACAGCTGATATTGCGATTTTGTTTGCGTGAACTTCGGAGACGCGACGAGAAAATTTTTGCCTATGATTTGTGAATATTTTTTTTATTCACATGTTACTGAGATAGCGCTCTGATTGACGCTAAGTTTCCTATGGATATTCTATTAAGTATATGTTATTGTTAATGAGATGCTTAATATGTATTTTGTTCACAGGATTGGATACGAATGCCGTAGGTAGCAGCAATGTATACCTACGTGGTAACGCCGGCACCGGATCCCCGGTTACCGCCACCACCGCCGCCGGAGCGGAGATCAGCCTCGTCGCCCGGTGAAAGAACCACGTAAATATATATTTTGTTTTTATTTTATTAAATGACATATTTTTGTACTTGCTTGATTATATTTACTATTATCATCGCGTTTTGTTGAAATTCACAATTTTTTATATATTATACAGTGGCTATAACATGATCATCTTTTTTTTTTTTTTTTATATTTGCCGGGTTGGCAAATGACTCCACTCCACCTGATGTTAAGTGGTAGTAGAGTCCAAACGCGAGGACGGCCAGTACAGTCTTATCTTAAAGATATCGGGCTTAAATACCTGTTAAGCACCTCTGAGCTAAAATTTCGTGCTTACCAAGCACCAACCCTGAGGAGGAGAAGTTTAACCTTTGATCGGGAGTGAGATATTTGCAGGCTGTTAGTTCTCACGAGTTGTCTGGATGAGAAGGGATCTCAGTATCGTTCATTTCCTCTTTTCATTTTATTGACCAAAACTAAAATTTTATTTACTAAAACAAATATAAATTTTTATTTTGTTTGTTAGACGTTTGATTATAATTTGTCATAAAAAAAACTAAAACAATACCTGAAAATGTCCCATTGCTGGGCAAAGACCTCGAAGAGAGGTTTGGAGTTTGAAACAACACGCTGCTTTTATAAGGGTTGGTGGATACACATTTGGCAGAATTTCATTCGGCACATCTAGACTTCCATACAATGTTATTTGTCAATGTCAATTTCACCGGCGAGTGCACGATGAATTTATATCACCCAAATAAAGCACGTGCAAAACTCAGTGTGGCTTGCCTTAAACGTGAAATCTTCACGTTGGGATTATATGATTGACAATTACCTATTTACTATTACATATATTATTATTATTATAATAGATAAATAAAATACATAGATATTGGTTATTTGATGTTCTATTGTTTTTTATGCATTAAGAACAAACAATTGCTGTATAAAGAACGTTATTAATATAGTTAGCAATTTATAATTATTATTAGCAATAATTATATTGTTTTGCTGTGATGTCATCACCGTGAGAAACCAACAGAGTTATGTTTTTGTTTTATTTGTTTTTAACTTAGTAAAAAAAAAACATTTCTAATAAAAATGATATGAATTTTATTATAAAAAGCAAAAGTTTTGAATTTACTTTGTTAAAAATTGGGATGAAAATGAGATACTGTTAAATATTTAATCTTCCTCTAATTACCCTTATTATGATAAAAGCAAAGGCAAAAGTTTTTTTTTTGTGTGTAATATATAAACTTATACATATACCTTATAAAATATTTTGTTACAGCTTCCGCAATGGTAAGGTGTTTACGATAGACAAAGTATCTTCTATACGGAATACGCCGCCAGTTCCGCGGGATCAAGCCAGGACCTCAAGGTGCACAACCAGAAGAGTTATCCCTTCAAGGAGCAATCGGGGCAGTCGGGGCAGTCGAGGCAGTCGTTCCAGCATGAACGTCGAAGAGCGCATCGACCCTGTTGCTGATGAAATAGTAAGAGAACATTTTAAATTGTTATGGCATATTAGAAGAATTAAGTCAATTTTGGCGTGTAATTGCAACAAACTGGAGTCGATCCACCTCATCTCAATCCGTGTGCATCATAAGAGTACCCTAAGTTGATTTATCTTAAAAGCATCACGGCCGATACAGTTTGTCAACATTTTCTGCGTGGACCTTTCCGACTGTGATGCCAGTTGTCTATAAACTTTGGGATAAGTACAGTAACATTCTATAAAACTCCAACTGATAGGAACACTCTCATTCTCCTTGCATGGTCCAATTCCGCAACACTGGTACAGTGTGAGTAAATATATTATATCTTTCGGTTTTTTATATTATATCTTATAAACATAATATTTATTATCGCTTCACTGACTCATTTTGGCAAACGTTCAATTTCAATTAACAAATGGTAACAAGCGTTGTTTTAATTTTTTTTATCGTATCATATTTTTCAGGGTTACCTAAAAATCAACTGATCTTATTAATTGTTATTTGTATTCTTTTTATTTATGGAATAGGTAAGCGGACGAGCGTATGGGCCACCTGATGGTAAGTGGTCACCAACGCCCATAGACATTGGCATTGTAAGAAATGTTAGCCATAGCTTACATCGCCAATACGCCACCAACCTTGGGAACTAAGATGTTATGTTCCTTGTGCTTGTAATTACATTGGCTCACTCACCCTTCAAACCGGAACACAACGATACCAAGTAGTAGAATATCTGATGAGTGGGTGTTACTTACCCAGACGAGCCTGCACATAGCTCAACCACCAGTATCTCTAATGGACTAATTAATACCTTTCAAGATACCGGTAGTTGGTATGATATATTTATTACGCATTTCTCAACAGCTCCGTTGAATTAAAATGTTTCAAAGAACGCTTTATTTTAATTAGCATTTGCTATGCTAAGTACACTCCCTTTCTCTTGTGCTAATTAATTTCTTGTGAGATATTTTACTGTCTCGGAAATAAAATATTGTAATGTTAAATCAACATCATTAAAACTTTTATTTGTCAAATATTTAGTTAAAAAAAAAACAACACTAATTACAGGTTTGATCCTCTGTAGACAGACTTGTAACTTATCGAGCAAGTTGATTGAGCACTCGTTTGGATTTCACGAAACATCTTACAATTAATTACTATGGTTTTGGATAATTAATTAAGACGTAAGTTTGCTTATTGTCGATACAGATCAATTTGTTAACGTGGTCAAGGAGATAGACGGTTTAATCTTAAAAAAATGCGATTATGTAAAATATATTTCTGTCAAATTATTAATCATATTTAATTATTTATTTTTTAAATTACGTTATTTTTTTTTGGAATTTTCGATACTAGTTGAACGTCTAACGTTCAGTAATTTTAATACTGTTTGAAGACTTAGTTCCTAAGTCGAGAGCATCACTCGTCTGGAGCCGGCGTCCCAGCTTCTATACACAATGACAGCTTTATAACTAAGTTATAAGTCGCTTTTAAAACTTTATCAGTGAGCCTGTAAATGAAGACGGAAGTATGTTAGTGATGCTTTGTTGCTCTAAGGTGACATTTAACGTACATCTTATAAACATTTTTTATTTTATATTTTTGTATGATAAATAGTGTGTAGTAATGATAAAAAGTGAATAGGATATAAACGGACTATTGCATTATGAGCTATTGTCACAGCCATGATATCATTAAAAGATATAACTGAAACGATTATAACTAATGATGTAATAAATAATTTTGTTTTAGAAATATTTTTCAACATCTTAAAATATCTTGTCTTTCTGTAAAGTGCTTTTAATTTTATTGCGGTTACATAGTATATCAGTATAATATGTTTGTATGAAGTCGATGGTAAAACTTAATTTATAAAGCTTTTATGCATTCTAATTGTACTGTTAAGCCATAGAATAGCGTATTGTAACAAAAAAGCTCTATAGCATCATAAGAAGTAAATTATCACTTTTTTTGGTCGGATTTTGAGTGCAATTAAAAAAATCGATATTTATAATTTTAAATCAATCATCAAGTTATAAAAATAAGTAACGTGACGTGTATTACAAATTTCAAATATGGAATTGTATTTTCGAAAGCATTCGAAAAAAAGAAAACAAAAGTAGAATTCGTTACTTGTTTGACATTTGAATCGCTGAACCGAATAACTACGCGATAGAATCCATGTGCACGAACTACTTAAGTACAAACTAACTCGAACTGGTTCGTTAATTTGGTAGCTATATTGCAAAATGAACAGAATTTTTTCGAACTAGTATTAGAACACTCGAAAACGTTGGATTCTATGCAACACAACAAAATCCGGTCAAACTGTATGTCGCTTAAGCTCTAACATGCGATGGAATTCGAATAGAAAAAAAAAAGTACCGGGACTTTTTTAATTACATTTCGAAGGACGAATGGTTGATTGTAATGTTTGCTACACTTGTGAAAAAGTGATCTTTACGCATACTGTGTCTGCTTTATGTATCCTATAATAATTCACGTTTGTTTAAGGATTCGTTATTTCTTCTTTATTTTTACTCAATAAAATCCGTACAAAAATATACCTGATATAAAATAAATAAATCAGACCTTTCGATCAGAAGTTGGGAAACTACAATGACGTCAAAAGTAAGAAAAATGCTGCAGTGAGAGCGAACCACTCGGATAACGTGATTGAACAGTATTTATTAATTAAAAAATGCACGGGGTAAAATAAGGATCCCTAGTACGAATTCGGGGTGGGCAACTAGTTTATTAATAAAGATTGAATATTTTTTTAAAAAATATTTATATTCTAATCACCGAGCTAGCTAGCTACTCGTCTGTAAAAGCCAGACTGTTTGATATACTGATAACTCAAGGAAAAAATATGCCGTCGGAAGCGCATACGCTACAGCGGATTAATCTTAAAAATAATATGACGGGCAGTCAAGACGTCCGTAATGATGAAAATGTTAAATACATTTTAAATTAAAAAAAAAACACGCTAATATTGGCAACGATGTTTTTATTTTATTTATCTGTATATTTCCCTCGTGGATATCATGGATATCGTTATAGTACGTTAAAAATATTCTATATATAGTAATACATATTATATTATATAAGGTAGGCTTTGAACTACCATAGTGAAGGCTGCTTGCTGCTTTTCTTCAACTGAAACTATTCTTGGTCTCGGTTACACTAAATGGAATATTAATTAATCTTAACAGTGCTGACGTAAAAATATTATACATAAAATAAATAATACGTATAATATAAATAATGAAAACTTTGTGGTTTTAATAAAAAACCGCTATTTTTTATTTTTTTAAACTAAAACTCGTCTGGGTAGATACCATTCATTCATCAGATGTTCTACCGCAAAACAGCACTACTTGGTATTGTTGTGTTCCGATTTGAAGGGTGAATGAGCCAGTGTAATTACAGACACAAGGGACATAAAATCTTAGGTCCCAAGGTTGGTGACGCATTGGCGATGTAAGCGATGGTTAACATTTCTTGCAGTGCCAATGTCCAAGGGCGTTTGGTTTCCATTTACCATCAGGTGGCCCATATGCTCGTCCACCTTCCTGTTCTATAAAAAAAAAAGCTCGACTAAATGTACCTTACAAAAAAAACTATTGTTGTTTTTTGTAAGGTACATACAAGGGGAAGAGAAAGGTTTGACTTTGATCTATTTAAACATACATATATAGATAATAATGCAATTAAGTTTATGACTTGAAATTGGACTGCCCAATTTTCTCTGTATTTAAACTAAGTTTAATAAGAAAAAATCTTTAATCTACCTGAGGTGCAGCCGGCGCTGGTAGCGTAAGATTTTTAACTTAAGAAGGTAATAATGTAATTACCATAACGAAGCCTCTTCTAGCGTCGCACTGGCAGGACGAATTGTAGTCGGTAGACTTAACGCTTATAATCTTAATTTGTTCTTGCGTTTAATGATTTTCATCTAGTACTCTCTGGACAATTCGTTCTAAATTTAAAAATAAATAAAAAAATTAGTTTATCGCAATGTATTTGTTTCTTAGGTAAAATAGAAATGGGATTATATGTATCTCGACATTTACATACAGTCACGAAGTTGCATATTTAAATTTGTGATATATATTGAACCGTAACCGAACCGTATTGCATCGATTGAGTTAGAATTTAGATTAGATTAATCATTTCGTATGCATACGATATTATGCGTCAGAGAAATTGCTCTATACAATATTGTATTTTAGGAAACTACTATACCTGCATGACAAAGCGAAGCGACAAATTTTCCCAAGGATAGCATACGGCTACAGACCTCGAGGTTCAAAATTGAAATACTGGTTCGGACATTCAAAATTAATTTGGTTTCTGACAATAATTTATTATTATATTTCGCAGTGCTTAAGCCTGGTCCTGCACCTGAATTATTTGTGATCGAGTTCGATTATGAGTCCCCTCTCATAATATGAACTATAATATATTATGCGGAGTTAGCCAGTCTCCCTTAGGAATTGCTTCCGTGGCAAATATGTTACAATAAGTCCTCGATATAACTCAAATGCATACACAATTATTAGACTTGAACTTCACTATCCAGCGTTACAGACCGAAACGCGCAAGTGTGTCCGATGCTTTTTACTTGAATGATATTGAACCGAAAACTTTTCCGTTCTCCAACAGGGCTGTAACGTTTTTGTCATGGATTTAAGCAGACTTAAAATTACTACTCAGTTAATTTTGAAATTTTGAACAGTTCCCAATATATAAATATACACCGAGATGTACATTATTGATTATATGAAAGTAATGAGAATCGTAATAATAGTATGTTATTTTTGTAATGTAAAAACTCTTCAATTGTTTTAAAATTGTAAATTTAAAGTTAATTGAAATTATTTAAAAATAATAATAATCTTATAACGGTAGAGATAGGACCATCAGGCTATACTGTGTTACCTTTATCCGTTTTTTAACTGATCGTAGAAACTTAATTCCAGCCATGCATTTCTCGATCATCGAATATAAACAACAAATTACGAAATCAATTTTAATAACTGACAACCCTATTAATATTCGAGGAATACTAGAAATTATACATAATAATGGAAAAACTTTCATTAGTCGACAGCCCTGTTCGCAATATTAGTATATTAGCCTTACTGGACGTAACTATGACAAATTACTATTTGATGAGCGTGCACAAAATGGTCGGACACGGAATTTTAGATTAATTTAAATTAACAGACTTACAGTTATTATTTCTTTAAAAAAATATTTATTAATAAATAAGTTAAAATTTTGTTATGGTGTTAGTGTTCGATATGTATTATTAAGCAAAATAATAATAGGTTTATAATTTCCGTAGCCAATGTTATGTTATGTTATGTTATGTTATGTTATGGTTTGTATGTTCCCGTACAGCTATCATACGATGACAAATGAGGCATCGTTAGCTTCGTATAATAATTACGTCCATAGGCTGTGACGTCACGTTAAATCAAATATGGCGAAAATGTCATTCATAATAATATAACAGGCAAAAATTAATTTAATTATTATTTATTAAACTTTCACGAGCTTTTATTAAATTAATTTACAAGTAAGTAATTATATATACGTATATTTATCAATTTTATCGAATAAAATGGTACGAGATATTATAAATGTTACAAAAATAACATCTACTGGCAACTCGGGCTCAATATGCAAAAATGTATTTTAAAATTAAATAATGCTATTATATTTAAAAAAAAAAAAACAAAATAAAACAGTTGATGATGAATATTAATGTATTGTTAAATGTATCTAGAGCGTTAGACAGAACGTAGAATAGAACATACTTATTTGAAATTATTGAACTGATTAAATTATATGTAAGCATGTCAATACTTCAAATTACATAGAATTAAGTAATATACAGGAATAGACTGTTAAGGCGGTTAATAAGCTTACAATCTATCAAATCTATTGAACAAACTCAAATCCGAGCTTCGAAAGTGATTTCGAAATGGTGAATTATCGCATATTCTACACATTGCGAACTATATTACTAAGTTTGTTGCAAGTTAACATCGTCTTTCGAGAATAATATAATTTATATAATATAAAATTATATTTATATATTACACAGTTAAAAAAAATTAAGGCAATAAGTCTCTAAATTTCCTGCTACTTAGCTAAGGCTTGGTTTTCTTGAGGAGGAAGTTTGAAGCAGATTTCATTAGGCAGCGCCAATGCATACTTCCTCGCGATATTTTCTTTTAACACATATAAATTCAGTTTTGCTTGCCCGGGTTCCGCCACCAAACGGTTACCGGATATATTGTAAGCGAGCAAAGTCGATGGTTCCGTGGTTGCATGAAATTAGTGGAATATGAATACCATTGGATGCCTCGTATTGAACAAAATAAAAAAAAATTGAATACCTACATTAATTTAAAAACGTAAACGCTAATTTTATTTCAAATGTATTTTCTAAATTTTAGAAATAATTCAATTAATTTACCTAAAAAGTCGGATTACATAGAAATCTGATCAGCTTAATGCATTGAGTTTTAAAAGGGCAATAACACTACCGACAGCCTACAGCACCATCACAACAATTTACAACGGACGGCGAACGCATCATAAACCGACAGGGAAGTCGGTACACATCATGGCCTATTGTTCAACTACCTTGAACACGCATAGACTTTGTTAATCTTTAAAGTTGAAGCTCATTTCGCTCGTGAGAGCGGTAGTCTTCGGAACTCCAGTGTCGCACGTAGTGAGCTGCGAAAAAGGCCGTTCTGACGAAATAATAATACCTCGTCACTGTCGTATCAGTAATTAGTAGTGCTAACTAAATTTACTTTAATTGAAGTCAGTGGCGGGGGGTGTCGTGACCCAACCTTCTACCAATTACAGATAAAGGATCTTTCATTTCACGAAGGTTTTAATTACTCAATGTCTTGTAAGAACTGCAATGTGAATGTGAATTAGTCGAGAGAGTAAGTTAGTTTAGCAATATGAGTCCAGTTTTTACTATACAGAAATTTGGACTCGGAATGTCTACGGGACAGGTGAGTTAGTTTTTTTTTTAAATTTAGAAACAATTTTTGTTTTATAAATTAATTTACATATTTACGAATACACATTATTATAACGTAATCGAACGCAAATTTCGGGTTACAGGAACTGGCTTTTGCATCATTAAATAGTATTATAACCAAAACATTCTAATTTTATTTTTATACATAAAATAAAATAAATTAAGTATTTATATAAATAATAAAAGTTATTCTTTAAAAAAAAACTAAATACATATTTAGTTTTTGATGATGCCAATAAGTTGATAAAGTAAAACTGTTGTTATTATCAAAATCTTTCTGTGTTCGGTTAATATTGCCGCCAACGCAGTCAAATATACTTCATACTAAATCGTAGATCTCGTAGCAGTCGACTAAGAAAACACAACATCGAAAATGTATTCTTAAATGATACTGAACAACAAACGGATAAACATGAAAGCTACCAGTCTGTCTGTCCTTTTACACTATTATAGTAGTTATTTTTTCTGTTATGCATATATTTTATGCAAACGATATGAGTATACAGCCAAGTAATGTATTACTACCAATTCTTATTCGATAAATATAAACAAACCGAGTGAACTTAATATGTATGCAAAACCTTCAGATGTATATGTTTCGAAAATCGATAGTACCTGACAATCAGTAACCTCAAGCGACTAAGGAAAGTGCGCGACTAATCGCCCGGTTTAATAGCTGAGCAAATGAAGGTTCGTGTCTGCCGTTCATATAAACGAGTCGGAATAACAATTGAAATGTATTGCGCAGGAATTGCTTCGCTGGGAATGAGATAGTTTATTTCACCACTAATTCCTCTGTATACGACTTTGGTCACTTTAAAACATATATAGATACAATGATGCTTTAAAGTGTTTTAAAAATGATTACGTGTGAAATTAAGGCATTCGCTCATTCATTCCGTTCATTCATTTAGATGATAAATAAACAGTTCTGGGGTACTCCTTAATACCTTATATTATGTACAATAATATTACATTTTATCGTTTTCCAGTACGTTAAGTGGAGCGAGCCAGTGTAATTACATACATAATGATCTTTGATCCCATTGGATAAAGATTAGTTGATATATCTAACAGTTTTAACACCTAAGTGTGATAGTCACGTGACTCATTTTATTGTAACAAAAAAAAGTCTAACAATCAAAGAAATATTCCCACATATTATTTAATATATAGACACGAATACTCAATGCTCTATATATCTAGATTACTAGATAAATGTTACGTGCTTAAGAGCACCTTGGGATGGGAATGTCCCTATTAATACAGTGGTCAAGTAAAGCTTTGTACATTGTCCAAGTAAATTGATATGTGCAATCATTGTGACATCTTTAAATGTAATTTGATCGTTACAGCTTATCGTACTGTACTATCTGAAATCGACCAATGTAATTGTTTATCGCAAGGAAGCGTTAATATAACTGCCATGCGTAATTGCTTGACCTCTCTTTGGTATAAGGCTTGGACAAATTCCTCGCTTCAATGCGGGTTGGTCGATACACATTTGATCGGTATTACACTGCCACATGCAGGTCTCCTCGAGCTGTTATCCTTCATCAGCGAACACGAGATGAATTCAATACAAACACGAATTCAGCTCGTGAGAACTCATGACACTCTCACAGATTTGAAAACGCACACGTCGATCAAAACCTACGTGTTATCACATCTGGATTGTCTCGGTTTGCAGAAACAGTGACAACCTGTTAATATCCCACTCGTTTGCTGTTAAAGAGAAGGATTGAAATATTGATTGAGGTTTATTATTATTTCATACCTAGCAAAGTACTTCTGATTATTATATTTCAAATCTAATCAATATATTTTTTATTAAAATATACATTTACATTTCAAGTAGTTATGAATCGCCAAGAGTTATCATTCGGATTGTCGATTCTACTGAGGAGAACCGGCAAAAAACTCAGTTATAATTCTTTTGTTTCTAATTTATATACATATTTACTTGACTCGTCAACTCAGATATTCTTAGCAAGCTAAATTATTTATTTATTGCAAACAATTTACAAATATATAAAAGAATAAGTAGTACATATAGTATGCAAAGGCGTTATCACTTACAGTGCTCTCTTCTAGGCAAACTATATAAAAAGAAATATTTTTTGTGTTTTTAATCAGGATTATTAATCGGGCGTAGTATGCGAACAACTTATTGAATGCTTATAAACTTAATAAAATATCTGTAACATACCAACATACTTATATTAATATATACATATAAACATATACAATTTTACATGAAAACAATAATAACATAATAATGTAACATGCTATAGTTATATTCATATTTTACGGTGTTTAAAAAATATGGCTACGTGGCGTACGTCCTTAATAACATTATTCGAAATTCGAAGTTTGTAACTAACAAACAACAAAAACTAACAAACAAAAGACTAACTTATATTTAAAATTAAAAAAAAAAGAAATTATAATATGTAAACAAAAATATCGCTTACAATAACAGAACATATTTATTTTTATCATTAATACTATTTTAGTTAAACCTTAATTTCGCTCTTTCTAACATTATTAATTTGACATTCGAAAGAAAAAGACACAGCATTGTTTAATCACCCGCTTAGCAACCTCTATAAGTTCGTGACAAAGAAAACTATATTTCTACTATTTATACTCTTAATAATATTTAAATCCATTAAAAATTTAAGTCTTCACCAATATTAAGAATCAACATGTAGGATGGACAAGATCTATATGTATAATCTCGTTAAAATAAAAAGGGACGCTAAGCGATGACCGATATTGCAAAACACCTATAGAAAAAACGACAACGTATTTCTATGGTTCGGTTCAATTACAAATCGATAAAATTTGACGAAATTATATATTCAAAATATAACATTCGTACAGACTGGAACGCGTTCGACAAAGGAGCGTGAATAATAAAATAGCATAAAATAAATGGAAAATTGTAACGGAACGTATGAGAATATAATTGCTCTGACATCGTCAAAAGCTGCATGCTTTTAATTAATATAAAATTTTGTACGATTCACTTTGAACAAACAGCCAATTTAAATGATTGAATACGACAGCCTGCTCGTCCGTGGTTGCCTGTCTTCGTCACGATTCATTGCTCTCCGGTAATGAGGCAATTGTCAATCACACGGCGTTATTGCGATCGGTATACGACGTTAATAATATACCCCTCGTACTTGTTCTGATGTCATAATATATGTATTTGCATTTTTATTACGCGAGATCAGTTTTGTATTGATTTTTGTTATAGTAATCATACTAAATTCAAGTTGACTGTGTATATAAAACTGTATAACCCAGGTTGGAGGGAAATTATGATAGTTGGTAGGAACATATAAGTACTAATTAGGTTGATAAATGTTTTTGATTATATCGATATTCACTATATATATTTACTGGCCGCCATTGCCAAACTTGGTTTTAACCAGTTCGGGCCACTTTAATATCGAGAGGTATTAGCCTTCATTTGAGAATCAGAGAATAGAGTAATTTGCTTGCGGATAGATTTGGGCACTATAATAATTTTCAACGAAGATATTCACTTTAACTTTGACATTGATTGTGTAAGAAATGATGTTATCATAATGACAATAATAATAAAAAAATGACAATTTCATGTGTCTCATTCGACCGTCTTGTAAAAAAATATTTCAATAAAAATATCTTCGAACACAATCATTAGTAAGGGATTACAAAAACTTTATAATTTTCAATATCGCTCGTCGCCATAACATGTATTGTGTTGCGTCATCTTCAATTTATAATGACAGGTCGCTTTCAACATATTAATCGCCAATTACAGAGATTTATAAGATTATTCCAATAATATTTTCTATTCTTATGTAAGTCAAATGACAAATATCAAAGTGCTTTCGACTCGTTACGCGTGTCGCGAATAAAATCTTATTTCAAAAACGTATCACGTTGACTTTACATACATTAACGTTACGCTCGAATTCGACTTCAAAATTTTAAAATCAGCGGACTAAAAGATATAATTATATACAAATTGTTTCATGTCTCGTATCTTCTTCTAATAGCGTTTTTAATCCGACTTTTAATTCTAATCTAAAATATGTTTTTTCAATTAACGTTTTTTCAAGTAAAGTTGATTATTTTCAATTTCGCAATAATATTCTTAACATTTGCTTCAACTGCACGTTTCGTATTTTGACAGCGAATGTTTCCGACAATTCACCCTGCAGGCCTTTAATTTCAACGATTCGGATTGTAATGAGAATGTATATATAATTTATGCAAAACGTTTTAAATATAAAATTATGTTACTAACTAACCGTCTTGGTATCGCACGGATAGGTAAAAGTAAGTCAAGCCTGTGAATGTGCCACTTCTGGGCTAAGGCCTCCTTTTTAGAGGAGAAGGTTTGGAGCGTATTCCACCACGATGCTCAAATGCGCGTTGGTGGAATACACATGTGCCAGAATTTCAGTGAAATTTGACACATGCAAGAGATAAATTATAAACACAATGTCATTAATTGCAAATCTAATTTGTAATGAATTATAAAAAAAAATATGCAAAAAATCACCTAACCGAACCAGTTAATTCACATAAAAGAAAATAATCATTAAAAATTCAATTAAAATATATCATGTTCATCTGAAAATATCATTATAATTTTATTTCAATGCAGGCGAGATAAAAGGCTGTCGGAATTAGTTAGGACAGCAGACTGTTTTCTAAAGGATTTTGTCATACCTGATATCGTTAAAGCCGTCCATTCGTAGAGCTTAGCTCTTGTGTTCCCGCTTATCCGCTGCGCCCGGAGCTATTCAATGTATTGACTAATTGACTATAGAACAATTAGCTAATGGTTAGCTTACCACAAATGAATTTAAAATTGTCAACTTCTTAAAACAATAAATTACTCGCTTAGCCCTTGCACGTGGATATGTTAAGGCTTATTTATATTCAAAGAGCATACCCATCGCCATGACACCGCCATGGTCTCGATGACAATGGGGAATAGTTTCAAAACTTCAAGGAAACTTACATAATGAAATTCATTCGAGGAAGCTATTTTTAAATAGCGCGTGTATCGAATTTCTATTATACTTTAAAAGTGTCAAGGCACGAATTCGGCTGCAATGGTTGCATTTATATATGAGGTTCTATTACGTAAATATTATATTGTTAAAAAAACACCGTCATGTGAAATCCGTGCAAACGTGAAACATCGAATTTAATTTTTTTTTATATAGAATAGGAAGGTGGACGAGCATATGGGCTACCTTATGGTAAGTGGTCACGAACGAAATGTTAGTTATCGCTTTCATCGCCAATTCGCCACCAACCTTGGGACCTGAGATTTTGTGTCCCTTGTGCCTGTAATTACACTGGCTCACTCACCCTTCAAACCGGATCACAGCAATACCAAGTACTGCTGTTTTGCGGTAGAATATCCGATGAGTGGGTGGTACCTACCCAGACGAGCTTGCACAAAGCCCTACCACCAGTATAAGACGCTCATTAAGTGAATTTATAATTAAAGATAACGAATAAATAAATATTATATGTATAATGGGAGATTCATACCAAAGGGATGACTAGATACTACACAAGTTGAAATCTCAAGATGGATTTCACCCATCACTAATGTATTTACAGGCTTCACTTTAGTCATTGCTAGAAATCAAAGGCTAAAAACTCGATAAGCTGTGTAGGAAACCATTTCCAATCGAACAAACGCACAGACGGTATCGGTTACCAAGTATTCATTGACTCAAGACATTTATATTGAGATAAGATTATTGAAAGTGGATTTTGCTTAGAAAAACTTTGTAACACATTGATTAAAAATAAATTTATTATTAAAATATTATGAAAACAGTTAAACTTTATATAACTCTTTCTCTTGTGGTAGGGCTTTTGCCGTCTGGGTGGGTACCACCCACGCAGATATTCTACCTTCAAACAGCATTACTTAGTGTTGTTGCGTTCCGGCTTGAAGAATGAGTGAACCAGAATAACCACAAGCATAAGGGATAGAACATCATAGTTTCCAGGGTTGGTAGCGAATTGGAAATTTATGGAAGGGTTAATATTCCTTACAGTGCCAATGTCTATGGACCACTTCATGTAGATCACCTTACAGAGATACGTCATTATGAACAAAGTGTTATATAAACATGCTGTTACAGTAAATAATACAATATGTTCCTTACAGATATTTAAAGATATTGCTCAGCCTTGAGTTTCATTTAGGATACAAATGAAAACAATGCAACGCAATCGAATTTAGCTTTTTATTCATTAAGTTTAAAACTACTTAATTGTTGTATATGAATTGCAATTTCATCCCGACTCCCAAGCGGGATCTTCTTTTCATTTCCACAACAAGAAATGGTTAATTAATTTTAATTTCGCAAGCAAACTATCTTAAACATATTATTATCATCGGAGGAGGATTAAAAATATTTAATTCTTTAGATTTGCCTTAAATAAACTGTATAATTGTAAGTATGACTACTGAGATTCTTCTTGCTGGTTCTTCTCAGTATTATCTACATTCTGAACTGGTGGTAGCCTTACATTTAATTTGATATTGTAAAACTTCAATCCAAAAGTGCTTGATAATATCTTCATTTATTATAGAATAGGAAGGTGGACGACTATATGGGCCACCTTATGGTAAGTGGTCACCAACGCCCATACACGTTGGCATTGTAAGAGATGTCAACCATCGCTTACATAGCCACTGCGCTACCAACTTTGAGAACTAAGATTTTATGTCCCTTGTGCCTGTAATTACACTAGCTCACTCACCCTTCAAACCGGAACACAACAATATCAAGTACTGCTGTTTTGCGGTAGATATCTGATAAGTGGGTGGTATCTATCCAGACGAGCTTGCACAAGGCCCTACCACCAGTGTAGTTATTTATTAAAAATCATAAATATAATTCATGTCAAGTAAAGATCATAAATCGCGTTAGATATATCAAATTCGAACTGAAACTATAACATATATCTCTCTGTCTATGTGGTATATATGTGTACTATATAATATGTATATAGTTATACGTTTCATGATTGTTGGATGATTAAATAGCTTCTATTTTATGGTCGTCATAAACCTCCCTCGATGGCTAGATGCTCAATACTAGAACTTGGCGTAACGTTTTTAAACTATCGTGACGTTTGAGATATTAAACCTTTATGGTATTTACGAAGCTGAAGAATGTGTACCCGCCAATAGCGAATAACGAGCATAGCATTATACCCCTCACAATTTCGACAATATTAAAAGCGAAGCAATTATTAAGTCCTGCAAGAGTTTTCAGTATTGATTTAAGCAGATTAATCACATTTTACACTAACAAAATATTTTCATTATTTTCACATTCATCACAGCACCATCTGAGATTGTGATTTTATTAAACGTTACATATATGATCCTGAAGACATAATTTTATTAAAACATAGTTAATATTTTAAAGTTAAATTTAAAAATAATTATGTAATAAAATGTATGTTTTAGAATAGATGTAATAGTGTTGGGATAAATATTTAATACGCAACAATTACTTGATGAATCGTTCGGGCATCAATATCTTCTTCAACTATTAGTTTAGTCTCAAAAGACCGAAGACTCGAGACCGTATGTACGAAATAAATACATTTTTTACTTAGAACAAGCTGCGCCCGCGGTTTCACCCGCGGTTTAAGTTATTTGAAGAAAATACTAAGAGCAGACTTTAATATTGCATTATATATAATATATAGAGTTTTGTTTTCGTGGATATTAGTATTTATTGGTTTTTGCCGCACCCGAGTCTAGATAGGGCGTAAACCATTTGCCATGAGAAAATCAGTATTCCCTTAAATCTATTCCGATATACTTAAATGCCTTTCCCTGTGCCATGTTTCATTTACTGTGACTGCAAGCGATACCTTTATACGAGATTGTGTCCATTTAAAACTGAAAGGTAAATATGCTTTTTTTTAAGTACTCATTACCAACTTACCGACTACGTATAAATTTAACAAAACAATGAGAAAAAAATATATGCCGTGATGGAACGAAATACCTATCTAACCTTTAAACTTTATCTTACAAAGTTTTTACAAACCGAAAACAAATATTTAATATGAGTATTTTCAAACAACCTGTTGAAATATGTCAAAACCACATAAAGTACTGTAAAGGTACAAACTATAAAAAGTGACATGCAACAAATGTAACACTGTAATTCCGTAATCCTGAGAATGTCCCACTGCTGGGCTAAAGACCTTCTCTCCCTTTTTGAGGATAAGGTTTGGAGCTTATTCCACCACGCTGCTCCGATGCGGGTTGGTGGAATACACATGTGGCAGAATTTCAGTTAAATGAGACACATGCAAGTTTCCTCACGATGTTTTCCTTCACCGTAAAGCACGAGATGAATTATAATCACAAATTAAGCACATGAAAATTCAGTGGTGCTTGCCCGGGTTTTGTAGCCAGGATCATCGGTTAAGATTCACGCGTTCTTACCACTGGGCCATCTCAGCTTTCTTTTGTACGTTCACTGTTTCAACTGTAAGTTCACTAATGAAAAAAACGCCGAAATATACTTTTTTCTAACCAGAATGTCATGTTTCTTACTTTAAGACTACCATGCAACCACATACCCTTTACCTATACTTACCTTTTACCAACAGTGAAGCCACGGGCAATAAATCGTTAAATATATAGTACCGAAAAACAAAATAAATGTGTTTTACATACATTGTTATATTTTTTCCGTAATATGTACAGCTTTTTTTAACAAGCTACTACGAAAATAGACAGAGGTTTACCAGATCCTTGTTACTAGTAACAGCATAAGCTGAACCCTACTATATATAATTGATCATATTGACCTGAGCTCAACTTACATTGGATTATCTAAATTACTGAAACTGAATTTCACTGAACGATTATTATATTGCATTTCTATCGAATGTACGACGTGATTCTTTAAATTGACATAACTTTTTTATTTATGAACCGATTGAAATAAAACAAACACTAAATTGTAAGTGAATTCTGCCACAATATATTAGTTAGAACCGCACCCAAATCAGTTAAACCATTTCTAAGATTAGCGCGCACAAACGCATAGACACACACAAAAATTCTAACAATCATTGTTTTGCTTTGATAAAGGCTGCCGATAATAGTTTTGCATATACCTTCCGTGTACAAACAGCGATCAGATTTTACATTTTTATTATAAGTATAGTCTTAAACGAAAAACAGTTATTGTGATTTAGCTATAGTAGTTAGATAATAACCTCGCCTTTTTTGTAGGTAGTACTATAAACATGCAATATATTATTTTAGGGATCATAGTTTGTATAAAAAAATTGTACCTTGGGTTACATTATTGCAATTTTCGAAGATACCTTTTTTTAAATAAAATATAGCCTATGTTACTCTCTGATAATTAGTTTTCTGTAGGTGAACGATTTTTTTTAAATCAGCTTAGTTGTTTTTGAATTTATCCATTTACAAGCAAACATACAAAAACACATACACAAAACAAACCTTTTTACCTCTTTATAAGGATCAGCTACCCTGCAATAGGATCGCCCTGTTCTTATTTGTTGTTTCCTGCAATAGTTATGTGTTGTGATGCGGCTACAAACACACAGACAGTTGAAAATTTAAAAACTGTAATTTTAGCTTATATTTCTTTAATAAAGCATATTCGTTTTTTTTTTCCAATAACTTTAATGTACAGACATCGGCCTGCTAAAGTTTTATTATAAGTATAGATTAACAAAGACAAAGCATCGGAAAATTTGTTATTTTTTTCTCGTTACATCATAGTCTACTGCTTCTTATGATTACAGGAACAATAGCTTAATTGTAGAAACTAACATGGCAATTTATCTTATAACAGCCGCCTAGAGAAGAGCAGCCAGGAATTATACGACGACAATTTGAAAGAATCACGCGCAACGTCCGTCAGCGGATTAGTGGTGAAGCCCGATCGAAGCCACCGGACTGGTTCCTCGACAAGTTTTCGAATCAGAGCATCACCGACCCCGAAGAACCAATGTATAAGGCAAAGAAGTCCAAATTCCTTTGTGGACTTAAACTGGCATTCGATCCAACCGAACAATATTACTATCGGGTACGTAGAAGCGATTTTATTCTAAATTGTTTAATATTTTTTTAAATTTTGTTTATATGACACTTAATTTGAACAAATAATAATAATAGTCCTCCAGACCGATTTTGGCCACGGCAGCTAATCTCAAGAGAGATTAGCCAACTGCACAGGACGTTTTATAGTGCACAAGTGTGTGACAAACACAGGTGCACTCTCTATTCCCTAACTCTCATAATCCGATGGGACGGCAATCCGACACGACCATAAATAATTCAGGTGCAGAACCGATGGCTTTACGTGCTTTCCGAGGCACGGGTCTGTACACACTTCCAACTTCCAAACTCCGTGCTGCTATTGAGAATTTTCGTCAGAAAAACTCAATAACTTTTTATTGGCCCGACCTGGGATTTGAACTCACTAGACCAATGAGACAATCTGATTTTATTTACAAGCTTATTGGCCAATCTGAATTTGGTCTCTTCGAAAAATGTATTCAATTATTCCAACTGACCGGCCAACTTAGATAGCCGGTACGGTAGATAAAACAAATTATGTTTCGTATCATTTAATTTTTTTAATATATCCCTACTAGTGGCTCACTGTCGTCTCCCTGGCCATACTGTATAACGTCATTGTCGTAATTGGACGAGCGGTTTTCTGGGAGCTGGGCACCATGACCAAATTGTGGTACACACTTGACTACCTGTGTGACATAATTTACGCCATCGATACAGTCATACATGCGCACGAAGGTACGAATATTATCTTGTAATTAATGATAATAACTTAGAGAACGATAATAAATCAATAAGTTCCGAGCCGATTAATCATAGTAAATTTGTTTATGTAGTATATTATTGAAGCAGGCTATGCGACTTCATGCGAACAACTAATTAAATAATTTTGATGAAGCAAGCGAATGGAACGTCTGCTACGATGATGACTTAATAAAATGCTCGTGCTTACAGTTACTTATATCAACTTCTTGTATAAAAAATCGATTTAGCGCAATAAATTGTTATTAATTTCAAGCTGGTTTACGTTTTTGTTTACATGGACGGAAAAGTACGTTGCACGCCCCTTTCAAAATGTTAATTTCTTATAATAAACAAAGACGTATTACGTAGGTTTAAATCGAGTGTACAATTCAAAATAAGGTCGCAAATCAACAATTTGACACCCACATACATTGGGCCGCGCCTTGCGTCATCAAATTTAGCTAACGCGTGGACAAACAACTCACCCAGCCCTCACTTTCCGCACAAATACTCTGAATCGAATGATCTTCATATCATAGATTATTCGATAGTAAGAAAAAAATATCTACAACAAATTTAATCAATGATAGTTAACGAATAGTTAAGTAATATTTAATTTAATAAATGTATATAGTTTAGAAGACATATCGCACATTCATTTTATATTACAAATTAAATTGGTAGTGTTCCCGAGGGTTTAAAAATGCATTTGTGAAGATTCAATGACAGTCACTAATGTCACTGAACAATTTTCATAGCGCATCTTTTATTTGCTTCATCGAAGACGAAGTAACTGTGCTTATTGCTTTACGAATGTTAGTCAGTTCTGTTTATCGTCTGAAACATGTGACATTTTAATAAGTTCTAAGTATTTTAATACACGAATTCTGATACGAATACGCCTAGACGTTTATTGTGAGGTTATTACGAACATTTGTTCTATTTATTTCATTAAACTGTCGTCCAGTTTAATATTCGATAGCTAAATATTTTATACAGAACGCACTCGATTTAAATTAGTTGATACATTCTTATGGGACTATATGGGCTTCGAAGCCTACATATTGAAAAATGGTAAGATATTTATTTCAGGTTATTTAGATCAAGGCCTCATGGTAAAGGATTCTCACTACCTTAGGCTAAATTATTTTAAATCTGACGCATGGCCCTACGACATTCTTTCTCTTATACCGACAGACATAGCATACATGTGGTGGACACCAGGATCTTGCAACTACGTGAGTAGATCGCATCATATAATACACTATATTTTTAAGTAGCTATTTTTTAACTATATTATACTTTAATATATTTTTATTATATATATATATTGTTTTTCGGATTATCATGTATTTTGTGTGTAGTAATTGCTGTTATAAAATAGTACTGTATTTTATGTCTTTTTATAATTGTTACTTTTTAATTGTTGTACTAGGGTTCTGGGATATTTCTTTGTTTTGAAATTATTTGTTAGTTAAAAAATAATTTCAAACCATCGAGTTCATTAGACTATATATATAAATTTAGTTTCAATTTTTTGTGTAATTATCCTTCTTACCAAGATATGACTTGATTATGGTATGCAATTTCTTTTTTATATTTCTTTTGGTCAAAAATTAGAATCATAATAAATCACTTATCATCACTTAAAGTACAACAGTAATTACAATTGAAATCGTCTTATCTGATAATCATTTTTAACAATTGGTAAATAAGTTTAGAAAACCTAATAATACAAGGTGAGATGAATCGAACTACAATAAACACTCCGACCAAACAAATTCTTTAGCTTTGTTATTACAGAAAGTGTAAATATTTGCTGTGTTCCAGGATCGTTTGCCGTGCCCTGTTATTGTACGACTTAATCGACTATTGCGCCTTCCTCGAATGTGGGAGTGGTTCGACCGCACTGAGACGGGCACTAGTTATCCGAACGCTTTTAGAATTTGCAAGGTAAAGCTAAAATAATTAATTACTTATTACTCACTTGAACAACATATAAACAATCATTTGTTATTCTAGGTCGTTATGGCAATTTTAGTCCTGATTCACTGGAACGCTTGCCTTTACTTCGCGATCAGCTACGCTATTGGATTTGGCACTGACAATTGGGTTTATAACATTACCGGAGTCCTTAATGAGACGTTGGCACACCAATACATTTACAGCTTCTATTGGTCGACCTTGACTTTAACGACGATTGGCGAGACTCCCCAACCAGAAATTGATGTCGAGTATATATTCGTAGTCGCTGACTTTCTGGCAGGTGTTTTAATTTTTGCAACTATAGTAGGCAATATCGGATCGATGATATCTAACATGAATTTGGCAAGAGTGGCATTCCAAAACAAGATGGACAGCGTAAAACAATACATGGCTTTTCGAAAAATCACTGGCGAATTAGAGGCAAGAGTGATTCGTTGGTTCTCTTATACATGGGCGGAGAGTGGAGCTTTGGACGAGGAAAATGTATTATCTTCTTTACCAGACAAACTGAAAGCTGAAATCGCTATACGAGTTCATCTCGACACGCTGCGTAAAGTACTGATTTTTCAAGATTGCGAGCCCGGTTTACTTGAAGCTTTGGTTTTGAAATTGAAGCTGCAAGTCTTCAGCCCAGGAGACTATATATGCCGCAAAGGTGACGTTGGCAAGGAAATGTATATCGTCAAGCGGGGTAGACTTCAAGTGGTAGCTGATGATGGTACAACCGTTCTTGCCACTCTGAGTGCAGGATCCGTTTTCGGTGAAGTCAGTGTTTTGGATATTGCTGGTAACCGAACTGGTAACAGACGCACGGCCAACGTCAGGTCATTGGGGTATTCCGATTTATTCTGCCTGGCTAAGAAGGATTTGTGGGAAGCTCTCGCAGATTATCCAGATGCCAAGGCTACTTTAATTGCACGTGGTTGTCAATTACTGCGTAAGGTATGTAAGTCGATCTCACCTAGAGAGTCCGATCGTGTGTATACATCGTTTTGATTTTGATTGCTTAAATGGAGTAACTTTTATATATAATTTAAAAAAAAAATAGTATGATGATAGAAAATTTTATATAAAAAAATACTTCCTATAATTTTAATGAAATAAATTTTATAGGATGGACTACTAGATGAACCTACATTCGAAAACGCTCAAACGACCCATCAAAGCTTACATGAAACCGTTCGCAAAATGGAAGCCAGGATTACCAAATTGGAAAACAATATAAAATTGACACTGGCTAACAATTTTGAAAGACAGGCTTTGTTCGATCAGAGAATAAGTAGAGTTGAGATAAGGTAATTCTAATATTAAATCGGTTACATTTAAGTCAAATGCAAAGCGAACTCAATAATTGCGACATCGTTTGGCATAGCGAATTATAATAATAACTTTTTTCAAACCGATGAGCTATTTTATGTGAGCATATTTCAGGTCTCTCCATATTCAACCACCAAGAAGGAACCCTCGTGATCCGGTTGTATTACGTCCGGGGAGTGCAAGGTCAGCTGAAGAGGAAGAAACAAATGGCCCGGTACAAGCAGGTTCATCCAGAAACTCCCTGAACGCTCCAGCTAGGGAACGAGGAAACTCTCTTACCGTTGAGCGTAGCCCACGTCTATTGACCGTCCCTTCTGCGCCAAGGAGCAGGTCATTACGACTGAAGCGGAATGAAACTGATGGTTCAAATTGAATTCGCAGAAGCGTATAGTATGATTTATTTAGAAATGTTATTGTTGGTCTAGAAAAGAGCTTTGAAAATTTACATAATTGTAAATTATTTTTGATACCTGGAAAAGGCTTTATATGAAGATGTTTGGACTTAAAATTGAATAGGAAATTGTGAATTATACTTTCGGGAACATGGCTTGAGTTGGTGCTGAAGGAAAATGTTAGAAATGTATTTTGGTATTTTTTTTTAATTTTGAGTGTTTTCATATCAAACAAACTTTATGGTATGAAAATAATTGTCAAAGTTATCTGTCAGACAGTTATCTTGAAATCGTTTTAATCGATCATTTTTCATCGAGAGATATTTCAAAAAATCGCTGATATAGAGCTATATTATATATTCAAAATTTGATGATAGTGTAAGATTATTACTACTAGTATTTTTAGCAAATGGATTTTTGCTCATAGTTTTAAGTATTTATTATTTATCTTTGATATCCATACACGTATTTTCGATATAAATTTATGTTATATATTACAGTCAATGGTACGTGGCTTTAACGTTACATGGAAGTAACTGACATAATATTTCCTACCCTTATATACACTTACTTATAATGTAAATTATATATGTATTTGAAAATGTTTAGATTCTTATGTCAGTTTACGAATTAGAAATACCATTTAATATCTTCTAGTAAAATAAGTAAGTGGTCTCTATTGCCAAATATATCACCAAAGTTTTAATAATCAATGAATGACGAATTAACAGCTTGGCATCAATGCTCTTAGTTTATGAAAATTCTGCGATATCGACATTTTACCATTGAAAATATTTTTAGGGTACTACATTTAATATCCATTTAGAAATCGTTATTTCATTATGAATTAGTAAATTGATCTCAGTTTTTTTTTTATTATTTATTGATTTTATCCGACTACATATTTGTTGTAATTTTAATTGTTATTCAACAAAAATGTGTTTAGTAAAATTATTACATCTTTGTTATATACTCCTGGTTTGTGTAGTCGCCTGAATTGTTATTATTTCGATTATAAACTAGTTAACACTTAATTCAGTTGGATAAGATAAATATTTACTCAAAACGTAGTATAAGTTGCTAAGAAGTTAAGATAAGAAGTAAAAATAAAAACAAAAGAAGACTCCTTATTTTCAAGTCATAGAATTATATTCCACATATTCTACTAAATTTAAGGAATATCTTTAACTTAGTAATAATTGACTTTTCATTTCTTTTCCCTTTAATTCGGTTTTTATTGCTTTTATGATACACATAACTTCCTCTTTGAATGACATATTACCTACTTATATTTATCATCACAAATTTCATTCCAATTTATGACTTAATTTGATTTCAATTTAAAATATAAAAAAATTAAATTAAACCTTTTTTAATTATTTTTTTACATTACATTTAAAAAAAAATTGTTTACCGATTATGTTTTACGATTTATTAAATGTTAGTGTTTAAGGGTGTTTATGAATTGAATGCAATGTATGAGGTATTATATAAATTAATCAATCTAGTATTATATTCCGGAATCTATCTATGACATATATTATTAGTGTCTAGATATATCATGTTCGTAGTTAAACTAGAACCCGTTAAAGATTTCCTACGTGTCATACTCGGCGCCGCATAACACTGTTTCTTTGATTTATATATAATAAAAAAAAATTATAGCTTACAGGTGAACTGTAAATAAATAAATATTTTTTATTAAATAAATCACAGTGACAATAGTTATGCATATAAATGAAGAGTATGTAATCTTTAATAGGTTCTAGATGTTTATTATTATAAATTTTGACTCTGTAGTGACATGTAGTGGTAGAATTTGGTGTCTATTATTACTCAAATATATGTTAGATGGAAATATGACTTTCATTTCCGATTCCGATTCCACAAAGTTCAAATGAAATAATATACCTACAAACACACACACATATACACATATTTATTTATCAATTATATATGCAAAGATTAAATTGCTATTAAATATTCACTTAAATCAACATGGTGTTACTAAATTGAGAAATGGCGTCTCAATAGGTTTTCAAAATTTAAAAATAAAATTTCAAATTGAAATCTGAAATCTGAACAGAACTGGTTTATTTTTTTAAATAATATTACCCGTACTCTACACGCTTTATCATTCACACGCTTTATCATTTGTTTTGGGGCTTTTTCTTTTATCTTTTCTTATATATTAAGAGTCGTAAAAGTCGTAAACTAAGCTGAAAACATCCCGCTTTATTAACGTCTAAGCATTTCCGAAGTCTCACCCTTCAATAATTCTTTTAACTTTTTGTCCAGTATTGAAACACATGCAATTGATACTAATCCACAGAGTCCGTGGAACCTCATATAGTAAGAAAACTTACTGAATCAGGCGACTGGTTTCATATTAGAGAAAATGAATTTGTTTCGTAGAAAATATTGGAATAAATTATTTCTCAGCCCAGTTTCACGGTTACTTAAGAAAGAAGAATAATTAGGTTAACTTTTTTGCCCTGGTTCCTTGTTTGAGGTATGTAGTTTCGTAGCTGTGGCAGATTTTCCGATAAACAAACAAGAGCAATTCTTGAATTGTTTTCATATAATTTACTGCTCCTATAAAATATTGTCTTCTATACATATAATAATATCCTGGGACATTATTTGCACGCGGACATCTGATCCCAAACTAAGCTGAGCTTGTACTATGGAAACCAGACAACTGATATACCACATATACTACTTTTCTTTTGTAAATACATACTTGTATAGATAATTACACCCAGACTCAGGACAAACAGAGATGTTCATGCACACAAATGTCTGCTCTGAGTGGGAATCGAACCCACAACCTTCTGCGTGAAAGGCAAGTATCTACCAACTACGCCAACCGGCTTGTCAAATATAACTATAATAAAAATGTAACTGATCGATGTCTGTACGTGAAAGATATTTGAGTAAAACTATTACCGGGGGTCTTCATCAATGCAATAGAATCCAAAACAATGATTGTTAGAATGTTTGTCTGTTTATCTATTTGTCAGTGCGTTGGTACGCTAATCTTAATGGCTTAACCGATTTACAGTGCGGTTTTCACTAATTTACTGTGGCTAACTGTTTGTTTCATTTCAATTTGTTCATAAATAATAAAGTTATGTCAAATTAAAGACTCACGTCAAACATTTTTTTGATAAAGATAGGTGCTATAAAATAACTGTTCAGTTGAATTCGCTGAAACTTTAGCTACCTATTAATGTTAGTAGGTAAAATGATGATGATTGAAAGTTTATAGGAAAAAAAAAATTTAAAAAACGGTCAGTTTCAGAGATTTAGATATTTCCAATGTAAGTTGAGCACAGATCTATATGATCAATCATATTAAACAAGGTTCAGCTTATGCTGGCATACGTCAATTAACGCGACCACGCGTAGATATATGTCTATCTTTTAAGGTTGACTCACTATAACCTTTTGTATGGTGATCATATTTCTCCTAAAATAATGCATTATTTAAAAAGTCGTTTTTATAAACATGGCATTACTTCTTACGATAGATATCGAGATAAGATCATAGACAGTTTTTAGTATTTTATAGTACAATTGATACAGTTTTTAGTACAATTGTATGTTGCCCTAGAGTCATATTAAATTTATCTTGAATTTATTGTGTAGGCGTGTGAGCGTAAGCACAAGTCCAAGAAAGCACTGTGTTTCTAAACTCTGAAGATTATCGTAACAAAATATGAGTAACTGATTATTAGTTTGATCCGGGATTTGATCCCAAGACCTCATGG
This sequence comes from Nymphalis urticae, assembly GCA_905147175.2. NCBI lineage: Eukaryota > Metazoa > Arthropoda > Insecta > Lepidoptera > Nymphalidae > Nymphalis > Nymphalis urticae. Next base: position 15,710,613 of record LR989982.1, on the reverse strand, counting down.
TATAATACCTTATTAGATAGGCACCGCAGTTACGATGAGATGTAATGTTCGTACGAGTATGTGTGTTATTGTAATTTTATGTTAGTGTATCTTGGAATTTTAGTCATACTAATTGTTTTTGTCTAAGGATAAATTAGCTTTATAGGCGTAGGCCTACGAAAGGTAAAAATATCACGGAGTCACAACAATACTAATGCTGTTTAGCAATAGAATAACTTATGAGTGGGTGGGTACTCAGACGGGCTTTCACAGATCCCTACTACCAACTAAACATAATAAGATCAAAACCTGCGTAGGACTTGAGACCCTTATTAGCAATGAAATAATTAACAAACTGCTACAATAAGTTATTTTCATATTAATTAAGGAATAACCTTAATGAGCTTCAAACTAAATAAGGGTCAACCCTTCGAAAAAACAAAAAATACAAATACAATTTATAACATTCTTTAGATAAAAAATCTCTCTTAGATAAATTCATCAAATCTTATTTATAGATCTTTGATAAGAGCCGTGATGACTCAGTGGTTTGAAAAAGAGAATCATAACTGACGATACCAATTTCAAGACAATACAACAACTGAATTTTCATGTGTATTGGGATACATATGAGCAGTGCATGATAAGCGGAGTATCCTTATGGCTAAACCATGAGAGGTTAGATTATTAGGAATTAGGCTATGAGAGAAATATTACTAAATCAGTGTTGCAAAAAAGAAAATAAATATACTTCTCCCTTTTTGAGAAGAAGGCTTTGGAGCTTATTCCACCACGCTGCTCCAATGCGGATTGGTGGAATACACATGTGGCAGAATTTCAGTGAAATTAGACACATTCACGATGTTTTCCTTCACCGAAAATCACGAGATGAATTATAAACACAAATTAAGCACATGAAAAACTTTAGTGGTGCTTACCCGGGTTTGAACCCACGATCATCGGTTAAGATTCACCCGTTCTTACCACTGGGCCATCTCGGCTTACTATCTCGGTATTTATAACATATTAGTAAATCTGCTTGTGAATTTCTTAAGCAAGTGACCTCAAATCTGCTGGAAAATTAATGGTCAATTGACAAAAATTTATATTTTAGATAATATAAGAGCTCCAATGAGCATGCTATAACTTTAAATTTGGCCTTAAAATATATTTCCAAAATGTAAAAAAAAACTCATATAAACTCTTTTCTAAAAGCTTGGGCAGCGTTAGCGATGAACACTGGCAAATATTGCACCAGGACATTACAAATATTAAAAACAGAAGAGAATAATGCATGAGCATTTTTACTAATACTATACACTACCTACACTAATTTATTTATTTTTTGGTAAAACTATTTATATTAAATAATACTTGTTCCTGACATTTGTATTTTTTTACCTGTGACACACAAGAAGTGTTTATTGATGACCATCGAGTTCTTACGGGTAAAATAACGATTATGTTATGTGTTATTTTTTACCATAAATGAAACATGAGCCAACTTTAGCAAGACATATTGTTCATAGTTTTTGTGTATATTTTATAGTTGCGTTAACTATAAGCGTTCGCTTAAGGGTCGCCGCACACGGGCCACCGGCCACTACCACAAGACGCTACCGGCACATTTCGTGTAGTTTTCATACAATTTATAAGACTCCGCCGCACAAGGTTGATGCCGGTAGCCGCCACACGATACAAATCTTTGCTGATTGCTACTTGTGGCCCGCACCGGCCACTAAACGCCAACACAAAACGCCGCCACACGCCACTCACGCCATTCCCTCCTTTCCTATCCCTACCCCCCCTACCCCTATCACCCTTACCTCAGTTAACCTGTTCGAGTCTCATGGGTTAAAAAAAGTAGCAGCCACCGACCGCAAGTGTCGACCACCGGCCATATATCTCGCGCTTCGGCTACCTTTGTGGCCACTTCTAGCTTCTCGTGGAGGCGCAGAACCACAAAGGTTGTCGCGTATGGCCCCTGTGCGGTGACCGTTAAAGCCGCCTAGACTATCAACTTCTCGCGGACGAATTCGAAATATTAAGTTATAATTAAAAAATAGTATTTTAAAAAACCTCATATTAACATAATTTATAGCCTATTTCAAACTGAAATTGTATATTGTTGATTTTCAATTTTTGGGTGAAACCAGAAAAAAACAATAAACAAAGCTTACATTACTAACCTTTTTACTACTTATTTACCTAAATTTACTTTTAATTTTTCACATCTGCCGGGTATCTCGCCACGGCCATATTTGTTATAATTATAATTATATAAAAATAATGCATCGAATTTAAACTATAATTTTTGAAATCATATTAATCTATTTGATAATCATCAATAATTAAAACTTTGTAATATAATATTTTATTGTTAACGATTAGCTGTGGATCTAACACTGGCAGCATACATATCATAGCTGTTACAGGCTTCTTTTTTTTTTTTTGCTTTTTTTTTGGCGGGTAATTATTATCTGTCTGCGTAAGATATTGATATGATCTGTAAATGATTTTTAGCGCGTAATTAGCTAATTCGAATTGTTCTTTTCGTGTCTTGATAAATGACATTGAATCCGTAAACTGTGATTCATAACTTCTTTTTAGTTAATATTTCACTTCTATCTTAAAAATATAAAGTATATATTTATTCATATATACAAGCATTAAACCTGATATGTACAACATATTTCCATGGAATCATTATAGATAGAAGCTGCCTTAATTGCGCCCTCGTTTAAAACTTTATTGTGTAGACGTAGCTTTGTAGTATCGATAAAAAAAACAACAATGTCAAGTGTATAGATAAGGCTCCTCTAGCAAATTATCATTGCTTCTACATTGTAAAGTCTAAATTTCTGCGTGCAGTGGGCGTTGCTAGCGATATTAATATTATTGTTGTCCTGCTATTTTTTTATAGGTAAATTCTAAATGGCAACCCAACATTATGCTAATGCTAATTCTAATGTTAATCATGGATGTATACTATTTATAATACTGCTAGATTGACTGCCTCGTTGGTCTAGTGGCTGATGTAAGGCCGCAGACCCGGAGGTCCTGGGTTCTATTCTCAGGTCGGGCCATTAAAAAGTTATTGGGTTTTTCTATCAGAAAATTCTAAGCAGCAACCCCAAGTCTCGAAGTTGGAAGTGTGTTCCAAGGCACGGGGCCTTGGAAAGCACGTAAAGCCGTTGGTCCTGCGCCTGAACTCTTTCCGGTCGTGTCGGTTTGCCATCCCATCGGATTATGAGAGTAAGGGAATAGAGAGTGCACCTGTGTTTGCGCACACACTTGTGCACTTTAATATCTTCTGCGTAGTTGGCTAATCTCTCGTGGCCGATATTCGGTCTGGATGAAATTTAATGAAACAAAAATCGGAACATTAATAAATATTCGGCACGTCCCTAATAAGACTAACCACCACAGACTTTACATATGTAAAGCTTTTCATTCTATCACAAATAAAAATATTAAGACCATTATGAAAGTAGAATTGAAATAAAAAAAGTGTAGGTACATCATTATAATAAAAATGTATTTATTTATTTTATTTCCATAACTAGGCAAAGCAAAGTCACGGGGCACAATAATACAACATAGGTAGCTTAAAGTCACTCGTTCAGAAATAAAACGACTTACTTACTTGTTTCCCGGTCTTGTTGCTTGCCAACTTGTTATAAAGTGATTTTGATAAAAAATTTCATAAAATATTCCTCATAAAATGATTTTCTCGGAGCTCAATACACGAGAACAGACAGGCAGTTGCAAAATTGTGATAAATTATTGAAAGATACATAAAATATTAGAACAACTTACACAAGTTAACAGTAAGTTCTCATTGTTGAATATAAGTTGTTTTAAAGTGCATACAACAGCTCAGAGCTAATAGTTTTTACAATGGCTGTTACACAATGTGAAATTAAACAGAGATTCTATTATTTGGTACAGGGGAGCTCCGGGGTTGAGTCCATATGGGGCCGTTTAGACGATGAGCCGCGAAGTACCATCTCGCCTTGCCTATTGCCAATTTGGCTTTACCTTCCAGTTAGCTGTGGAACTGAATGACTCACGAAATTCCTATACTGGCTGTGGTAATTAGAGGAGTGTTCTCAAAATGATCATAATATGGTAAGTGATCATAACCGCTCATAAGCATTGTCGCTGTAAGAAATTTTAACCATACTTTACAGCGCTACTAACTTTGGCAACTAAGGTGTTATGTCCCTTGTAACTGTAGTTACACTGGCTTAATCATCCTTCATACTGGAACACTAAAATACTAAGTACTGTTGTTTGGCGGTGAAATACGTGATGAGTTGGTGGTGACTATAGTTGTATAATGGAGTGACAAGCATTAAGTCTGACTATCGCCAAAATGGATACTTTAAATAAAACTAAATGTAGCCGATACGGGACGGGCGTTCCGTAAAGACCAGGTTTATTTTGCAGTGTTAATATTGAAAACAATACACGCCACGGGGAGCAACGAAAGGGGGATCGACGGCATAAGTAAGCATCATGCAGGTTGCAATCACGACAGACGAATCGGTATTAACCACAAAGCGAGCAATTATAATATTTTTTCCATCAAAATCTTCGCCATGAATAAAAAGGCAGTCATAGGGACTGCCAATACAAGTAAAAACTTGAAAACGTTAAATGTATGTGTCCAATTTCCACACCCATTGGCACTCCAAGTAATAATTCTATCCCTTTTTATTATATGGCTTTTTATTCTTCAAAAGCTAACCACATACATTGTAGTTAAAATAATATTATGTTTTTGTATATACTGTTAGTATTTACATACATTTCAATCATTATTATCCGCATTAATTTATATTAACATTAGCATGTCACAGCGAAGCCACGAGCTATTCCCTACGATAAACCAGCGCAATGCGCCGAAAAAAGTTTTTACTTCAAAAATCTTGTGGGAATTTCTATATAAATATGATGAACTATAAAACATTGTGGATATCAGATTCTAAAACAGATAAACCATCTATTTTAGTATATAAGATTACAAAAGCTGACAGACATTATCCTGTCCGTGCATATATAGAAGAAGGCAGTGCTCTTAGTTCCATTTAACTCGGCTTCGATCGTTTGAATTTCAAACTACAACCTGGTAGCCAAGGTAATAATTGGACTTATTGAATGACTAGCTTTTACCCGTAACGTCTTACGCGTGTAACATAGAATCAAGTGTCTATATTTTTTTTGCTGAGACAGTTGAGAATTAAATTCCAATAAAATGGTCTTGGAACGGTAGGTAAACAGTGTTTATTTTTGTGCTAACAGTCTAAGAACGGCCAGCCGGTCTTCTTCTAACTGCACCGTTCGTATCTCACTGGATTATGTTTGCCGCAAGTTTTGCACACGAATTGTGAAGGTTGCAGTCATTACCTAAACTCTGTCCTCGTTCGACAAAGCCTTCTCTCTTCAAATCGCAAAATCTCTTGGCGTCTAGGGCTTAATTGAATCTCCGTTCTTCCAAGTTTCGTGCTTCAGTTTGGCGAGACCGGACTGCATTAAATCGGCTTTCACTTCTAAAAGACTACTATAAATATTATTGAAATTATAATCTTAAAATATTATATTTACATAATTTCACGATTTTTTTAACGCTGGAAAAACCACTCCGCGTTTCCCCTACGGGAACAGTAGGGGGGTATGTGGGGCCCGACGGTGTCAAATTCGCCGAGTGCGCCCCAAACATCGGAATACCCGCTAAAAACCAGCGGTAACCTTTCCGTCTTAACGAGGAGCACCACGGGATCGCTTTCGCATGCTACCGTGAAACACATAATTTAACCAAAGTCAACTAATAGCGTAACAGAACTGTAAATAATTATATTACCATGTTAAATATCTTAACTATTAGTTTGTTCCAAGCCACAATATACAGAATGAATGCCCCTAATCTTTTCATAAAGCCTTCTCAAGTATTCAACTCAGTTTTCAAGTTATAATTATTACAATAGTAGCTTTGACTTCGTATCTTGTTCTTGCTTTTGTTCAAAAACTATGTGTAAAATAAGCGTCTAAATTAAATGTTTTTTATCTTAATTAACGCAAGCCAGTAAAGCTTCCAGCTTGCATGATTATTTCTGCCACCTTCAACAACAGTTACAGTAACAGCCTATTAGTGTCCCACTGCTGGACTAAGGCCTCCTCTCCCTTTTTGAGGAGAAGGTTTAGAGCTTATTCCACCACGCTGCTCCAATGCGGGTTGGTAGAATACACATGTGGCATAATTTCGATGAAATTATACACATGCAGGTTTCCTCACGATGTTTTTCTTCCCCGTCAAGCACGAGATGAATTTATATGCACCGCCTTATAAATTCCTCTCGTGCCTCCCACCGCCTTTACCTGATTGTCTAAGATATAGGTATATATTGAACAAGCGACCTTTGGTTAAAAGTCCACGTGTCTTCAATTAGAAAAACAGGGCTGTTTATCTGTAGAACGATCTTCACTTAATTCAAATTAGTGTTCAAAATTAGTCTTGTAAACGTTTATACAATAGAAATGAGCTTCATTTTATGAGATTGTTTATTTCGACGGTCTAGTATCATTATATGACTAATTAGTTGTTTATATATTATAATTATAACATAGCAATTAAAATGTAGCGTGAAAAAAGTTCTTTAAATGAATTAATTAATAAATAAATTTATTTTGGATGTTCGTGGTCATAACATATTGTCTAAGTAGAAGATTAATTTTCTGTTGTCACTGTATTTTTTAAAATATGTATTTAAAAAAAAAGAATTGATTGAAAAGAAAACTAACTTTTCAAGGATTGGAGTGAGATATGCGAATGTGATGAGTAGAGTGGATTGAAGAAGGATTTAAACAACTTCTACAAGGTTCGTTATATTTTGCACGTTTGTATTAATTTAACACACAACATAATTATAAAAATGATTAAATAAAATGTTGATCGTAATTTTTATTTCAGTGGATATTACCTTGTGTGTGAATGGTTAAATGATATCAAAGGTTTTTTCGATGAGCAAATTGACCACCTGATTGTAAATGGTCATGGTTGGCGATGTAAGTAATAGTAATCAATCCTTACCTCCCTAATGCGACACCAACCTTGGTACTTAAGACGTTATGTCCCAAGTGCATGTAGTTACATTGGCTCACTCACCCTTCAAACCAGAAGTCAATTATTTTCAATGTTTTATGGTGATATTCCAGGAATGCTGGTTCGTAGGAAAAAAAGTATAAGAATATTTTTAGTAGATAATAGCAGGAAAAACAACGTTTTGTCTCACCAATTTTTAAAATAACACTCGCCACTTACGACAAAAAAACAAAAACTGATATTTTAGACATTTTGACTTGAAATTTTTTTAAGCAGATTGGTAAGCATTTTTATTATATAATTTGTAATAGTAAATACTAAAGAACTACAAAAATTTCCAATACTATGTCATAGTATAATCGGTATATTTATTATTGGGTTCATAATAAAATCCACTTTATACTTTTTCTATTCACAGCAACTGTTTGGATTCGTATACCATAGAAGCATCGCTATCGCAGCCTAAGCTGTCTGTTAGCGATAATGCGATGCGAAAGCGATGCGTACAAAATGGCCCAGCCGGTCTTCTTCTGACTACGGTCGGCTCTCACTGGATTCTTTCACACAAGACATTCCAAATGACGAACGGTAATTTCCTGTCTATCACAGTAGGGACGGCGAGTAGCCGATAAGTGCAAGTCATGCTACTCATCCATCTCCTACATCCGTGATATTTCATGGTGTTTACGGTCAACAGACGAAAGCCGACGAAAGGTTAGACCTTTTTTCGAAAGCATTATAAATTTGAATTTTTAACACAAAAATAATGCTCGAATTACTTTTTTGCTATTTTGCTGAAATATTAAACAAAAAATGCAATTATTATTATTATATTAAACCTGAAATATTAGGAAAAGTCACCTAGCAATAAGTTCGCGTTTGTGAGTGTTGTTCTTATTAATTGTAATTTATGTTTAACTTTGTGTATCCTTCCATTCTATTCTCTGGCTACATATTTTTCTTTCTGATACTGCTTTCGATGAAACAAAGCTAAATATTGTTTTGTTTTCTATTGTGATATAAAATTGAAAAGTTGTAATCGGTTGAAATAAACCTTTAAAACGATAAACAGTGCCATCTATATATTTTTTTGAGTACCAACTCTATAGAACAACTAATTTGTCTTTTCATTTAAGTGCGGCGTTGCATTCCTCAAAATCTGTTAATTTAGCATTCATGACATAACGTGGAATCCGGGCCACACTTAATTTATTTTAAGACGATCCTAATAAAATATTCCTGTCGTAAAATGGAGCCTATAATTTAAGTTAGACCTCCAGCAATACATAATTGAAAATCGCATTTAATTCCATGCAGTAGTTTTGCGTGATGCGGGTACGAACATACAGACAGACAGACTAATTGTTTTGGCTTCTGTTGCTCTAATAAAGTTTTTTTTATATATTTGTAATGTACAGACATCGTCATGTCACAATTTTATTATAAGTATAGATATAGAATAAATATCAACTATTAGTACCCAATGCTATCAAATAATTAAATTTTGATGATTATTTATTAAATTAATAATTATAATAATACTTTCTTAAGATATTGAGATAATCATACAGTATTAATCAAAAGTAAATTATTGTTAAGCTTGCAGGAAAAATATATAACAATTTTGAAGCAGACTTTCGTTAGATTGCATTTTCTTTGATTTAGATGTTGTAAAATACGTTCACAACATCTAAATCATAGAAAATTGGTATACTCACTAGGGATTTTTCGAATCATGAGAAATATCATACCCATTTATATGAACATATACATGTATTATGATATTGAGTATTTCTCATTATAAGGAAAATCCCTTATAACTTTAAACTAATTTTATTAATATAAAGCAAAAAAAATACCAGTTATCGATCAAACCATATCAAATCACCATATCACTGACCACCATATCAAAGCAGAGCCCAAACTACAAATGCTAGCACACAGGCTAGCAAACATCAAGGACATCTCACAGATTCCATTTTTGTGCATAAATTATGGTCAAAAATAATGAAATATTCGCAAAGCATTTTCAGTTTATTATCTTAAGTTTTAAATTTAGAACATATTTCTTTTTTTAAAGAACTGGAAGGCGGACGAGCATATGGGCCACCTGATGGTAAGTGGTCACCAAATGCCCTTAGACATTGGCACTGTAAGAAATGTTAACCATCGCTTACATCGCCAATGCGCCACCAACCTTGGGACCTAAGATTTTATGTCCCTCGTGCCTGTAATAACACTGGCAATGATGAGTGCATCATTCAAACCGGAACACAACAATACCAAGTACTGCTGTTTTGCGGTAGAATATCTGATGAGTTGGTGGTACCTACCCAGACGAGCTTGCACAAAGCTCTACCACCATTAATTATCCTTTAACTATATATACCTAAAATAAATATCTTCGATTACTCGTAATATTTTACGAGGTATTTAAATAAGCGCATGGAAAAATACGTAAGGCGTGTTCTATGCCCACTATGTTTTGTTTTATGCCAATAGCAATACACTGTATGGTCGTATCGATCGAATAGAGAATGTTAATACCTCATTGATTAATAAAGCACTGGATAATATACAGTACTTATATAAAGTAATAAATAAATGTTATAAAATAAATACGGGAGCACTATTATTTAAAAATTTGTCAGGAGAATTTCAAGGCTAAATTTATTTTTAAAATGTATTTTCACAATGCCACAGGACCGTTTTTTTAGACACCGTGTTTTTTCTATAAATTTGTAATGCGTATTTTGTTTTTACTTTAGTTTTAGTTATAGAATATATAACTAAAAATTAATGTAAAATTAAAAAAAAAATGAATTGATATATTGCTTAAACAAATAAAAACTATGTTTCTTTTAGATGGTGTGTCAGGTGTGGGATTCGAACCCACGCTCCCTGTCGGGAACCAGATAATATCCGGCGCCATAGACCGCTCGGCCAACCTGACAGTAAAATTTCACTTAAAAAGTTGCATATATACCTTGAAACGAATATCTAAATTTTTATCCAATTATGCAAGTCTAGTGATTGCATAATAATGACGACTAATATACTTAATATAATTTATTATCATGATAAAAGTGAGTTGAACAGACGACCGTGTTTAGGTATTTATATACGGTTCCCTATCCATAAGACAGTATAACTTCGTATATTTTTGTTTATGCTTATGATATTACGCGCGCTAATTTCGAACCGCCTTTTTCTTGGGGGACACAAAGTTAATGCGACTGTAATTTTTTGAATGTGTTCAAATGTTTTATTTGAATTTTGAAGAGTAACTGAGTGAGTAATTTACATTAATTTCTACGAATTCATGTTCTATTTTCAAAAAAAACCTAATTTGACATTTAAAAAAAATCAATTTTACTTCTGGGTGTTAAATATATGTATATTGTAATACTATTTGCAATCCAAGAGGGATGTTTGTATAAAGGTAAATAAATAGATATAATATAATAATAATATAATAATATATTTATTTATTTTCTTCACAAAAAGTTTACAAAGTAAAATGTAACATTTACATAACAGCTAATTAATGTGAAGACTGGTACTTGCAATAGATAAACTGTTCTACAAGACACCAGGCCTCCACTCCCGTTTATATGAACAAAAAATAAAAATAAATGTATAAGGTGGGATGTAAGAAATAATACAAAATATAAAATAAAGTAAATAAGACGTCCATGCTTATGTTAGCGTTGGTACGTGTGTGTGCAGGTGTGTGTGTGTATGTGTGTGTGTGTGTGTGTGTGTGTTTGTGTGTATGTGTGTTGCATTTAATTCAATTTTAAAGGTGTAAATAAACTGTTTACATTTGTGTCATTTAAATCCAAAAGGTACTTAAAGATGAATTGCTTTAATTGTCTGTTTGTGTATTTCCTAATGTTAAGCTTGGCATGCAATATGTTATATATTCTAGGAGCTAGGTAATTATAGGATCTTTGGGCAAATCTTGTCCTAAAAAATGGAACAGGACATTTATTTAGTCTTTTATCATTAATCTGTGTTATTAAACCGTCACTGCTATGGAATCTGCGCGTTATTTGGTATATGAATAGCTTACGGACATTCAATACTTGAGTTGTATCATACAATAATGTGGTTGGGTGGCGAATTGGAAGTGCCAAAAGTACCTTTAATACTGCTCTCTGAGCTCTTTCTAGTCTGGTTAAATGCACTTGTGCAACACCTCCCCAAGCACATATGCAATAACTTAATAGTGATTCTCCCAGTGCTTTGTATGTTCTAATAAGTAAGGTAAAATTAGCTACTGTGCGTAGGTTTCTAAAGACAAAAATTAGTTTTCTTATACGACTACAGATAAGAGATATATGAGAATCCCATTTTAAATGTTCATCAATCATGATACCAAGATATTTGATGATTTTAACGCGGCTTAAAGAGGGGCAACTCTCTTTTAAATAATCATTAGTTGTATTGTCCCAGCCAGTTGCACATGTAGACTTTAGGTTCGAAATTACTGAACTAACTTCATATACATCCGTCAACAAAAGTGACATTGATTGCGATATATTGTCACTGTTAGTTTGAACATTAGTTGCTAATTCAGTCTCAGTTTTATTTAGCTTTTTAAGTGTATTGTTTGCCAAGTTATATCCTATAGAAGTAAAATAGTTATTTACTTCATTAAGCGAGTCTGTATAGTTGTCCTTAATTTTAAGCAGATCAGATGATGTTTTTGTTTGATTATTTAAATTACCAATTTCTTTGATGATTCGCCAAGTTTCTTTTTTATTTTTAGTATTTTTTTGCAACTGTAATTGATAGTATTCTTGTTTAAGTGATTTGACGATTTTAGTGCACCAGTTTCGATAAGTTATGTATAGTGTTTTGAAATGTGTGTGTTTGAAATAAACACTTTTGTGTTTTTTAAATTGCTTATGTATTCTGTCTCTTTTACGCAATGACCTAATTACTCCCAGGGTAATCCAGGGCTTGAGGGGTTTTTCCGTTTAGCAACTTTTTTATAAACCGTATATGTTTTTAACGTGTATTGTATTCGATTTATTAGAAAGTTGGCACACCAGTTTACATCAAGACTTTGGTAATAATCATCCCATGAACAATCTTTTAGATAGGATCGTATAGCTATATAATCAACATTGACCTTAATCTGAGGTTTATTATCTAACTCTCTGTAATCTACCATGCTTGAATAAAATAAAATGGGCGAATGATCTGTTAAATTTGTTTCTTTAAAAACGATAGTTTGCCATGAGAAGTGGCATTTTGCCATGAAATGATCGAGACAAGTATTAGATGATGTACGTGTAGCCACATTAATGCCCTGTATAAGGCCATGTGAAGCCAATAATTCCAAATAATCGTTAGTATCATTAGAATTAAGATTAAGGGTATCAATGTTAACATCTCCTGTAAGTATAATGTTTACAGTCTTAATTGACTGTAAGAGCCTATCCATGGAGTCTAGAAAATTTGTTAGGTTTTGAAAACTTGGTGATCTATACAAACAAATGATTGATATTTTATCTTCCATATTAACTACAAGGCAGTTACAGTCAATTAAAGTTTCCGGTTCATAAACACTACATTTTATTGATTAACTAACATATACTACCACTCCATCGTTTTTATTATAGCTTTTTTTTGTGTAGAACATAGTATAGCTGTCAATTGTTGGTGGCATGTAATTGATGTTTGTCCAACATTCACTTAAAACAAACACATCGACCTGTATATCAAGAATATAATAAGATATAATAAGAAACTAAATAGTACGTATGTACTTGTTGCAAACACTTTCCATTTTGCGAGAAGAGTTTGCATTGTAAATTGTATCGAAGACACTACACGGGCGGCACAGAAAATTTTGATACGCTATTCATTATTAGAAAAATCATTAAGCCTGGATTGTTTGTAAATATCTAGATTTGTTGACGGTCATCTAAATTTTCAATTTTTAGTGCAGCCAATGTGAATTTACTGAATAAAACTGGTGGTAGGGCTTTGTGTACTGGTGGTAAGGCTTTGTGCAAGCTTGTCTAAGTAGGTTACCACTTAGTCTTCAGATATTTTACTTTTATTTGCAAAACAGCAGTACTTGGTATTGTTGTATCCCGGTTTGAAGGGTAAATACAGGCATAAGGGACTTAACATCTTAGTTCCCAAAGTTGGTGGTGCATTGGCGCAAGCAATAGTTAACATTTCTTACAATGCAAATGACTATGGGTGTTGGTGACAACTTACAATCAGGTGGCCCTGACAACTTACAATATTCTCGTCCGCCTAACTATATTATAAAAAAACAATATATAATAATTTAGTTCTATCCTTGTCATTCCAATTTTTAAATACTTATTTACATATTCCTTATGCCTTTTTTTTGCTTATTACGGTTCCACTACGAACTACAAACTCTATTAACAACTTTAATATTTTTTATTGTTAAAAAGAAAGGAAAAATAATGACACTCACAATTTATGTGTAAATAAAGAAAATATAAATTTAAAAACACTACATGATGATAAAAATTGCAGTTTGCAATTCGAACCAGTAATTTTAGAAGTATTAGAAGATATTTATATATAATAAACGAAGAAAAAATATGAAGATATTTCATTTCATATCATATATTATATGCCCTTAGCACTGTACTGTATAGGCGAATAGGTCGATTAAAATCGATAAAAATTCCACGAGATAAAATTCCCATTTTACCCGTATGAAGTCGGTTTTAGCTTTAGCTAGGATTTTAACCTGTGCTGTTTTAAAAAAGTGATACATGTATTATTATAAAACACTTGGTGGTAGGGCCGTGAAAGTCCGTCTGGTTGGGTATCACCTACTCATACAATTCATCGCCAAACAGAAATACGTAGTGCTGTGTTTCTTTTAGACGGCTGAGTGAGCCAGTGTAATTATAGACACAAATGACATAACACCTTAGTATCCAAGGTTGGTGGCGCATTGGCGATGTAAGGAGTGGTTAATATTTCTTATAGTGGCTATCTATGGGTATTTGTGTCAACTTACCGTTAGGATATACATATGTAAGTCTGTCTACCAAGATCAATAAAAAAAAATATTAAAATCGTTTCTCCTGGCTGACTATCAACGCACAGGGAAAAACTTATTCATTCTTAATAGTATACCTAATATAAAACATAAACATAAAATAATTCATCTCTATGGAAATTATTGTTATTTGAATTAAAATAGACATACTATTTTGACTTTAATACTCGTAGTCTATACTATTATGTTATTTAAAAAAAGATTTAGTATATAATATAACTGTTTGGCGATAGAATATTCGTAATGGATGTGTGCGTAACACCCACCGCCTGTTTGTGTCTGATCGACGTCGAGTATCCGTTCTATTGCGACGGAAATAACTAGAGTAGTCCAATACTGTTTTGTTCAAACAATACTATAAAGTCAAGAAATATATTTCAATTATCTCAATACAATTGATATTTGAAGTAGGTATAGAAAATATAAAATTTAATAAAATCGAACTGACATAGTTAATACCGATTATACGCAGATATAGCTCGAAAAATATATAATAACATATATTGTTTTAAGGCCTTAAATATATACAAACAAAAATCAAAAATAGTTACTCTACAAATCAGCAGCATTTACCCTTTGAATCGCAATTCGGATTCTCTGGACAAAAAATGAACCAGGAGGTTTTTTTTTTATATATATGCCGGGAGGGCAAATGATTCTACTCCACCTGATGTTAAGTGGTAGTAGAGTCCAAACGCGAGGGCGGCCAGTACAGTCGGGAAGAAGGTTCTGCACTAGCCGCCCTCGCCTTGCCGGCCCGCAAGATGCCTCTTCACGCCTCGTTTGAAGGAAGAGGTCAAACAAGGTCGTAAGAGGGGAATACGTGAGCTGGTAAGGAATTCCATTTTTTGGAGGTGCGACAAAGAAAGAAGTTGCCAAATTTCTTTGTACGCGGTGGAATTGATGTCACAGTTAGTCGGTGACATCGAGAGCCAGCACGCGTAGACTTGTGAAGGAAGGGGGAAGTAGGAATTAGGGAGAATAATTCCTCGGAACACTCGCCGTGATACAGTCGATAGAAAGCGCTCAGCGCTGCTATCTCTATCCTTTACGTCGCCAATAATGCGGACCGCACGTCGCTACAACCATCAAGGCCAAGATCCAAGGCCTCAAGTAGGTACTTAGCGGAGCCATCCCAAAGTGTCAAGAGGTTACCAGTAAAGGCAATAAGATGGTGTTATCTTTTTGATGAAAGTTTTGCACTATTACTTCAAGAAACCAGTATGGTCCTGTATGGCCATTTGCAACCAAAGTTTTCTCAGCCGGTAGTTCATCAATAAGTGCAAGTTCTATGGTCAAACAGTAATTTCAGGTTTTTAACTGTCTCGGTGGTCCAGTAACTAACTTATAAAGTTACAGATTCCAGAATCTTGATATCAAATCCAGAGCCAATAAAAGGCTTATGAAATATTCTTACCGCGCCATATAGCGGCGTAACGCGATGCGACATAATGCAACTAATATTTCACGCAACGTGTGACGTATGACGCATGTCTGTTCTAATCTGAAGTCACCCTTAAGCTGCGAATTACACGAAAATTTAAATTTTAAATCTTTCTCTACAAAAAGTTATTCAAGAATGAGCAATACCATATATTAAGAGCGAATGAATTCAAAGAAAAGCAGCCCACAAATACACACAAGAATCATTTGATAATTTCGCATCGCTTCGCGTCGTACCACACGTTACAGCGTTTATTGTTCATCTTGAACAATGGATTTCTAGTACTCCTTAGTAGCAGTTCAATGTAGGAAGTTAACAGTGATATACTCAAGATCCGTTAAACCTGAACGTTTTCCAATCACCCATCGGATTATCCCAGCCACATCATCATTCATCATCAGCCGCAACCAAAGGATATGGGCAAATTAAGTTTAAATTTAAAAATAAAGTGTTGCATGTAAATAACTTGATTATTAATGTTCAAGGAAAAAGAAAGTCGTTATAGAAAAAGCATAAAAATGAGATTTCTTCTTCAGGCTTCTTCAATCTCATTTAGTGAATAAATATTTAGCATTATTTAAGTGTAGTGTACACACCTCCAGAATAATATATTGATTAGTATTTTATGATTTAAATAAATATCCATATGTCATCTCGGTGACACACATCGTGAAGCACCGGAAAATAAAATAGATATTGAAATTGGCGCGAAGTGAACACGGTATGCACACATAGGTATAGCGAGCTGATATATAAAATATAATATATAGTTAGAAGATTCCTTGATACATACAACGGCGTTGTTAAAAAAGACAAGTTCAAATGTGCAGCAATCTATAAAATTCAATATAAAAATATTACTTGAGTTAAGACTAACAGAACAACCTAGTTAATAATAGCAACCTAAAGTCACAAAGTATTCAATATTATCAATGAAAATTGTAATAATTAATCTTTTATAGACTCTAAATAAAAACTAAAAAGAACCTTGAAATATTTCTTATAATAATTCAGTTATTTCAATTTGTAGTTTTTAGCCGTTTCTAAGATTAGCCCGGACTAACAGACAGACAAAAAAAATGATTGTGTTGATTTTGATATTTCACAAATAGCCATATTAATTTTAAAGATGGAGTTATTATAAACGCGCGCTCAAAGCGCTATTGCAATTAAAATAACTAAAGAATACCCTACCATACATTTTGAAGAGGCGTGTGTGCTTGCTGGCACTCCACCTTGGAATCTAGAGCGTACGGCGTCCCTAACATTGAAACTCAGTAAACAGAACCTCTCCGATATACAGAATCTGTAGAGCCAATGACTGTGGAGAGACAATTTTTTTTTTATATTTGCCGGGAGGGCAAATGACTCTACTCCACCTGATGTTAAGTGGTAGTAGAGTCCAAACGCGAGGACGGCCAGTACAGTCGGGAAGAAAGTTCTGCACTAGCCGCCCTCGCCTTGCCTCTTCACGCCTCGTTTGAAGGAACCCGGGTCGTAAGAGGAGTAATTCCATTTTTTGGAAGTGCGACAAAGAAAGGAGTTGCCAAATTTCTTTGTGCGCGATGGAATTGATGTCACAGTTAGTCGGTGACATCGAGAGCCAGCACGCGTAGACTTGTGAAGGAAGGGGGAAGCAGGAATTAGGGAGAATAATTCCTCGGAACACTCGCCGTGATACAGTCGATAGAAAGCGCTCAGCGCTGCTATCTCTCGACGCAATTGTAAAGGTATGTAGAGAAATGTTCAGACATTGCTCCATTGCTCCATTGCAAGCCAACTGCTGGGAGGTGATACAGCCCGTATTGCTGGAATGGTAGAGCTTGACGATAAAAGTTTATTTAAATTAAAAAAATATTTTGACATTGAAAAAGAGATGCTCCCCTTACTTTCCGCCTGATGCAGCTCCTCTCAGGGCATGGCTGCTTTAGGAGGTATCAAATAAAATAGCACAAAAAGAGCCGACTACAAGGTGCCACGAATTTGGTGGCGACATGGATACCGCAATGCATACTTAAGTATCGTAAGGTCCTCGAGATTGAACCGCATGTCCTATATCCCTGGTACGTAGTAATAAAAAAGAATACAGTATACGCAGAGTTCATTACAAATGGACAACCACCAGCAGGGTTATGGATGAATGCAAAAGCGTACCAGTAGCCTCGCCACTTGCGGAGCGAAGGAACACCATCATCTCCCCGATGGGCTTTAGTTGAGAAAACGTCAGTTTTATATTTTCATGTAACCCTATCTGGGTTACAACCCTTCAGAATATGTTCGCTCTCATAAAAACTTAATTCCCTTAAAAAAGTATACAACATATTTTTTTCAATTCACTTTATTAAGATCTCGAATAATATTAGCGCACAATATTTTTTTATAATTAAGCTGATCAACAGACTTACAATAAAAAAATCTTGACAGAACAACAAAAATCACATTGACTTACAATCACTAATAAATCTATTGCACCGAGAACGCCGATACATCAAGAATTATTGTCGGGATACGATTGAACAGTAATAACATCAAGAATTCAAAAATCTTACACTTTGACCTGAACACTAACAGAAATTTGAACAGGGTTAAGAAAATAATGGACTAAGTCCATAAAGTTATAATATAATCAGATAATAATAATGAAAAAAAAAACGAATCATCATTGTTACAAAGTGTGATCGCAGAAGATAACAATCACAACGTATTAAAGTATGGATATAAATAAAAAAAAAATGCAACTGTATACTCAAATAATAAAGTAATAGAAACTGGATAAGACAAACATATCTATACAAGGTATATAATAAAAAAATAACCACTTACAATCGAAATATTAATTTACCTAATAATTATAAATTACAAACATCTACTACATACATTTATAACGTCGACATCTAGATATTGACGTGTGCTACGAAAGCATTATAATAATTGACGAAATTAACTAAATATTACTCTTATCAGTAAAGAAACATAATTCAGCAAAAAAATTGAGGAATGCTTGATCATTTTGTTTGTGAGAGATCGTCCGAAACAGCGTCAGAGGTAAATGTATACAGATTCAAAATATATACGTTAATATGTTATCAATAAATAGTTATGACATATACAAAGCTCATAAGTCAGAAGGGGGTCCCATAGAGTATTATATATCACGATCAGTGTAAATTACGCTTCGAATTCACTCGTACAAATTGTAAAACGTTAATTTTCCGAGTATACTTACTTTTTAGTTTTAAGGAATTATAGAATTTTCCTTAAAATTTATAAACTTTTAGCAAATTTTACTTTGAATCCAATATAAACTAATGGACCCACAATGGTTACTTTTTGGAGTTCGCTTACATTTGTACGAACTAGATGAAACGCGCTGAAAATAAATAAATTAATAATAAATATGCTTAAGGATTGAATATGTATTTGCACTATTACACATAGAGATTCAAAAATATTTAAACCACTTAAACTCACTTAAGAGTGACCCTGTATCCGCCTTCCTACGAAAATATTTTAGCCGTGAAATATCTTTAACATGCTTTGAATGCCCCTCGATATTATTTTTATCGGTGGGATATTTTGAACGATTCGCTTATAATTTTACACTTTTACATTTCATAGGGTCAACTCTGTTTTAGAGCTAGCTTCAACAATGGCTGAAATTGGAGCTCGAGACTACATTCAAAATTTAATTTAAATTAAATTTGATAATTTATACAAATGGCCGCCTTTAACAGAAGTTAATATTACGCAATTATTCCATGAATCTATCAATCATATGTGATCGCATGGAAATACCATTATCGTTGGCCTGTGTCTAGAAATGCCAGAACAAAATTTATGTGATAATTTTAATTTGAAATATCCTAAATACTCACCGTAAATATATATTTAATAAATTTTAATTTTAATTTGAAAGTACCTAAAGTGTCAGCCAGGTTTTTTTAAAGCTAGCTCTCGTCATTAATTTTAAAACTACCTTATTCCTAAACACCGACCACATAAAATAATATTATAAGCTGTCTAATAACAATATTAATGCAATAGATTGATTAAGTTAAATAGCCTCGTTCTTGGGTACAAATTCGTTGGCTTTACATGAAGCACTTGGAGTATGAGGTCGCGTTGGAGAGTATGCTGGATGAAGACTCCTCCTTGACTCCAACTGAAATATGATAACATTCTAACTGAAAACAAGCCTAAAATCTTATTACATAATTCTTATCTACTTAAATTGGATTTGTCAGAAATCTATCAATTCGACACTTGAAGCAAATTCTTGATTATGAATATATACGTCCATCTTTTATCATCTATTCCTCCTGTCTTCAATAGCTATGTCTGTGCAAAAGATAAATTATCAATTGCATAATTGATACGCCACGCGACAATAATTTACGTATTTTTTTTTTATAAATTGCTATAATTGCTTGTTATTGTGAGAACTTTCATATTGCAAATCGAATCAATACAGTAAGTATAGTAACAGCCTGTTAATGTCCCACTGCCGGGCTAAGGCCTCCTCTCCCTTTTGAGAAGAAGGTTTACGCTGCTCCGATGTAGGTTCGTAGAATACACATGTGGCAGAATTTCAATGAAATTAGACACATGCAGGATTCCTCACGATGTTTTCCTACACCGTCAAGCAGGAGATGAATTATATACACAAATTAAGCACATTTCACAATTCAATGGTGCTTGCCGGTTGAACCCACGATCATCCGATAAGATTCACGCGTTCTAACCACTAGACCATCTCGGCTTCAAATGAAATTATTAGGATTATTAAATGAATGTATTATTACAATATTAAACATTAAATTAATATTGGACTGAATAAAAAACGATAATATTAATTTACAAAGACATGAATATCTAAGATATCTAAGAAGGAGTCATATTTGTTCTTAAACACTAATTACTAAAATTTGGTCTTATTTTCATAATCCACTTTTGCCTCTATCAATTTATTTTAGATAAAAACAAAAAACCCAGAGTAAATTCAAGCTTTTTTAAGATGTTAGATTAATTTTGAAACTAATTTTTAACCAGTTCTACCCAAAGAATCGGTCTGATATTTGTACAAGGTTTTGGTGTCGGTGAAGACAGTGGAAGGTAGACATATGATGTTGTTGAGATTTAGTTCTTTATTCACTTGGAATTAAATAATAGATTACTTAAATAATAAATATTGATAATTCATATTATCTTTTAAAAGTGAAGATACCTTCTGGCCAGAAAGTAAATCGTCCAGCTGTATCTGATGATGTGACTGCATCATGACGCCGAGGAGAGAAGCTGCTTGTAGACACATAACCGGGGTTGGGGCTTGGAGAGCCTCCTGAAAGAAGCGGTTCATACTACTTTATTATCGTATAAAAAGTATTTAAACCAATAGTATTATTATTCAGTGACAATGCATCTTACAAATTGTGTATTTTTATTTTTAATTGAATGCAGTGTTTTATATGCGTAAATATATAACACCACCTTGAGTGACTCATAGCCTGTATGAAACCTGTTCAACGCCATCTATTGAACTTTTCACGAACAATATATGGCGGGTTCGCATCGAAGGGTTAATATAAAGTGCGGCATGAAAAATTTATAGATGGCGCCAGTAGCGTTGCTAACAATGTTGTACATTAAAAGTAACAACAGCCTATTATCATAGCGTTCTATTGTTATCACAGAAGGAGTAAAAATAAACAACTTTGACATTGAATTGACGTTATGTCATAGTTCGTGATCTTGAACAATCTATGGATTCATGTTATTTATATAGGATTTGTTATGAAATACCGTTTTGAATTTCAGCGAAGTTCTAATTATAACTTTGGAAGTACGATTAAAATGAACATAAATAGTTAAATGGAAGAGTTTTTGTATTATAAGTAAACTGTAGGTGTTAGGGATTTACGCGAGGCCATTGGGGAAGGTACTACAGAATATACATGACTCTTTCTACCGCCAAATAGTAATGCTTAGTTGTTGTATTCCAATTTGAAGGGTGAGTGAGCCAGTGTAACCGGCACAAGCAACATAATATTTTAGCTCCTAAGGTTGATGGCTCATTGCGGATGTAAAGGATGGTTAATATTTCTTATAGTGCTAATGTCAGTGTTCTGACGCTTGAACGTCAGAGGCAGACACGCAAATAATCAGACGTGAGCAAATAATATAGTAGTATTTTATTTATTATTATTTATTTACTTATAAACTACAGCCTTATTTGTAAATACACTGATTTATCTCATTCTATCATTATTGATTTAACATTCGAAAGAAAAAGACACAGCATTGTTTAACTAATCAACCGCTAAATATTTTTTATAATTAATTGTTACTCTATTCTATGTATATCTTTTTTTAGATGTATTAAGTGTTTTAATCGTGATTTTGTTGTGATTGACGTGATGACGTATTTTAATGATGATCGTGGATTCAAAACCGGGCAAGCACCACTGAATTTTCATGTGCTTAATTTGGGATAATAATTCATCTCATGCTTTACGATGAACGAAAACATCGTGAGGAAACCTGCATGTGTCTAATTTCACTGAAATTCTACCACATGGGTATTCCACTAACCCGCACTGGAGCAGCGAGGTGGAATATGCTCCAAACCTTCTCCTCAAAAAGGAGAGGAGGCCTTTAGCCCAGCAGTGGGACATTCACAGGCTGTTACGGAAGTATTTTAATCAGTGTATACAACTGTTGGTACACCTTAATAAATAAATAAAATAAATAAGGCCGCTAGTCAACTACTACTCATTACTCACATAATAATATATAATGATAAAAATCGCTTATTACATAAAACAGTCAACTGTGTTTCTTTATTTCACGCGTACTCGTGAAAATTCACTCAAATATCATTTATTTAATTATTTTTCGTTATTTTCATTTCATTGTACACACATTGCAAATAGAATTGATTAAAAAAAAAACTATAACATTTCATTTTTAAAATAAACACTTTTGTTTCATTCCAAAATTAATATTGGTGTTGCAATAAAAGATGGAGTTTTTATTCAATCCATTCTGACTATTAGTAGATATGAAGGTTATATGCATACCTTCCGGCCAGAAAGAGAAGCGTGAGACAGCGTCAGAAGATGTCACGATGTCGTGATGACGGTTCGGTGAGAATCCGCCGGTGGCTGCATAACCGGATCCTGGACTAGATGATCCATCTGTAATGAAAAAAATATCACTTTATAAACTAAACAGAGTTAATGACTCGATCTCAGTATAATAAGAAAGTTCGTACGTTTAAATGAAAATATTTTTTCCTTTCTTTTTAACAATAAAAAATATTAATGTTGTATATATAATTATTATTTCATAGTGGAAACCAAATAAACAAAAAAAAATTAGACATAAGTAATATGTACAACAATAAATAAGTATTTAACAATTGGAATGACAACGATAGAACTAAATTATTATAAATGTACAAAAACTACTTTTTTTTATAGTATAGGCAGGCGGACGAGCATATGGGCTACCTGATGGTAAATGGCCACCAACATCCATAGACTTTTGCATTGTAAGAAATGTTAACCATTGCTTACATCCCCAATGCGCCACCATCCTTAGAACCGGAACACAACAATAACAAGTATTGCTGTTTTGCGGTAGAATATCTGATGAGTGTACCTACCCAGACGAGCTTGCACAAAGCCCTACCACCAATAAACACAGTATTAATCTTTGAATTCGTCCCAAAAGCAACTTGATAATATGATGGAGTGATTTTGATCATTTTTAATATGTTCGATTGGATCCGTGGATTTTTTTAGAAACGATATGTGACGCTGTAATCCGGTTCCAAAATTTGTTTAACAAATAAAAACTTATTCACCCGAACAGAGTCAGGCCGGGCTGGTAGTATTTCAACTGAATTAAAAGTATCCGAGATTTAAAACATGTATGAGGTGTAATTTGCAGGAACTTTCATTATAGTCTACTCTTTAACAACTTACCAAGAGGTGGAATATTGATGGCGTTGTAACTGTTCATAGCCATCGGCTGTATCGACTGCAGCTGGTTTTGGAGCTGAAACATAAGACATAAATAAATATTAATTTCTGTATAATAATGAAATATTTCGACCATTCTTTACGATATTTTTATTAATGTAACTACAATTTGATTTAATTTGTTTGTTTTAATAATAACTTTATATTGTTTCTTTGTTTATAGTGGTGGAATTAGCTCCAAACCTTTTCCTCAAAAAGAGGAGAGGAGGCCTTTAGCCCAGCAGTGGGACATTCACAGGCTGTTACGGTTACGGTGTTATATTGTTTCCATTGCAAGGATAAACTAGAAACACACATTCTATGTACTATTAATTTTTAATCGTATTCATTGAAAAGGTTTAAGGCGATACCAAAATCTTATATATTGAGGCAAGCATACTTTATAGCATAATATTATAGTAATATAATAAGCAAGTAATAAAACCAGCAAATCAAAAGCTGGTGACTGTTTAATGAATTGTGTTGATAACAAATCAAACTTGAAATTAAATTAAATATTGTTTCGATTTTCTTATACAAAAGCTGTTTTATAGAATTAATTCCGTTACTGATTTAAGTTACTTTGAAATTCCTGTGTCACCGTTATCCAGCTTATAATGAAACCTACCTATAACAAATGTAGATAACCGAAATACTTAATACAATTAATATATCTATTCATTTTTAATTTTTAAATTAAGGTTTTTTTAATAATGCGTACTGTTTGCCTTTCCTAGTGTAAAAAAGCAAAATACAAAGTTAACGTTAAATAACAATGATCTCAATGTAACCGATACTGCAGAAATATTAGAAATCACTTTCGACCCAAAACTTGAGCAGAATCCTTATTCATTGTCCCTGACATGGTAACCGAGCACCACAGAAAAGAAAATCAACTAGTTGATGTTGATACTCATTTGTACGCGTTAGACAACACTACTGATATTGAAACTGTTTCCATTCTGCAAAAAAAAAACTGTCCCATCTATGTAAAATTAGTCTCAATCATATTTGGATGAGTATATACACTAAGAGCCTATAAACACGAATAGTAGAGGTCAACTTATAAGACTTAGTTTCAGGATTCGTAAGGTCAATGATGTCCTGACCGATTTTAGCCACGGCGGTCAATCTCATGGGATACTAGCCAGATGGGCAGGATATTTAACAGTATAGAAGTGCAAATACAGTTGCACTCTCTGTTCCGTTACTCTCATATAGCAATAGCAAATTCGACACGACCGGAAAAAGTTCAGGCGCAGGACGAACGGCTTTACGTGCTTTCCGAGGCACGAGATACGCTTGCGGACTTTGGGCTGCTACTGAGAATAATCGAAATAAAAAAAACTTATTACTTTTTTATCGAACGGACCTGGGATTGAAACCATAACCTCGTGATGTGCGGCCAGGTCAGTGCATCCTTCCTAAATACGTATGCGGTATATTTATAATAAAATTCACAATTAGTTTTTAAATTTTACCTATTAATCAATTTATTTCCATGCCAGAAAACATTGGTGAACAATAACACAATGTTCAACCCAAGATTATATAAACGATAAAAAAGCGTAGAGGTATTATTATTTGTGGATTTTTATCCAGACTGGACACAATTGTATAAATTTAATTGCACTTGATTGATACAACTCTATACTTGAAATAGTGAAAATGAGTAAAATACCAGTGGTAGCTCTACAATTTATTAAATATTGTAATATAACGATTCGAAATTGCTTTTAAAAGCCTGCTTTAATAAATAATAATTTGGTTTGATTTGAATAAAACGCTTTATGACTTGAATTGCATCAAAGATTTTTTTCATTAAAATTAATTTGGTAAATGACATAACATTTACTAAACATTTACAACATAAAATTGACATTATAAAATATATTAACTAGCCCTTACATAATAAATGCGCTACCAACATAAGATATATGTATGTTACACAAGCTCACTCACACTTGAAACAGGAACATAACAAAACTAAATATCGCTCTTTAGCAGTACATAATATGATAGGTGTGTGGCACCTACCCAGACGGGCTTGCACAAAGCCCTAACACAAAATTATTTATATATATTATTTGCACTTTGTGATTTCAATGACCAGACTAGAACGCTTGTAAGCTTGACAATGATGAACAAACCACATTATTGAATAACTAGATAAACTATGTTACAGATAGTCAATAGTTCAAATATTTACCATAGAGATAAACATTTGGAAATGCATTGTTTATTACTTCAAAAACGTATTGTCAACACTACAATACACCGCGAATTTCAGTTCTAGCACGTTTCATAATACCCAATTGTTTCATTATTCCTAATTATATCTTTGTTCCGTTTGCATTTGTACCACTTTGGGATAATAGTGTTTAGCATTATTATATTTGACTAAAAAATCTCAACTGCAACCTGAAAATCACTATCATCTATTTATTCTGTCTTTTCTCAAGAATACAAATATTAGAATTCCGGGTATAGTAACTGATTGTAATAAAGCTTTATGTCACATCTGAGTTTAATTTAGTTTTCAGAATAATGTCTATTTATTTGTGTATGTATTTTAATGTCCGTATATGTGCTGGGCCATTTTATCTGCCTTTCATATAATTTTGAGTGCAGTCAAAGATAATGACACTATTAAATGAAATTATTAATTTTTTCTCTGTATGTTATTTTATTTCTTTGTCTGTAAGATTTAGTCTAGCCTCTAGTCAAATTTTTTGTAGTACTTAGCATTTTTTTTCAATAAAAACTATCTACGCTAAACATGTATGTCAATTTGTGAATTATAGCACGCGGTGTATGTATGTTCGCTCTTATGATTAAGTTGGATAAAATAATTGAGATTAGTATGTCATTAAATTTTAGAATGCCACACTTTTATTCCTAATTTAATATTAAATGATATTTAATTTAGCTTGTATAACTTTACGCTGTCACATTAAATAGTGGAGCAGTAACAACAAATTCGAATTAATCAGACTAAATATACAACACCTAAGGAGTCCCACAGGTAACAAAGGCTGTGGCAGCGGCGTTTATCGTTCCGAGAAAAGTAAAGTATAATTCAAATTAAACCCGAGTGAAATCGAGAGGACCTCACATTGTTTCCGTTTAGTAAACTTATTTACTGAATATACAAAGTTTATACAGTTTATACAAGGATTGACATTTTCAATATTATTTTCCCGGACACCTGTGAACAAGTAATCAAATAGAAATTTCGCTCGCATTTAAATTTTTATTTTCGCACCAATTTTTACATTGAAAATTTAAATTGTTTTTTTTTTAGGATAAAGATTAAAATTAAGAACAGCAACGATAATATTAAGCCACTGTTATGGTTTATACTAGCGCGCTTATCAAATCAAATCTAATAATTCTTATATTTTGAATCGTCATGTTACAGTATTAGAGTATTACCACCGGTTCGGAATTATTTACAAAGCAACTATTTTAATCAGTAGTTACTTATATTTATATATTATTTATATATTATTGTTTATATAAACTTAATTTAATAAACTCGGAAACGTCAACAATTATTTTTAAGACCGGTTTTTTTTTAAATAAATTTTTGTATTAGAGATTTAAAGACGACAATTCTTGAACGAAAAAGTCCTTGATAAACCTCAACTACCACCTTGTAAATCATGTTGACAGTCATTGACAGGCAGCCGAGAAGGCCCAGTTGTAAGAACGCGCGAATCTTAACTGATGATCGTGGGTTCAAACCCGGGCAAGCACCACTGAATGTTCATCTGCTTAATTTGTGTTTATAATTCATCTCGTGCTTTGCGGTGAATGAAAACATCGTAAAGAAACCTGCATGTTTCTAATTTTACTGAAATTCTGCCATATGTGTATTCCACCAAACTGCATTGGAGCAGCATGGTGGAATAAGCTTCAAGCCTTCTCCTCAAAAAAAGGAGAGATGGCCTTAACCCGGCAGTGGGACATTCAAAGGCTGTTACCATGTCGACAGTGCAAGTGCTTGAAAACCATGGGAACCGTATATACCACATTAATATGATATATTACGGCAAACAACTTAAAAATCAATATGAGCCCCAATTAATTTTCACTACAATACTTTTTCATTATTTGAAATAGACAGCTTTTTTCACATAAAATTTTCATGTTAAAATTCCAATTAAAATTTAGTCGAGGGCATAACTCCTACTCAACATAATAAAATACCTGTTATTTTTAATAGAATATCCACGCTAACACAAAAACACCTAATACCGTCTTCGATTATATTATTATTACTACGATTATATTATAAAATACTATATTATTCGTAATATAAGATTGATATCATTTCCAATAAATTTTATTCAAAGCTGTAATCTAAAACTACAACAACCGATGCAGGATTAAGAATTTGTCGAAACAGTCATCGTGCCAATTTGCAAGCACTTCGATTTTATGGCGTGTTGATACGCAAATAAAATTTTAATCTCGTTTTGATTAGAGCCATAAAAATAATAAGCGTTTGATACATGATATCGTACAGCGCATTATTAGGTTTACATTTTGTCTAGGATTGGTGAAGAATTTGGAGAAATTACCTACCTGGACTTATGGCGTTTGGTACCCATTGATTGTGATATCCTTTTGAACGATTTCGTTCACGTCAATCACTCTTAACGAAGTATAACCCACTATACACTACATACACTCTTTACTCACACTCTTTACTCACTCTCTCTCATAATCCGATCGGCATCCGAAGCCAATACGTCACGATCGTTACGTGTACAATTAGGTAAGACTCTTTATTGGCCCTTTCCATTTAAACCCTGGAAGTCCGCCTTATAAGCTAGCTACAATACCAATTAGGCAAATATAATACTTGCGTAATAAGAAATGTCAAATGGCCCCAAAATGACCGCAAGGCGACTGCCTATGTATAGGGAATGCAAGAAATATAAGCAGCTCCATGCATCATAAATGCACTGCAAACCTCAGGACCAAACATATTTTATCCTTTTTTTTTATTACACTAGCCACATTACTTTTCAAATCAGAATACATTGCTTTCAGGATCTGGTGGTAGAATAATTTATGTGGGTTGTAGGTGGGTGGTGGTGGGTGCCAATGTCAGCGTTTGAGTTTTTAAATTTTCAAATAGTCAAAGCCTATTCCAATCAGATACGGAAAATTTATTTTGAATAAAATCTGAAATAATAATCGTTACTGTTTACTAATAGAATTATAATAATAATAATAGTCCTCCAAACCGGATTTCAACCCAGAACCTCCGGGTCTGTGGCCTTACACTTAGCCACTAGACCAACGAGGCAGTCAATAGAACTATACCAGCTGCTTTTAAAAATGATCACAAGCATCATTAGGGAAATTATCCGATCTTCCTGATAGGAATATTCAAAGTAGATCGGTTAATGATATGCAAAATTAATTTGAAATAAATACCTTAATTGATATAGCTTATATGCATTTGAATGGGTACGCTAATAATTTAATTACGAAAGTGAAATAAATTAATAAAAATCCACCAACATTTATTTTTCAATAAATTATATTTAATATATCTGTTCACTATAATATCTAGCCTTTTCATGATTTTTTAATATATTATTTAGTTTTAAAGAAGTATTACTCTATTTAAATTAATTTCTGTGTGGTCAGTAGTTACCCTAAATAAATATTCGGATCACACGAGCGCATCCCTAACGTATTGACGACAAAAATTGGCTTTGAAACTACGCAAATTGCAAAAAGAGTGAAGAGAGTTCGTTAGCTACGGAACCACAGGCGCACGAATAAAGGCAATCTAACACCCAGCCCTAACATTATAACGCTCAAATTGTTTTATATAAAATGAAATTAAACAGTATTAAAAAAAAATTTGTTCAAAATAATAAATTTAATATTATTAATTTAATACATGTTATACGTCATGCTTCAATGTCTTATAATATTCTCTATAATATCCTATTATACTTCATAGATTTTCAGTTCGATCTAAATATGAATATGTGCATATGTATGCACATTTTTGATGATTTATGAATTTATTATAATAGGAACATGAAACGTTCATTATTCGAATGATATCGCATATCTCGCCATAAAAAAACTGTTGAAACTTTTATTCTAATTTCAATCGTAATAACATTAACGCGATGGTGTATTTTGCTTTGTATTATGAAATTCGAAATGTTGTGTTTAATTGATCTTCTGAGAAAGCAGGTAAGTAGGATTAATAATTATTGAGTTCAGAGTATATTCCTGAGAAACAACATCGTCTAATCTATAATAATACACACATTTTATTTTATTTTTAATAGATTTATCATGTCAGCTAATTGGCAAGTACATGTAAATATCAACGGAGATAGCGGATTCGAATCCGGGCTACCGTCTAAGCACCAACCTCTCATCTACGGTAGGATGACCTCGAGGTTTAGTGAACCAGTATAATACACACATGGAACACACACATTGGGAAATTTCCCACCAACCCTGTGTTAAATACGCCATATCAGAATTCAAAAACGCAAAGCCATAATAGCTAGACGGTATAAAAAGCAAAAAATGATCTGGTAGCGATTCGGCAAGCCACTATCAAGTTTCCATTTATCGCCCCTGTGGAGAAAATTCACCTTGCTTTTACGAAGTACAGTTTTTTCAGAAGTACAATTTAATGGAAACATTTTTAATATGCTATTTAGTCGACGAATGAGATTTATTTGATGCTCATTCTTAAGACATAACAATCAGTTACCATATTTCTATATAGCTGCTTGACTATATTCGTTATACGGTTTGAAGGTTGAACGAGCAAGTGCAATTATAAATGATATGACCAATATCAAGTTGCGTTTGGGGCTTATCCCACCACACTGTTTCAATGTGGATTCATATTGTAGAATTTCATCTGATCGAAGCAGGTTTCTCAAGATATTTTTCTTCACCGACAAGCACGACATGATTTGTAAATACAAATTGAGCACATGAAAATCGGTGGTGCTTAAATTTCTTCGAAGAGGCAATATTACGTTGAATTTCAAGTGTTCTAACCACTGTCCCATCTCGGATTTAATTTAATTCAAAAATAAATAAATGCAAGCAAACGGTTCGTAATAATACACATTAAAGAAAACGGTGTGTAATTTACAACTTTGAAAGAGACGATAAACTTAACTCTGTGTTATGAGTATATGAGACAAATAAATTCATTTACTCACAAAAAACTTATGGAAATGATGGTAAAACTGTTTTCTACTCTGCCAAAAAAAACACAGTTAAAGATTCTCTTACTGGCAAGTATCACAAATAAAATCTACATCTTTGATTCTGAGCTCACAACTTTTTCTAAATACATATATTAATCTAAAGTGAATACAGCAACGCTTATTAAAACTTAAAATTTTGAATTGTTTAATGATGATGAGTGAAAACTATGCAATTCTACATTAGATATCTAGGCATTGTTATTATCCACTAGGACGTCAATTTGGTCAATTTGACAATCAAGTATGTAAAATTAATTAAAAATCCAGAAACAATTTGTCAAGCGAGTTGGTATATCATTTCTTTAAACAGCTGTGTAGTGTTTCAAAAGTTTGAAAAACCGTTGGAAAAGCCAGCGTTACCTACGCTACCTACAGTCTGTTTACGGTCCAGGACTTGTTGTCAATTAAAATGCCGCCCCATTTAATCAGCAAGCTACATTTGCAGAGCCAAATACTTTGAGAATTGAAGCTCATGGTCAGATTAAAGAAGATTTAATTTAAAACATTCGTCAACGCTCTTAATTACAAAATGCTATAGCTATTTAAAATTAATTCTGACTATAATGTATTTGTTCCTCGGTCTTGTGCAGATAGACCGATTATAATGTTGTACTTATTAATTGAAAATTAAATCGGCAGAGTTCTTAAGAAATTTTAATATATACCTCTAGGTGTACTTCAATCAATGTAAGAATGTTATTAACGTAATATGAATATTATATAACAAGATCTTTCGAAAAATGTCATTATTTTTGACAGAATAATGTTTCTTCATAGGTCATCTGTCAAAGTGCTAATAGTTGTCAATATATAATTTTTTTTTGTAGAAAAGAAGTGCGGACTAGCTTTCGGGCCACCTGATGGTAAGTGGTCACCAAACGCCCTTAGACATTGGCACAGTAAGAAATGTTAGCCATCGCTTACATCGCCAATGTGGACCAAAGATTTTATGTCCCTTGTGCCTGTGATTACACTGGCTCACTCACCCTTCAAACCGGAACACAACAATACCAAGGACTGCTGTTTTGCGGTAGAATATCTGTTGAGTGAGCGGTACCTACCCAGACGAGCTTGCACAAAGCCCTACCACCAGTAAAATTTAGTAATACAAGAAAAAAAATGTTTTCCTTCTAATAGTAAAATATCTTACGAGGCGTAAATCAAAAAAGATAAACATGTCTGTGGCGATACAAATACGAAGAAAAAATCCGAGTAATTGAACAAGAAAAGCTCTCCAATTGTGTGAAAAATGCAAAATCATTTCGGGCAATGTTTAGAAAACATCAATAAGCTGTTGATACAATAATAAATAGATGACTCATTTCAAAAATAGAACAACCAACGAACATTAAGGTCGAACTTAAATGCGAGACTTCTTAAGATAATAGATCTCGCAAACTAAATCCATTAGGATTGGTTTAACCAAAATCTCTCTGCTCTCTGCTCTTCTAAGTTGACCAACCACAACGTTGTATATCATAATCAATATTTCATAATATATTCTTACTTTCTATACCTACCTAACTTATATAGACACTGTTTGATTTTATTTGTATAATTTAATAGTACAGACAATTTTTAAACAAAGATAATGTATAAGAATTGTCGACGGCCAGGTACAATTGTAAGTTGTACCTGGTATATGGACAAAATATCTTACAATCTTATTATATTAACTCTCGCTACATTTTTATACACCCTGGCAATTAATTACAAAAAATATAATTAATATTTTGATCGTACATAGTTTTGGTCGTACATAATTTTATATGTAAGATTCCTTTTGACTTAGCATTTTAATTACTTTTGGGGTAGTTTCTGTTAATCAAAAACGGACATACTCCCAAATCTGGACTGAAAGTGAGATATCCCATGGAATGTTCTAGTTGATTAATTACAGCCTTTTTTTTGTAGAACACAGATATAATACCGGGGTTAAGGTAAAATGAGGGCCATACCGTTTCAATGCAACGCAGGTTTCCAAGAACAACTCTAATAATTATCAATAATTGTGGGTTTCTGAATACTGAATCCGATGCTATCTGTTACACGGATATTTATATTAATTAAAACCGATTTTTTTAAATCCATAGTGCGTTGTTACAAGGCTATGTATGTCAAGTATTTATTTTTCTAGTGTTGCCCTAGCATGCATGCAATTTCTCAGCGGCCGTTACGTTTGATTCATCATTCTTACCTGCCCCTGTATCTGGTGTGTAGCAAAAGGGTTGACTGATGGTGACTGGTGAGACAGCGCGCTGTGTGGAGAGCAACCAGGAGGGCTCCGACCCATCGTGCATCCGCTGCTATACCCCAGTCCGCCATTGGGCTGAGCGAGCCAAGACCTGTTTAAGACATTTTTTAACAATTATTATGATTTTATGCATAATATTGCTTCTGATAACATATTGCCATATTTTTCTCGATGAACGAAGACTATGTATTATCTAAAGACTTATGTAGTAAAAAAATACTTATACAAGGTGTCTTTCTTAATAACTTCAAGATATCTTTCTTAATAACCTAAAAATGGCAATCCATAATAGAAATGACGCCATCATAGATTGGCTGACCGAATGCCGTCCAAACTGACCTAGTAATCCAGAATTCTTCTAATATCCAAAAACGCGAGCAATGCAATTGGCCCACAACAATAAAGAAGTCACAATTAAACCACAGAAGTCAATTTTAGCTGTTATCCTGTTTATCCCTTATCTAAACTCAAAAACGTCAGTAAAGATTTGAGTTGTTAGTAAGGTAACCTAATACCGCAATGGATCGAACCTGCTTTCTTTCCTGTTCGTTCAGAGCGTTGAGCTTTTTAAGCATAAATCATTTTATCATTCATTCAATAGCTGATGGCTATGAAGCTAAAAAAATACGCTAGTGCTAGACACGCATGCCTAATACCTACCATAAATATATATGACCATCAAAGCAATTCTGTAATAACTCACTTCGTATTTCACTCATGAAATGTTGAGAACCGGCTGATGGTAACACAGTATTTTGTTTTTTCGTGTTATATGTAGGCGGACGGGCAAAAGGGCCATCTGTTGCTAAGTGGTCACCACCGCCCATAGTTTTTGGTGATGTAAGAAATATTAAAACGGGCTCTATCTACCACTTATACACTCGTATTCGGCCTTGAGTTTCGATTTTACCGTATAGCTACACATTTACTTAACTTGTCTTGCTAAGATTTTTTTTTCAGAATATTATTCAACTTTGCTTTTTTTTTGTATTACTCACAAGTAAATGTACACATATAAATACACACACATATAAACAATACAATTAAATTTATGTATGTGTCCTTTATTGAAATCAAAGTATACGATTTCCCCAATTCATATCTAAATAAATGCGGAATTAAGTCTGTCTGCCTGTCTGTTACGCTTTCATAGCTAAACCACGGAACTTATTTTTCAAAATTTGGAAATTGAAACAAACTTGAACCTCAAGGAAGATCATAGGCTACTTTTTTATTAGTCTTATGTATATTCTTGTTTTATATAATTCTTCTTCTTCTCAGTCGATACGCTCTTGGCAAAGCGGTTTATATAATAAATAATAATAATATAATTATAATTAATTGCACATAGTAAGACTTATTTATTTTTAACAGAAGCATATTATTATTGAAATTAATTTTT
Source organism: Nymphalis urticae (assembly GCA_905147175.2). NCBI lineage: Eukaryota > Metazoa > Arthropoda > Insecta > Lepidoptera > Nymphalidae > Nymphalis > Nymphalis urticae. Next base: position 15,676,062 of record LR989982.1, on the reverse strand, counting down.
ATCTTAGATTTTAAATCGATGGTTATTTGGAATTTAATTCACAGATAATAAAGGACAACTATTCAAGGTAATCACAAATGTCTTCATAATTATCATACCAGTAAGTAGCGTGATTGCTGGGCAAAAACCTATCTTCTTAAGAAGAATGTTTTGAAACTGATTCCTTATGTTTGGCAAATAAACATATTACAGAATTTTGCCGACACGTGTCAGTCTCGGTGTTTTGCTAACATGATTTAATAACACGTTCAAGATCCACGTGTTACATCCACGGAGCTGGCCAAGGCTTGTATCTAAGTAATAGGTGAATAGAATTTCGTCTATTTTATTTTATTTTATTATCGTTTTGATTTTTATAAATAACTTATAGACGATTGTCTATGTCACTAGTTTTGTTCTGTAATCGCAATATGTCAACTGGTTCAATATTATATTTCAACGCCTTCTACTAATTTATCTAAAATTCATCGTGTATCCTTAGCGATCTTGCTGGTGATAAAATGTCGTCGCTGATAATGATGAGTGATTTATTAACAAAGTAAAAAAAATACAATAATTCGTTGTATTAAATCGCTTAATACAACGAATCTTCGTGGATCTTTTTGAGATGTGGTGTTACCGTAGAATGCTCCGTATTAGCTGGACACAGAAAGTTTCGAACGTGAGAGTACTCCAGCGCGTCGCCAGTAGCCGGAAGCTACTGCAAACCGTCAAGAAGAGAAAAGCCGAGTATTTGGGCCACGTCTTAAGACACGAGCGATACCAACTGCTCCAAATTATAATGATGGGCAAAGTAGAGGGCAAACGACGCGCTGGAAGAAGAAAAAAGTCCTGGTTACGCAACATCCGCGAATGGACGAAGATCGCCAGCGTGGAAGAACTATTTCGCTTGACGCGAGACCGCGAAAAATTCGCTGAGCTGACGGCCAACCTCCAGTAGTGGAGAGGCACAAGAAGAAGAAGAAGAAGAAATCGCTTAAGCGTTAACAGAATCTTTTTAGTCGCTAAGGTATCTTCCTTGTACTCTTTGCTGTGATGTAGTCATTATCGCTAACGAATGTAAGATCGAATGTACCGTCGCGGTACTCTTTATTCTATACAACTGTTATTTTCAATCGAGAACATTCTTAAAATATGTAGAAACATAACAATAATATTGACCTTCCGTGCGTTCGAAATGTATAACACACCTTAAACACGACTCAATACGAAACATGTGAACAACCGAAACTCGATTTTATGTTTCCACAATAAGATCAACTTCAGTTCGCAGGTCTAATGGTCATTGAACTTTTCCGAACTGCAAGTTGAGCATTTGAGTTCGATCAAAGATTATCCTTCGTAAATTATAGTCAAACTAATTATGCTTTTCTCCCAAATGCCTGTTGATCGCTGTATTTAGAATTAATAAGATGCCACGGTCGTGACATTTTTCCATACATTAATTCCATACATTTGTTTAAAATTACAGCTTTCTACACTGGCTTTGCTTTTGTAGTCGTATTTTGTTAATATAAACAAAGATCACAAACCAATTATATAATAGTAAAAATCTGAGTTTTCTTTAGAATAATGATGTTATAATATTCACAATTGCAATTGAGCTTTGCTTTTATAAATAATGGTTTTTTGACAAACAACAGTTTAATAACCAAGAATTATACGTGCACTGGAATATTTCATTGCTCATTATATTTCATACTAGCATTATTAACCACAGTCCACTGGCTAACGTTACGGATACAGAAACCGAGGACCTGACTGAAATTCTACTACAAATGTGCACCAACGAGCAATACAAGAGCGTCGTGTAAGCGCTCAAATTTCAACTCAAAAGAAGCTCAGTGATGTAACATTAAGTACAGGCTATATTATCAAGTATATATTTAAAGTATGTATTTTTAGTCTACAGATCAGAACTGATGTACCAAGTATATTTATATGTCATTTATTTTATATAATCGAAAATTGTAAAAAAGAAACCTTATTAAGGATGTTCACCAATACTATATTGATATAAGTAATTTGTATGTAAGGTTTGTAGATCTCTTAAGAGTCTGTAATAACATTTGATTTAAATTAGCTATTTTTATATTTAAAAACCTCTTTGAACGTTATGAAGGATGAGAAAATAAAATACGTTTCGACCCTGCCCCGGTTCGAGTCGTCTCAAAGTCCCGGGACTTTTTCTTTATTTAATAGTCTTGTATCTCGGGGCTTTTCAAGTCGACACTTGAGACATGCCGTAACTGTAAATAAAAAAGCTTTCACCGTTTGTATATATTATATGAACTATTACTCCGTTTTATTAATATAAAAATTTAGCCTAAACTAATCTATGTGGGATTTTGAGAGTTAAAAAGTATTGCTAAAGTTTCGCGTGTTAAGTAGTTGCAAAGTTTAATGTTTCAAATTTTAACATTTGATTTTATAAATGGTATTTTAGTAAACTCTGAAACTATTTTAGTAAACAAATATTTATTTTATAGAAAAGTCTCGACGTTCCGCTTAGGAACGTTTAGAAACTTTGGCTTTGTTTTCCAGGAATTTGAAAATGTCTCGTCTCTAGTCCTCAACGCAACATTTATGTTTATATCATTATCATTTATGACAATATGACAATGGTAAGTGCTCACCACCGTCCATAGACATTGGCACCGTTAGAAATATAAACCGATTTTTATCACCGATACGCCACGAACCTTAGAAACTAAAAAGTTATGTTCCTAGTACCTGTAATTACACTGGCTCACTCACTCTTCTAACCGGAACGCAACAATACTAAGTAATGCTATTAGTGGTACAATAAGTGATAAAAGGGTGATATCGGACCATTGGGCTTGCATAAAGCTCTACCACAACGTGATGAATCATAAATATGGAATAATTTTATTGAATGAAATTATAATGTTGATATAATATTTATTTTTTACCTTTGAATCGGATTTACTCTTGCTAAATTAATTAAAATATTAACAAACGTGTCTTTTATCCCATATTAAGTAGCATTTTCTTCGTTAAAAGATCAAACTACGCCCAGTATAGAGGATTATATGCACCACAGGCCAGATATGTCCCAGTAAAACAAACTATAAACCTCAATACATATCGTTCAATAAAAATGACAAAATATATTTTTTTTAGAAATAAAAATAAAATGAAAGTAATCCTCCATTAAATTCATTTGAAAACCCGACCACGAAAATGTTTGGCTACATATCGGATTCCGTAACTAAAAATGACTCCATCTGTCAAATAGAGTGACAAATAGAGTTTGAACCACCTTGAACCATAATATAAGCCAAATCTTTTCGAAATTTGATGAAATATTAGTTCACGTTGAAATTAATTTTTTAGTTCATTCTAAAAAAAAACGATAACTGGATGTCTAGGAATATTATGAAGTTATTTACTTCATAAATTTACGTTAACATTTCTTCTAAACGCATTCTTGGAAATTGTGTTTGATTTAAAAGTATTTTTTACAAAAACACGTACAGTACAGTAACAGCCTGTTAATGTCCCACTGCTGAGCTAAGGCCTCCTCTCCCTTTTGAGGAGAAGGTTTCGTACAAAAACACGTAAATATTGTAAATTAATACAAAACTGTCGAGGAAATCATTTGTTAGATGATTTCATGTGATTTTGACACCCCCACTAGAATAGGTTCTTGTGTTCTCAATGTTATTGAAGTAACAAACACACACATACAAATATCGTGTCCGTAACGTGTCCATGTAAATAGCGCATTTATTTCTAAGCCGCAGGCAACGGCTCGTTACGGATGAATACCGCAACGTAAAATGTGGGTTTACTCTAGATTAACGTAAGAAACGGTGACGTAACCCCGCCTACTACAATTCTCGACCAATAAGAACACGTTATAGTAACCGACTATTGTCCAATAATATAGTATCATTACAAGATTTACAATATTCCACAAGTAAACCAAAAACAAATTTAGTATAAGGTTTATGAGACAAAAAGTCATTTCAATGCAGAGATAATATTTATGAGACAATTTTTAATAAATTACATATACAAATTATTTCCTACGACTTATGTAAGATAGATTTTTTTTTCTATTGAATAATTTTAAAGTTATTTCAAAAGTACGAAAGAGGATAATTTTTTTTTATCCCTGGAAAAACGCGTTTTGCGTTTCCCTCACGGGAACAGTGAGGGGGGATGGGCTATGTGGCTAAAAAACCAGCGGTACCCTCTCCGTCTTAACAAGGAGCGCCACAGGATCGTTAGTTTTTAAGTTTGTATTATATATTACGTATAACGTAAACCATCAAAACGTAAGCCATGAACATTTTATTAGTTTTAATAAAATAATAATAAATGTAACATATATTGTATATAAATTGTCGTTATCTGCTCTGCTTTAACTATCCCAAATCAAACATTTTTGTGTTCGCAATGTACATAAAAAGGGGGTGTATGTACATAAAAACAGTTTTCTCTTCACGTATAAACACATAAAAAACTCTGTTACACGTTTCTTTATTTTTCTTTAACTTTTTATCTATTTCGTTTATCCACAATTTTATACTTAAAGACCTATATATATTAAAAGTAGGTATATAATACAAATTGAACCTGTGCCTGTGGCAAGCGCAGAATTCGTCAAATCTTGTTCAGCTATATATAATTAAATTATTAGGAAGCATCGATAGCCTAGTGTGGATACCGTTGGTTTGTAACGCAAAAGTTCGATCCAAGGACAGGCATCTCTAACTTTCATTAAACAATTACGGATTTTCGCGGAATTTATCGGTGAAAGAAAACTTCGCGTAATTTCGTCAACTTTGAGAGGCACGTTTGAGAGCTCTCGGAGACGCGTGAAGCTTGCGTAAGTAAACTTCTACCGTCGTCAAATATCGATGAGCAAGTGGTGGATTATAAAGTACTTTTAATTTATATGTATACTTTGTTATAATAAATAATTTTATTGATTTTATTTCGTTCAAATTTCAATTATCAATAAATCGTACAAAGCTGAAAATTGGTATAGGGCTTAGATAAACCAGTACAAAAAAATATTATAAAGCCCTAACGATAGGAATTAAGTTAAAAATATCAAGTTCAAAAGTCAAAAGTACCGGTCTTTTTCATTTTTCTCCTAATCCATTTATGTGAAAGTGCCATTTTGTAGATGCAATTTTTAAAAAAAAAAATGTTCATATACGTTTCTTTCATTAAATCACGACTCCTGTGATATCACAAATTTCATTTATGTATGTAGGTGGCCCTATACATAATAGGTCAATAATGAAAAACATAGGATGTACTTAAAGGCGTGAAACAAGCTTCTCGGAAAACTATAGAAAGAAAATTCTAGAAATTAAAAACACTTAAAAAAATTGCAAATTTTGCTTCCCATGTTCACTTTATTGGGCATGGCATGGCCGGTCAAATAATCAAATAATTGTGATGAAGAATGATTTGGAATAGGGATTGCATCCATACATCCAAACAAAAAAAAACAAACCCTATAAAATTAAAAAAAGATTTGAAATAAAAGTTGGCTATTTTTATTATAAGGGCGGCAGACGGGTAAATGAGCCACGTGGGTGTTGACCTTCCTACAGACGCTAAGAAATAAGTCACAACGTCAATGCGCCACCAAGTTCTTTAGCTAATATATCATTTCCTTCGTGGTGTCAGTTCAACAGATCATACACTGACAAAACCAAAACAAATCGAGAAAAATGATTGTTGAATGGCTTTGATGAATTAATGTTATATGTGTGAAACCAGCCTATATAAAGCCGCAAACAGCTCTACCGCCGATTACGAGCGTACAGTAAATTATTACATGCTCTTTAAAAAAACAATATTGAATAATTTGATAATGTAACAAAGAATATCGCTTAATAAAAAAAGTCAGCAGAAGCTGATAACGAAATCATAGTACTGCTGCGCTATTTGACCTCCTTGCATCGGTTATCAGGGAATATCAGTCACGTGTATGCAATCTGTTGCCAAGCGTCCAAACGACCTTATAAAAAATAAGGTCATATACCTGATCGATTATAGTATCTCTTATAATTATATAATAAACTGAAAAACAACTTTTGGTAAATAATAATAATTTTTAAATTTATTTTACCAGAGATATAAATAATAACATAAGAAATTTATAAACTCATACATATATTATGTAGAAGCTTAGCGATATATAAATCACGGGTTTGATGCTTATCTTAAAACTGTGATTCCGACTCGAAAGTAAAATAGTAGAGTAAAGTAAACAGACTGTATTTGTCCTACTGCTGGGCTAGGCATAGGTTAGGACCTATATCGCCACGGTGCTGTAATACGGTTTGTTGAATACACATGTGACAGAATTTAATCCAAAATATGCAGGTTTCCTTCACTGCCGAGCAAGCATATTACTCACATGATAATTCAGCGATTTTTTTTTTCGGCCTTGAACCAACACTCTTCGGTTAAGATTCATCGCCAGAAACCTTTGGATTATGTCAGCTCTATAATATAGGAATATTAGTATTTATTTAAAAACTAAGAAATTTAAAGTTTCAATCGTTACTGTTAAAGATTTTGCAGTTTTAATACTAAAATCCTATGTAAGTGCCTCGACTGGTAGCAGAAGAGCTGGTTCATATTTCCCAGCAAATCTTTATTAAACGAGGAACGGCTGCTAGCATTCTTTCCACCATTTCACTCGATTTTATCCTAATAAAGCCTTGTACTTCTAAAGTAATTTGAAACTGATAAGCTATTTAAAATATCTGTAAAGTTATACCAGAAAAACATAATTTAATAACAAAATATTCATTGATGACTGAATAAAACGCAAATGTTCTAGGTACAAATAATAGTGAGTACGTTATTAGTTAATTAAAATAGTTTTGAAATAACAGAAATATCAGTGTTATAACTGAAACTAATTACGAATAGCTGATCAATGAATTGTATGTTACAATATTTCTCATTGCTATTGTTTGTAATCATTGATAGTGTTTGTAATCATCGGGCACCTTGTGGCTGGATAGTGTTAAGAAAAATGCAATTAATGTATTTTGAAAGACCTAAAAGTTGGTATTAGTCGCTTCTGTCTTGCTTTAAACGGACTGATTGATTTTGGACAAAGTAGTTTTTTTTAAGAGTGACAACACTTAATATATCTTAATGGAATGATAACTATTGAACTCTCGTCATCCAATGGGATGGCAAATTCAACACGTCTAAAGAATTCAGACTCAGGCATGAGAGTAAACACTTCAAACTCGGGGCTGAGCTTTTTTTATCCCAATAACTTATTGGTGGTCTGACTCGGAATCAGCAATAGTTTGATTTTATGAAAAATAATTTAACCGTTTTATTATATCATCATTAGCTAAACCTATTTGATAATTACAATGAAACTGTCGATAACACAATAGGTTTAATTTCTACGATAGATACGATATAAATACTTATTGACTTAATATTGCCGATAATATTCGGAGTTTTTTTTATCAGTCTCAATTGACCTTTGTGTCAATTTTTTGCGATACAAGTGAAAAAACCATCGTCGATTTGATACATAAATAACATATTACATATAAAACTTAATCGTGTGTTTTGTTTTAAATAGTAAAAAAATATGTCTATAAAAATTACAAAATAATATAGATTAATATATAATTTATCATTTGAAAAACAAATTCACTAACAAATAACGCTTAATATAATTTCAAACTCATTATTTTAAAACAAAAGTTTTGGAAAACTATAACTTGAGATGCCCGAGTGTTTAGAACAAGTAATTTGATCGTAACAGAAATTTCACGGATTCAAATCCCACAGAGCTTTCTTGAACTAAATTTGTTTTTATAAAACATCTAGTGTTCTGCGAAAATACCGTGAGGAAACTTGCATATATCGCACGACATTCTCACTATGTACATACTAAACCGAATTATAGCAGCATGTAGAATATATATATACTCTAAACCTTAAGAGAAGAAGATATAATTATTTGCTTCTAAAAATTTATATGTATGTTTTTGTAAGCAGGAAAAAGCTTTATAATATAAACATTATATTGTTACTTCACACTCGACCTGCAGATCAAACGGACACTTGCATTCGATATTTAAAAAAAAACACTAAAAGCACTATAGATTCGTTCAGATTTCATCATGATTCACATTGCCTTATTCCATTAATTGCGTGTCTCTCTTTCATTTAATTCTTTATCTTTTCTGTTCTTACTCCCATTTACAACATCTACCAACATATTTCGTTACATAATTTTAATTAAAAAAAAAATTGTATTAAAAATAAGGACGATTCATGCAACACGACATAAGCCACATGTCATGATAGAAATGAAATTATTGCAATTACAATGACAAACGCTGTATTCGTTTTTTAATGTCACTGCAATCTTCTACGAGTATAATATCAGGGTATAAAGCTATAGGGTCAGCGATATATTGAATATCGATTCATTTAATTTTACAAAATATATTCTAAGTGGAACAATACAAAATTATGTTTAAATTTATGTTCATATGCTCGTCAAATATATGACGAGTCGGTTGGCGTGGTTGGCAGATACTTGTCTTTCACGCCGAAGGTTGTGGGTTCGATTCCCACCCAGGACAGACATTTGTGTGCATGAACATGTCTGTTTGTCCTGAGTCTGGGTGTAATTATCTATATAAGTATGTATTTACAAAAAGTAGTATATGTAGTATATCAGTTGTCTGGTTAACATAGTACAAGCTCTGCTTAATTTGGGATCAGATGGCCGTGTGGGAATAATGTCCCAGGATATTATTATTATATATAAAATTATATGGTTTGTAATTACTTATAAATTCGACGATATGTTCGACTAGATATTAATTATAAGCATTGCTTACTGCCTGATTAGTTATACATTTCGTAATTTCTTCATTTGAATGACATATCAGCACTGATAGAAAGAGAAAAAAAATTGAACTAATCAGTCAATAAGCAACGTTTATAAGTAAGGGCCGTAAAATAATATTGTTTGATGCTTGAATTAAAAAGAAGAAATCTTTTTAATTCAATATTGTAGGTATTTATGCCGTACCGTAACAGCCTGCGATTGTCCCACTGCTGGGCTAATGGCCTCCTCTCCTCTTTTTGAAGAGAAGGTTTGGAGCTTATTCCACCACGCTGCTCCAATGCGAGTTGGTGGAATATGCGTGTGGCAGAATTTCAGTGAAATTAGACACATACAGGTTTCCTCACGATGTTTTCCTTCTCCGTAAAGCACGAGATGAATTATAATCACAAATTAAGCACATGAAAATTCAGTGGTGCTTGCCCGGGTTTTGAACCCACGATCATCGTTTAAGATTCACGCGGTCTTACCACTGGGCCATCTCGGCTTATTATTTATTTATGCATTATAATTTAATTATTTTAATCGATATAATATTATACAATGATTTGTACGTCATATGTTATAATTTCTAAGTAAGTTATTTTTAAATTGGCTAAGGTAAGAAAATAAATAGCCTCATTCTATTCTGGGAAACCAGATATCGAAGTCGACTGGTTTCTAGATAATAGATCACGTGAGAGATAAATAAAGTGAATTCTCAGTAATCGGTTTAGTAATTTTTTCAGTAAGGCGTTCCGAAAATAGCTCTTGGTATTTATTGATATAAGATTATATAATCAACCGATTTAGTTTATTCGATTTTATTTATTATAATTAATCTTTACTTCGTACTAACTAAACATAAATGATTTCGTAATTAATTAATTTATCTTGACGCATTTACATTTAACTTCGATTTTTGTGTTATTTGTAAAAAAAATATAATAATTTTTGAATTAATATTTGTGTTTGATTAATTTTTTTTAACTAATAAAATTTTAGATTTTAACATTGGAATTAACATTGGAAACTAAAATAGTTTGTCCCTTGTTACTACGGGTCACACTGGCACGCTCAAAAAAAAACTTTATTCAAAATAAAAACGTTACGTTTCAGTGTAAAAACATCTCAGAGACCTGAGAAGAACCGACGAATTAAGCTCAGAGGTATTTCTTTTTATCTCATACTTTTCAATTATTAATAATACAACAATAGTTTTTTAATTTGAATCGGCCTGAAAGCGATTTTTTCCTTCCCAAAAGCTCACCATTCAAACCGAAATACAACCATACTAAATATTGCTGTTGGTGGTAGAATATCTGATGAGTAGGTCTTACCTTCACAGACGGGTTTGCACAAAGCCCTTTCACCAAGTAAATGTCAGAAATGTCACAATGTTAATTATTATTATACAATATTCTTTCAAGAATCACTTATACCTAATCAGCTTAGCTAATTTTTAAAAAACTACATTATTTTAACTTTTTACTGAGGACCAATGGTAGACTATTTAGTTCAATTGTTAATCACGTTGTGATTTAATGCAATGGAAATAATACGATTATCAGAGGATAACTAGATCCGGGTGCGGCAAAAACCAATAAATACTAATTTCCCACGAAAATAAAACTAAAAATGTTGTATATACTGAAATATTATAAGTCTGCTCTTAGTGATTTCGTATTATATGAGAGATAAGCCGCGGGCACAGCTAGTACAAAATATAAATATAACTTTTAAATCGTAATTTAACAGGATTATATTAATAATACAAAGCTACCCTCGGTTCGGAATATCGATTCTATCGACCGACAAAAAGTATTTGATTAACGATATTCAAATGTTTTTTTTTATTTTAAAGTTTTGTATTTGATTGAAATATTTTTTTATCTTATATATTATAATCTCGTGTTAAGTAATATGCTTTATTTATTATTGATTTTTATTTAACAAAATATTTCAAAATTAGACAAATTTAAAAGTACCGCAAATTTTATTATAAAAACGAATAAAAACTAAGGATTTATTGACTTTGCAAAGTCGAAAAGTTGGTGTTATTAGCTTATCCTTACTTCTCGTGTTTATTGATTTTCACTAACTCTAATATACCTCTATATTAATATTATTAAGAGATGAGTATTGATTTTTTTATATTTTTTTTGCAATGGATAAACTCGAAATCTACTAAGCCGATTTTAAAAATTCTTTATCAGCGAGAATCATAGACTGTATTTTATAAAATTGCAATGTATTCCAAGGTATCCAAAAAATACTTTCTATTAAGATATATCATTGTTCATCCCGAACGAAGTCAGGGCGGACCGTTAGTATATAATGTTGTTGAAAATATTTTGTTACGCAACTGTAAGTATATTTTGTTATACGTGTTATATTTATTATTCTGCTATTTCCAACATAATTTGCGCAACTTTTACCACTAATATATAAATAATAAATATTTACAAAATATATTTTCTATTACCAAAAGTTTTATGTTTGTCACTTCTGCCCGGTTCCTATATTAAGCTAATCGTTTTTGTACATTAGTAACCGTTCGCTTAGTTAGGATTACGAACCGTCAGATATATATTTTACGTTCTCCTTTCGGACAGACGAGACTTAAAAATACATAAAAACAAAAACAAACAAAAACTCACCTCAACAATGTTCCACACATTCACGTGAAATGTCATAAATTGATATGCGACATTGACCATAATAACTATAACATTAAACATCAAAATAGTGTATATGATATCATAAATCGATTGTCAACATTTCACGGGTGAGTAATGAAGTGAGTTCTTATAGAACTGCTGGTTATAACATTTATAATTTTCACGCTTGTAAATATTATATCACAGTAAGTCAGCTTTTATCATTTTACAATTGAAATGGCAATTGAGTTCTTACAGCATAGTTGTTGTTTATTGACTGACTGCATTCCCTGTGATTCAACAATAAAGCTTATTTTAATTATAATGAACACGAATGTCCGGTATTTTTTTTATGTTTTCTTCAATAATGTTTTTTTTTTAATATTACGCTTCTCAAAGCAATCTGATTATTTTTTATTAAATAAATATTTTTATCTTATGAAAAATTTCATTCAAACAAAGTTCATACACGTCGAGTTGGGATGTGTATGAACTGTATATCCCAAAAGCCTCTTGCGAATCTTTTCAGTCCACAAATATATATTTAATAAGCTTAATTAACTCAACACTATTAAACAGCATCAGTTAACGAGTTACCCCTTGCTAATCCATATACGCCTGAAATTTCGACAAACCTATTTTCCCTAATAACTGGGAACTATTATATGAACTATATATATGAATTGACGATGATGATTCATCACGATTCTGTGTACATCGCTAATACCTATCGATTATTGAAATTAGATTAGTTCGATCTAGACTTAATACTCTAAAGATTGGGTTTGTATGCTCGAATTCGCTATTCTCAGAAACCACGAATCTCGGATCATAACCATAAACCAGTGTCCAGTGTCAGTCCAGTGACCAGTGTCCTGTGGTATACTGTAGGCAAATACACATACTCATTATGTGTTCGAAGCAGATATATAATACAAATCTTAAAGATGGCTGAAAATCCGAATCGAGGTGTTTATGATATATATATTTACTGAGCGAAACTCCATTTGGACATTATTTACATAGCTGTAGTATTTTATGTTATATTATGGTGTAAAATAACTATTTGCTTGTCTTAATCTTGTACATTTATCAATGAAGAGTTTTTTTTTTTAATTTTATATTATAAAAGCAGACTAGCAGCCTAGTTCTAAATACCTATAGATACTTGAACAATAAGTTATTTCAAAAACGCCGATGGGACTGTAATCCGACACAACCTGAAAGAGTTCTGGCGCAGGACCAACAGGCGCTTTACGTGCTTTAAGAGGAATTACTCTGGGCTGCTTTTAAGCATTTTTGACAGACAAATCCAATAACTTTTATTGGCCGGACCTGGGATTTGAACCCAGGACCTCCGTGTCTACGGCCTTACACCTAGCCGCTAGACCATCGAAGCAGTCGATATCAATTATTCTAATAATGCATATGTAATTAGTAATGACAATTCATTACATTTATATTTACATTACATTTTATATTACAATTAATATAATATCTGATTAAATTCAGTTTTAATGCATTCCAGTAAAATGACAGTTTTATTAAATGAAAACCGCATCAAAGTAAATACCAAGAATTTCGTTGAAGTTTTGGAAACGGAATAATCTTGAAATCTATTCGCAATAATAAAAGAAATACAAATATCGTTTTTATGGTTATTTGCCATAAAAACCAAAAAATATATATATGAAATTCTGTTCTGTGAAAGTTATTTAGTAATAAAACAATATTCATAAAGGAAATTTTCCAACAATCTGTTTCATATAAGGTTTATTCCAAGATACCTAGGTTCAAATTCTGGAGCAGCAGCAGCCCGGAGTAGTAAGTTGAAACTTTTGTACGTAAATCACGTAAAGCTTTTAGATTGCTGTCTTATCGGATTATAATTTGTTATATATTGATAAAGTCAAGATTAAGTGGTAAGAACGCGTGAATTAACCGATGATCGTGGAAACCTGCATATGTCTAATTTCACTGAAATTCTGCCACATACGTATTCCACCAACCCGCATTGGAGCAGCGTGGTGGAAGAAGCTCCTAAACCTTCTCTTCAAAAAGGGAGAGGATGCCTTTAGCCCAGCAGTGGGACATTCACAGGCTGTTACGGATATATTGATACATTGGAGAGTAAGGGGTCCAGAGACACTTTTCACTATAATATCTAATATAGCTTGTCTTTGACAATGGCAGCCATGACCAAAAGGTAGTCAAGAGGACATTATATTGCAAAATTATATAAATATGAAATTACCAACATTTCTTTCGTAATAGAAAACTTGAAAAAAGTTTTATCCTGCTATTGGATTAAACTTCAATACGAATAACACCAGCTTATGATAAGCTCAGCTAAAAGGTTATATAAGCACAACGAGGATCCAGTTATACCGGTAAACATGTAATCGACTGGGAATATAAAAATACGGCACGTTGTTTAAAATTCACCTATTTTTATTTTTATGTTAATGTCTGTATCAATTAATTATCCTTTGATTTTATTGCATTTTTTTTGCAGAATTTTACCTTTTAACGTGACTAAATTTCTTTGTGGCATCGTTTCACGAGAAAACTAGTTTGATTTTTACAAACATAAAGAGAACACAAAGACACTGATCGTTTAATCCTATATTCATTATGAACGCTGTTATCCTCTCATTAAATTTCAAACTAATGATGCAATTTGTGTTCGAATAAGGTTTATAATTCAAATAAAGCGTGGCCTATCACTAAAATAACACCGTACCAACTGCTCGAATAGCTGCACTGGTTACTTTATTGAAAACGAAATACGAGACGTTCGGCAGAAGTGAAACGTTGAAATTGATAGTTATTGAAATAATTTGTAATTGAAGAAAAATTTGTATTTTTCCTAAATAAATATCGAGTCAAACAAAAACATCGAGCTTTTTAATATACCGCATCATGCCGTTTGCTGTCACGGCATACGAATCGGCGTGCCAGAGTGAGAAAGAATAACACATAAAAATGAAATAAAGTATAATAATGTCGGAGCAAATATGATATCGAGAAAAAAAATGTAATGCTGCACTTAAAACCACCCATGATAGGATTACTCATCCTTAATCCGAATAAACTTTTCTATCTTTTTTATTACACGAACAGGTAAAATAAAAGCCTCTGGGTTTCACTAAAGGCCAGATCTCGGAAATGGAAAGGTACATTTGTAATATAGGCTAGTCAAAAATTGTTTTGCATTTGTACCAAGGTTAGTTAAAAATTGTTTGCTTAAAATTCTCGTGTAACTAGTTGCAGCTACCGTTAGCTAGCTGTACCGTTAGATAGTCAACGCCACAACTAGCTATTAGTGTATCTTTTGTAAATTTCGAAAACAATTAATTCTTGAAAAAAAATGATTTACTATTTTTTTTTTAAGTTTTAAATTAAGATTTTTTTACATATGATCATTTGTACTTATAGTAGAGATACATAGAATCATGTAACATAAAAATGACAAAATGTACGAAGCACACTTATCGATAAAATATACAATACTCGAACTGTATACTCGTAACCTGTAACTCGTGACTCGTGGAACTCGTGACAGGAGTTTACTAAATGTTAATATCGAGTTAATTGACTTACAACGAGAGATGAATTTC
Source organism: Nymphalis urticae (assembly GCA_905147175.2). Taxonomy (NCBI): domain Eukaryota; kingdom Metazoa; phylum Arthropoda; class Insecta; order Lepidoptera; family Nymphalidae; genus Nymphalis; species Nymphalis urticae. Next base: position 15,660,910 of record LR989982.1, on the reverse strand, counting down.
AGTTAAGCAATCCACAAATTAAATGATCCATTAATAAAATCAATAGAAACAGATTCGTACTCATGCAAAGATTCTTTACATAATCTAAAATTTAAACTTACGTATCATATCGTGGATACGACGGCGGGTAAGGAGAGGTGGACCCGAAGTAGTTTCTATGTCCCAGCGAGATGGACTGCATGTGCGGGTGCTGGCCCACATGCGTCACGTAGCCCTCTCCGAACAGGGTCTTGGGATAAGGCGTTGCTCGGAAAGGCCTCTTCATCCTACGCCTCCTCTTATAATTCCCATTCTCGAACATATCGACGCATTGGGGATCTAAAATAAGTCTATATTCACAAAAACTGTTCCCAATAAATAAGTAAAAAAAATAAACTACCCAATCGACTGGATCCGTATTTAAATCTAAGGCATAGCAAAACGTCCAAAAATTGCAGCTGCGGCACGGACATGACATAATTGCTGACTATTGCTTTAGTATTTTTTAAAAAAAATATTACAGCAAAATAAGTTGAATCAATAAAGCTTATAAAAATTTTAAAATATAATTTTGAACTCGTAAATTCCATTTGTGTTCGCGAGCATTTTTGCGTGGCAAAGTTTTGCGAGCTACGTCATTCGCATAGCATATAGAATAAAATTTGTGTATACACTCGCAACCAATGTTATGTCTAAATTTCGTAATAATTAATGCCCTTACAAATAACACGTCAATTATCATATTAAAAAATAGTCGACCCTAAAGGCGCGGAAGCAAATCAGAGATGTAACGTATGCCAAAAATTATCTTGTATCAAGGTTGAAATTGATATTAACATACATCATATTATATCATAAGCTTCGCGACATCCATATAACGATTCTTTGATACGTCATTCGTGGTCTACTCGCAGCTAATGACAGTAATTCGCGCATCACCTTGTAATAAACGTCATGCTCTAATGCACTTCCACGCATTGTGAATAAATATAAACTCACCAAGAGTCCAATAGTTGCCCTTCCTCTCACCACCACCCTCTCTTGGCACTTTGATAAAGCACTCGTTTAAGCTTAAGTTGTGCCTGATAGAGTTTTGCCAACCCTTTTTATTCTTTTCAAAGAATGGGAATTCCTTGGTGATGTAAGAATATATTTCACTCAAGGTTGCGCGTTTAGTTTGGCTGTTCTGTATAGCCATTGTTATCAAGGCCACATAGGAATATGGTGGCTTGGTAAGAACCTGCGAAGTTGGTGTCGTTGACTGGGGCTTCATTTCAGATGCACTTCCTGGACTCGCTGGCGCCGGAGTATTTGGCTTATTCTTTGTATCGCTGCTGCAAATAATACCCGATTTATTCATTTCTTTTACTTATTGTCTCTTTCAAGTACCCAATCAATTTGCACTTCTTCAAATAAACATTAAAACTTCGCGACTGCATTAATATTACGGGGGCGTTCAAATAGTTACATTTCAAACATTCGCAGTTATTATAAAAATTAATATTACCTATTTTTTTAAATATTCCATACTGTTAAATTACATTACCTGTTGGAGTTAGTTGCCTCCTCCCGTGATAGCGGTGGCAATGATAGAGTTTGATACACTCTGGACAGCTCCTCATCGCCTTTGAGTATCGGATTTTCAGAAGTGTCAGGGCCGTCTTGGAGACAAAGACGACCGTCGTACGCCGATGTTCCTGGAGAAAAATATCATATTACAAATAGTACGAAATTGCTAATTCGTCACTTAAATAGTGATGAATTAGCTATATCGTACTATTTATTCATATTAGGTTTCATATGTTTCAAATATTTTTTGCGTCGTTACGATCAACCAAAAATCAAACAGTCAAAAAAATATACGAAAACTCGTTTATGTGTACGTGAATCAACGATTGCTGACACTTTTCGCTACATTACGAATTTCAGTAATAATAAATTAGTCGAACTATTTACACCCTATTTGTATTTCATAAGAGAGTTCAATTTCAATAAGTTACTTTATAAACAGCTCCAGTAATTAGATAAATTTATAAAATAAATGTGCGGTCGAATTTTTGCCATATTTTTTAAATTTATTACATTTCACTTTTTTTTAATAAAATAGTTTGAATTTTAGCAAGAAGTAAAGTTGAAGTAGCAAAATAAGTAACAGCCTTTGAATGTCCCACTGCTGGGCTAATGCTTCTTCTCCTTTTTGAGGAGAAAGTTCGGTGATTATTCTAACACGTCCAACGATGACCAGCGTCATCTATGAAATACGATATATAGTTATTAAGAAAGATCGTGCCATTAAAACGTAGTACCCAATATGGCCACCAGAAATTATTATTAAATTTTATAAAACTTCAAAAAAATTATACATATATCCATGACTTCCTTTTGTCTCATTTTGAGTATTTTTTAAAGTTTGAATATATGCTTTTATCATTTTTTAACTAATTTCACTTTTGTTTGCACATTGACGGTATAAAAAAGAAAAAAGACAGTAATAAAGAGAAAGAGAGGAAAGATTAGAGACAATTTGTGATGTTTCACTCTACTTTAAACCGCGTAAATGAACTTCGTTCCAAAAACTATTTCCGTTACAAATGTCAAGTTTTAATTATAAAAGTTATTAACCTATCAAATAGCTCTTATTTTTTTTCTTGTAACGTCTGTATTAAGATTCTTTTGAACATTATAAATAGTATCTCAACTTTTTTATAAGTTAGATTTAAGTTGAGCATTAACCGACCCGAAAATTTCAAATATAGAATTAAAGAATTTGGAATTCTAATGTAAATTGTAAATCAATTAAAAGATAGAAAAATACTTTAACTTCTAGTATTTTTTATCTTTGTCTAACTACTAGAATGTACCAATACATTCTAGACTATAGAACATTGTGTTATTGCAATGTTAACAATTATACGCAAGATTTAGCCGATCCTGCGCGCACGTGCCTCCGAATACGGTTTTCTTGGAATCGTGGCTTAGTATTGGTAGCTGCATAAACCTAAACATTATTACCCCTGGTAACTGCAATACTTATCATTGTAAATATACAATCTATGCATATAATGTGTGTCTATAATTAGTTGCTCGTGTCCATCTTAATATTATTATTTGCTCTAATGATGTCCTCCGGACCGTTTTTTTTTTATAGAATAGGAAGGTGGACGAGCATATGGGCCACCTGATGGTAAGTGGTCACCAAACGCCCTTAGACATTGGCACTGTAAGAAATGTTAACCATCGCTTGTATCACCAATGTGCCACCAACCTTGGGACCTAAGATTTTATGTCCCTTGTGCCTGTAATTACACTGGCTCACTCACCCTTCAAACCGGAACACAACAATAGCAAGTACTGCTGTTTTGCTGTAGTATATCTGATGAGTGGGTGGTACCTACCCAGACGAGCTTGCACAAAGCCCTACCACCAGTACTACACACCAGTACTACAGTTTGTGGCTACGGCGGAATTTGAAAATAGATCAGTCAACTACGCAGGACATATTACAACTTGTGCACTATAATATGTCCTGTTGTTGTGTTCGAAAACACAGGTGCACTCTCATAATCCGATGGGACGGCAAGCCAATACGACCGAAAGAGTTGGCCCAACGCCTTTACATGTTTTCCGAAGTCTAGGAATGCACATATATCCATCTTTCAGCTACTGAGAATCTTCGACAAAAAGAACCAGTAAATCTTTATCGGCACAAACTGGGGTTCGAGTCTAGGACTTTAAGATCTGCGACACTATATCTAGCCACCAGAAAAATTGAGGCATTCAAGTTTTCTCTAATAATTAAAATACAAATGAAGAAAATTTCCAACCCACAGTTAAACCAATATAAAAATTAACCAATTTGATATTAATCTGAACATTCATTGGTCGATGGAAGACGATGACGTAATAGGCTACTAATGAGCGTTCAGTATTTATCTATTATATGAGTAAATCTGACACTGCTCATCATCTCAAAAATTGTCGGTAGATACAAATAAAAATTGTGACAATTTACTTATTTATTGGTATTACCATTATTATATATATATATATATATATGATCATCGAGGAACTGTTACTATTTATGTAAAACATTATGTGCCTGTTCAATAGCTGGAAAAGTAAATGATTAAATTAATTCGAAATATTTCTCCGTTCAGAAAATGTTTAAATAAATTATTTTGCATCAATATTATATGTTTCTCTAGGTAAGTTTCTTCGAATCTACTGTGACATATTCAATGAAATTAAAACCGACGACAAATTTGTTACTTTCAATGAAATAATTATATGCAATTAATTTTAAATCGCACTAACAATGAAAAACAATTGAATATGGGTAAATTCATTAAAAAACAATAACTTTGATGAAACATTTATAATGTATAACAACTGAACTATGCTAATGCTGACGATGATTTTTGTTTCGTTTTGATTACTGTGACTTATCTACAAAAGATGAATCGCTTCAGTCTATTCTTCGGTACTTTGAAAGAACAATTTATCATTATTTATAATTTCTACATAAATTTAAATTTTTAAGCGTAAAAACATTACAAAACTATTACACAGTAAAAAATACTTATTACACACAACCTTTCGTATTTATGATATTAGTGCTAATATTATTATTCTAGTCATTAAATATAAATAGATATACTATATTATTGTAGTGGCTCCTTATATACTATATTAGTCGAGTATTTCCATTTGTAACAACGATGTCTTTGGCGCGACTTACACGTGAACATGCCACATACAGCTGTCCATGGGTAAAGCAGCAGCAAGTTATAGAAAAACTTATAAGCCTTCTAATCTAATTAAATTATAAATAAGGATAAAACTAAACTATTGAATGCAAACTTTTAAACCATACAACTAAAAATAGGTAATCTTTAAATTTAAAGAAAAAAGTCTATAAAATACAAAACAAAAATAAGAAGTTAAAACGAATACAAAAAAAAAAACAGAGTATATAATCGCAACCTAAAGCGACGAAGTATTAATGCAATAATGAAATCCCTAAAAAAATCCAAAATCATTCGATAACACAACGATAAAACAAATTTCGGAAGGTCACTCTCCTAAATAGACCAGCTGCCTACGGCGTTTTTTAAAAAAAAACCCACACGCAACGTGTCAATTCCAACACAATCAAACAACCCGCTTAGGAGTTTTTTGATGTAATAAGTAGGCCGGCGGGCTAATCAGCCACCTGAGTGGGCCATGAACATTGACACTGTAAAAAATATTAATCATCCTTTTTATTGTCAATGCGCACCAACTTTGGCGACTAAGATGTTATGCCTCTTGTGCCTGTAATTACACTGGCTCACTTCAAACCCTACAATAATAGGTATCGCTGTTTTTCGGTAGAATATTTATTGAATGGATTTTGGCCAGACAGGCTTGCAGAAAGAAGCAGAAAGAAATAATTTGTGGACAGTTTAAAATATCTCTAGATTCATTAGAATATAACGGTATTTACAATTATCCGGTAACATATATATATATTCTATGTAAAAATGCGAACACTTTCCACTCAAGAATGCGTCAGACAGTATAGGGTCCGTATCATGTTCGAACGCCGCCAGGGCATTGTATGCTATGAACAATGCGTATTTATAAAACATTACAGCCGTATCGTTCGCGAAATTAATAACAAATAACAATTGTGAAACGTTAGTTCGGCGAGAATTACCCAGGCTTTTGTAATATGGACTTTAAGATTTGTTGAAGTATGCTACGGCTGTGATGTGAAAATTATCATATTAGATTTGAGAAAATAAATCATTATCAATTATTATACTTTAGACTGCTGCATAATCTGAAATATGAAGCAAAAAAAAAATACTAATATGAACACGGATCGCCTTGTATATTTTAATTGCATCCACCGTAATACTTATGGCATTTCAGTTTGCGGTAAAACAATCGATCGATCCCATACGTCTTTTGTCTTTGTTCTGAAGTTCAAGGCTGTTCGCGTAATTAAGAAAAGTACATTCTGTTACTGTAAATTTCCATATGACGTAATGTTTGTATTTTATAACAATTATTTAAATCATACAACACACCAAATGCGACCGCCGCGCTGGTGAGGGTTGATTCGTGTATTGCCCTGGGAATCGAAATGGCAGTGATACAGGAAATGCTGACAGCATTCTGTCCAGCATTCCACGCCTCTTGTTGTAATTGTGTGCTATATCTATTTTTTTAAACAAACAAAAGAATTTACCTGCTAAATATTTAAGATACAAAATCATTACAATATTAGAATATGTAATGGTTTGCGGCTTGTTTGACGAAAAAGCTTGTTAAGTCTTGTAATATATTTTCACAAATATTACTCTAGCATTTTTTTAAGAGTCAATAGTTTATTTCTATTTTAATTCAAAATGAGTCACTCTTATTAGACAAAGTTATATATATATATATATATATATATATATATATATATATATATATAATATATCAATATATTCCGGCATTAAATACAAATATATATATAAATACAAGCATATCCCTATATGTATAATGTCCTCCAGACCGATTTCGGCCACGGCGGCCAATCTCAAGAGAGATTAGCCCACTACGCAGGAGATATTATAGTGCACAAGTGTGTGCGCAAACACAGGTGCACTCTCTATTCCCTAACTCTCATAATCCGATGGGACGGCAATCCGACACGACCGGAAAGAGATCAGGCGCAGGACCAACGGCTTTACGTGCTTTCCGAGGCACGTGAGTGTACACACTTCCAACTTCCAGACTCCGGGCTGCTACTGAGAATTTTCTGACAGGGAAACCCAATAACATTTTATTGGCCCAACCTGCGAATTGAACCCAGGACTTCCGGGTCTGCGGCCTTACACCAAGCCACTAAACCAACGAGGCAGTCAATCCCTATATGTATATGCATAAAAATAACACTACACGTGTCCGTCGATCGTTTTTGAATGAATTATGTAATAAACTTTATTCAGTTTTTTTTCTTTTGTAACTTAACTAGCTTGGCCTGACTTGAGGTAAATGATCCCTTAAGTAATACTTAGTTTTTGAAGCTATTGAGAAAAATACGGTAATTAACAAAAAATAAAATAAACCGCACATAATATATAACGTCTATATTATTTAAATGCTCTAGAGTCTAGTATTATTTATCAAACAAATGTATTCCATAATAATAATAATGTATAATTAAATTTTAACAAAATTGAAATGATCAAATTTCAATAACTTTTGTTTTTGAAATGTATATATCATTGAAATCCATACAACCATATTAACAAGAACCTACTATGTTATAACCCAATAATACCATGGTTTCTATAGAAATGTCAAATGTTTCAATTTTTACTATCCAATACAAATCCAATGGCTAAAAAGTCAATGTCCTAATGTACCTTGAGTTGATATTGCAATCTCTGTAAAATAGCAAGTTCTTCTCATCATTTTTACTTAGCCAGCGCAGTTATTGTTAGAGCACGTTTTTTAGCGAAGATTGCGGGTGTGATTCCGCGAAAATAGCAATGAGTTTTCATGTGTTTATTTTCATAATTGGTTCAGTGCAATGGTGAAGGGAAACATCGCGTTGATTCTGCATGTTTCGAATTCTTGCAACAAGTAGCTGCACTGACCCGCATTGGAGGAAGGAAAGGCTCAAAATTTTCTCCTCATTACAAGAGTCGCACGCACAGTCCATTTACAAAAATATACAGACTGTAACATTAATTGTATTTTTTTATGTTATTGGTGGACATGTTAATAGGTCACTCGGTGGTAAGTCACCACAGCCAATAGACATCAGCGATGTAAGAAATATTAACCAATCCTTAAAACGCCAATACGTCACCAACCTTGGGAACTAAGATGTTATGTCCACTGCGATTAAATTGGCTCAATCATCTTTCAAACTGGAACGCAAGTATTTCTGTTTGGCGGTAGAAAAATATAATAATAAATAACCGTTCAATGTTTTGAAACGTTATTTATATTTTTATAATTAATTATTTGTTCTCAATTACTAAAATATACTTATAATTTTTTAGTCTGTTCAATCCATAGCGTTGACAGATAAACATCGAAACAAACTTACTTTCATATGTTTAATAGTCGTAATCTACATTACACGTCGTACATTTAAGGGCATTTAGTAAAAATCCCAAAAACAAAACTGTATTTCTGTAACTGTATATAAAATTTTTAATTTATAATCTATAATATCATCATCGTCAAGTTTGCAAAAATGTGTTCTGTAAGTTAAAACTCGAAGTAGAACTCGATCATGAAATATCAAGAAGACTTCGTAATTTTACTATTTAAACACACACACATATAAACAGTCTTGAAGCCGAATGACGGTTTTGAACATTCAATTAACGATTTAGTATCGATTTTCAAAGATCCTTATCGTTATATGATTGCAGTCTTTTAAACTAACATCAAAATAAACCGGTATTGTTTTTATATACTAGCGTGTGTGATCGTACTTATGTATCTACGAGCAATTGTCTACGTCGAGGTTCAATATAAATTATCCAGTGATTTAATTGAATGCAGATGTATGTGTTTTTCTTTTGTAAATTCGTCGCATTTCATCGTTTATATCGGTAATTATAGAACGCAATCCAGATACAAGATTGTTTTAAAATATTGTTAATTGTTAATATTGTTAATTATTGTTATAATGTTTGTTTATGTTTATACAGAGTATGGATTTTTACTTAACAATATAATTAACATTGTTACGGCCTTTTTCAACTACGTTAGTTGTTTTTGGATTCCATTTCCTTAAATTATTTACTGTTTTACTTTTAAAACTGTTCAAGTTCAAATTTTTAAGAAAAAAAATAGGGTGGAAGTAAGATGTTTTCAGGACTGTAAAGCAAGATGAATGCTTCATAATTTCTCAGTTAACTGTTAATAGCAGTATAGCTCTAAAACCTTTTGACGAGTAATCAAGCACGTGGCTTGTTTGGTGGTGACCAGCTATTTTAAATTTAAAAAAAAACGACGATAAATAATGTCTATAAATTAAAATATGTTAAAAGATTTTATTAAACGTCTATAAATGCATACCTCACTGCCCCTAGGTAAGATATACAATCTCCAATTAGCGACATTCGAGGGGTGACCCGTAGGGCATAATTATTCACCTAGAAAATTGTATTAAGAGTTACCTGTGGATTAATATAGCTCATCTGTATAAAAGATTGATACTTGTTTAGAAATGTGATATTGTTCTGTATTAGGAAAAACTATTTCATTTAACAATGCCACTATAATTAGAGAAATATAAACAATTATTACATATATAAATAAAAAACAAACGTATTTATTTTCCATTATTTATGTTAAAATGTATCTTTTACTGAATACATAAAAAGGTGATGTTTTCCTGACCAATTTTTGGCTACGGCGGCCATTCTTATGAAAGACTAGCTCATTGCATAGAAACAAGCATATTTGGGAATACTATTTCGTCACTTTCATAATCACAACTGATTCTTAGTTTATTGTTAGTATTAAGTGGTTCAAATTAATCAGATCAAAACATAAGTCCAAAAGTATGTAAACAAAAATAATCATTAAAAAAAAAACATATAAAACTCCTTTCTTCCTTTTCTTTTCTTGTAAAAAAAACAAATCTTTATTATAATTTGATGTATGTAGTTAAGATGTAGAACACTAATTGTCGGACAATTAAATCAGACTTGGACACATTTTTTACGATTACGTATGTGTTAACCCGAGTTTAATACCGATAGCAATACAAAGGGCAATTGTTCTTTTAAACAATAAAGCTTTATAATGCAAAGTTCTAGGTAAGGTTACCTAGACGTTAGATAATAACTGATAAAAATTACGTGGAGAAAAGTATAACCTTTTTCAGTATTGATTCTATCTGACTTTTTTTATGATAAAAGTAAAGTTCGAATGAATTCGATATATTTCAATACTAATTGGCAATTGTTTGAATAATATTTTGATATTATATGATATTCTTTAAATAAATTAATTAAATTACTATAATTGATTTTATTGAGTACTTTATTAATACTTATAGTATTAATAGTTTTATTGTGAACGTAAGCGATATACAGCCTAATGTTGGACTATATACCGAGAGTTGGCTAATCTCTTTAACTTTATTAGTGTTACAATTCGTACCTTTGTTAATAAAAATACAATTTTGAGATATTATTTAATGAACATACAACTTTTATATGAGTATAAATTTTGTTAAAAATTTTGATCAGATAATTTATATTTCACCTCTGAAACTAAGTGCATACTAATTTTATTAAATAAAATACATAGCTAACAAAATACAATAGGATATCTATGTCTTGTATGTGAATACTTGTGGTAGGTCTTTGTGCAAGCTCGTCTGGGTAGATACCATCCATACTCATCAGATATTCTACCACAAAACAGCAGATTTCGATTTGAAGGGTGATTGAGCCAGTGTAAATACGGGCACAAGGGACATAACAGCATAGTTCCCAAAGTTGGTGGCGCATTGGCGATGTAAGCGTTGGTTAACATTTCTTACAATGCCAATGTCTATAGGCGTCGGTGACCACTTACCACCATATCGTCCGCCTAGCTATTATATATTTAAAAAAAATACGAACTTCATGTCTTTAATCACATCTGAATTCTTGTATGTAATAAACCCCTATTTATTTTCGAAATAAATGGTATTATTTCATTGAAAATAAGGCAAAATTAATATTAATATTATGCTTTTCGAGGTATTCAACATAAACAAAATGGAATGGAAAATATTTAAGTCTACAGTCTTTACATTATATACAATATAGTTAAGAAAATTCACACTAATCATTATTATGATTAAATTTTTAGAACAGAGACTAATTCTCTAACGTGAGCTCAACATATTTATTAATGCATTTATGTGCCTAGTGGTCTAGTGGCTAGGTCTCTGTGACTTTAGATACAAAGATACCGGATTCAAAACACGTGTGCAACAAATACGTTTATAACTTTTGGCATTCCCATTTTAGAAGATAGCAGTGTAAACACTCCTATAACCCGGAAAGACTCATCTAATGCAATCTACATTATTATAATATATAGATTTATAGATGAATATATATGTAATAATAATAAAAACTGATTTTATTATAGTAATTAAGCATATTATTTAGTTCGTTATGAGTTTTAAGCAGCTTATAGCTTTATATTCTTCTGGGCGGTTTGAGTAGAATTTTTATTGCACTGTTCCAAATTAAAAGGGTAAATGAGTCAATGTAATAACCATAATCCCATATACTCCTTGAAGTGCCAAAGTCTAAGGACATCATACTATCATAGAGGCTTTGTTCTTTGTGTTTCCTAAAATACGATGAAAAATAAATTGTTTTTAATAATGTTCTAAAGTTCAACTTCGATTATACTAGTGCGAATCTAGCGAATCTATTGAACTACCACTCATAAACATGTTCGGTTTCGAGGAGAAGCTTAAACGTTTTCCATGAACGTTGTTATACATCTGATAATGATACGTCGAAACAGTTTCTATTGATAAAATTGTTGCTTTTAGAATAAAAAATACTATCATATTTAAAAAAGGAATGAACGAGAAGCCTCTGCCTGATACATCATTTGAGGATAAAGTAAAATATAAAGTAACATAGTGGATATGTTTGTGGACTTAAAAATCATACAATATAACTCCAATAGAGTTATAATAATAATAATGTCCTGGGACATTATTCACACGGCCATCTGATCCCAAATTAAGCAGAGCTTGTCCTATGGAAACCAGACAACTGATATACTACATATACTACTTTTATTTTGTAAATACATACTTATATAGATAATTTCACCAAACCTCAGGACAAACAGGCATTCATGCACACAAATTTCTATCACGAATGTCTGTCCTGGGTGGGAATCGAACCCACAACCTTTAGTTTAAAAGTTAGTGGACGTGTAATAATATTTCACAAGTAGGTTTCCTTACGACGTTGACGAGGTGAGACGACGTTTAGGATTAGATGATCGAAAGTAATGTATGATTATTATTATTATTCATCAAAGATCATATGTGATCTTCTTCGTGTGATCCGACCGGAATAGAAAACATTTCAACTGGTACAAGTGATTTATCTCTTTGCTTCCGCTTAAATTTCACATTCAGTTCATTATTTTCCCTGTGTTTTCAGGTGGATATAAAAAAAATATCACTCATATCACACCATTCGCAATCGTGTAGCTAAGCGGAACAAGCTCCAAGTCTTCCTGACTGCCTTGGACTTGACTTTTCTCGTTACAGATTACAACAATTATATGTTCACGTAAGGCATAACTAATATTTCACTTAAATTTCCCCTTAAAAACTTTCTCTTTTTAATATTTGAATGATATAAAACATTTTATTTCTAAAGTTCAAGAAAAATGTTAAGTTAATAGCCTGTAAATCTCCCAATGCCGAGTTAATGACTCCTCTCCTTTTTGAGGATATGCGCTTGTACATATCTATGAATAATTAACGCTTACAAAGACGAGAAAATATACGTTGAAAATAAGATTTAAAATACATATCATTTTAGCTTCAAAGTTATTTCGACCTGAAACGCTAAAACTTTATTTACAGAGAGGAGCTATGGTAATATTGGTTGGGAAGCCGTGAGCCTGGTATTTTTTATTTATTATGAAATGGAAGGCAGCATTTCATTTTTAGTCTTTATTTTAAATTGGTTTATTTTATTACCAGTATTCGCACAGTCGAAATTTAACCCCAATCATTATTTAAAATTTTAACAATTATAATATTCTTCATGTTTCGAATATTTTTTTCGTACGCCTGTTTCCATTACATCCAGAAAAAGCTGTTTATGTATTAAAATTATTTGCGATAAAACTGTATTAGAAATGTAATATTATGGTTAATCGCCTTATAGTATGCTTATAAGGTGCATATAACACAATTACGCTATTGACGAAACCGTAGTGTTGCCATTATTTGAAGATATTTAAAGATATTTCCCTTTATCCGTGTATTGATTATTTGGTAGTTTATACCAATTTACTTACTTTGTAATTATGTTACCCTAAAACTCTTTGTATGTAACATCAAATAATCTAATTGTATGATTTTTCCTGTGTGTTTGTATAAATGCTAGTGATAAAAGGGCCAAAATATATTTCAGAGTAAACCACATTATTTTATTCGTGAATTTTTTTAAAATACAATAAATTTGTTAGCGATAAAATGACATAAGCTTAATATTACTAACTAGATGCCCGCCTCGATTTCGTACGGGTAAATATGGATTTTCTCCCGTGCATTTTTGAATCAATAAGGTATAAACATTCGCCAATCCATCTATTCGCCCATACAGTAAAATACTAATGGCATATAATAATATATATGCATAAAGCACCGCCCCGCATATTTTTTCATTCGTTTATTTATTATTGTTTTCTTAGGTTCTATCTACGACTTCTGTGTGAGTGCTGGTCTATCGTACATTCGTCCCACATTATGAGATAGACCTCTTAAATGGGTCATCACCCCTAAACGTTGGCACTACATTGCCAATGCGCTACCAACCTTGGAAACTAAATTGTGCCTTGTGCCTGTAGTTACACTAGCTGATTTTTGGAATATCTTATCTATCTAACTATCAGCTACTGTTCCGAATTGCATAGTATGTTTGACCTCAATTTCGAAAGCATTTTTTGATAAAGATAAATACTATGCCACAAATGAATACAAAAACACACACTTATCTATTAACGAAATGCTGTTGCATATTTTACAGCAAAAATATTTTTATAATAATCATCTAAAAATTCTGTACAAAATTGTTTTATAAATTTGAACCCTTCATATAATATGGATTGTTAATTGTTTGATAGAATCAGTTTAATTAATTAAAACGTAATATTAAACCTGTATATAAAACCTCCTTATTATATTGCGGGTTACTTGTTTTTTTTATGTGTTTGGTTCCTGTAATGTCAAATTGAGTAAAACTATCCTAATCTGTGGTTATTGTGGTTGTCGTTGCAAGTCTTTTTATTGTACACCAATTATCACAAAAGCAACAAACCTAACTTTGTAAGAAAATTAAAGTGTAGACGGTCTCATCCCAAAGAGGCCTCTTCCAGCTAACATTTAAGAAAAGAGGTGAATATGAATTATTCTGAAGGAAGTGTACAAATTTGTGACCTTATACAAAATTTTATATTACAAAAAAAACATAGTCTATATTTATTTAAGAACATCAAGCGCGTACCCAAAAGAGCGCCGCGCCGAGTTGGTAGTAAAAAAGGGGAACACACCTATTGTGATTATGATGGTATGGCTAGGATTTACTGGTGGTAGGGTTTTGTGCAAGCTCGTCTGGGTAGGTGCCACCATCTATAAAATAAATATAAGCATGTTCGCAAGCTTAAGATTAAAAATCCAATTAACGAATTCATAAATATCAGGAACTCTTGAAAATGAAACAATCACCCCTAGAACTTTTTGTTTTTACGAATAAAACATCAAACCCCACAGATTCGGAATAGACTTTTTACCACATATTCATTAAATAGTATGAAAGCCGAGCTGTTTCCGGCCAACACTATTGGCTACGTCACGCGAGTTATTAAGTGTACAACCTGTACGAAATCCTCTAAATAATTTGAAATACTACATAATTTAATTTTTATAATAAATTATCTAAAATTAGTTCTTAACCGTGCACTCCTTTTGTTTTTTTCTCGCTGGAAAAACGTTTTTTTTGTCTTTAAGGGATCGTTCTCTTAGCGAAAAGACTGCCTTTTGTATATACCATTAATTTTATTATTGTTTCTATTCTGTTATATATTATTCAGGGTATATATCTTGTACTAAATATTAGCGCTATATCTTAATGCTAAGCTGTAATATACGAATTTAAAAATTACGGAGCAATTTGAAACAAACGATTTTTTATAAAAAATTAATTTAAGCAATCGGAACACTGAGAAACTAAAAAACTAAAAAAAGATCCATTCTATAAATAGTCTTATAAAGCCATACAAATGTTCATCCTTTAATTCTCTCTTGGGTAATGGTTTTCTAAAAACTGTAAAGTTACGCTGTAAATTTTTTATTACTTATAACAAGAAGCCTAAGTAACGATTTTCATATACAAACAAAATATATTTATGCGACACTCGTTTCGACAATCACATTTAATGGTCACTAGTTAACTCATGAGCAGTTTTTATGAGTATGATCTCGGTCAAAGTAGGTATATTTTTTTATATTAGATGTCTACAAAAAATAATATAAGTAAAAAAAAAATTAAAAGAAGTTGACTTTTATTTTACACCAAAATAATATACTATAAACTTATTAAGAAATTAAATTAAATAACTAAAAAAGAACATTTTCTAAAATCAAAAATAATGTCACGCTGAAAGGCATTTAATTGGAGAGCTCCAGTATATACGTGGTATCACTGACGCGCTGCGAGACCGTGGCGCGAATACCAACGGCGACGGCGTGCCGGTCGACCGCCGCCATTTTTGTAATCTGTGATATCTTCTAAAGTACTCATTCGAATGATATAGTATAGAAGACATTTTTAATCTATATTAAAATACCAAGTTAACTAATATATTTATCTGTATAAGGATTTATTAATTTTGATGTTTCTTATAAGGGTTAGCCAGCGTTAGGCTAACGCTACGCTGTAAGCGTATAAAACGTACGCCTAGGTTTTCAAACGATGCTTCTAACAATAAATTTGCAAAGATTGTTTAATTGCAGATTTTTTTTGTTTCACAATGAAAATTTATATCAGTTGTATTTTGTAATAAGATACGATATTTGATTTCTTTGTTTAAGAGGCTGTTACAAGCCACTCTAAGGCTACCACGGATAGTAAATTTACTTTTTTTTTTTAATTTTTCTTCGAAACAGTACGCAATTTACATTTTTTCATACATTATTTTCTGTCATCATTAATCATTTTTATATGTAATATACCGAGGTAATATAGTAATTGAATAATTGAAGTTTTCATGAAAATAAATTTAACAAAAACTGCTAATTTTAAATTTAAATTTCATTTAAATTAAGATTAAAAAAATAATTATTGAATATTAAATATTATTTCCGTTTATTCGTATCAAACTAAACAAAATATGATAAAGGCATCGTAAATGAATTATCGCTACGCGTTTAATCGATTACATTCGATGTCAAATCAATTAATGTGTAAACTGCGGTAAGATCTGCCCTATATTTCACGCAATATCAACACCTACGTACAACTAACATATACAAGCATTTTGCACGATTATACAAAACAATAATTTGCGTGTACGTGCGCCTCAATATTCGATACAACATTACACAGACGATAAAAAGCGTGAAGTTAATTTTCCTTGATTTTCAAGGAGGATGTAACAAAATAAGTGATAATACTTTGCCGGTTCTTCTCATTGGAACCATAATTCCGAACCGGTAATAGATTCACGTTAAAAGAATTGTAAAGTTAAAATATAAAGGAACTTACTAAAAAATTTAATTCGATTTTATTAAAGATACGATATAGAGACTTTTGTCTGTCTAGTTGTCTACTTTTATTTTTATTACAAAATGTTGTAACAATATAACGGTAATACTATAATTGCTACACATTGCGTACTTACATAAACAAAACACATTTTAGTGATAATATATCACCAAAATGTGTAAATTATTCTTAAGATTAAAACAATCTTAAGATAAAATTTATTTTTTAAATTAGGGATTTTTTTAAATAATTTTAGTTCCCTTTATTATAATTTTAAGATAAATTTCTCAGATTGATATTAATGATTTTTATTAAAAAAAAAATTAAGTGTCATTTAATAGCCTTAAGAGAATATGACTAATATTTCCAGAGAATATAAAATTCAGATATTTTCATTGATTTTAAATATACTTATTTCCTTACATTAACACGAAACATTTCGGTCTGACATCCGATTTTATAAAATTTAAAAAAAGAACGCGCCGTTATTTTTCTGTTGTAATATGAATTCAGCCTCGCTGCAAAACAAAACTACAATAAAGTGAAATCCAGGTATCGTGCAAAATACTCGCTGAAAACACGACTCGACATAAGCGTTTACGGTAACTGTAGAACTATTTTGTAAGTACAAATTCGAAACTAACTACATATAATAACCAGCTGCCCGTTCCAACTTCGTACGGGTTAAATTCATACAAAGTAACTTTAATTTTTCATTTTAATAGAAAACATAATACGTTCCAAATTTTGTTAAATATGTTAAATACCACCTACGTATTCTATTTACATTTTTATCTCTTATGTAGCCAAGAGCTATTACCTAATAAATGATTATAAGCAAATGGTTAAAGCGCGCATTGTCATGTCAAAAGAGTCAAAAGGTCTTCGACCGTTCGAAATCGGCCTATACATTACACATAAATCTTCAAGCTTTCTACAGCATCTTCAAAAGTTTTAAAAGGCAATTTTCATTATCCCAGGAATTTTTAATTTGCGGTATTTTTTAACAAATTACGACATATAACAGTACTTTATATTGACCAGCAACGAAAACGGGTAAACACTTGTTCTACACAATCGCTTGTGTCGGACAGGTTTAAAATTCAGTTGCACGATTCGATCCACGCAAACCGGGGAAGTTAAATAAAACCTTGTAAAAACAATGACGTTTGGCGAAGACGCGTTCGTGTTGGAAAAAAGGATAAAAAGGTAAGTACGCATTAAACGGCTTACGTTTCACAATTCTCATTTGTATCTGATTAGGCACGGGCTAGTTTACGATCCCGTAGGGTCGATTGATTTTGTTGATTGTGACTTGAGAGTATTTACACTCGCCTTTTGAAAATCCATTCAAATATCGGAAATTAAAAATCGAAATGTGTGAGATAGTTTTCTTATTAAAGTTATAATAAGATATATATTTAATTAACATATTGTTAATATCTGTAAATATAAATATAATCTTCTCGGTAGAAACTATATTCTGAATCGTTTATATTAAATCCAGTAATGTATAACGATTCAAAAGTGATTTTATTCTTTATTTTATTCCTTGAATAATACGAATATTTAATTTTTAATATACTACGTAGCATAGAGCGGCTATTAAAGCATCAGTCATATATGACAGCACTTATTCGATTTTATTCATTTTATAATATACAATATAATTAGTTGTATTTATTGCATGCGTAATAAAAACTATAAAAGTATTACTATTATTACGAGGTTATACAAGTCGGTAGGAACAACTTCGAGAAGGAAGCCGATCGAAGAATTCGCTTGGGATGGGCAGCATTTGGCAACCTTCGTTAAGTCCTCACGTCGTCCATACCGCAATGTTTGAAGACGAAAGTCTTCAATCAATGCGTCTTACCTGCCATGACATACGGTGCCGAAACGAGGACACTAACTGCGGGACTAGTCCACAAATTCAAAGTCGCTCAGCGTGCTATGGAGCGAGCTATGCTCGAAGTATCTTTGAAGGATAAGATTAGAAATGAGATTATCCGGAAAAGAACCGGAGTCACCAACATAGCTTGCAAAATTAGTAGGTTGAAGTGGCAGTGGGCTGGTCACGTATGTCGTAGGACCGATGGCCGTTGGAGCAGACGAGTCTTAGAGTGGAGACCGCGGATCGGCAAACGCAGCGTAGGGCGCCCTCCAGCCAGGTGTACCGATGACCTTAAGAAGGTGGCGGGTATCGACTGGATGCGGAAGGCGGAGGACAGGGAGCTTTGGCGCACCTTGGGAGAGGCCTATGTTCAGCAGTGGACAAAATGATTGGCTGTTGATGATGATGATTATTACGAAATTATTATAAATATTTATAATTTTCAAATCCAAATCGCATCGGAGTATCGTGGTGAAATAAGCTCCAAAACTTCTCCTTAAAAAGGAGAGGAGGCCTTAGCCCAGCAGTGGGATATACACAGGCTGTTACTGTATAGGCCTCTGCACCTTTTACAGATGATTTAAGCAGCATCGCGAAGATACTTGCAATGCTAGGCAACTATGCCTCGCCTAGAACAGTTGCCACACGACCCTTCCACGTGATGCCCAGAATGCTTCGAAGATATCGCAAGTGAAATGTGTTCAGACGGCGTTCTTGTTTTGCGTACGTTCTCTACGATTCTGCTCCATACAAGGGCGTGCTTATGTTACACATGATTGATAAACAAGCATTTTCGTTTTTACCGTAAGGTTACCAGTTGTTCCAAGTCCTTGTACTGAGCCTCCCGAGCTAGAGGCAGTTACTGTATATTTAAAATTATTAAATGAAGCCTGAACACAGTCAATTATCCAATGTAGTAAAAATCAGAGATAGTAAAACCTCTGTGCCAAACATGTATATGTTCGTTAGTCTGTGAGTAGACGACTGGACACACTAATTAAAATCGGTACATCAATCGATCACGTCATGAAATACAGATAAAATCAATTTTGTCATATCACGTTTAGTTAAATTAAAACTTCATATATATTCATTAAAATGAAAGCGTTAACAGATAGTTCATAATGACATTAAAATAAAATTACGAGTTCGATACAAAATGTTTGTACGTCAGACTGAAAATAACGAAATGAAAATACCATATAATTGAGTAGAATTTTGTTAACGCAGACGAGTAGTAATCGTCACCCGGCGGCTTATAAGCCATAGCTTACGTACGTACAAAACTGTGAAAGCTCCATGGTAATATTATTGAAAAGTATTGAAATTTATGAATGAGCTATTTTATTTAATCTCTCATTATAAAACACTAGTAAATTACGGATGTTAGTTATTTTAAAAACTAACGACTTTTTTATAATATTCAGCGGCTAATTAGAGTCATGATAGATGGCATACCAATAATGACCAAAATAAATCGGTATAGAATTAAACAGCGGCTTAACAACAAATTATATGTAAGGTACGTGAATGTATTTAAAGAAATGACAGTCAAAGTACAATGTACTTTTACTTTTTTATTTACAAAACGGTACAAGTATCTGTTGAATATTAATGGATTATATATAAATTTGTATGTAATCTAAGAAATATATTGGTATAAAAAAAAAGATTACTACAAGTTTTCTAACTATTTAATCTTTTCAAAATACGATTTAAAAGTGCTTTAATATTGAATAAATTATATTGATGATGTTATATAAGTATTACCATATTCTTCTTTATTTTAATAAATAAAATAAAAATAAGTCTAATAAAAGATTTGTTGTACTTTCGAAAGGTAAAAGCTAGTAACCACTGTAGATTTATATTAGTAAACGAAAGGGAACAAGAAAAATTTGGGCACCAAATATTCACCTTAAAAGGAGAGGAAGGACGTCTTGTACCATTGAGATATATACAGGATGTTACATACTTATAATAGCGATCGTTAACATTTTTTACAATGCCAATGCCTATGGGCGTCGGTGACCACTTACTGGTGGTAGAGCTTTGTGCAAGCTCGTTTGTGTAGGTACCACCCACTCATCAGACATTCTGCTGCAAAACAGCAGTACTTGGTATTGTTGTGTTCCGGTTTGAAGGGTGAGTGAGCCAGTGTAATTACAGGCGCAAAGGACATAAGATCGTAGTTCCCAGGGTTGGTGGCGCATTGGCGATTTAAGCGATGGGCAACATTCCTTACAATGCCAATGTCTAAGGGCGTTGGTGACCACTTACCATCAGGTGGCCCATATACTCATCCACCTTCCTATTCTATAAAAAAAAACCATCCGGTGGCCCATACGCTACCTTATGAAAAAAAGCTCAGTGAGACGAACGTCTCAAGGGTATCTTCTGTAACAGCAAACAGAGCGAATGATGCTACACTTGAATAATGCTATTCTATAAGAAATCACTACGTATTTCACTCGTGAAATGTTGGAAACAGACTTACTATGATATGCAATTCTGATGCATATATCATTTAAACATTGTAATTATTGTTGTCATTGTCGCATATGACCTCCCCGTATTTCACGACTGTGTTCGAATCGATCGAATCCTATAGCTCTATAGGCATATGTGCGCTTACACAGGATTTATCATTTCATCACAGTTAGATGGGACTATAACCCGACACGATAGGAAAGTGACAACGTAGAAGACCAACGATGAGGCCCGGGAGTGTTGATACATCGCTTACTTCCTAACTGCACACTGCTATGCTATACTACAACATTTTTATACGTTAAAGCGTAAAATAAATACAAATAAAAATACCGTAACAGTAACAGCCTGTTAATGTCCTAAAGGCTAAAGGCTTTAGGCTAAAGGCCTCTTCTCCCTTTTTTAAGGAGAAGGTTTGGAGCTTATTTTACCAAGCTGTTCCAGTGCGGGTTGGTGGAATACACATGTGGCAGAATTTCAGTAAAATGAGATACAAGCAGGTTTCCTCACGATGTTTTCCTTCACCGTAAAGCACGAGATGAATTATTATCCCAAATTAAGCCCAGTGGTGCTTGCCCGGGTTTGAACCCACGACATCGGTTAAGATTCACGCGTTCTTACCACTGGAACATCTCGGCTTTATAATAAAAATAGCAACTGTATAAATCGTGACCGCGTGGAATGGTGGCAAGAATGGTAGCGGCATATCCCTTTTGAATCGCAATTCCGATTTTCTAAAAATGGACCAGCCATCCTATCGCCAGTTGAGGCAATAAGACGGAGTGTAATATTTTTGATGAATGTTTTTGCACTATTACTCCAAGGTCCAAGCGTTTCGAGTGCAAACGGAACAAAAATATAATTCGGATTAACAAACAAATATGTAACGTTTCTTTGCTTCAACTTTTTCCGGCTTTTTTGGATTGATATTAGTGAGTCTATATTAGTTGTATTGTCTTCTTTTCCCTAGCACCATGTAGAAACGTCATATTGTTATAATATCCGTAGTACATTGATCTGTCTAGGGAGTTTGAGAGGTTCGATGGGCTCACCGAGTCGCGAGCTGTTTTTTGCGATTTGCGTTTCGGGGCTACGGTATGCCTGTAGTTACACTGATTCGCTCACGCTCCTAACCGGAACAAAATTATACTAAGTATTGCTATTTAGCGGTAGAATATGTGATAATTGGGTTATACCAGGTAGGTTAAGGTTATGGTTACAAAGTAAATTAAAATAAGGTATTAAATTTTAGTAACAATAGAAAAAGGCTTCATTATTACTAAAAAGGAAGTATTGAAATACATGACGGCCATTAGCTAGAGAGCATTATATAAAAAGTCTATCGCATTGAGCACGTCAACGCAAAGGTATGACTTGTATGGTGATGTCATTACTCCTTAGATGGTTCTAGTTAACATAAACAATGAGGTACTTTGTAATTATATGCGCTTTTGTCATATAATATATATGTTGTAATTTATTATACCTATGCATATGTATAATACATGTATGTATATAAAAAAGTCGAATAAGAACCGAGATGGTCCAGTTAAGTTAATCTTAACCAAAGATTTTGGGTTCAACCCATTTCATAAGGTTCATGAGCTTAATAAAATTTGTTTTAATTCAACCTCATCCTCAGGAAAATCATTGTGGTAGATTTACTATATATTTGTCAAATCCGAATTGGAGTACCGTGTTGTAATAAGCTTCAAACCCTCTCCTCGAGAGAAGGAGGCCATTGGCCAGCTGTGGGACATAAACAGATTGTTATTATACTTTTGTCAACTAATACCAAAATTAAATATGATAAGACTAAAAATTTTAGAAGGAGGCCATTGGCCAGCTGTGGGACATAAACAGATTGTTATTATACTTTTGTCAACTAATACCAAAATTAAATATGATAAGACTAAAAATTTTATATTAATAAATGAGCTCGTTGTTAAACGCGTATATATTTATATTTCTACATATGTACAAAATTGGAAAATTATTAAAATTTAAACCCAAAAAAGCTAACTCCACATTCGTACGAAATCGCAGAATCTTATAAAATATAAATATTATTTAAAAACCCATTTAGCATAAAAATACCGTTTAATTAAAGGTTGTGATTACCATGCTATCCACGCTTGGATCTAATATCAATTATCAAAAATAAAAATATATTAATACCGCTCTACATAAATCGCTCTTCCGCTAAAATAGTATTTAGTTTAACGCTTATTATTAGAGGAATTTTCTGGAAGAAGTGCAATATATTTTAATTTTTTTTTTTATAGAACAGGAAGGCGGACGAGCATATGGGCCACCTGATGATAAGTGGTCACCAAACGCTCTTAGACATTGGCACTGTGAGAAATGTTAACCATCGCTTACATCGCCAATGCGCCACCAACCTTGGGACCTAAGATTTTATGTCCCTTGTGCCTGTAATTACACTGGCTCACTCATCCTTCAAACTGGAACACAACAATACCAAGTACTGCTGTTTTGCGGTAGAATATCTGATGAGTGGGTGGTACCTACCCAGACGAGCTTGCACAAAGCTCTACCGTGGAGCTTGAGATTAATTATAAACGTCTTAAGTACATGAAAACTGAGTGGTGCTTGCACGGAATGGAACCCCCTTACTTTGTTTAAAAATAACATGTTCTAGCCAGAGCGCTATTTCGGTTCGGTGTTCATTAAAAAAGGCTTATCAAATCATATCCTACAAAATTTTCTGCGCCAACGATAAAAAACAAAATCAAATACTTCAGATTCGTTCCTTATTTGACTATTGAAAATGCTTCTTATTTCAAATTATTAATTATACAGCTTAAATTAGAAATATAATTTTCAGTAGAAGTGCAATACAAATTGTATTGCTTTCAGCAACAGAGAAATATCCGATAGCACGCAAAACACACTCCTCGCATAAAAATAAAAATAAATTGTAAATTATAATTCTAGTTTAGCTATGTAATTAATTATTATTAATTATTTTATAATTTATGTATTGTATTGTAATAACGTAACAGCCTGTAAATGCTCAGCTGCTGGACTTTGAAACGAATGTTTGATGCTTATTCCATCACGTGGCTCCAATGCTGGTTGGTGAAAACACATGTCGCAGTTTTGCACCCGACAATTCTTTCCTTTACCGAGATTTACAACGAGATAAATTTTATAAACATACAATTTTTTTTATTGTTAGGTTTTGTATAGTTAAACTCGTTTAAATATTCATTAACATTATAAGTAATAAATATAGATAAAAAAGTATTTATAGGTGATGAATCGATACTAGCCTTACTTATTTTAATGGTAAAATATTAAGTTATAAACAATACCGCGTTAAAAGCTAGTGTTAATCTCAAGCAATAAAGCGCTACGTAAAGCGAACTTGAAACATTATTTACGACTGTGTATTGTTCATTGAGTTCGAATTTGATTGCCAATATGTGTCAACTGCCGGAAACTCATTGATAGGTTTAACGTCAGAAATAGTGGGTTTGATACCCGGAGTAAATTGCGCGGTCATTAATGCCGTCCGGTCTGGCTTGCACTTAATTACTATTTTCGGAGTACTAGAGACTTGATTTGTGAATTGATTTTTTCACGGAGAAAAAGGTTTCCCTATGTTCATCAGATTTCATATTTTATAAATACGATTGGCGGCGGCAATTGGTTTCACACCAAAAAACTTGCCTGTTTGTCTAGTGGGTAACATATGAGCCTGAAAATTGTTAGTTACCGAGCTAAAGCCTTCTTCTAAAGTTTTCTGATATTCACAGTAGCAGGTCGGAGTTTCAAAATTCACAGTGCGCTCCCGTACCTCTGAAAGCCATTAGGTGCTGCCACTGAAATCTCCTCGTTCATTTTTCCCATCAGATAATTTAAGTGAGGGAATATAATGGAAATATTGGAAAATTATTTCTATACATTTTGAATATATTTTTTATTTCAATGGTTAAAGTGTTACAAAGTTACTGTTATAATTTTATTATAAGTATGGATTAAAACTTCTCTTACAAGTTGATAAGCATATACTGCAGGCGGTTGGAAGTCGCCTGCGGGAATCAAATGTAAACGTCACAGAAGATCAGGTTAATTTTTAATATAAATAATATCATAGACAGCAGCTCGGATTATAGTTTTCAACTGTGAAAATTGTGTAAAGTAAAGTAAACCGAAATTGAAAAAAGAATTAAATTCAAGGTACTCTCGGTGCCTTCCTCGTTTCAATTTTCGTATTATTTACAAAGCTAGATCAATTAATCGCCAGGCGGAAAAAATGTTTCAGAAACAAATCCTACACTTTTATTTTTTTTACTTTCACTTGTTTTGTTATGTTTTTTTTTAACTTCTTGGGTATCAGAGATACAAAGAAGGCATTTAGTTAATAGTTACTATAGCTAAAAATTATACCACCTTTATCACATATTCTACCGCCAAACAGCAATACTTAGTATTTTTGTATTCTGGATTGACTGACAAGTGAGCCAGTGTGTCTAGAGATAAAATGGATCTTTGATGCCAATGTATAAAGGCGGTAATGACCACTTACCATCCAGCTGGCTGTCTATTTGGCTACAATGAATATCAATTATTGGCCGAATCGGGAATATATCGGGATAAGACACCACAGTGATATACATTTGGCTAGTTAGCCATTATTATTATTACAAACGATATATATCTCTAACATATTACATTCTGTCATTTCGTCTATTGTGTGTCGATTCCGTATGGCTATCAGTCGTGTTCATTTAAGAAAACGCATGTTCGTCGTCGAATCATTGCTAACAAACCAACAATAGTCTGATTGGAACTAAATAATAGAACAGCTATGTTATATAATACTTACATATAAGTAAGCAGTAGCTGTAACACGGACCGCTTAGATTTAGTTTATTATCACGACATATTAAATACATGTGTAGCTCGTATAATGTGAAGTGTAAGCTTATCCGCGAGTTAAAACTGATATTTAAATACAAAAGAAAAAATTGGCGTTTATATAAAATGAGAAATCTATACTTTTCTTTACTTTATATTTTATTGGACACCAAAAAAAAGAAAAAAAAAAGACAAAATACAGCCTAAACATTACAGCCTAAAAGTAGCATACAAATTTGGCGACCTTATCGCTACATAGCGATCTCTTCCAGGCAACTAACGGTGTAAGTAATAACTCATAGGGTATGAGGTAGGTGGTGCTGTAATAATAAATAAAATAACATTAATCTATAATTAAAACAAACTAATAAATATATGTATATATCTATAAATAAATTATATTATCAATACATATAAAATTACAAATATATAATATAAATACATTCTATTGTATCGTATGTATTTATATTAAATACTTTATTTAAGAACGACTGAAAACGAAAAGTCCTCAAACATAACAAGAAAGAAAAAAAAATGACTATAAACAGGAGACATTTTTCTACGTTTTTCTACGACGTACTAAATGACATATAACATTTATACCAGAAGATGCAGCGCGTCGGAAAATGTTTTAGTATTTTTTTATATTAACCGGGAGGGCAAATGACTCCACCTGATGGTAAGTAGTAGTAGAGTCAAAACGAGACGACGGCCAGTACAGTCGGGAAGAAGGTTCTGCCCTAGCCGCCTTCGCCTTGCCGGCACGCAATATAACTCTTCGCGCCTCGTTTGAAGGAACCCGTTAACATTATTGTTATATAAATCAGCTACTTACCAAATATTTGCAATTTCACCCGCTTCAAATTTAGATTATTGATATGGCAAATGTTAATTTAATGTCCTTGTAGACATTGAAATATAACTAAACAAACATTAAATAATATGAGCCGATGTCTCAGTGGTTACAACACGTGAATTTCAAACGAAGATTGCTTACGCAAGCAAGCTTAATTTGTGTTTATAGTTCTTAAACTGAAGCAGTGTGTTCGAATAAAATCCAACCCTTAGAGGCCTAATACATTTCTACAGGTAATACTTTTAAGGACCTATGTTAGGAATATGTGGTGACATAGTGTCATTGATTTCATTTTCCTTTGATAAAGTTTTCTCTGTGGCAAATTATGATTAATATAATATGTAAAATGATTGATGAAAAATAATAACTACTGATATTCTTTTACCATGGTATTATGTATATCTTATGTAAACATTTGCCACGTATATTTTGTGATACCAATTATTATATCAAATCAAAACTAATTTTTTTTTTGGGACATTATTCACACAAGGCTATCTGATCCCAAACTAAGCAGAGCTCGTACTATGGAAACCAGACAACTGATACATATACTACTATTCTTTTGTAATATATAGATAATTACACCCAGACTCGGGACAAACAGACATGTTTCTAAACACAAATGTCTGTCCTGGGTAAAAAGCAGGTATCTACCAACCACGCCAACCTTTTCATCAATTAATTTTTCAATAATTACAATTCAATTAAATACAATTATGTAGTCACAAAAAACTGCATGAAATAAAATGATTATAGGTGTGATCTCATAAATTTATAATACGGGCAGTTAATTTGGAACCAGATTATTTTTTATGCAACATAAAAGAGCTGATGTTATGGAATGCTCAATTACAAACAAGCGATGAACACCGTATGCATTTTTATACGATTAACCGGCGGTGCGAGGGACATTCCCGGGCTACACGGCGTTGTTCGGCTAACAACGCTGTACACACCTCGGAAATGTCGAAAGTAAAATCATAATGCATACTACAATTGGGCACTGTTTTTCATATTGGACTTTATTTATATAATGAAATATTATGAAAGATTATTTTGCCTAGTAAGGCATGTAAAATTATCATCATTTTTTTCAAATGTTTATATATTCTTGTCTTAGTAATAATCTAAGATAATAAAGAATGCTAAGTTATTATAATGAATAATTGATTAATTATTATTATTATTTATGTGAATAAAGACTTGTATACAATTTGGTCCTTAATGTTCACCAATGTAATTATTAAATCAATTGCTTAAAAATATATTTTTATGTAAAAATATATTTTTGAAGTATTTGAATTTCATATTAATTATTTATAGTACCAGTAGTCTGTATCAAGTATTTTTTTTATTTCATTTGTGTAGACAGACGCACATGGGCCGCCTGATAATGGTCACCGCCACGCACAGAAATTCTCAGTCCATATGCCACCAACCTTAGGAACAAAGATATTATGTATATTGTGCTTTTATTTACAATGGCTCACATAGATATCAAACCAGATTACATCAATAAGTGTTGGGAATAGTATATGTAAAAGGTGAGTAAGGTCGCATAAAATCTACCAATTAAAGTAAGATGAAAATATGATCCAAAACTTTGCCAAAAGTTGTCTGTAAAATGCAATTTTATTATTTGGAATGTAAATTTAAAATTAATTAAATACTCAAGAAATCGCATTCATGTACATTTTGCATCATCGATAAGTATTTAGTCACCGAAAACTTATTGCGACATTCTGTAGTCTTATTCGCAAAATATGATTAAAATATTCTTAACTACCAATATTTATCTCTTTAAAAACGTTTTCCTTTTGTTCAGTCTTCTACCCTCAATCCAGTAATTTTGGACTATTCATTCTGTACTTGCACGAAATCCGATACGGTATATTGAGCTCATAAACTAATAAACTAACGTAAAAACCGATATTGAAAGATAAAAGCAATCGTTTACAATTTACTGTTTCACAATTTGTATTTTCAATTAAATTATTTTTAACATCCCTATAGTTTTTATATTCGCTTTTATAAGACCCTTGACATAGCTAAACTACATTAAATATTTCATATTTCAATACAGCTCTAGAATTTCGGATTTCAATTCGCTCGTCCGTAAGTAAGAAGTACTTGTTGCAAGCGATACCACATTTCTCTGTAGTGTCAAAGGAATGATATAATATAATATATGGTTTCTACCTAATGAAAATTTACGGAACTCATGAGACTTAAAAATGACATTTACATCAAAACAATTTATGAATAATAAAAATAATAATCGTAAATAGATTCTCAACTGTAGAAATGACCTGATCTTCTGACACAAAAAAAAAAAGATTCTAAGTATATCAGTACGTGTTCGCATCTATTAAAAGTTCTTAAATTCGACGATAATATATTGATCGTAAAATATAACCGCGGGCTAAAGCTAGTGGAACATAATTAGACGCTTACTTTATTTGTAACGCGATACGTTATTGGCTCTAGTTACTTATGGCTGCCGGCTGCACGAGATTTCCGACCCTGTATTAGGTTTACACTTTGCATATAAAACACTTATGAAATGATTAAAACGTTAATCCATAAAACGATTCCGGCGAATAATAAATTAAATGAAATGTGTGTTCGTGTACCTATGTATGTATGTGTGTATGTAGGGTATCCAGGTAGTCAGTAGTTTCGTTAGCACAGAGCTGGATCTGAATTCCCGCCCATCTAGACCTAAATTTGGACAGGAGACTGTTTATGCTTCGCTACTCCGTAACCGTAACCGTAACAGCCTGTGAATGTCCCACTGCTGGGCTAAAGGCCTCCTCTCCTCTTTTTGAGGAGAAGGTTTGGAGCTTATTCCACCACGCTGCTCTAATGCGGTTTGGTGAAATACACATGTGGCAGAATTTCAGTGAAATTAGGCACATGCAGGTTTCCTCACGATGTTTTCCTTCACCGTAAAGCGCGAGATGAATTATAATCACAAATTAAGCACATGAAAATTCAGTGGTGCTTGCCCGGGTTTGAACCCACGATCATCGATTAAGATTCACGCGGTCTTACCACTGGGCCATCTCGGCTTCGCTACTCATGTTGCTTAAAATAATGTACCCTTATAAATTGCATCAACAACTGATACCTTTAAGGATTACTAAAAAAGATTACTTTTTATATTATATATTAAATAAACTCCTATTAAGGCTACATCTTACTTAAGAAGTTTAATGTGTATTTTCTTAGAACCTAAATTGATATTGTTTTGGTAATTGTTTTAAAAAAATATATTAAAATGTAATATATAAATATAGACTTAGTATCACACTATTTATATGAGGTAAGACTTCTCAAATCGATCAATAAACTATCCATTAGCAATATGTTTTTTAAAAAACCCGCTTATCTAACGCACATTCAAAAAACACTATTAAATATTAGCCATTAAGCTTGGTTTTTACAAAATGTAATAATACGTGAGTACAAAATTTTAAGCCTTAACCTGTAATGTATATTCACTAATAAATGAATATAAAATAAATAGTTTAATATTTAAAAAAAACGTCACAAGCATTAAATGAACTTTGGTTTAATTAAAATTCGTGACTACAATTCAGGACCATTGTTATTTATTTAACTCGTAAACCTATCCATGAGAAAAGTTACCCAAGCAGGTTGTAGTTTAACACCGCTGGGCTTGGCCTTCTCTCCTATCATGGAGCTAATTTTGAGCTTATACCACCACATTGTTCTATTGCGAGTTGGATGGACCCATGTGGCACAATTTCATTCGACACATGCGCGAGATGAATTATAAAAACTAAGCACATTCAATGTTCCGTCAAGGATCACATGCTTCTTCCACAAGGCAGTCTCTCCCTTCTCTCTAACAAAATAACATGCTAGGTTCAAATTATTAATAAAATTTCTCTCCATTGAAAGTCAAAAGCAAAAAAATAAAATAAAGAAATAGATGTATATCAATATAAAATGTATAATATAAGCTGTATAAAATAAAAGATAGATAGTTGACGTATTTTAAAGTGTATATTTAATCGTATTGGCGTTGGAAATTCCGAACATTCTATCGTTAAGACTTAATAGTAAATATTGCTAAGACGTACCTGTATGAGGTAGGGTGATAGTGCACATGTTGTTGTTCGCTAAGCTGTACGATGGCTCATCTTTTGGTTTCAACAGCTCATGCGTTGACACCGCGTGAATAGACAGCTCCTGTTTGAAGATTAAATATGAATTTAAAAAAAATATTAAAATAATTAATCATAAACTATAGAAATATGAGATGACGAAATGGGAGATGGCCCAGTGGTAAGAACGCGTGAATCTTAACCAATGATCGTGATTCAAGCCCGGGTAAGCACTACAGAATTTTTATGTGCTTAATTTGTAATTATAATTCATCTCGTGCTTTACGGTGAAGGAAAACATCGCGAGGAAACATGCACTGAAATACTGCCACATGTGTATTCCACGTTGGAGCAGCGTCGTGAAATAAGCTCTAAACCTTGTCCTCAAAAAGGGAGAGGAGACCTTAGCCCAGCAGTGGGATACTCACATGATGTTACGATTACGATGTAGAAATATAATTCAATTATTTTTCGGACATAAAAAATTTAAATAATTATTTGAAACAAAATATGATATATGATGCTTTCATGGTCTTAACTAAACTGAAATGATGAATCAGATCGTGACCAGGTCAGCGTTGCCGAAGCATCTGGTCTAAAAGGTATATAAAAAAGGGACGATCACGCTTAAAACGTTCAAAGTATTAATATGATGTAATCACTGCACTTTTGTAGCTAAATGAAAAATTCAATTAAAAAGGTACGGTGCTCTTAGTTGCAAAATTACTTAACACAGAAAGTTAATTAAAATGGAAACAGAGTCCGTAAAATAAACTAAACTAATTGATTTTTGAAATAAACATGACTAAACATGAGTGGGGATATAAGATCTATTATTTGTTATTAATAACTCATTAGAGTGACTATAAAGGCGTGTTTTTTTAAGTCAATCAATTAATCAAAATATTCCTTATTTCGTCATTTTGAATCTTTATTTTACAGGATTATATGCTACTTATCAGTAATTACATTGTTTTTCCATTACTTTTAAGTTAAATAAAATTTGCATGTTCCCGAGTTCCCGAGCGATTACGAGATATATTCCCATTTAAAATAGAAAATATCAGAAGCAAAATCTTTTGTCAAATATTTAATTAGAAAATTCGAATATTTTATGTTTCATATTTGTGTAATTTAATATTTTCTTTTAGCTTGTGCCTTTTTTCTATGTTTTTTTTTTTTGTTTCCTTGTTGTAATTGAGTTTACTTTATACGTGTAACTTAATTACTGCGAATTTTATTGGACTATATGTTATATTTTTACTGTTCACTTCTAAGAATAATTGTTCTGTTTGTTTTCTTCTTTAAAAGTAAATAAATAAAAATCAAGCTACATCCGGTCCGGAATGTAGATACTACGAAAAGAACCAGCAAGGGACACTGTATTTATTCTTATCCGACACTTATATTGCATAGTTATGCTAATTAAATACAATTATATTTTTAAATCCTGCCTGAAAATTAACAATTACTAACTTTTTTATCATCTTATTATACGAAGATTTATCATCTATCTTATCTTATTTATCATCTTAATATAAGAAGTAACCACATTAGACATTAGCCCAATACGAAGTATTAACCAACTAACTCTACAAAGCCAATGCGCCACCAACCTTGAAAACTAAAATATTATGTTCCTTTTGCGTGGAGTTACACGTGCTCCCTCAACTTTATAATGGAACACAATGATTCCAAGTAATAACGCTTCATGCCATCTATGTTTTAAAATCGTTATAAAATATCAATTGCACTAAACAGATACAAAATTTCTAGAAAAAAAATGGTGAGAGATTAATTTTAAACACAAATTGTAAAATATTAATATTCATGTTAAAAAGTTCAAAAAACCTGAATTTATTCAATTCCCGAAGGCTTCCTTCCACATGAAGTATAATGGACTAATTTCCGCCCTCATGGCGGAGGCGTACCTACTATCCTACTTCCTCTTCTATACCCCTGAAAACGTGTATGCAAAATTAACTATATGCGATCATCATTTAGATCGTTTAGATTTTTTTACGTGGTTAAGAATTATGATGCGTTAGCGTAACAAGCGTAATACCAACAATTAAATATAGATAATATCTTTCTCTCTCTTTATTCAATTTCCATTTTCTAATATTATTTTTTTATACGCATCGTTAATTGAGGATTATTCCAACAAAAGAACAGTCATTTTCGTGTACAGAAATACTGAAGTCTATTGGTATGTATGTATAATATAATAATAATATATTTCATATCAATATTTTTATTTTCTAGGATAATTTTATATATTATAAAAATAACCGTACATGGCTTAAAAATAAATTAATAAATTTTCTAGGAAGTCTTGAAATAAAATCACTTGTTAACGTAATGGAACGAAAAAAATCAAATTAAATATAGTTAAGCTCCTAACAATATCTAATATTATTTAAGGTATAAAGTGTATCGTATTTAAATATATCACTGCTGGGCCTGGGTGTAAAGGACATTTGACTTTATTACACTACGCTGCTCTACTACGAGTTTAGCATAATTTTCTTGGTGCTCATCGATTCAATCTTTGATTAAGATAGAGGAGAGAAAATGAAGATCATTTATAGGAACAAGTCTCCACAAATCCAGCGTCAATAAATGGTTCTGCCTCAATTCGTAAACGTCACGTGACGAAATTCATTCCGGAAATAGACAAGTTTCTAAAAGCTTATAATTACATATACAGCTCCAAAATAATTCAATCATTATATCTTCATCAGCCAGGAATGATTTATACATGAGCACTTTTATTAAATATAAATATTACTTTCTCTTCACTGCCACACTTTACGATTGTATGTCAAAGCTAGAACAAATAAGTCTCTTAAATTATAGACGATATGTTATAAACTTAAAAATTAGCTTTATATAAAGCTGCGTCAATACCTTCTAATCGGTAAAAGAATCATACGTTCACATTTTTTTATAAATATTATTAGTATCAATTACTAATCATATTTAATATCTATTGATAATATAATAGCAGCAATTTAAAATATTCCACGAACACATAGCTTTTAAATAAATTTTGGTAATTGCCAACTAACTAAATATTAGACAATCCACGTTGTTTTGTATTAAATCATATTTCGAAATCAGATAAAACAATAGCACATCAACACGATGTATAATGGCTTGCCAGAGTGAGTAAGCCAGTGTTATTAAAAGCACAAGAGAACTTGAAAGATGATATGCACCTAAAGAGCGGTTTACGGCACACATATCGTGTAAGAATTGATTTAAATTATTGGGAAGTGAATTTATGAAAAAGAATCGCATCGGACAAACGGTTGCAAGGGTTATGTACCACGTAGCAAATATCATTAATGAGAAAATGATATTCACACGCTTTGGGGGTATGATCGACTCGTATGTCGTGATGGCTAACGCCACGGCTCTCTGTTATGGCGTCATGCTTCCTCTCTGCCACCGCTCTATATAATACTCCCTTGTATGTGTGGCACGTATACCATATACTTCGTTGCTATATTATATAGTTTGTTGCTATTAATGTTATATTTTATTAATAAATTTTATTTAATTATAAATTATTTCCAAAACCATCAATTATGATGTGCCACAACTGTCCGACTTTCAGTTACGGCCATTTGTTTATTGGTGCTATAAACCACATATTTATTCGCGCATTGCACGATCGTTACAACTCTAATCTTTTTTAAAATTTTAATCGATATAATATTACATAAACTACATTTAAAACTGGTTACTGGCTGAATATATATCTTTTTAAAAATGAAACAAACTAATTCTTACTAATACAGATAAAAATGCAGACTCCACTCTGTCTCTCTAAATTTAAATATGATGATAGATGAATCAACAATTGGGTCAGGTCTAAAATTGATGCTGCCTGTATCCTCATCAATTATGCTAGATGGTCATGTGTGACGGCACCTTTATGTCCTAATGTATCATGTGTATCTCCAGTCGTATTTGTACAATTGACTGACGAGCTTCAGATGTTATATAGACTAGATCATTAGGCATCAAAACACACATTCCGTCTATATTTTTCTAATGTTAATATTAAATCGAATGTTGAATAGCTAATAAATAAACAGCAATATCTATTTTTGAATGCGTGGGATGCTTTCTCCAATCTTGAATGAACGACAGTCGACCCTCTGTGTAATGTGCTTGTAACACCGTCCAATTGGGAAAAGACTAGCGACTCTAAAATTTACAAAAAAAGGAGACAAATTTCGCAAAAATATATTATATTTAAAATAAATTATTCGTTTTAACGATGATTCCAATTTTTAAAAATCGAAATTAAATTATCTGTTATGCGCATTTTGTGTACCATAGAGTTCAATTGTGTGGTTTTTAGAATGACTTGAGAGTGTGTGTGTGTGTATTCCATGATATAGACACGCACACACTGCATATATAAGTACGTTCGCGAATATTCCACCTCGCATATCTAAAAAGTGATTAAGCACCTGAACGATACGTCTGATACATTAAATAAACAAACTCCAAAAATTCCAATAAACGACATTGAGACAATAGACAATACATTGTGTATATATATTAGGCGTAAATTAGAAAGTGGCAAAAAATGGCAAGTTTTTAGCCTTTGAATAAATATAAGTAGATACTAAATATTAAATTACTATTCCAGTATAATACTATATAATCAGAAGAATTTAAATTGCGTCATCAAATAAACAAAAATCTTAACGGTTTTTACAAAATGGCGGTCTCGGATCGTTATCTGTAATCAATTTCTGGTGACGTCATGAATATCGTATGACATTGAGAAAAGTTCTAAGAATCTAAAACACTTCATTCGGCACTGTGTAAGCGCGTTACGATCATTGGCTGTACCTATTGTAACTTTGCTGTTTAAAAACAAAACTCAAGTTTCGTATTACAAAATTATTGCTCAATAAATAACTCGTTTAAGAGTAAAAGAAAATGAACTTATATTATAGTACGTACGCGAGAATTGAAATTGAAAAGTGTTTCAAAAAATACACTAAAAAAAAACAATATCTATACTCTCACTATTATATAGCTGGTTTGTTTTAATACGCTAATCTCAGAAAATGCTAGAACGATTTGACAATTACTTTAAGATTAGATAACTTATTAATTGAGAAGATTAAAGACTATATAAAATTTACAGTACGACTGTTAGGATCGGAGCAGTAAAGGCAAACGTATTTGTTTTCGAAATTCAAATATCAAGAACCATCAACAAGTAGGACAGAAACTATTCGTAGCAGTGCTTTGTGCAAGTCTGCGTACCTATCACATACTATACCGTCAAACAGCAATTAAAGACAAAGAGGATCCACTTACTGTTTGCAACATTTCACAATATATTTTTTTAACGGAGCTCTCTCTACATTAAGGAACAAACGTTCATTTATAATTTTGAGCCTTTATATCTTATAGTTTAAAGTGTTCGTTGATAATCCAACAGTTACAATATTGCCCTTTATGATTTACTCCTAACCGATTTCGGCTACGACAGCCATTATTAAGAAAAATAATGAATAATCAAAATATAAAGTAAATGAATAATCTTTAATAATGATTGGTGATAATACAGCACTATAATTGAACCAATACATACCTGAACGCTCAGCAAAAAGCATGCACATGGACTGAAGTGGGCGCGCGATCTCGTATACGGAGCTATAGTACCCTATAGCCCTTACATATATACCGTAACAACCTGTGAATGTCCCATAGCTGGGCTAAAGGCATCCTCTCCCTTTTTGAGGAAAGGTTTGGAGCTTATTCTACCACGCTGCTCCAGTGCGGTATGGTGAAATACACATGTGGCAGAATTTCAGTGAAATTAGACACATGCAGGTTTCCTGCACGAGATGAATTATTATCCCAAATTAAGCACATGAAAATTCAGTGGTGCTTGCCCGGGATTGAACCCACGATCATCGGTAAGATTCACGCGTTCTTACCACTGGGCCATATCGGCTTACATATATACCTAATGACATAATTTCATTTAACACAAATAGGTATCTTAATTTATCATACACTGAAGGCTAAATAATCAAAAGCCAGTGGGTATAACTTTCACCTGCGATATTTATTACAATAGAAGATCTATTGATTGTCACTTGGCTTTCTAGTAGCATTATTGTATAAATAAAAATTTAAAAAAAAGGTAAAATAACTTTTGTATCAGTTTACCGATTCTAAATTCAAATATTCAACGCTACTAACGGTATGAAATTGATTTAATGCGAAATCGATTCTTTGAGATAAATATGAGTCAGTACTTCGACGACTAGATCAGATTTCATCACATAAACTGCACGTAACGTTTATAAGGTCATAGCTTTATGCTCTGAGAGAGTTCGCCTCTAGGAATTAATTTGAAAATCAAACAGGAATTTATTTTATCCAAAATTTAATTATAACATAGAGCATTTTACGAGGTAGTTTTTTTATACAGAAAAAAACAAAACGTGTTTATATAAAAAAAAAAAACACATTTTCACAACGTGTTGGTATATACGTAATATTTATTTAATTTCGCATCTATAAATGAAAATAATAATCAAAATAAATTCAATTTTTTTCTATTAATTTTATAGACAAAGTTTAAATATATATAAGTATATAAATTTAATATAAAAATGTGTTTATTTATTTATGGTTAAAAACAGTTTATAGCTTAATATTAATACAATTTGCCTGGGTCACAACCCAAACGTAAATGAACACTAATCGAATCTACTTGATAAAATTGATTACAAATAATTAAGCTCTAATATACGGCTTACTTTTAAATGCTGTTTGGTGATTAATTAAAAAATGCTGCATCTTCGTCTTTTAAATGTCAAATCGGTGATGAAAGAAAGAGCGAAATTATTGTTTAACTAAACTTAGCAACATTTATAAGTAAAGAAATTTAGCAATTATAAAATATGAAATTAAACGTAAAATATAGATTAATTCAATGAAATAACATCCATTAACATTATTTTTAAAAATTTTGATTGTCTCTATAATTTGATTATATTTCAATTGAAAAGGTAAATACCATTATCTCCTGAAGCAAATGCATTATACGCACGTCACAAACGAACAATAGGGTGTAGGGTGTGACGTCAGCTGGTATTTTTGTAAAAGCTCATTTCAAAGGTTCGACTTTATTATTTTTATAACTATTGTTTATATTAACTTTAATAAAAGTAAACTGGAATCTATAGTGGCATGAATTATTTTTTTAAATTCAATTTTGTAATTTTGATAGTTTGAATTATTTTAAGAAATTATAAAAAATAAATAACGCAATCTGTTAAGAAGGGCATTTAAAAAAAATTGGGCATTTACTTAGTGGTAGCGTAAGAAAGGATATGTGTATGAAAGGTATAAGTGCTGAGGAAGGAAAAAACATGTTGTGCTGACCCCACGTAGTGGGATAAGGGCAGGAAGAAGGGAACTTGGTGATAGGCCATTATGCATGTCCGTCTGGGTAAGTACCTCAACATATTCTAACGACAAACAGCAATATTTAGTACAGTTGTGTTCCAGTTAGAACGTGAGTGAGCCACTGTAACTACAGGCAAGAGGGACATAACATCTTATTTCTAAAGGTTGATGGCGCGTTGTGATTAAGGAGTGGTTAATATTTCTTAGCGCGCCAATGTCTATAAGCGGTGGTGACCACTAACTTTCAGGTGGCCTATATGCTCGTCACCTACCTTTATAATAAAAAAAAATCATTCAATATTTTTTAATAAATATACTTAGAAGTTTGAAACATTCACATATGAGTATATTTTTGTTAAAACCTTGTTGAAAATATATTCGTTTTAATGTATTTATTGTGTACACATTTAATGATTTCATACATAATTAAGGGATTTTATATGAACAAATACACCAAATGTTTTCGAGATTACACCGAACACATGAATAGAATCGGATATATGATAACGCCCGGCGCTTGTCTCTTACGCCGAAGTTTTAGCTTTTTGACAGAGTCAGCTATATCGGAGCTGATTTGTACGCAACAGCTGCGTGTGCGCACCTATTAACCGCTGATACATGTTTGTCAGGCGGCTATTAGGGAGAAAGAGATAAAATTTAAGAATCATTTATATGTGAGCGAGATCGATTCACTTCTCCGATTCGACAATATTTATTTGCTGCATCATGACACTCCAGAAAATATCCCTGTGAAAAATTCAAACTGGTTTATATAAACGACGTTGGCAGACAATTTCTCTTATCTATATAAAGATATATTGGTCAAGGAACGGTCGATATTTTTTTTTAAATTTCGAACGACACATTTAATTTTACGTCTTATTACGAGCCAGGTCTCGCTTTTAGCTAGTTATATGTCAGCTGTCTCTAATTAATTTTTAATACAATAATGCACCGTATTGTTACTTTATTTTAATAATATTTCATATATTATTCTTATTTCTTTTGTTTCATATATTTTGTCACATTAGTTAACCGTTATTATAATCATTTTAAGGTTTAAAAACTAACCTACCTTTATAGGAAAAGTCAAACATACAAACTGTTCAACTTTGTAATATAAATATAGATAACGAGACATAATTAAGAGATTAAATAAAGAGATTAATCCGTAGAATATGTAAGAGTAAGTTATGATGGGCTAAATCAACCTCTCCCTTTGTGGCGAATGTTTGGAGCTTAGTCCACCACTCTGCTACAATGCGGGTTGGTGGATACATATGTGGCTAATTTCAGTGTAATTAGACTCATGTAGGTTTCCTCGCGAGGTTATCCTTGATCGCCAAACACGAGATGAATTATGAAGAATGAATTTAAGCATATGAAAATTTAGTGGTGCTTGCTTGGGCTTAAGCCCGCCATCATAAGTAAAGATTCACGCATTCTTACTACTGGACCATTTAGGCTCTAAATAATAAAAATAATGAAAAAATATCAATGAATTAATCAAACCCCTAATTTGCAAATGTATTGACACTGCATTCATTTTTGTTGTGATACAATTTATTGCGATAGACACGCTAAAAACCCCTGAACGTCAAAAGCGTTTCAACGTAACGTTACATGTATGACCTCCCAATTGGAAATGATCGCGCTCAAAATAAGCTTAACTTTCATTAAAATCAGAAATTAATAATTATATATATTAATATTTCGTTTCAACATGTTTATCGTATTTTTGAACGAAACTTTTATATGTTATATTGAATCATCTAGCATTACCGCTTGTTCCTGATTTATGTAAAATATATATAGTTTCAGAGATCCAGCGATCGTTACATACGATTTTTGCCTATATACTCTGATATAGTAGATAACTTAATTTGTATATGACTCCTAAAATAATTAAAATTTATACATTTTAATTTGTTCATCTGAAACATCGATTGCTATATTGTATTGTATTGGTGGATTTAGATACGCACGTGGCGAAATTTTACCTCTGACTCGTTCACTCGGGATATCTTCCTTATCTATAAGCAATTTAAAACTCAGTAGTGCTTGCCCGAGCTTAAACCCACGATCCTATGATTCACGTAACGTACTGGGTCATCTCGGTTCTCTACTCCACCATGAATAGTATCTAATTTGCTATATCCTTCGATCTGTTAGCTAACCGAGTTT
This sequence comes from Nymphalis urticae, assembly GCA_905147175.2. Taxonomy (NCBI): domain Eukaryota; kingdom Metazoa; phylum Arthropoda; class Insecta; order Lepidoptera; family Nymphalidae; genus Nymphalis; species Nymphalis urticae. The sequence continues at coordinate 15,620,488 of LR989982.1, read as the reverse complement.
CGTACTATTCATGACAAAACATACAGATACAATGCCTTTGAATCTACTGGAGACGCATGACCAGTATAATTATGGGTGAAGGTGAGACCTTGCAGTCAGTAGTGCAGTCAGTGCAGTTAGTCCAAATATGCGTCGTCCAAGCCGAAACAAAATCGGCACCTTGATAACTCCACTCAAAGTATGTTTTCATTTAAATATGTCTGATTGTATTATTGTGATTGTGAGAGTCTGGCTTACGGCGCATGATACACTATAGTCTACTCGTGTTAACTATAGTGTAATAGTGTAATAGTAAGAAACAAAATAATTAATTTTAACTCAACTGTACGCGATGCTCTAAATAAGCTCAAGAACTAGTTCTGTACAATTAATATCAAAAGTGTTATAAATAAATATTTCAGTACAAAAAATATCCACAACGTGTACATAGTGACGAGGAGACAGCAGAGACTGCGGGATAGGATTAAACAAAAATAGATCCGTAATTAATGGGCGCCTGAGCCCACAATCTTATAGCGAGAATTCGAGATTTTAATAAAAACAAATTCATATTACCGTATTGATGCGTTCTATTAAAATGTCCGTGAAGGTTATTTTTTTAACATTTTTGTTATGAATTCTCCCTAATAGAAATATAACCGCTCCTAACTTGTAACATTTGTGTATCATAGAAACACTAATTAGTGTCTCTATCATAAAAATATATGTTTTAATTGTTTTGTATTGCACTCCGATATATTTGTGCTGGATGGCTTGAATAAATTAGACGACGTTGGTTGTATGAATATTATTGATCAATTTATTTATTGAGAAACAAACAATAAATTTACACATTGAATGAAATTATAAAAAGGAACAAATATGGATAACTACAAGAGTAAAAAAAAAATTTAATATTAAAGAATTATATTCATAGAGTGATAAATGATTATCTTTTAAATTTTGTATTAAATTTTAGTATACTTTAAAATTTCATAAATCTTTTTCAGAACTTCTATAAGCAATTTTTTATGGGAACCATTTTTAAGGAAATATGAATACATAATTTCTATAACAGCATATTTATCATTTTATAAAATTTGAGTGTGAACACTGTTTGTTCACACATTTTTCAACAACAAATTTTTCATAGATCATTGACAGCGGTGACATTACTGTTTTATTTTTTAGCACTATGTAACATAATATATGACATATATATAAATGATAAAAAATATATGATAGCACTTGTTTTTCTTTTCTTATTTTCCGTTGTTACACAATCGGTGCATACAGCACTTGAGGCCAAATCTCGCTTCAAAAAAATTTTATATTATGAATGGAATTATTTACAAAATAAAAATCATCTTACTGCTCTCCTTTATGTGTATATTATTATTTTCGCCTGGAGCTACACTGGCTCACTCACCGTTCAAATCGGAACGCAACAATACTAAGTATTGCTTGTTTTGCGGTAGAATATCTGATGAGTTTCTAATACCTAATTACAGGCACAAGGGACATAACATCTTAGTTCCCAAGTTTAGCGGTACTTTGGCGATGTAAGCGATCGTTAACATTTCTTACAATGCTAATGTCTATGGGCGTTGGTGACCACTTACCATCAGGCCCATAAGCTCGTCCGCCTTCCTATTCAATAAAAAAATAAAAAAATACTACCTACCCAGACGGGCTTGCACAAAGCCAAAATATTTTCTGTAATATAATAATTCAAAAATACATATAATATTATTGATATTGTATGAGGTTAAATTGCCAAAATAATCGTATTAGTTACATCAGGTCTCTTAATTAGGCATATCTCTTAATTAGGATATATTGTTTTTGTAACCATTAATTAAACTAAACAGGCCGATGACAACTGGGTACGCGCAGTGGTTAGAATATTAATCTTGAACGAAGATTACGGGTTCAAACTCGGGCACCACTGAGTGTTCATGAACTCTCGTGCTCATAAAGGAATATAAGAAGCTACCACTAACCCCCATTAGAGCAGCATGGTGGAATATACTCCAAAACATTACCGTTTTTTTTTTATAGAATAGGTAGGCGGACGAGCATCCGGGTCACCTGATGGTAAGTGGTCACCAAACGCCTTTAGACATTGGCACTGTAAGAAATGTTAACCATCGCTTACATCGCCAATGCGCCACCAACCTTGGGACCTAAGATTTTATGTCCCTTGTGCCTTCACCATCAGTTACCATCAGGTGGCCCATATGCTCGTCCGCCTTCCTATTCTATAAAAAAATGTGTTATATTCTTAAAATGGGTTCTGTTTATGAAGATTATCACCTTCCATTGTTTTGTACTAACTACTTATTGTAAATTTTAAAAGTAGGCGCTTCAATTATTGCATTTTAACCAACCGATCATTGGTTAACTTCCAATGTTATCCTTACTAATAAATATAGATGCGAAAGTAAGCTTTTTTATTAACTAGTAAATCATTGTGAAATTTTCACTACGTGATGACATGTGTAAAGAAAAGGACATCGTTTACCTAAGACCTACCCCACACACTCTGGCGACGCCGCGGGTTGAAACGGATTTTATTATAAGTTTCGTATTATGTAATTTATTTATTTTTGAAATAGCTTATATGTATCTTTTCCATAATTCTATACCTACATCCACATCAAATTAAAACGAAACGTATCTCTGCAATATAAATCTTATTTAAGGTTCAAATGCTATTCATTATAAAAAAATTACAAAAAAAAATTGACTAAAGTTTCTCTAAATCGTATAATCTGGTATTCCACAAGGTCGATTGAGCAAGGTCTTTTTAAGCAAGTCTGCCCCCGTTATAACATCTTATCAACTGTATGCTTATAGATTTACACCGCTGCATCATTTTCTAATTTGAGTGACGTAGTTGAGCCGATTAATAGTGACTTAGCTGTTATTAGGGATTGGGCTATATCATATGGCCCGTTAATTAATCCTCTCAAATCACAGACTATGATTGCGGACAGTTTAATTCAAGTGTCCAAGTTAAAGGATGCGGTTATTCCAAATAAAGCTCTTGAAGAAATTGTCAAATCATCTTCGTCATCAAGTCGTTGTTGGCTTACATTGCTTCAGGGTTCAGATTATTTTACCAATTGAATCATTAGACATCAGTTTTTTTTTTTTGCAATTGACTTTCTTTAGCATCTTCAAAACACTACGGTATGTTGGTCTTGGGCCTTAACTCTTTCTGGTAGGATCAGAGAGCTGTCGTACCAGATTATGAAAGGATGGAATAGAGAGTGGAAGAGATAGGTGCACACACTTGCACTTTTATCTCCTGAGTAGTTAACAATTCTCCATTGTGAATTTCGGGCGGGAACCATTACGTTGACCGACCAACTTGATGGTAGGACTGCGTGCAAGTCTGTTTGAGTAGGTTCCAACCCACTCATCACATATCCTATCGCCAAACTGAAATATTCAGTATTGATGAGTCCCAGCTCAAAGGTTGAGTGAGTCAGTGTAACTACATGCACAAGGTACATAATATCTTAGTTCCCAAGTTTTGTGGCGCTTTGGCGATGTATGGGATGATTAATAATTTTTACAGACCCAAGATGACCACCTCAATCAGGTTGCCAGTCTACCAAAGTAAAAGAAATAAAATAAAAACAAGTCAGAACAACCTATTTCTTTTTCTTGGAGAAACGTATTATAGTACCAGTATTCCCAAAATGGAATATTTTGGGAATACTGGTACTATAATACGTTTCTCGGTATAGTGAACGTCGTAGTTTTAACCCTGACTCGTTGTGCAACTGTTTTATTGTAATTTTACACTCTATTAATTCCTGTAAAAAATCAAGCCTTCGTCAATAAAGAATATTTCCTATTTGATTCCAAGTTTAGCTTTATATTCCGCGAAAACTAAAAGTCTCATTTCATTAGTTTTGTGTAAAAAAATGCATTGCAAGAAAGTTAACATGACTAAATATCTGAAAGCGCGTCCCACCTTACTTGATCCTTGGGAAAGCTATCTTCGTGTAATACTCATAAACAGAATTTATTTATTTATTAATTCAAAGTATCCGACTGAAGCAAAAATAGCAATAGAATAACTGACTGACTGGCATATCAACGCACAGCCCAAGCTACTGGGTCTTCCACCATGAAAATTTGCATAAAGGTTACATACCCTTTTAAATAGTAGGTAATAGGTTAGTCCAAGATTAAAGTAAGTATGAAAATCATTAATTTTTGAAGGAACTTTGGAAATTGGTAATTCGCAATTTTGAATTACGACGTGATCGAAACACTAATAATCTACAAAACACATTAAATAATAAATAATAAGGTGAATGCACTTTTAATCATATTACATTACGTCATGACAATATAACACAAAAAATCAGTCAATACTAAGCTAACCTTAAATAAAAAAAAGTTTATTTAAAACACAAAAAAGAAAAGAAGAACTAAGTGTTTGAAAGACACGATAGTGATCAAAAATATACCTCGTCAATTAAAAATGATACTTATCAGTCTCAGATGATGGATGTTTCATTTTCTTTTTCTGAAATAAGTAGGCGGACTAGCAGATGGGCCACCCGATTGCCAATGCCAAAGTTCAATGTTCCACCAGCCTTGTGCCTGAAGTTACACAGTTTTACTCACCCTTCAAGCCGGAACACAACAATACTAAATATTGCTGCTTGGCGGTAGAATACCTGAAGAATGGGTGGTAACCTACCCAAACGGGCTTGCACAAAGCCCTGACCAATGTTGTGCAAATATCGGCTCAACGTTTTTTATTATTATCGATCAAGTTGCCTTTAACTTTTAAGATAATTACTACATTTAAAGATTGCTTACAGATAGTAGAATTGTCGAATTTCTTACATGTTTTGCTGAAACAAATTATCTTTTATATTTCTATCCATTGTTCGTAGCCTTCTAAAGGGTAAGTAGCGTGCCAATAAAACTTCTGAATTAGATCTCGTAGGAAATGTTACTATCCGTAAGCAAAATAAATGTTTGCCTGAATATAGTAGCCGAACATTAAAAAACTAAAAGGAATGACGATTAAAACGCTTTTTAAAATGTGAGAATCTAGAACGGAATTCATACCACAATTTTTTTCTTATAAATAATAAAAATATATATATTCGATTAAGAAAAATCAGCTTTAAAATTAATAATCAAAAATTATGACACATTTTTTAAAATGCAAACTTGTAACGTACTAGAAAATATCTATGTACCATGTTCGTAAGTTTAACAATTAAAAAAAAAACGCAACAAAGTCACCCGCTCGTGAAATAGGTCCATTGTTACGCACTTGAGACCGAATTAGCATTGGCACCAATGCCATCGATAAGGAGATTTCACGCCCTATTGACCTTACACTCAACCCTTTAAGGTCGAATATCGTTTGAACGCCGGGCGAAGACCCGAGAGTACAGGAGTTATACGTATGTAAAAATGTACCAGAGGGCCACCCACGAACAGCGAACGTAATGAACAAAAGCACAAACATGCAATATTCCCTTCACGTGCATGGATCAGCTAACAATGCTTTCAAGGGATATTCTGTTTAATTGATACATTTTTTTTTCTAAAATTTATTAATAAACAAACGAGCTCCCAACTTTGTTCGCGTGGCCTTTAAAAATGGGGATAGAACTTTATTTCTCTTCTTAGTATTTAGTATAACTACTTTTATGTATATATACACATATGTACGGCAGTCATTTTCATGAGAGATTAGCCAACTACACAGGAGATATAGTGCACAAGTGTGTGCGCAAACACAGGTAAAGTTCAGGCGCAGGACCGCATTTTAATACTCATATATTTAAAACAACGTTAAGAGTAATATTGGCCATATAAATTACAAAACACTAATAAAATTAATTAAACTAATTATAATTAAAATCACATTTTATCGTTTAATTTATTTATACGTATCGTGATGACGTGTTAATACATTTTTGCAATTCGCTGCGCAAGCGCTTAGTCGCTTACGTAGCTAGAAAAGTACGGTCACATAAAACTTTACGTTAGCACAATTTAATTAACACTACACTTTCAAACGGGGTCAGGAATTGCGACACTCATAATTATATGTACGCGTTTTAATAAAATTTGAATCTATGTTTGTGGGTCACTGTTCGCTGTGTATTCAAGGGCACGGTTTTGAAGCTACGAGTTTTATTAGGAATAATGGATATTGAATTCTAATCTGGGAGCCGAGATGGCCTAGTGGTTAGAACGCGTGAATCTTAACCGATGAACGTTGGTTCGAACCCGGGCAAGCACCACTGAATTTTCATGTGCTTAATTTGTGATTATAATTCATCTCGTGCTTTACGGTGAAGGAAAACATCGTGACGAAACCTGCATGTGTCTAATTTCACTGAAATTCTGCCACATGTGTATTCCACCAACCCGCATTGAAGCAGCGTGGTGGAATAAGCTCCAAACCTTCTCCCCAAAAAGGGAGAGGAGGCCTTTAGCCCAGCAGTGGGACATTCACAGGCTGTTACGGTTACGGAATTCTAATTCATTTTATAAGCTTCATGCGGCGGGATGGCTCAGTGGTGTGAACACGTAATCTTAACCGATTCATGCAGGCAAGGACCACTGAATTTTTATGTACTACATTTATGTTTATAATTCATCTCATGCTCGCCGATGAAAACCTTTGGGTATCTTGCATTTGTCGGGTGTAAATCTGCCACATGTGTACACGTTTATGAACAAACCCGTATTAAAGCAGCGTGGTATAAGCTTCAATAAAACCTTCTCCGCAAAAGAAGAGGAGCCCAGCTGTGGGACATTTACACTGGTCATATCTTAATGAAGTTCGTGGGACGTGTTTTAAAACTCCTTATGTTTAATATACAGTAGTGTCTATAACCAACGAGGAATACAAAAATAGTTGGTCAGTCCATTATATAAAGCAGAGTCTTGTATAAATTTTAATCACCAATATCCTAAACGAAATGGTATGGCATGGTGATCGTAGATTTAGCCCAATCGTATATGCAGTGTGCAAAAACTTACGAATGAATCTTAGTTCGAATATGAATTGAAGCTTATTATAAAAATCGGCTTGAACAGCAGTACTGCTGTTGGTTGGTAGTATATCTGTAGAGTGGTACCTACCGAGACTGGCTTGAACAAAACCCTTCCAGCGAACGTTTCTTAATGTTACATTTCGGGATGACCGATTCAGAAGCAAAGATTCATTTACTTCAGTTAAGTTTCCGTCTTGTCATTAAAATCAAACTTTCACGACTTGGGGATAAAACCGATTCGTATAACGCGACGGCAGCCGTTCTGTGCCGTCCTGTGTGTGCGTGGCGAATATATCGTTGCAACATATGTATATATTGAGAAAAATATATTTATTTTATTGACCAACGGACTGTTTTTATTTATTAAACTCCATATTATTATTAATTTTAATTTTTTTTTAAATTTATCACTATAGAAGTAACGCTGTACATTAGTTGTCAAATAAAAAGCTGAGAGCAATAAGTGAATATTAAATTTTAAAAAAAAGTTATTGTAACTGCATTTAATTTTACTTATCAAAGTACACTGACTTATAAGTTATGGTATTGTACTTTATATTTAATGGTATTTCCTAAGTTTATATTTACTTTGTTCTTTTTTAAGGAATAAATGTCTTAAGCCCTAAACGTAAATGTCCATCTGCTTAACTAAGTCATCTATTACTTATGAAAATAAGATTTGGATATATTTCAACCACGCTGGGGCAAATCGGGTTAATGGATACCCATGTAGCAGGATTATCTTCCCCACCGATCACAAGAAATACAAACTAATGCATGATATCTGTGATACTTAGCCGAGTTCGTATCCACGTACTCTGTTTAAAATTGGTGTGTTCTAGCAAAAAAATGGTCACTTGGTTTTCTTACATAAAAATATATGGAAATAATATTTTTATACTACTCTGTGTAAAACGTGTTACATATAATATAATAATATCCAATTACTCATATATTTATTTGAATATAAAATGCTTCAAATAGTTCGGCCGTTTTGCACTAATGTTAACGATCAGTATGTTTATTTTGAATTATTTACCGCAATAACCACAATCAATTAGTATATAATTTATCGGCATTCTAGCATCGCATTAATATGAAACATGTCAGAATCGTTACAGGTATTCTATACTTTTGATGCTATTTTGATTGTTATTTTTTTTTGTTACTGTTTATTATTCGAACGGAATCTTCTAGAGAGAAAAAAATATTTTAGATCGCATTAGAGCTGACACATATTAACACACGTGGCGTAGGACGCCCTCCGGCTAGGTGGAGTGACGTAACGCAAAGTGGCTGGCAGCAGATGGAGACTGAGAGCTCAAGATCGAGCTCAGGAGAGGCCTATGTCCAAGAGTGGACAACGAAGGGTTGATGATGATGATGGAGAGCTGACACATATATGTGTAAAATATAAAAATAAACTATATGTAATTTTTAATACTATTGCACGTCTACCAGTAAATGTAATGAATTATACACCTAAACATTCCTCATGAATCACTTCGTCCATTGGTGGAAACCGTATTAAAATCGATTTAATTTCGTTTTAAGCTAGTTAGACAGACTGAGGGGGTACTTTAAATTATGTAGTGATGTATTCTCATCGGCTCCAACAACAAAACACCCACAAATACTAAGATGTTATTTGAAATAAATAAATTACAATCTCTAGCACGTGATACTGGAAACCGTTTTGTATGTATCTCAAACATCGATATTATAAAATTTCGTGCAAATTATATATATATATATATATATATATTTACATAAGGCTTATATATTGCAAATCTTTCAATTACGATTCGTATTCGTAACGAGAGAACGATAACCGAATACAATCGGGAGTCATGAAATGGCTCACTTTAAAACGCAATGCCTCAAACATTTGTCACAGGGCTGGTCAAATTACAGAGTCATTCGAGTCGACCGCGTGCCAGCCAGCTGACCAATACGATAACGAGGGCTGCCATTGTGGATACTTTTAATATTTTAAAGAATTACAATTTTTCCGTTGTACAAATTTTGATTTTATATAATGCCTTTTTTCACAGATCCTTACAACTCCAAAACGATTTGATACATGTATACAAATTTTATTTGAATAAATAATGTGGCATTTGTGGAACGAATAAGAATAATATGGAGTTTCGTTACTAGAATAAGCTTTTACACATGTGTGAAATGCTAAAAAATATTTCAGCTATACAGATGATTTTAACAATTGCAATTATCATTTTTCGTTAGTTACTTTATTACAGCCCATATCAAGATTAAATATATTAACCGAAAATTTGCACGGACTTTCATACCATTACAATGGGTAGAAAATCTTTTGTCTCGTAGCCACCGTGTGAGGATTATTTAATTTTATTTATATTTCGGAAACATACTATTATTGTTTTTCGTTGTTATATTTGAACTAAAATTAAATTACGTAAAACAGTTCGTGTTTACATTTAAAAATTTCATATTTGTATATATAATCATTTCGAGCGTTATATATTTAAATATATGTCATTGGATATTATTAAATAAGTAGCATCTCATTTGTTTTAATATGAAATTATTTTCCTTTCGTGAATAATACATCGAATTAATTCTATAAACTGAACACACTCGTTTATATACCAAACGTTACTTGAAGTACGATAATGTAGAAATATTTACACAAACACATCTCTTACCATTAAATAGTGAATAAATTGTTACTTAATTTCTATCTCCATTTCACTTAGTGTAGACTCCAGCAACCGTCGTCTAGACGGACTCTTTATTTTAAAAGAAATTAAAACTAATTAACCTGATTCATTCTTACATAAAGGTGCTTTAGATCGAGTACTTAAATAATTATATATCGATAGAATAATTATCGAAAAAAATGAAATTATTACTGGCTAATGAAGACATTCTGATTTCGGCCACGGCGGCTAATCTCGGGATCTGCAGCCTTAAAACTAGCCACTAGAGCAACGAGGCATCTACTACTAAATAATACTAAATGCTGGTCACATTTAGAACTTCTACGTTGAATCGCAATTACGTTTCTCTAGGTGAAAAATTAACTAGCCAATGAGGAAGTCACCATTGGAGACAATTGCTATGTTCAATCATTTCGTTTCTTTTATTACTAAAGTTATGGGTTTTTGGGCTTGTAATATACACGGATTTTATAAAGTAGTGATTTATGTGTAAACATTGCTTAGCGGGTAATCAGTTAAGCCATGCCATATATTTTTCTTTCGAATGTCAAATCAGTAGTGACCAAAAGAAACAAATGAGTGTAAAACCAAACAGCTGCTAAGCAACTTTTGTAAGGCCGAGTGTATTTTGAGTTTGAGTAGTAATATAGAAAGAACTGAATAATCTGTTACAAAAATATATTTAGAATTTAAACCAATTGAAGAATGTTCACTAGAAATTTTTATTAGCGGAATTGTTATTGATATAACTATATATTGTTTCAACACACACGCCTAGACATTGAGTTTTCAACGAAACTTTATTTTGACGGCATCTGAAATCTGCAGACCGGACACTATTGAATGAAAAAACTGTACGTTCTAGCAATTTATTAATTGAATTTGTGTTGGTAACTAATGATTTATTAAATACAAATTGTTATTTCAATAGTTAATTTACATTTAACTTACTATATAATTATCAGGAATAAAATTAAAATTTGTTAATATATATTTTTTTATTATAATTATTTTCCCATTTCATATAATGTTTTTTTAAGAAAAAGGTGAGGTTTTTATTAATGACCAAATAAATCGGTCCATTTTTATCTTTTGATTATTTGCTAACAGAATTTTATAGATGGTGATAATTGTAATACGTTTTAATAAACAGTTGGTAGCCCTGATGTCCCGGTACCGGGTAGTAACTATTTCAGTGAGGCATGACTTATAAAATAATACCTTATTGTTTATTTTTAAGGTTATCCCACACATGACTAGGCCATACTTGATTTAAAACAGAAGTGGTATAATTTATAATAAGTGATACTTTTTCACTGAGTTTAAGAAATATACCCAATACTTACTATATTCAAACAAATACAAAATTGTAATATTTAAAATAATTGTAAAAATGTAATCTTAAAAAGTTGTTCTTAATTATTTTACGTAAGTAATGATATGATTACTCTCCAAACTCCAGAGAGTTAGTACTATTTTAAATGCATTTGCTCCTACAATATTTGATTTCATAATAATTTAATTGAAGTTCGTGGAAATAACAAATGTCAAAAATTCGATATAGACCAACTTTTAAGTAATTAGATTTGGGTAGACATACAAGCATACAAGATAGACAGAAAAGCTACCGCGCTTTCCAAATCCTAAAATATTTGTAGTGAAAGATGAAGGAAAAAAATACAGTATACAAATGAATCCTAATATAATGTCGTCCAGACCCATTTTGGCTACGGCCATTTTCAATGGAGACAAGCCAACTGCGCAAGAGCAGTGCACAAGTGCAGAAACACAGAAACTCTATTCACTCAATCTAGATGGGACTGCCATCCAAGATGAGGGGAGAGAGTTAATTATCCAAGCGAATGCTGTAAGCTCAAAAACTTATAATTTTACTGGCCCGACACAGGATTTTAATACAAGACCCCATTATCTACAATAATCATTTAAGCGTAGACAGCAAACTTTACTTTAAATTAAGTTAGTAACAAAATCGATAGCAATCACTTGTTCTAAAATAATTTACATTACATTATGGCTGAAGTTCAAATTATGCCTTTAAAAAACATTACCCTGAATGCAGAATGGTCAATGGACTATAAAATTGATAGAAATGTTCATAATTATTTTCCGACTGGATAAGAGTAGTGGGCACTTACTGCAAACCATCGTGCGTTCGATACTATTTTATTAATTTATTTCAATTATAGCTTCATGTTGACGTTGATTATCACATATCGCAATTTAAAGCATAAAATATAATTTTAATAATAAAATTGAAACGAAAACTCATAAGGAACCCTCGACGCTTTAAGTGGAAACACGATAAACAGATTTCATTTCTTTGGCGAACAATATTTCATCAAATCGACAACGAGTTGATGCTCGATGCCGGAACAAAGAGTTCTGTTGATTAGCTTCACTCGGTTATGTTAACTTTACACGCGCCCATACATTCTAAAACGCCCGATTGTTTACGATAATAATTTGACAGCTCTTTTAACTATAAATAATCTATACTTCCAACGAATTTGTGAGAGAGCCGTGTATATATATATGATTTATTTTTTAACAAGTCAACAATTTATGATTTTAATTGTGATATATAGAATGACATATTTCAAAGATTAAAATTTTTCAGTACGATATTAAATTCGATAATTTTCATAAAGGATATTATATAAATTTGATTACTTTTTTATAAAAACTATTTAAATAAAGATTCGAAAGCGCTAGAAAAACTACTACGCTTACGAGGAAATATTTTACTTTTACGTCATGTTAATCGGGCGCAGCTATATGATGAAGAAATAACGCGAATAACTTAAAAACGGACGTTTCTCTATACAAACATCTCGTAAGCGCTTTCATGATACTTTCCGTTAAATAAATACACCAAACCTTCTCTTCCGAAAGAATATTAACACCTTATGATATTAATATTACGCATCATCCATTTATAGACAGTAGCTTCATTACACAAAAGTTATTGAACTGATATTAGTTGAATTATTGAAATTGCACTATTATTTCTCACAACACTTATATAAAGTTGTATTTTTAAACGGTTTTAATCTATTAAATATATAAAATAGTAAAGTAGAACGAGCCAGATATATTTAATTTGAATTACGAATTACGAAAAAATCACGTCTAAATTACAAATGGTCTTTCATAAGGCATCAATTGTCCGAACACAACAATATTTAGACCTATATAAGTATATTTGCTTCATTTGCAGATAAATAGCAGATCGTGCAATTAACAATTACGTGTTTTTGTCCACTTGTTGGTTATTAATTTATTTTTTTAATTATCAACGTATTTGCATATTTAATCTTTTTAATCTCAAAAATATGTTATCCTTTAGTTTATCTTATTATTAAATTAAAGTGTTTTATTTATCGTATGAGGTAGGTATATTGGTAAGAGAATCAAATGTTGGTAAGTGGACACCACCGCCCATACTCATTGGCATTGTAAGAAATATAAACCAACGTCACCGATGCGTCACTTACCAATCAAACGTGAACGCAGCAATATTGAATATTGCTCTTCGGCGGTAGATTATATGATTACTGAGTGGTAGCTACACAAACGGGCTTGCTCTTAACCCGCCTTCATTAGCTTCCATTCAGCTGTTATCTTATTCAATGTTTTTCTAAAACGCCAAAAAATTATAACCCTACCAATAAACGTTTTACTAGATAGCTGATGGCTTTTCTTTGATTTATCTCATTCTAAGAGCGATCATTAGACATTTCGAAGAAGACTAAGAATCTTCTATTTGACCGCTATATAATAATATTTTTAACACCCGTCAAAAATATTTTTATAAACCGTATTATCAAAATTAATTGTAGTGGAATGTGCTTTTAACATGATTTAACAGAAATAATAATTTAATATGGGTATAAAGAATGCACTCGGCTGATGCAAGAATGTATTCATTACGAAAGTCCACAAAAATCGCGCTATCAACTCTTCACGTAATAGACTTTTATTAAACTACAACTATCCTTAAAGAATACCGAGATACAACACTAATCCCCTCACACTCATAGACCGAAAAGACGAAATCCGACACTGTCGCGTGTTTCACACACATTAAAAAAAAAACAATTACATTTAAAACAATATACGACATTGAAAAACAAATATTTACGCTATACTACTATACATTATATATTTGAATATTATATGTCCTTCAAGTCAGTCATGTTATCTGTCCAGGAAAACTCTTCATTGAGTTTTTTTTCCAATTGATATAATGCGTATTATAAAACGTAAAAACCAAGTAATGCAAGCCGCTTGTTTTGTTTATCGGTCGTCCCTGACACAAGTTCATGTGACGAGTGATGATCGGTTAGATACTAGATATTTCTGACATGCGATTTAAAAATTAAATGATGAAATATTATGGACATATTAACATCACCTATGTTTTTATAGAGTAGCAAGTGGTCACCACCTATAAACCATTAACCATTCCTTACAGCACCAATGCACCAATCTTGGTGATTTATGTTATGTCAATTGCGCCTGTAGTTACACTGGCTCACTCACCCTTCATACATGACCACAACATTACTAAGTACTTCTTCTTTGATGTAGAATATATGATGAGCGGATGGTGTCTACCCAGACGAGATTACACAAAGTCCGAAGTAGATTAAGGAAATATTTTTTAACAAGAAGACATATTAACTGCTTACATTATTATTATTTAATTGAATAAACGGCCTCGTAGGTGAGGCTGATATTTTCAAAAGCAACCGGATTTAGGATGTTGGCAGTGACAATCCCGTGTCTCGGAGAGAACGTAAATCCGCTGGGCCTTTCCCAGATATCTTTTCGGTCGTTTTTGTCCCAATGGACTATGAGTGTAAGAATTTATAGTGCATCTGTGTGTAGTAAGTATTTTTTAAATTTAAACATCTTATTTACTTTTATTTTTCAATAGAATTTAATTTTATTCACTTGTTTTAAGCCATATAAAAACAATAGATATAAACAATATAAATTTAAACTTACTATTTGTTCACATTTGACATTGATGTGATTTATAGCATAATAGTGGATATATAACGATAAAAATAATATAAACGAAATCCAGTTAAATATATACAATTTTGTAGCATAAAAAACATAACAGTTGTAGATACAACTCGTCAAAATAAACTAAATGAGACAAAACCCACGTTGCTTTCTAGAATCATTTCACATTTACATACGGTGATCGAACGCTTCAGTAAAAGTTTCTTAGTTTTCAGTAAACAACTTTATACTTACTACTTCATTTCATGGTATTTCAAAAAAAAGGAATTAATTATTCTTTTTATGTAAGTAGGGGGCAATCGAGGAGGCTCACCTGATGGAAAGTGACTACCACCGCCCATGGACTTCTGCAACAATCCGAGGGCCTGCAGGTGCGTTGCCGGCCATAGAATGTAATGAGAAAATAAAATAATTTGAATTTGACCTTGAAATTTTATTCACAGCGCTCAAGAAGTTTTGCTTCAAAAATAATATACGATAAACAAAGAATATTCTCGATCGATCTCCTGTACCTAGGTCAATGCCTACAGAATAATATTATTACCCTGACTTTACGTATTTATTACGCACGAGATGTTTACTTCGATCAGCAAGATTATATGCCTAGAGAATTATCTTCAATGGGCGTGAATTTTGACTGATTACTAATCATCAAGCGAAGGTTAAATTTTTCGTTTATTATAAATTTACTGATTATAATTTTTATTTAAATTAGTGAAACAAACACGATATCAAAATCAGACTCGATGCTAAGACTTGATTTGTTCAATATGTCTAACTTATTTATACATATTACAAGTATTAATGACACATTCACATTATAACCCAAAACGAACGAATACAATCAGATTTTCACGTAGAGACAGAGAAACATATACAACTATACTGTCAAAACCAATTCGGCAAAATAATAAACATGAAAGAGACAAATGCTTATAAGAATCACAAAATATACAACAAAGTATGTATTTAACTGAATTTCAATAAATGGCAGCCTCCGTGGCGTAGGTCTCGTTCGAATTTGATACCGTAGCCTGTAATGTAGCTAGCTTAATTAAAAAAAACAGCAATGCGTAAAGACCTGCATAAACGTATTATGATATTCCTTGATAATAAGCAAGCAAACGTAAGACTTTACAGCTGGTTTCCGTGGATCGTCTATTTTACTTTCAAACATCAATACTCTGTATTAATAAGTTTCGTTGTTAAAATTGAGAAGACCAGTTTAATTACAGACACCTGATACATAACATCTTAGTTCTCTAGATCTCAGTGATTCATTCAAAGACATTATTTTGTTTCTAATGACCATTATACGTTGATAATAAGCACGAAAGATAACATTTAATTAAATATATTATTTCACTATTGTATTCGTTACGGTCTTTCAGTTATTTCACAAATATTTTGTTTATCAATTAAAAATTTGTTACAGTTTAAGCGGATGCCAATAATATTAATAAATTAATGTTGACAAGTTGCCGTGCAATTACAAAGTTGAATACATCCACTAAGGGTGAAAAACCATTGTGTAAAAGCAAGTGTCACTTCAACATCTGACTGAACTTACCGACAGGAGCATTGGAGGTCGGTGTCGAGCTTGCGGTGCGTCAGGATATTATAGCGCCAGATACATTTATTTGCGGTATTCTACATTCACCTTTAACAAATGCGATAAGGAAAGCGAAAGAAGAAGTTAATCGTCAAGCTTTATATATTACCGGCTTACGTATAAACGTTATTTAACGGGTGTTCAGATAAACACCTATATCTCCTTCTGTCACCATTTATTTGACATTCGAAAGAAGAAGACAGCATTGCTTAACTAATTATCGCCGAAATAACACTTATAAGTAATCGGCGTATGCCCAGGATTGAACCCACAATCTATAATAGGCGCGTGCTCTGAGCTTTGGGCGTTATTGGCTCTAAAAATAAAAGTCAACATTTTTTAATGTCATTAGTGAAAACAGATGAAAAAATTTGGTTTAGATTTTAATGTTTCATTATGAACATAAATAATACAATCTATTAATATTTTTACCACGTATTCGATTTTGATAATATAATGTAGTTTTATTTTAATAGGTTTTCCCAGAGTTGAGATAAAAAAAACGTCTTTATAGCACTTAAAACTTATAAAAATAAATATTTAATTAAAAAGTTTTTTGGTCAATAAAATGGTTTTATTTTCCATTATCATTTAATTGAAAATATTTTACTCAGACGTTACATACATACTTTTACTCTTAAAGATTAATTATGAAGAAATGAATGGTTTTATCAACTATTATGTATGCACATAAACTTTTTTTTTTTTAAATGTCTGAGTTTAAACTAAAAAGAAATATGAATAAAGAAATAAATAATACAATTGCTCACTTTTTCATAAATAAATAATATAATCTCAACTTTTAAATAAACGTCTTTGAGATACATTTTCGTATTTTGCAAGAATAAATGTCAAACAAACAAGGTCGGTGATGTAACTGGTGATGACGGGAGAACAGATAACACGGTTCACATTGATAGCCGCTAGCTGAGAGAACGTCACCGTCGCGATATTATTGAACAATTATATTCAATTCAAAATACCTTATACACGCATTATTTTCACACTGCAACAAATACGAAATAATAGGCCTCACGTAGCGCTCTATCTTGTTATATGACGTCACTGAAAATCAAACATGGCGCTGGTTCACTGCCATCACAACTTATTACAGACGCTTATTTTTTTCAACTTTAATAGTGTCAAAAAACACCTAATTGAATATCCATGAATGCTATTTTTTTTAAATAATAGCAGTAATCGATAAGTGGGCGAAAATTGAGGGTAAAGTTTTATGGACTCATCGCGTTTAGCTACATTTCGTTACATAAGAGAGAAGAAAGATATGATGTAGAGAGAGAGAAAAAGAGAGCTATAAATATATATATATATATATATATATATCTTCCTTCCCTTCTACCAAGTGTACGGTGCTGCAAGCGCAATTTGTTTAGTTTTTTTTTAAATAGAAAGAACTTATGAAAACAATAAGTAGTGAGTATGTTAACGGCTTTATAATTAGTATTGATAAATTAATTACCGGAAAACATTGTAATATTTACAAAAACAGTGCCCCGCAGCTTAGTCGGCGACAACCTTTATTTATTTTACTAATCAAAACTATGAAGATTATTTGTCAATAACATATATTTAATAGCTAATTAATATTAAAACAAGAAACAATGATAAAAAAAAAATTACACAATTTGAGTTTAAACTTAATTGAATTATAAACCTGTCCACGAATAATGGCCGTGAATATTTGTAGATGTACCTCCAAATTTGTTCGGTTAATATTTCTATGTAATAATCTTAAGTATATGCGCTCTATTTCAATATTATATATTTTTAAAATAGATGTAATAGTTATTTTTTGCTTGATCTATTTCAAAATTTGAATCTCATATAAAAAAAAACAAATGATAAAATATACTTATTACTCTATAAAAGACACATACATATATATCATATAATTTGTGTTTATAATTCATCTCTTGCTTTACGGTGAAGGAAAACGTCGTGAGAAAACCTGCATGTGTCTAATAAGCTCCAAAACTTTCTCCTCAAAAGGAAGCGGAGGCCTTAGCCCAGCAGTGGGACATTAACAGGCTGTTACTGTTACTGTACATATTATATTTGTTCAAAGGTGCTTTTATAGTCTATTTGAATAAAGAACATACACTTTATATACAATTATAATCAAAATGTAAATATAGTTAATATTTAAGTAGGTTATTACTAGTAATTACTAATCATCTTTTTAATCCTTTTTAGTTTTCGAGGTTGTTGATTTCTTATTCTTAATTTGAATCCAAAGGGTCCGTTTGGATAGAAACTTAACCGAACACCACAAATACAAAGTTGGGCAAGCTTATAATAAACTGTGTTATTATTGTTGGGTGCTATTATCTGCTTCATTTGTGATTTAGAATTTATCTCATGATCTGTGATGAAGGGATTTTTAAGAAACTTGCATGTTTGTAGGTACCACCCACTCATCGGATATTCTACCGCAAAACAGCAGTACTTGTTGTGTTCCGGTTTGCAGGGTGAGTGAGCCAGTGTAATTAACATCTTAGTTCCCAAGGTTGGTGGCGCATTGGCGATGTAATGATTATCATTTCTTAGAAAGCCAAGTCAACGGGCGTTGGTTGCCGTCAGATGGCCCATAGGGTGGTACGCCTACCTATATTATAAAAAAGGTGTCATATACATATAAGAACTACCCCGCTTTGAAAGGTAGTGCATTGTAGGATAAGCTTATCTTTTCCCAGCTGTGGGAATATAAGGGTTCTCACTTTAAGTATGAAATCAAGGACGAAACCTAGATAGATGCATTGTTTTTAAAACATTCCTTAATGCCCCATTACATTAATATATTTTTTCATCCAGTTTTTTAGATATTGCTTTCAAATAATACAACAACAAAAGTCGATGGTATAAACCAGTAATAAATAATATCAGAATGATTCAATTCCCTCACAAACGCAACCGAGTCGAATGGTCACTTGCGTTCGAAACCCAACGCCGACATTAAATCATTTATTTTCTTTCTCACATGACTTTTTTTTTTCAGTGTTTATTGTTTTTGTCACAAAAAAAGATTTATTGTTTACTGCACATTTGTTTTCGATATTTTATAGCCTTGACACATTAGCACGTTCTCAGTTTCAGTTAGAATTGTTAATTTGAGTTTATTGTGTTTTTATATATATAATTAAATATGTGATTTGTATTTATGACTACATATTCCACATGGCTACGGTTCTTCCGCGTGTTTAAAACGTCACCATTATTTACGACGTGTGTCCATTCAAAGCAGTGCCAAGTACTGATCAAAAATTCAAAAGATTTATTATATGTTTAAATTTGACAAATTAATAAACTCGGCTTATGACCAAACCACGAAAGTTTATAAAAGGGTATTTAGTGTTTAAATATGCAACGACATTTAAAATCGGATCTGCGAAGCGTTCTAGTGTTGTTTTTTTGGCATTTTATTACTTTAGTAGTAAGATTGATTTGGCAATATTTCTTATACTTCCTAAACCCAAATAAGATAAGGCATATATATTAGTATATATATAGATATATTGACGATGAAAAAGGGGGCGGTGGTGGTAAAAAATCGATTTTTATTTGTGATAAAGTATTAACTTTATATTACTTTGTATACATTTTACCTGTATAAAGTCGGGACGCTTTTGTTTAATAATATAATATTATAGTACTTACAGTGTGATGAACTTGAGGCAAGTTGTAGATCATTCTACGCGCGTCGTACACGTTAGCGGGGATATCGTTCATGTCGAAGGGCAGCGCGTCTGGAGTTAAGCGCTGTGCGTCGCCGCCCTGCCGTGCGCCATCGGCGCGGGCCACTGGGAAAATCAACTTCGTTGTACTTTCATATTTGAATAAAGCCTAACTTATATTTTATTACATTATAACTGATTTGCAAATCAGGACAGGGACACCGTTGACATAAGCACTATAATGCGCTGCCACTTTTTATGTCAAAGATGTTATGTCATAAAGGGTTACCAAGCCGAACCGTAATATGACAATGCGAATTTTTAACCCGTTTTTATATTCGAAGTGGTTTGCTAGTTTATTATATTAGCTACTTCGTACGTTCATCCACTGTAGTCTTATAGATGACTAGTTTCCGCACACAGTTTCGCTTGCATGTAAGGGAAAAGATTTTAGAAACCCTATGTACAGTACCCATGACAACTTGTATGTAAAATTTCATGACGATCGGTTGAGTAGTGTGAAAACGTAATAATAACAGTAAAGATTAGTCAAATTTTATAAAAATGTACAGTATGTAAAATGTAAAATGTACAGATCTTGAATGTGTCATTAATTAAACTCTTAAGCTTTTTTTTATTTTCACGCAGTGGAAACCTTTAGAAAGGTACCTAGCTCCCTTAGGGGGGAACTGGGTTATGTGGGATTCTTACCCACTAAAACCACTACGATGGCCGTCCTCAGCACGGATCGGAGAGGCTGCGGGATTGTGTTGATAACTCATCCGCGGCCTCTCCCGCGCTGTGCTCCGCGCGTGGCTTGGTGGAGCTCTTCTCAGGAAGCGAAGGTAATCTCGTCCCCCCTGCACTCCTCGCTAGTGCGTATGGCAGCACGAAGCCATCCAGGCTACCATCCTCCTCAGGAAGTTTCACAAACTAAACTAATGCAACCATCGCTTAATTATTGCCAGGTCGCTTGTGCTATATTTGAGATGTATTAGTGTTGGTAGTGGTGTTTCTACCCCTCACCCTGAAACGCGGGCTGAAACTAGTATTTTCATATAAACCGTTCAATTTATAATTTGTATGTATCAATATTTTTAAACGAATACCTAATCCAGTTTATATGAAACAAATACTAACATTTAACATTTATTTAATATTCAAATGCGTTGGAATAGCAATTATTACATAAGTATGAACTTCAATAATACAAATGTACTCAACAGAATCGAGAGCTATTAAAAAACATCTACGCATTATTAATATTATAACAATCACTTTAACTTACATGTAAAATTGCTATTAAGCGAGACTAAAGATGAAATGAAAAATATATAATTTCTTTGTAAACTTTATACGCGTAAGTGTTGAAGTAGCTTTACAAACAATTTGCGTCGCGTGTGTTAGAGCCTTTACCTTCACGGATATAATTGATCTTGTTATTAAATGCGTTCACACTTTTGCTGCACGTTTTGTTACTGTCTTACTTACACGATGACACATGACTAAGAAAGAGACAGTACATCAATAATTGTCCCTAACTTCATTCCAGGCTCATTAATAACATGTAATACGCTTGCTTTTTAACCAAAATAAATATCATAAACTTATATTAAAATGTTTTACGAGATATCTTATATGGTGGACGGTAGCCATATTTTAATATCACATATAGTGTCAAGGAATTATCTCTAATCCTATTATTTAATAGCCGATGTTGTGTAGACCATATTTTAAATCCAAGTGAAATTCAGCATTTTTATTTTCGTATATAAAATATTCAGCGGTTGCATATAAAAGAGTATTGTGTATCATATAACACAACTGGTGGATGAAACTTGCTATTTCGTTTTATATAAAAAATACCATTTTTCGTATTTCGTAACTCAACGAATTCTTATCATTACCGGTTCCTTACAACGGTGAACGAAGAAAACAAATTATTTAATAACTCTATTAAGACAAATATTGTATATCATGATTACTAATATTAAATAAACATTATACAAATGGTATAAAACCGTGGAGTTAGTTTATGTTAATTTCTATGAAGCAGTATGTAACGTCTATATATATAGATAATATATATATAGACTATATAATATAATATATATATATATATATAATATATATATTACGTCTATATATATAGACGTTACATACTGCTTGACTAAAATGAGCACTTTCTATATAACAACAATAATGTTATAAAGTACATATTCCTAAAAACATCCAATTCTAGGAAAAAGTTATCTCTTCTGGTGTGGTTTAGCTTAGCGTATTGCACCACGCTACTCAAATGTTGCTTGCTACTAATAGGATCCACATGTGACAAAATTTCATCTGAAACGTGCAGGTATCCGCACGATGTTTTCTTTCACCGTAGACCTCGAGATGAATTACAAACGAAAGATTGAACCCACAACTTCGCTTAACACTTACGTGTTCTAGTGATCTGTATCAGCATTATTAAAACTAAAACTAAAATTGTAATTTAATTTAATGGAACTGTATATGTGTAAGTGTCTATGTATGTGTAATGGTTGTGATGTTTTCTTTCTCAAACCGAACGCAGAGTTACGGAGAAACGCAGTTTTATTTTATTTAAAAAAAAAACCATTACTTCGATATATTTAAACCATTCTTTTAGATATGTGTAAAAATGCTCATTCTATTCTCACACTGTCATTATCAGATGGGACGGCAAATCTCAAACGATCGTAAAGACTTCAAGCGCAGAGCCAACGGTTTTTCGTACTTTCCGAGGCGCGGGAGTGTATCACTGCGAACTTCTCGACAGAAAAACCCAATAGATGTTTTTGGCCCAACCCGGTCTTGAACCGAGAAACTCGTAATCTGCAGCCTCGCATATATGCATATGTGAAACCATAAAAAAATTGAAATGATAGCTATTTTTCAAACATTTTAATAAAATTATTCCTGGAAGTGATTTACTTCCAACGCCTGTTGCTTAGTTGATGGCGAATGAGTTCAATGCCAAGTTAGAAATGTTTAGTCTAAGAAACGGATCCAGTTAAACATGATATCGATAATACATTATGTATAGGTATTATTTCATTGTAAGTGTATTTTTTTTCTTTTAATTTCAAATTTCGGTTTGTTAGTATTGATTTAGAATTTTATAAATTCATTCTTTGTGTATTCTTGTTTAATGATCAATTATTATGAAGAGCTACGTAGGTAATATTAATGCATATTAAAATGTTTTATATTCCTTCAGCAGCTTGCCTTCTTGATATTAAAAACGCCTTTAATAACGTCTCGGTGTATGAATCGGTTAGAATTCTAAATGAGTTACAAATTGGTGCCAAAATATGTAATTATTTGTGGTCATTTATTGGTGGTAGAGCTTTGTGCAAGCTCGTCTGGATAGGTACCACCCACTCATCAGATATTCTACCGCAAAACAACAGTACTTGCTATTGTTGTATTTCAGTTTGAAGGGTGATTGAGCCAGTATAATTACAGGCACAAGGGATATATCATCTTCCAAGGTTGGTGGCGCATTGGTGATGTAAGTGATGGTTAACATTTCCTACTATGCCAAGGGCGTTGGTGACCACTTACCATCAGGTGGCCCATATGGTCGTCCGTCTTCCTATTCTATAAAAAATAAAATTGAGTGAGAGAATTCTTAAAATTAAAATTGAAATAGGGAACAAGGAACTTGTCAGGTCGACACATTAAGGGCTAGAATAGCGAATTTATTTGAAAGTTATGGGACTGCAATTAGAGCAGGTGGAATATCCAAAATATTTGGGAATATGGCTAGACGGATCACTTTGGGGGACAGAACGCATAAATGAAACTATTAATAGAATATCTAAAAGTAATTTTAATTTTTTTTTAATTTTTAAAAGTAATTTAATAATGTTATTTATAATATTTTAGCTGGGTCAGAGTAGGGGATGCATCCGAATCTCTTGAATAATATTAACATATATTTAATGCGGTCTAGAATAAATTACGTTACTTCAAAGCATTCTATTAGATTCTTTATCAGAATCTGCTTAGATACTCTTGGAATTTTATGTGTGTATAAATGTAAAAGGGACAAAAGGACTGATGTGCCTATGTAGGACATAAGTCCCTTAATGAAATATGTTTTTTTTTTGTTTGTGTATGTTTGGGTAAAAATGGCGATAATATACAAAAAAAAAACTGTTTACCAAGATCGCGGGAAGCCGCTGGTCGTCTTGGAGTTCCTTAGGGGGAGGTCTTTCTATTTGTGTTTAAACTGTTCGTTTAAAATCTTACTTGCACAGCTATAGATCATCCCACGTTGGAAAAATTAATTCTGATATTCTGATTTTTCTGTCAGAATCAGTATAAGTCCAGTTTTAGGAGGATGGCCTAACACTTTCAGGTCTCGTAAATCAATGTCTCTACGCCTGTTTATAAAACCAGTAAAATCAAATTACTTTTATACTAAGAGGTATATTTCACAGTGATAGGGCTTTGTTATAGGCCGTCTGGGTAGGTACCACAAACTCAGACATTCTACCACCAAACAGCAATACTTAGTATTGCTATGTTCCGGTTTGAAGGGTGAGTGAGCCGGTGTAGCTACAAGCATAGGAGACACAACATCTTAGTTGCCAAGGTAGGTGGTGCATTGGCGATGTTAGGTATGGTTAATATTTCCTAGAGTACCAATGTCCATGGGTGGTGGTGACCGATTACCATCAGCCCATTTGCCCTATGTTATAGAAAAGGCAAAGTAACATATATTCTACGTATAGAGAGAGCACTAATTACAATACCTATAGTGCAGTTGTCTAATCTCTATTAAGAAAGGCCATTGTACCTTAAAACCAGTCAATTTGAGTTAACGAAATAATCAAATATAACTAAACGTAAAAGTTTTTAATCATCGAACCAAATTGTCCATTTCTTCTTCTTCGTCGTGACACTCTTGTCAGAGCGGTCGTGGTCGCCATGAAGTATTATGTTATGGCGCAGATGTTATTCGCCTCACGAGCCTTCGACATATGTCCCTGTTAGTGGTGAGCCTGGTGCATTCATGCAAAGGACCGCCAACAGTTGTTTTTATTTGGTCGGTCCAGCGCATGGGCGTCCTTCCACGTGGTCTAATGCCATTCTCCTTGCCTTGAATAACAAGGCGATCTATGGAGTCATTTCCTTGAGGGAGACGTGTCCAAAAAATGTTAGTATGCGCTTTCGAACCAGCGCCGAAAGACGCTGTTTGATGCCAAGTTCTTGAAGAATGGATACATTGGTGTGAATTCGGTCCATTTACCGTATATATTTTTATCGATCTCGGAAGATATTTTGATTAAATCAATCATTTTCTCAAATCCATTTAAGTCCTCGTGTTTAAATTTATTTATTATATTCGATTAATTTTACTTTTAATTAAATATTATTAATTATATGGAACCTAAATTATATATATTTCCATATTTTTTATTTATTTATAATACATTAAAGCTTTTAATAAATACAAATAAAAATTAAAAATAGTAACTGTACAATACGTGACCGCGTGGAATGGTAGCAAGAATGCTAGCAGCATTTAAATAAATATATATTATATTTATATAAATAAATTTATTATAGTTACATTATTTCCATAAATGGAAAGTGTTTATATTCTTTGATATATGCAGTATACCTTTTAATGCTCTGCAACTGCAATAAATGATTTTTCAAATATCATTCGTGGAATAAAGTAACTCTTAATTGTTTTATAGATTTTTTTAATAAAAATGTAGTAGGACTGACAAATAACCCACCTCGGATAAGTGCCCATAAATATTAAGTACGAAATATAACACTCACCCATGTTCCACAAGCCAACTAAGGTGTTATGTCCCCTGTGCCTGTTGTTACGCTGTGTTACGGAACACTACAATATTTTTGGCTTACACTAAACCCTACCACAATTATCTAACAAACTTAACTTCAATTGGATGTCAATCTTAATAGTAAACATATTATGCAATTTACATTGACGTAGGTCCGAGGGCATTAATAAGCCGGCAAGCTAATGCAACGAAGAAATAAATATTATATAAAGACTCGTAAAATCATATGTAAATAAATTAATAACGCTATGTATTAATTATAATCCATCTGTATATTTGAGCTTCAAAATTGTTTTTAAATTAATTCGTATAAAGTATTTCAAATGCTATGTGATGATGGTGTTACCGGCTTACAAATGGAAAAGTATTCTAATGTTTCAATAAGTTTAATCATATTTTATTGGAGGAAAAATAATGAACTGAATGAAAATATATTCTTATGTATATAACCTTATTGGTATAACCCTTTTTTACGCTGGAAAACCACGGTTCACCCATGGAAACAGTGTATGTAGAGCTCGCCGGTGTCCTATCGGAAAACCCACAAAAAAACCAGCGGTACCCTTTCCGTCGTAACGAGAAACGTCACGGGATCGCTTGCGCATGCTACGGTGACACTAACGTTTTTAATACGACCCGGAATTAGAAACGCAGAATCTCAGGATTTTTAGCCTTATAAACACAGTCAGCAGACGAACGAGGCAGTTATTTTAGATAAAAAAAATCTTAAGAAATTTAAATAAAAAACATGAGAGAACCGGTACTACATTTTAGACAAGAAAGAAAATACTATGATTTAAAATAAATTGAAGATATCAGATTATAGCGCAGTACAAATTCCTAGCAACTCGCGTTTTATAAAAAATAAATTTGATAGAAGCATTTCTCACAACTAATTGAGAGAAAATCTTTTTTCTCAAAATATTATGATATTGCAAGTTCGATTAGTAGAATATTCAGTGGGTTTATTTCTGCTTATTGCATGCTATTGATATTGCCTTCTTCATAACAAGTTATTGGAAATTCATCTATTCTCAGCAGATATCATTTTACCGTTATACACCAAACAAAATAGTATTATACAAGGTTGGACCTTTGGTTATGATTTACATGCTGTAGTCGCGGCAATACAAGTTTGAAAATTGACGTTACAGTACCAAAGTTCTGTTTTTTTACAAAATTACTCTCTAAACTTGTGTTTCCTGGCTTTGTGGAGACACATCTAGCACCTGTACTAAGTATTATAAACTTATAAGGCGCAACGGCCTTACTTTGTTTGCGCTACAATAGAAATTAATTAAAAAAACACCGTATGTGGATATAACTATCGCCTCTCTATAGTTTACTTCTTTTATTCCAACAATTTCTCTCAAATGCAACCTTATTTCTTAGACAGAAATAAGTGAAGGCGTAAATTCTTTACATTAATTTAAAGCCTTCAAGTAAATCGCAGTAAGAGTTGTTTAATAGAAAAATATTATTTTATTCTTGAGACTAATATATTTAATGTAATTAAATATGCCACGCATAGATTAAAATGCTCACATATATTAAAAAAGAAAAAAAAGTTTGACACATTGCCATTAATAAAAAATAAACGTAACGTATTTAACTTGACAAAATAAAAATAAAAAACTTTGATTACAATTCTTATAAATGTCTATTTAGCTATTAAGACAAGTCTTCATTGAGCTAAGTATAATTTTTATACGATTTTAATATATTTTGTTCATTTTTGTTTGACAAACAGATATTATTGCACAATATTTAATTATCTACATAATTAATCGTTGTTTTAATAAAAATCCTTATAAACATTTATTTATTATAAAAGAAATCTTACAAGTGACATAACGTCAACAACGATTTATTAATTTCAAATTAATATAATTAATAAATATATATATTTATTAATTTGAAATTAATAAATCGTTATTAATAAAATATAATAGCTCAAAGAATAACTAACATAATACCAAAATCGTACGTTATTTTTATAATTGAAGATAAGTTATTTAGAGTTCATAACCTTTCAGATTGGCATATGCGACCTCTAATAATTTGTTTTCTACATTAAAAAACACAACATCGATGTATAAAATTATAATCAACTAAATAAAAATGAAATAATATAATTGATTTACAAAAATATATTTCTATATTTTCAAATAGTCTAATCATTTTAACCGCACGCACATATTTATAAATAACAAAAACATCATAAAAAACAATAATAATAAAAAAATAAAACTAACTACAAAACATTACCACCTACCCACTTTTTATTATATTTTCCGAAGTTCAGACTGCTTGCTGCCTTTCAACTTTAAAAAGAAACTCCAGGCGAAACTATTTTCAAAAAACTTATAACGTTCATTGTTATTCACAATTATACACTTTTAATTAATTCGAAATAGTCCAGTCCTAGAAGTTTTAACACTTCGAAACTACAACGCACGTTTCAACGCGAGCGCTAAGGCGGGCGGACGTGCAGACGCGTCGGGCGCTTGTACGGTAAAGCAAAGCAGGTCGTTCACGGTGCCGCTGACGTACGTCGCTGCCAACGTGCACTGACTGTGCCGTAGCCCGCGCTACTGTTCTGCAAACAAAGTAAGTTTGGCGCGTAGGCGGCAAAATACCAAGCCGTTTGACTGATCGCAAAAACTTTTATAAAAACACCTTTAACGTTACCGTTATTACACTATTTGAACGTCTTGGCTAATAGTCATGGGTTGGAAATTGTGCGTTTTCATGTTTGAGGAAAATGTAATCTTAGTAAGTTTCGTCGAGTGGGGAAGGCCGTGGTCTCATTGGTTAGATTGAAGCGCCCAAAGCCAATGGCGTTTGAAGGTGGAGTCGCAGTGGATCGCTACGAAATTCGTTAAGACAAATCGCCTCCCTTAGTCCAATCTTTTAAATCTTTTCTTAAAAACGGAGTCGGTCTTTGCAGAGACGATGGGGAAAAACGAATCTTATATGTATATTATATGCAGCAGTTTGTATAAAAATATAAATTTCGTAAGTGGATAAGTTATTTCGTGCTGACGTAACCGTAGACTATAGTCGAGTATTAAAAAATTGTTTCTATGTTTTCATATTGTATAACTGTAATTTACAACATTTTAGTGTTTGACTGAAGCTTTTGATAACTGTGATAAAAGCTAAATTTAAAACAAACGTGGAATATTTCTTTGCCGTATCGTTGGTTTTTACAATTACAGTCGACAACTTTTTGAGAACTAATTAAATTTACAAAGTCGTAGTTTAATCTTACGATTTCAAGGTTACGGTTCTGGAGATGGAGATTTAATCTAAAAAAAACAACCTCTGAAAGATCGTGCATTTTGAGACATGATACATACACACATCATAATTACGTATCACCAAAACTCGATTTATAATATTCAAAGTGAGTTCTTACATAATACAATTTCTTACATAATTGCACCCATGAAAACGACATAAGTCTGGCAACTAAGTTCTAACATTATTTGCATTTGCATTACGTGCATTTGCACTTTGAAGAAAATATATCAGAGGTAACATTTTAAGCTTATTAAGTACATCATCGTGTTTTATTTCATTTTTTATTTATATTTGGGAAGTCGTCTAACTCCAAAATAATTATAAGCTTAGCAATAAGCTAGTACAAGAAACTCGGAAGGATGGAACTACACGTTTAGGTAGGGAATCTACAGCTTGTCTAGCATCTTTGATACTTCAAGATTTATACATCGTTTTTAGCGCTGCCAACTACAGGGCATATGATGCTATGTACTTTGTACCTGAAGTACAAATGTCGTGTGACTTTGTAATCATTTAAATTTAAATATTTAGTTTTTTTATAAAATCGGTAGGCAAATGGGTCACCTGACAGTAAGTATTCAGCATCGCCCATAGACATTTTTGCTGTAAGAAATATTAACTGTTCCTTACACCACCAATTCGCCACCTACCTTGGTAACTAATTTTATGTCCCACTTGCTTGTAGTTACGTTGGCTCATTCGCACTCCAAACCGGAACACAACAATACTGAGTATTGCTGGTTGGCGGAAGAATATTTGATGAGGGGATGGTACCCAGATGGGCTTGCACGAAGCCCTAGCAGTAAGAGATAAGGCTATAATAAATAAATAAAACATTTGCTTAGAAATATATTTCCAATAAACTGCCAATCTGAGTCCTCAGGAAAAAAAAAAACGCAAACCAAAGTCAAAGGAGCAGACATTGTGGGCTGTTAAATAGACAAACAAAGAATAATATTCCCGTCTCTACTTTTCTCAATACATTATGCTCAGACATCGTGATTTAATTATTAGATAAATAAATACGTGTTTATTGTTGTGGATCATATAACTTTTATTATATAAGTGGTGCCACGCACGCCGAAGTACTTATACATAATTATAGCTATCAGCTAATTCTGTAAGAATTATGTAATTTTATTCTTTATAAAAATCGAATTACAGTTTTTGTTTTATATTCCATTCATATTTTCCCGCTTCATTGCTTTAGAAGTCTAGAAATTAGCGTGAGTTGAGCAACGCGTGTCATTTTCGGATAGTAGTTAACTTATTTTTAAGATGCGAATTTCTCGTTATCAATCTAAATGAATGTTTATTTATTTAGTTTACTAACAATCAATTACTCTAAACCATAAATATAACAAAACTTAGTTCAATATTAAAATAGCTAAATGATTAATAATTTGTAAACACATCACGCTAAAACATAAATGACAAAAAGAAAAATAATAATAATAAATTATAACAACAACAAAAAAATGTGTTAATAAATAATAAAATAAAATTCTATTTACCCTCAGATTATATAAGAAGAATGATATTGTTGAGAACTTCTACGTGAAGGTCGCAAGAATTACACGATTTGCTAAACTTTTACAAAACCTATTTTATGAACATATTACTATTGAGGGAATTATATAAGGTATACGTGGAATTCGCACAAAGCACAATTTGACGCAAAGGAGGAGAAAGAGGTGTTATGGATTTTTTTTTCAGCCTTTTGCCGTCCACTGCTGGACGAAAGCCTCTCCCATAGAACGCCAACCATCCCGATCTTGGACAGTCCGTATCCATCCCGTACTTGCCACCTTTTTTAAATCGTCGGTCCATCTTGTCACAGGGCGTCCTACACTACGTTTGCCTAAGCGTGGTCTCCACTCTAACACGTGTCGGCTCCATCGGTGTTATGGATATACGTAGATAATTGACTCGTATCTTTAAACTGCTCAGCAGAACAAACAATTTCACCATTTAACAATTTATATAAAGTTTCCTACAATTTTCTAATACCATTTTGAAGTATAATAAAATTTTACTGTATCAAAAATTATTAATTATCAATGTTACATTGCCGTAGTCGTATAATATATTGCTCGCTTTAACTTGCTCGTTCTGACCACTAGCTTCAAACTAGCACTAGCAAGTAAAATCATCGGATTTTGCCTTCAAGATCATTAACAAATTGACTTATGATGTTACCATAAGCCACATGAATCTTAGTCCCTTCGAACCGTGGGTGCACCTGGTTAATAAAATATATTAATATCAACATATTTTTGCCAAATAACGCTTTACAATTTTGACAATTTTCATTATTATATATATTTCATATATCATGTTTTAAACTTGCAAGATCAATTAACTAAATATCAGATTATATAATATTGTGTGGACAAAATTAATTTGATCATATGATCATACTTATTATATTACTACGACGAATGAACTTGGTGTTGTGTCAATGTCATCATTTCTTTATAAGTAATATTATCGTATATGTATGTACACATACATACAAATCATACATTACCTTATGTGATTTATGTAATTACCTTAGTTAAACAGTTTGAGAATTTAATGCCATTGACCTCTGTATCTTTTAATACTGATGTTACACTTCTGTTGACGTTTGCATATAGATTTAGGTTCAATTACCTATAAAGGATTTAATTATAAAGTGAAACACTTAAATAAAGGGTTATTAGAAAAAAAATAGTAAAATATGTTTTTTTAATAAATTTAATATATTTTTTTCACGTTCCGTTCACACACACAAACACACACGGAGAAGTATGCAATGCATATTTAATTGCTCGAAAAATTTGGAGGAGGTTACGTTCCGTTCGTGTTGACAGTATTATCGAGTAAGTTAGATTTTTCTAGGGCTGGGCCCGCGTCTTTGCGATCGAAATTCCTGTTAAAAGGGGATGAAAAAATATGTTAATGATGTCATATTTTAACTGTGATATATAATATAATAATTATAAAAATAATAATTTAGTTATTTCAATTTGTACTTTTTAGATGTTTTAAAGTTTAGCCCGAACACACAGAATTACAGACAAAAATAAAAATTATTGTTTTGGTTTTGTTAACTATAATAACTTTAGAAGAGGCAGTTATTTTAAAATCACAGATAAATAAAATTAAAAGTGTCTACTTCAATTTTATTTATTTATATACATGTATACGCCGATTATATAACCGAGATGGCCTAGTGGTTAGAACGCATGCATCTTAACCGATGATCGTGGGTTCGAACCCGGGCAAGCACCACTGAATTTTCATGTGTTTAATTTGTTTTTATAATTCATCTCGTGCTTGACGGTGAAAGAAAACATCGTGAGGAAACCTGCATGTCTCTAATTTCATTAAAATTATGCCACATGTGTATTCTACCAACCCGCATAGGAGCAGCGTGGTAGAATAAGTTCCAAACCCTCTCCTCAAAAGGAAGAGGAGGCCTTAGCCCAACAGTGGGACATTAACAGGCTGTTACTGAAATGTATGTATACGCACCACGCCCACTTAGAAAGAGAATAGAGCGCGACGGCAAAGAAACAACCATGTCGGCCTAAGAGCGTCATGTCGTTTGCCATCACGCCCTACCAATCGTTCCCCTAATTCGCACAAATTTCTCTCTATTAGTGTCTATTTGTTTAGTAACGTAATAAGTAAGCACTAACAGCCACCACTTCTAAAGGAAATAAGCTGTTATTAAAACTAATTATGTTCATATCTTACAAAAAATAAACTTTATTATTTATTTATTTTCATTATAATTGCGTAAGTAAAGTGAAAGTTCGCAGAATCGGATCGCTTTCAATTTTCTTCGAAGTGTTATAAACATATCCATTTTTTAATGTTTAGGTAGGCCGACGAGCATATGGGCCACTTGATGGTAAGTGATCACCAACGCCCATAGACATTGGCCTTGTAAGAAAAGTTAACCATCGCTTACACCGCCAACGTACCGCCAACCTTAGGAATTAAGATGTTATGTCTCTTCCGCCTGTTTTTACACTGGCTCACTCACCCTTCAAACCGGAACACAATAATAACAAGTACTGCGGTTTTGTGGTAGAATATCTGATCTGGTGAGTGGTACCAACCCAGAGGAGTTTGCACAAAGCCTTACCACCAGTAAAGACACAAATATTATACTCGTCGTAACTAATTAACGATCCCATAAATTAAAAAAGCGCCTTAATCTATTTCGTGCTTACAATTTTATTTAAAATACTTTTGCATTATTTAAACGAAGGGGTCGACTTACTGACATTTCGTTCTACCATGACAAGAGGGTTAATTATAAGGAAAATTGATCCTATTTATCAACACCCTGCACCCCCTGTGTATCACGCCTAAGGTACCAATTAAGCTAAGTAAGTATCACAACCGGCCACGACGAAACTCTAGACATTTCTTCAGCAAGTTAGCGTTACCAGTCACATGTTTTACGTAACATTTATATAATTTTTTTTCTTTAACATTCGACGCTTAATTATTTAATATAAATTCTTACCCTTGTAGAAAAAAAACAAAGGCGTAATAGGGA
The DNA here is from genome assembly GCA_905147175.2 of Nymphalis urticae. NCBI lineage: Eukaryota > Metazoa > Arthropoda > Insecta > Lepidoptera > Nymphalidae > Nymphalis > Nymphalis urticae. Next base: position 15,586,680 of record LR989982.1, on the reverse strand, counting down.
ATAGTCCGTAAGTTACATAACGAAACGAACGGATTTTTTTTTTTTATAAAAGCATTCTACATGGAAAAGTGTATTATGTACGAACACGTGCAGACTTCCATGGTGATCGATCAAACGTATCGAAGTCTATTAGTCGCACACATATGTACACACATTTTTGTATACGAGATAATTAATATTCGTAATATAAAACAAAGCTATTAATTATCTACTTTATTTTAATGTAACTGTTATTGAAGAATTGTAATCGATGTTCAATGAAATAACATAAAAAATTAATACGAACAAATAAAAACGCGGTAAAAGCCCGGGGGGTATAAGCTAGTAAAATCATATACAGCTTAAGAGCATCAAAATTGCAGATTTCACCCGTGCATCCCTTACACGCCCCTCTCCCCGCGCGATTGCATTTCTATTCTTTTTCTTTACAATAACCGAAGTATTGTTGTTAAGAAAAAATTTCGCATTGCAAATGTTTTACTAATTATTTATTCTAATGAATATGGTATAGTTTTTGTAACTATCTTATAATCCTTCTATATATCTATATTCTTCTCTCCTTCCTATTCTCTTGTAATCCTTTCGTCTCACCTGCGCCGCAATGACTTGTTTAAGAAACAAATATGTTTTTAATATGAATTAAATGCGACGGGAGATACACTTTATAATTATAATTAATTATCCAGTTGTTGTCGCAATAACCTGTAGTATTAAGAGAATAAATCAGAATAATGTAAAGATTAGATGACGTTTCGTGATCTTTTCTATCAAGATTTTTTATCAGATGTTTTTGATCAGACATAACCCGTGAAAATATTATGTAGCTTACATATAATATTTTATTTTTCATTTTGAATTGGTATTTATCTATTAACATACAAAAAAAGATTATCAATTATGCTTAATTAACCCTCTCTTAAATAGTATGTGCACTTTTATGTTAAAATTTAAACCTGGTTATCATCTACTATAATAATTATTATAGCTGCAAATAAATTTATTACTCTTTTTTAAATAGAATGAGAAAATATACCTTCTGTCTCTGTCTGTCATGCTTTTACAGCTAAACCATTGAACTGATGTTGATGAAATTTTTTATGAAGTAAACTTAAGCCGCAAAGAAGAACAAAGACTACTTTTGTTTAATACCAGAATCAAACACGAGTGCGTAGCCGCGGACGATAATTAGTATCTTAATAAAGTAGAATTCTGATACATTCGAAATTATATATTAAATTCAATTATTATATTAATATATTTATTATATCCCGTGAAAATATTCAATTATATTTACTCCTTTACGATGAAAAGCTTCAAAGTGACCGATAATCCCAAAATATGAACTGTGACTATTTTAAAATTAAAGTACAAATCATAACATTAAAGAGAGAAATATATGTTTTCTAGAATATTCGGTTTCGAAGAGAAATTATCATGTAATTATTGTAGGTTATCAACACCAATTGAGTGTAAATAAAAAAAACAGATTAAAAACATTTCCTCAACCTTGAATCTGATCGTAACGCCATCTATCGGATTGAATGCAAGTCCAATAAACACAAAATTTCAAATTAAAATTCAGCCACATATGAGGTAACCGATTAATTGCGACAACTCCAATAGGTAAGTTGGTTAGGAGTATATCCTACTGATTCAAGATAATGCTGCAGCGTCAGGTCAGGGTAACCATGTAATATTAGTCACAGAATATTAACTTTTAAATCGATTAGACATCACAGAATAAAATAGAATCTGCTCACATCCCTTCAACAACTAGAAAATTTCTGATGATCTTCAAACAGCTGAACAGATTTGATTTAATCATAACTAAGAACAGTAAGATTAAGTCAAACATAATAGAAATAAATCATTCGTTTAAGAGCTACGATGCCACAGACACACACTGATACATGCATTAAACATCGCCTTTTTTGCGTCAGGGGTAAAAAATTCAATACAATAGAATAAAATAGAAACAGTAGGACATTTAGAAAGAAAAGTATTTTATAACTCTATATTTGTAATCAGGATGTCTTGCTCAATAATTATAATTAAGAAATCGCTATTAAGCTATAAGACCGAATATTTAATCATATGTATAGTAATAACCGAATTTAAAGGAATTACTAATATTCCTATTACCCCTCCAATTAGCTTCTAATTAAATCTAAAAGCGTGGGGACGATAACAACCCAGTCAGGATTCATATCGATATGCGTCGCAATATTGTAAAACAAGTATTTATAAATATAATAAAAACATACCTTTATGTTTAATACTTGATCATTTATTTTGTAGGCAGGCGCCATTAACCCTCATTTTATTTCCTAAAAAGTTCAAATTAGCCGTAAGACAAATATTTAGTTGATACCTGCTAACCAATGTTATATTTTTTAAACTCGTTCAAAAGATTGAACGTTGAGCTAGAAAGATAAATTTGAGATATAAATAGATACATTATTATACTTAAAACAAACTAATGTTTAAAATAATAACAAGAGCACGCTCTTATATTTTCATTCAAATAATTAATCCCATACTTAAGTCCGCACGATTTCTTCCAAATAATAAAAATTATCCCCAGTACCCCAATATCCGAACATCCTATCTATCTGTGTAAAATTCTCTTTATTGAGAATAAATAAGGATCCAACGCAAATCGCAAAAAAGGGGAATCCTCGATTGCGATCATTTTTTTATATAAAATAATTATTTCATAATTTTCATATATTATAAATACTATCATTAAGTTGCCTACCCTGCAAAGTTTTATATGTTGCTTATGTTGGTCATAATTATTGATTTGACAGGTATAATAAGTGTTGCCAGTTTCGTACTTTTTACCTGAATTTATAGTATTCATAGAATTGAAGTATGTATATATATATTTTTTCATTTAATTATTTTCCTTTTTGAGTTTCTTGATATTAGACAAAAACTAAAAAAAATATTTTTTAAAAGATTACTCAACTGTTTTAACTACTTAAGATGTATAAAATTGGAAGGTTAAAGAAAAGAATCTCTTAGTTTCACTACTAAACTTTCAATAACCTACACTGCGGATAGATAAAACCAATTTGTATGGTTATGAAAAACGTTTAAAGATGCAGGCATACCTTAGGGTCCCTCTGTTGAAGATATGAGGCAATGAAAATGCACTGCATGCTGTCCGAGCATAACCATCGAAACTTTTCCGCTTCATAGAGCGTCTAGTTACCCATCTGAGAATTCATAGCTCTTTAGGGTCTGTAAAAAAAGAGCTGTAATAATATATTGCGCAGTTCTTCAAGATTTTCTCAATGGCTACAATGATTTTGCTTACATCCTTGTGCTCTGATGAACTTAGATATAGATAAAAAAATCCACACAACTATTTCTCTCAATGAAATGCACTACCTGAAAATATCTAAGTTTAGGTACACATATTCAATAGTCTTTATAGTCCATACCCATAAAACCATGCAGCGTCGAAAGATACCCAACCTCACAAACTACTTTGAGGCAAATAGGGTGGCCCCGATGCAAAGATAGGTCCTATCCTAAGGAAGAAGCAAATGGCAGGAGCCGATGACTCTAAGCAGCTCTGAATGCTAGACCGTGTGATAAGAGATGAAACTGCAAGAATTTTTTGTAAGACGTAGAGCTATGGAAAGTCCATTATAAAGAATGGTACTAAAGACCTATAAATATATGTTGAGCTAGTGGCAATCTCTAGCATTGCGAAACATTTTCTTTGGGTTATCCTGCTCTTAGTAAATTCTTCAACAGAAGCTTGCTTTGAAGTTTACTATGCTAGATGAATGAATACCTTACTAAAGCATACACTGATGCCTGTGTTTGAACTTGATGAAGTCCAACTCTATTGCTAGTGGTCCATGATGGCAAACAATTTTGGTGACGAACTTGGTAAAACAGATAGTAAAGAATTTCACTAATCCTTACGACAAAAACCTAACGAGGGCTGTGACAGAAAAAAATAAAGAATCTCGACCTCATGGCTCACGAGGCTTTTGCTATGTTGCATATCTACTAAAACTCAACTAATTATACCTGAAGATAGCTGAATATTTTGGTAGTTTGCTTGCAGACAAGATGCTGATTTATTCGGCTAGAATAGTCCGTCAGGTTTCCTGTGCACGTAGTAATTTTGTAATTCTTTAGTTTGTATGTGAGCGTGAAAAATCGGGTAATTGAATTAAGCATACTTATTGTAGAGATTTATAAATTAATATAAGCAACTGTCTTAATTCATACTTCCACAAAATTAGTTTGAAAAAAGAAATTGTAACACTGAATAGAAAAATCGTTTTATTTATGCACATTAAAAATATATTAACAAGATATTTAGAATTTTTCTCTTAAAATATAATTATTTTTATTTTTAAATTATTAACTAAGGGTAATGTTTTATTTCATTTTGCTTAAGGGAATTTGTTACCACTACCTGGCAAGAACAAAATTTTATTATATCGAGTTAACAACTCAATTTGCATTTCGCAGTTTCGCACAGTGGAATCTGGATTGCAGTTGTGACTGCTCAAATCTGTGAGTGAAGTCATATCTCTTAACTTGTTGTTTTTGCAAATGTGTTAATTAATTTAAAAATAAAACTTGGAAAGCACTTAAATATTCTCTATTTCTTTTTAAGGCCTCTAATGTTGTTCTTATTTCATTCAATAAAATTTTAAAAAAGTGATATTAAAGTTTTCTCATTGGAATTTGGATTTATTAAGGTAATAGATTTATTAATTATAGTATGTTATAATTCCAAAGTACATATTTTTGTTAATAAAAACAGCAAGCGAAAGAAGGACTGCAACAAAATCTGCAACAATTGTTTTTTTTTACTTTTCGCTCTAAACAAGTATTAGCTTTCGGCGAAGGTAATTCTCAGAAATTTATTTTTGAATTGTTGAACTGCTACCACGTGATTTTTCTTTTTTGCAGACTGGCAGTGTATACTGTAAACATATTTCTAATAAAAAAAGTTTTAGTAAATAGTTTATACTATTAGTATATAGTATAAGTTTTAGTATATAGAAACTTGATTTAAGTCATTATAAAAGCAACTCAAACAATAGCTTCATAAAATTGGCCTGAATAGAATCATACTTTGTTTAATTATCACTAAAAAAAAACTAGTAATAATTGTTGTTAGGCAAGTTGTTCAAAGTTTATGGGTTAACATTGACAAGGCTAAAATAATCTTAGAGACGATGGCGAATTGTTTATCTTGTCAAATTTCATGTATAACTAGTATGTCCTTGGTATTATAATAGAATAAAATGGAATCATTTATTTCAGAGCTAAAGCTGTAACCGAACATGAAGGTTAATAATAAACTATTGCCTATAAAAGGGCACTTTTTCCTGTTTAATGCAGGTAAATATATGTTTTTTTTATTTTTTAATACTGTACATATGTTTATTTACATAATATAATCATCAGACTATAATTTAGCATCAGTGGACAGTCTTAATTCTAAATTCCATTACACATGGGAAGCAGCCAACATTTAACTAAGGTATTCATTGTTAGGATTAAAAAATATTAGCTGGTATGGTGACTACCAGTTATATAAGAATAGAAATTGGAAATTGATTAATTTAACATTGTACCATAGTGCCATGTATGAGCTGATGCTGCTCGGCTCTTGTTGTGTTATTTTCTTTTTAACAGCTCTTTCAAATCTCATACTGTACAAGTTCTTATACAAAAAAAAGAGATTATAAATTAGGATCTTGTAAATCATAATGTTATTGCTGAAGCTAAAGTATCATGAAATTTGTGTTAATACGCTGAATTAAAAAATTGATAGGAATTGCTAGCGATTGTGTTATAACTATATAACAAATTTTATAATGTCCTTAATTGGTATATTTAAATATATAATCAACAATATAGACAAATTGCAAAAGAGCACAGATATAGCACGAACAAGCTGACAAGGCTTACAGGTGTCAAGAATAAGAATAAATATTAATATTTTGTTGTTGTAAATAAAAAAAAAAAAAAGATTATATTGCATTAAATTTGATTTTTTAAATATATAGATCATGTCTAATGTTTTCAAAAACTTAGAGCTAGCATTATTACTGACTAAGGCGAAGTCGCAAACTTTTAATTAGCTTTTCCTTACAAATATTATGAATGCGAAAGTGGATTCATTTGTTATGCTTTCACATCTTAATTATTATCGAAATACTATCATGGTGAAATTTTGCATACCACATACTTAGGATTTGGGAAATGGAAGGCACCTAACGGCACGAAGGCATGGGTGTTACCGGGGGAAACTAGTTTTTTATATTTAGCTTAGCGAAAACAAATCATTGTTTAAGGTTCTTTAATACAAACCCATCTATCTATATTGGTTTAATTAATATTTATTTTCTTATGTATAAACAATGAAAATTTATATAAATTTTCATTTCAAAGTATGTATTAATTAATGATTAGTTTATCAACTTGATTTTTTTATCAGACAAAACTAAAAATGTGATTGATAACAATATCTTGTTTATCATTGGGTCGAAAACTGCTCTACTTACTATAATTAGGTCATCCAGCTAGGTCCCGAAGAGACCTTTTGATAAGGATTGATTGATAATCGTTTGATCATTTTAATAAATATTAAACTTTTACAGGAACTGCTCCTCTTGTGCCATATTTGTCGACATATGCTCGACAGCTCGGCTTCACTTCTGCAACTGTTGGATTAATTTACACCGTCCTGCCAATATTCGGGCTCATCGCTAAACCACTGTTTGGAGTCATTGCGGACAGGTAATTATATTTTTTGTTAATTTATTTCAATGACATAGATATCAGCCATTCAGGAAGGTTAAGCCTACCTAAGGGTTTCAGGAATTGTGTGCGACATGGTGTTTATATTATTCCATCAATAACAATAACCCTGACTGATATTATAAATGCGAAAGTTTTGTTTGTTTGTTATGCTTTTACGTTTAACTACTCAACCGAAGCGACTTGCAAGCAAGTTGTCCAGGTTACAGGAAAGGACAAAGGGTTCCTAACACTTCTCTCACCTTTGTTCCTCCACTCCACTCGACGGAAACGAATAGTAACTGTCTTAAGGTTAAATCGGAGTATTGGAGGGAAGGAATAGAGAATGCATATGTTTTTGTGCACCATAAAATGTCGTTCGCTATTGGCTAGTCTCCCTTCAAAATGGCCGCCGTGGTCGAAATCAGTCAGGAGTACATCAAACTAAATGTTGTATGTATGTATATCTTAGACCATTAGGCTTATCTGCTTGGGTTTCGAAAAATATTAATCTTTCATTTAAATAAATGTAGTACGCTTGAAAAATAGTTACTATATTATTTGTTAAATACTAGCAGCTTGACTCGGATTGGTAAAGGTTTTGTTTAAAAAATAATAATCCTAAAAGTCGATCGCCACTTACCAGGTCTAATCTTAACCATTCAAGGACATACTTAAACAAACAAAAAAATCATCAGGCGATCAAATCGGTCGAGCCGTTCGAAGGTTCAGTGTCATATGTACACATGTACTGAATATTTATATATTATATTTATATATAAATATATATAGCTTATTGGCGTGCTATTGGAGAGGCTTATGTCCAGCAGTGGACGACAAAACGATGATGATAATGATGATATAAGGATTATCAAAATAATATTAAGACTGTAAATATATAACGCCATGAACTTTACATACTTTTTATTATTTAGCGATTCATCAAGCCACGCCTAGACTTTCCCAGAAAAAGCTAATAAAATCAATACTTGCAACGAGAGTACGTTAATGGGTGGGGCGATTCACGTGGAGCGGGATGCATGCATTTCATGTTTCAGATTTCATTTTAATTTGACTATGTTGTATCTCTGCATGCCTGAAACAAATTATTTTTATTTATATAATATCGGCATACCGAAATATGAGTTTCGATTTACGATTTGACAAAGAGTTACATGTAACTCTAATCTTTTCAATAACAACAAAATATCGAAAAAATAAGTATAACTATTAATTATAAGTATAATATACTTTTCTTTTTCATATAAAACAATACTATTATAATATTACAAATTTCGCATATTTTTTCATTTTTTTTTAATTTTTACGAAATTTGCACCGGTTACGGTAAATCTAGACACTGATTTTATTCTGTGGTTTGTATTTTCCTAAATAGAGTCAGTCGAAAATTTTATTTTTAATTAATATTTTTGATATTGCTTGAAAATAAAATCTATACTTTTTAGATTCGAAATAATATAGATTCGAAAGAAAATATTATAGATTCGAAAGTAACTGTGTCTGTCTGTCACGATTTCACGGCTAGAACACTGAACCGATTTTGATGAAATTTTGTACGAATCAAGCTTGAACTCCGAGGAAGGCCATAGTTATAAAAAAATAGTTTTTATAACTACGTGTCGGGGGAGGGGCTTCCGAAAAGAATATCTCCTCTCATACACAACACGCGGGCGAACCCTAGTAAATAGAGTGCCTAGAACATTCTGTAAATATATTTTCTTATTGTACGTGGGCTATCCTAATTAAGGGTCCATGGTAATGTGACAATTAAAATATTTTTTATTTATTTATTTGTTGTACCGTGTCGAATTACACGCCGGTGTAGAACAGTTTGTCCGGATACGTTTTCTTTTATCTTATTTCTGACATTACGTGTAAAAGCGTAAAACAGATTAAAATCTTAGATAAACGAATACACATTTTATATGTATGTAATTTTGTACAGAACTAGTGACAGTATGAAATGTGGTTTATACGAAATTTAAATTTTGTTTATTATGGCATTTAAGAAAAGAGTTAATAAATGCTTTACTTTTTTTTGAACTGAACTGTACAGTCGATTCCTGTCGCATTGGGTTCAGTATCGCTTCAAGGTCAATTTAATTACTATTGGACATCCTTAAGTTTTTATTTGAAGCGATTTTTAGTAGTGTGTAGCGTATTGAAGCGTAGGTTACATTTTAAGTTCTCGTTTGAAGCACATTCTGATAAATTACTCGGTGTAGGGCGTTGTACCTGTAGGTAGGCACCACCCACTCATCACAAACCCTACTGCCGAACAGGAAAATTTGAAGGTGAACTTAAAGGAGAGAGCCGGAGTAACTACCGGCATAAAAGACATAACATCTTAGGTCTCTAGTTGGTGGCACTTTGACTATGAAAGGAATGGTTAATATTTCTTACAGAGCCGATGTTTATCAGCTTTCCCGTCTGCCAACTTATTTTTATAAGCAATATATATTTTAAAGTTGGTCTTCTTCGATCATCCGATCTTCGAAATAAAATTTGTAATAAGTATACTTTATAATAATCTCACAATATGATTTTCTTTGCGTTTTTTTTTTAATTGTCTTCTGAAATGATTTAACGATATGTCGCTTTTTATACAGCGCGCCGCATTTCATTTACTATTTCATCTAGAACAATTTCAAACAATTAGAGAGAACATTGACTCGACTATGGCGAAGCTAAACCACGAAAATGCTATAGATTTTGTGCCGTATGCACATAGGCATTAACGTTTCGACTTGTAACATATCTGTTTGATTAATCTTTGTTCACGAAAGCTAAACATATTATAAATTAATATTAGTTAGTGTATCACTTAGAAGCCGAGATGGCCCAGTGGTAAGAACGCGTGAATCTTAACCGATGATCGTAGATTCAAACCGGGCAAGCACCACTGAATTTTCATGTGCTTAATTTGGGATAATAATTCATCTCGTGCTTTACGGTGAAGGAATACATCGTGAGGAAACCTGCATGTGTCTAATTTCACTGAAATTCTGCCACATGTGTAATCCACCAACCCGCACTGGAGCAGCATGGTGGAATAAGCTCCAAACCTTCTCCTCAAAAAAGGGAGAGGAGGCCTTTAGCCCAGCAGTGGGACATTCACAGGCTGTTACGGTACGGTTACGGTATCACTGTACTTCGGAATAAATGGTCGTCAACCAACTAGTTTATTGATTCCCATTCCCTGCAACAATTGGTGACCCCGACACTTCACAACAGACGACTTTCGCTTGACGACCATTTCTTCCGAAGTAGAGTGATACACTAACTAATATTAATATATAATATGTTTTATTTCAAACGCTATACTCAGCTATTTATGTACCTATGTACATATCATATATATGAGGATATATCCATCTGTTCTCATATATCGTCTAAATATCACACACGTAATTTGACAAATGGCTTTAAGACGTCACGTTAAATTTAATATAGCACGCTGTAGACAACGTATTTTCCTCTAATAAAAAATATCGTGCCGTGTTGGAAATCAAATAAAAGTACTAAATCCGCATATTTCTAATATATAGCTCTCGCTTGTTGCTTCGCTTGCTGCTTCGCTTGCATGAATTCAATAATCGCGTAAAAATTATTGCGTTAAGATATTATTTTAGGATTCGCTAGCGAGCTGGCGATCATTTCGATGTATGATTTGTTCATGTCTCATATCGATAGCTACTAAAGATCAAATCAATACGAAACGATTGGGTCAGACGAATTGATTTTAATATTAAGGTCGCTGCCTTCTTGAGTCCAGGGCAGATTTGTAAAAATAGATATAAAATGATTTGTTCACGTCTGCCGCCGTGGCTGATGGTCAAAATCATTCTGGCAATGATGAAAATCCACAAGGCGTTTATGTCTTATTTAAAAAATATATTTTCCAAAGACGGCTCACTGAATTACTTTCAGGGTTTTAACTTAAATTTACTTTCAGGGTTCACCCTTTAACTCCTATTTTTTTGCAGCTCATAGACCTACATAGATATTAAATAATAGTTTCAATGTGTTTTTGTTTCAAATTCACATTCCCTAGTACTCTCTTATAAAATTTTGAAAACTTCACTCAAACGTCAATTTTCGGGAAAACAAGTCGAAATCATTAATGCTTATTGTAATTTTAATAATATTTAAACATTTTTACGAAATCAAAGAGCTATTGACAAAATTACGTCGATGTAAGTCATTATTATGCAAAAAACTTTTTTTTTAATACAAATGTTGGTGACTAATGTACATTCTAGTACTAGACCATTTTCCTGTATGTTCAGACGGAATATTCCTATTTTTTCACCGTTTGTATTTCGAATGTAATGTAATCTCATCGTCTGTTGTATCGGGATTAATGCTCGACTTACTAATACTTTGATATTAGGCGTTAAAAATATTTAAAAAAACACACAAAGATATTTCTCCCTGAAATCAATTTGCAAAATTATTTTTTTGTTTTACAACCATCCATATTTGGATGGGTGAAATTACTGTACACGAGTATTGATCGGAGCTTCGAAAAAACGTGGGCGATGTACAGTCATCTAATTAATAACGTGGGTGATCCTAGAGGGATGCAAATCTTAAAATAAGATATCATAATAATTTAATAATTCGTTACATGAGTAATTTTTTTTTTAAACTATTAAGGCGGAAGGGCTGTAATTATATGATGCTAACTATCGCCATTAAACCATGGCTCGAAGAAATATTTACCGTACAATACGTGATCAGTGAGTAGCACCTACCCAGGCGATTACAAACTTTTGTTCGATATTTAAATGCGCATACAGAATTCAGCCATTCGAAACCCATGTACCGTGTGTAGCGAGCACGAAGAGCCTGGGCTATCGAAAGATAGTTTAGCATCTATGGGTGGCCTCTTATATCGCTTTCTGTCGACTGTATCACGGCGAGTGCTCCGAGGAATTATTCTCCCTAATTCCTGCTTCCCCCTTCCTTCACAAGTCTACGCGTGCTGGCTCTCGATGTCACCGACTAATTGTGACATCAATTCGATCGCGCACAAAGAAATTTGGCAACTCCTTTCTTTGTCGCACTTCCAAAAAATGGAATTCTCTACCAGCACACGTGTTCCCCTCCTCTTACGACCCAGGTTCCTTCAAACGAGGCGTGAAGAGGCATCTTGCGGGCCGGCAAGGCGAGGGCGGCTAGTGCAGAATCTTCTTCCCGTCTGTACTGGCCGTCGTCGCGTTTGGACTCTACTACCACTTAACATCAGGTGGAGTAGAGTCATTTGCCCTCCCGGCAAATATAAAGAAAAAGACTATATTGCAAAAGGACGGCAAGTTTTTTGTCTTCATAATCGCATCCTATTGCGTACGATTAACTCAGGGTCTCTTTCTCGTTTTTGTACTACTCCTCACCGTTCCTGCTAGACTTAACCAGGTTCATCATTTTTGTTTTTTTTTCTGCCTGTCTCCCTTATTTTATTTTATTTATCGTTCGCTAAACTGGATACAACAAATTAGATAACGCTTTCACAAATAAAGGTATCTTTAACTCACTAGTATAGAACAACATGGTTATACTGTATAATTCGATGTTTCATTTCAAGCAATCAAGCAATATATATATCGACCAGGAAATAAAAATTATATAATAAACTATTCCAACCACAAGAGTATAGACAAATAAACAACTTCGAGTTGAAGCGATAAAATTGGTCGAGATCTTTAATAATCTATGATATTCACTATGGATTCGCGAGAAAATGCCGTTCATAATGTCCGCGAAGTTGTAATCGGTACGTTGTGAGTTAAATTAAAGCGGTTATAACTAGTTAGGTGGAATAGTATTTTGAATTAATAAAGAACTGTTTGTAGTGCAAATATTCCGTCATATATTTAGGTATTCGTCAGGAAATTGAATTCGTCACATCTAATAATAATTCCAAGACCCTTGCGATGAAAGCAGCTTTTTTTATTTAGAGGTGATTTGTTCTAGTTTCATCCAACTTCTGTTTAAGGTTTGATATAAAAAAAAAAACATTACATTACTGAAGAAATATCATATACATTTATTTATCCCATTGTATTACTGTATTATTCTAAAAAATATATATATTTTGATGAAATTTACTATGAAGCTTAAACCGAAGGAAATAGATTAGGACGAAAGGACATAGATTCTTTTTTGTACCTAACACCTGCCCTTAAGTGAATAACACACGGGTGAAGCCGCATAAAAACATTAAATTAAAAGATATGGTTTAGAGTACATAAAAGGATAAAAAAATAAAGAAAATTTGTAAAGACAATGAAATCATTAATTTCTTAACTTACGTCTAAAACTATTCAATTTAAAGTGAAATAAAATAATATTAATAAAACTATAAATTAATAAAGACAACTGCTATACTAATAAATTATTCGATATTAACATTGATTATCTATAGCCGTCCACATTGCAGTTTTTTATTCATCAATTTGATAAAATTCTATACACTTTAAAGTAAGTTCAATTCTTTGACTGTTAAATGATAATATTTAACGTTGTTTTAGATAACGCTTATAACTTCAAGGCTAAACTAAATCTTCATTCGTTCGAAATGTCTTTTTCTCATGAATTAATTAACAAATGTATTATTATAATAATAAAAATATCCTGGAACAATATCCACAAACGGCCATCTGAACCCAAACTAAGCAGAGCTTGTAATATGGAAACTAGACAACTAATATATACTACACATACTACCTTTCTTTTGTAAATACTATATTTATATATGTATATATAGATAATTACACCCACACTCAAAACAAACACACATGTTCGTGCACACAAATGTCTGTCCTGGGTGGGAATCGAACCCACAACCTTCAGCGTGAAAAGCAAGTATCTACCAACCACGGCAACCGGCCCGTCATTATACATTGCTGTTAAATAGTAGATGGTACCTCACTTACGTTTGCGCAACCATTTAACACCTCTTAATTTTAATTCACAATATTCTTATATATATCTTATATATATGTAAATGCAACGATGATAAAATAGCCACGAAATCTAATCGAGATATTGTAACATTGATAAAATTATCACCTGCTGTTATAACAATCCCAAAGCTTACCGAACACTGTGTTTAAAACCATCCTCTGAAGATTAAGATAATTGTTGATAACGCAAAACGGTCGCTAACTATTAAGCAATATAATTGTATTACGATACTTGTTATTTGATTGCGGTGTTTAAGATAAAGGATAACGTTGTATTGACGTCAGAAGATTGTCAGGTTAATATTTCATACATATATTATTCAGATTTTGACTACGTTCTGACGTAACGACAAGGTTGACCTTTATCTCAGGGAGAGGAACTATTTCCACGAGATGAAGGTTAAAGGTCGCGCGGTCAATACTTGTGTATAATGTATGAACAATGAAGAAAGGATATTATTATTTGTCTTGTAATCTTATAATATATTTTATTTTGAATCTATCACAGACTAGATTATTTACATACGTCTAGAAGATTCTAGTAGCATATTCATACAAAATTTGCAAGTCCCGATATTTTGAGTTAAAATTGCGAATCTATCTGATAAAGGCTAATCGGTTTTTCTATAAAATAGTTTTCGGACGTTGCAGGAGGCTTCGAACCCGAAATTTGTATTCACCAACGAGATAGTTGTATCAATCGTATCAATTGCGTTTACATAATGATCTATGCTACCGTACTTGTATTACTGCCTCGTTGGTCTAGCGGCTAGATATAAGGCCGCCGATCCCGAGGTACTGTGTTCAAACCCCAGATCAGGCTAATAAAACGTTATTAGGGTTTTCTGACGAAAATTCTCAGTAGTAGCCTCTCCAGGCTACTATTCCTAGTACTACTACTACTCCTAGTAGTCTGGAAGTTAGAAGTGTGTACACTCCCACGCCCCGAGACGTAAAGTCGGTAGTCCTGCGCCTGAACTCTTACTGATCTTATCGGATTTGCCGTCTCATCGGTCTATGAGAGTGAGGAATAGAGAGAACATGTCATACGCAGTTGTCTAATCGTTCTTGAGTATATCATCGTCAATGATATTAATTAGTGATGATGTACGATTCTCATAATACATATATATTTAAAGACACACTTAAAAATTTAGCTCTTTATTAAAAAATATTAATTAAATTTAAAATTTCAGGTTTAAGATTCAAAAAACACTATTTATACTATTCCAAATAGTAACGATCCTGAGTTTCTCGGCCATTTATTTCATACCGGAGAATGCCTCTAAGGCATCAGTTGACCTGGACTGTGGCAATAGCGTTTCGACCCTTAGGAGCTGTTACCAAGACGCCTCATTGATAGACCAGTGTAAGGTGACCTCTCTGGGCAAGGACAATTCTACGGCTCTATGCAAAGTATGTACTGGCTCAAATACATTTTGGCAATGTCTTACATATTCATATATTGAAATGAAACTTCTTAGATCTCAATAAATTAACCTTTCAAGGTCATAATTAAGTCAAACGTTTCTATATGTAACGTTAATGAGAAGCCTGATGAAAGAAAGTTTTTATTCTGTCATAAGTACTAAATTGCAAAATATTTAATAAGATTTGTTTAATATATTAAATACGACATCTTCCCTAAGATATATTTGTTATGTGTAATAATTTACAAATTCTGAAATACAATTCCATCAACAGATGCAATGCGACATGAACTCCCCTGAGATGTGGCAGACGGTGTGCGAACATTGGCATATTCCTCGCTACTGTTACAACAATGTCAGGTCGATAAGATACAGCGCCAACATAAGCCAAATCAACGAGATCGATGATTGCGTGGACTTGTCTCCTGCCACTGTGAAGCTTGATGGTATATATTTTTTTGTTTGTTGTTGTTCGGACTTGGATAATTTTTAAATTTGGAACTTATCTCCGTGATAAGATATCTGTGTGTGTTTATGTATGTATGCTCGTTGTTTCGTCTTCATAGCGTGATTTTTTTTTAAGTAGGTAGGTAAGATGTTATGTACCTTGTGTAGTTACACTGGCTCACCCTTCAAACTGGAACAAAACAACGATAGGTATACCTATTTTGCGGTAAAATATCTGAAGAGTGGTTGGTACCTACCCCAAAGGGCTTGCATAAGGCACTACCATCAATAAAAATTACATTATCGACTTGTAATTTTAATGTATGTAATGTCTTACCGTCCCGCCTCTGAGAGTAGCTAATAAGTATGTGACTATTTATTATTATTCGTCTCAGGATACACGTACACACCGAAATGTCGAAACGGTTCGGGTTACGTCAATCTTAACGAGCCCTGCTTCATGGACTGCGAAGACGACAATCTGTCAAATCTCATCAACAACACCAAAGTGAATATGACTTGTGAAGACCAATTGCTGAACTTCCGTCTCTGCTCGTACGATATCAACGCCATGGTCAATGTAACGAGGGAAATTGAACCGATTGGTAATTGTGAGGTGTGTATAAATATGACGATCGGCCTTATGGCTTGTGAACATTGCAATCCCTATTTAGATTTGGGTACTGGCTTACTCCTTATTTTTTAATAGAGGTAGGCGGACTAGTTAATGGACCATCTGTTGGTAAGTAGTGACCATCACCCATAGACTTCAAACAGGAAAACGACAATATTATATTTATGTATTGCTGTTTGGCGATAGAATATGTGTTGAGTGGGTGGTACCGAACCAGATGTTGTTTCAAAAAGACCTACCAAGTTAATATATAATGTATATTCACAGATGACATGCGCCATAGACTCACCGTTGGTAATTATGGAGATTTGTGAAAGTTGGAATGCCGATAAAGCCGTGTCGTGTCAAGCCGACAGCGTGAACACTCTGCCGCCGGTGCTGAGCTTCGACGCTTCGTTGCTGTTACACAAGACGATAGCAGAACACAAATGCCTTTACATGGAGGTCGAACACGTACAACTAGCGGACGGTAAGTAGATTGTTTTAATTAAATATATAAATCGAAATTGAAAACGGTTCCCGTACAAGTAAGAATGCTAGAAGCAGTTTTTATGACGTCACAAGGTCACAAAATGGCTGTCATTAAATTTTAGTGATAAAAGTGATAAGTCACAAACTTACAATTTCGTAGAAATGATATTGAAAAATGAACGTCAAATTTTCAATTGTTTTTTTATGGCTTATGCGTAAATTTGAGATACAAATAATATGTTGTTTGACAGTGTTGTAATATAATAAAAATTAGATTTATATATAATTAAAAATATTAGAACAGATCATTTTATTTCGTCGGTTCATGTTATCAGTAAATGCATAAAAAGAAAATTAAACAAAGTATTAGATTATATAAACAAATTTTCATAACAATCGTAAAAATGTTTGCAAGGAGACAAAAATAATGTGTCTGACCCAGCTTTCTGTTCATCCAGCATGAACATGTATACTAACTCATGACAAACTCAAAATATGCACAAATATGTTATTCACATACTCTATTAATAATAAGAAAAAAAAAACAGTTTTTCTGTATTCAAAAAAACTAATCATTAAAATAAAATATAAACATTTTCTTCGGCTCTATAGAATTATAATCTTACTATTTATGCTAAAAAGGAGTTTTTATTCGTTTCTTACGCTTTCACGTCTCAATCGATCGTTGTGAAATTTTGCATACATGTTGTCCGGAGAACAGAAAACGACGTACCGTACCGTAACAAAGTAGATTTGAAACTTTGTTACTTTCAACAGCTTCAAAATTCATGATTTAAATAAAATTAATTAACGTAATAGTTCATATGTTCAATATAAAACGAGTGTGCAATATTGAATCAATACTTTCACGCATGCGCCGCAGTTTTACCGATAGTACTCAGGACGCCATCTATTGTACTTTTGCAGTACTAAGACAGAAACCTCTACCGAAGTGCTAACAATAACTGTAGAATCATGCAACTCAATACAAACGATACACAAATGCATGAATACAAATAATAACAAACACTAATTTATACACGCTTAAGTTTTTTTTTTAAATATAGAACATGAAGGCCAGACGAGCATATGGGCCCCCTGATGGATGGCCCCAACGCCCATAGATATTGGCTTTGTAAGAAATTTTAAACTTAATTTACATAGACAATGCGCCACCAACCTTGAGAACCAAGATGTTATGTCTTCTTCAACTGGAACACAACAATAAAAAGTACTGGTGTTTTGCGGTAGAATATCTGATGAGTGGGTGGTACCTACCCAGACGAGCTTGCACAAAACCCTTACTATTTATCTTAAATAATAACTTAATTAATTTAAACTATATTCAATAATTATAAAATCCCATGTCGAAGCCGAGACGGGTAACTAATATACATATAATAATGATAATAAAATAAAATTACCAAATGTATAATTCAGTTATATTTTCAGGTTCCATACATTACCCATACTGTGGATCAAAACCTGACTACGAGCCGAAATTAAACGAATTTCACTCCTTCTGTACGATAGAGTGCGATAATCACGTGGTATGTATTAATATTTAAAAGAATAACTGACTGAGTGACATCAATATACAGGGTTTTAGACTCAGTAGGTTAGAAATGAGGAAACATTTATGAATAAAGAGCTAGAGGAATTGGTATTAAGCGCTACTAACTGATAATTCTCTGAAAATATTTATGACCGTAGACCACTCATATTGATGTAATTTCATTTGAAGTAAATTATATAAGTTTGCTGTTAGGCTTATGATATATACATATATATAATATATAACATATTATAGTATTTTGTCCCGCCATTGTATACTAATGATAAAGAAAACTAATTTGTATTTTTTTTTCTTCAGGTTAATGAGTTATTAAGATCCAGCACAGAAAGTCATAAGAATGAAAATCCATATACTAGAACATTTTGGATGTTCTTTATTATGATGATCATCAGCTGGATTGGACAAGCCGTTGTGGTGACATTCGCTGATGCCATCTGTTTTAACTTACTCGGTAGGATCCTTTGAATCATTATTCATTCTTAAATGGTTTTAATATCAACCAACATAACTTATTTTTTAATTATATTAAAGTTGTGCAAAAAAACTTGGCAAAATTATTTTAGTTAAGCTCTTATAAGCATCAATGAGAGTTGTCCCCGAGGTTGTATTTATATATTTTTTTTGTTTATAAAGTTATCAAGAGATCATCAAGGGGATAGAATATAAAGGGAAACAGAAAGATAAAAATAAAATCTATTTCAGGTACAAAGGTGGCGTCGTATGGGAAACAAAGGCTTTGGGGCTCAGTGGGATGGGGTATATTTTCCCTATTGACCGGTACTCTCATAGACTTGTTCAGTGGAGGCCCATCGAAGGACTACACCGTGGCGTTCATACTGATGTTCATTTTTATGTTCGGCGACGTGGTCGTGTCCTGCTATACACGGGTATGATAACATTTATATCAATCACTACAACTAAAAATTATAAAACAAAGTTCTCCACAGCATTTGTCTATCTGATTGCGATAAAACCTTTTCTCCAATAGACGGAGTGATTCATGGGGTTTATGTGTTTAATTAATTACGGTTTTGTGAAAATTGTCTAAATTATGTCGATAAAAGTACCCCGTTTTCCCCGTAAACTAATAGTTGTATGTATTACAATAAAAACGTTTTTTATTGACCATTATTCCGCCCGTGCGGAGCCGGGGCGTGTAGCTAGAAACAATAAAAAATTGACAAGCGTGTGTGTTTTCTAATATTATATAGTTATTGATTTAAAAAAAAGCCTTAATGGCCCAGTGGTAAGAACGCGTGAATATTAAACGTTGATCGTGGGTTCAACCCCGGGCAAGCACCAGTGAATTTTCATGTGCTTAATTTGTTATTATAATTCATCTTGTGCTCGACGGTGAAGGAAAACATCTTGAGGAAACCTGCGATGTGTCGAATTTCTGCCACATGTGTATTCCACCAACTAGCATTGGAGCGGCGTGTTAGAATCAGCTCCAAATCTTCTCCTCAAAAAGGGAGAGGAGGCTTTAGCCTTTAGTAAGACATTTACAGGCTGTTACTGTTATTGATTTTGGTTTATTTTTAGGTTGACGTTACCAAAATGTCGATCAATATATTAGCCGACGTCGGAACTCTACTGACCTCGCTGCCGATGTTTGCGTTTCTGCTATGGACAATCGCTGTCGGCCTGTGCACTGGACTCTTGTGGCAATTCTTATTCTGGCATATTGAGGACGTTGCTGGCCAGTCTTGCGACGGCTCGAACTATGTGAAGACTTTACAAGGCTTAGTCAGTGCGATCCAGACCTTCGGCGGCGAAATACCTTTCCTGTTTCTATCCGGTAAGTGATTAATTTCATATGTAAATTAATACTTCTGCCCGAGGCTTCCCCAACAAGAGTATGGGGGGTGATGTTAGGGGTACCCTTTATTCTTATCCTATATCTCTATATACTTATCGATATACATTTCTGTACCCCTGACAACGTATATGTAAAATTTCATAATGATCGGTTGAGTTAATGAGAGTACGATCGTTAAAAAGTAACAAACTCACCTGACTGCTCATATATAAATCTATTTTATATATTATTTATTCATTTAAACTACAATTACAATACGCCCAATAATACATAGTTAAAAAAAAAGTATTTACGTAACTTGCAATAATATATTTTTAGTATGCTACATTTTTAAAGCGTTCTTATAATATTAAAAAAGCAAATTACAATTATTGAAAACAGATTATAAATTAAAAAAAAAAAAGACATGCATACATACTTTCTATACTTTATACATGTGTAATAAATACCTACTTACCTTACGAATATTAATTTTAGTTTATTCCCCAGGATATATCCTTAAAAAGATCGGCCACGTAAACATGATGACATTGGTCCTGTTCGCTTTCGGCTTCCGCTTCGTGCTGTACTCGTTCCTGACTAACGCTTGGTGGATCCTACCGATTGAAATGTTCCAAGGTATAACGTTCGGAATGTTCTACCCGACTATGACGTCATACGCCAACGTCGTCTCACCGGCTGGAACCGAAACTACCGTTCAGGTAATACGGTAATTCTAATTTTCAAGGTCATTCTTTTATGATGTTTAATTAATACATTACGAGTCCTAATTTTATTGTTGTCTAAACCTCTAAAACCACTTAATTTTTTCTTAAAAAGTTCCGAAATCAAATTCGCTGTAAAAATGGCGTTATTATTTTAATATATTTAAATCTCGCTGGTGTCAATACAATAGCAAAGTTGTTTTTTATGTTTTCCCTTGTGGTTAGAATAGGTTATATTTTGTTAAAGTTTTATGCTAATAAAAAAATATTTACTAATACTAACAGAAAAATAGTACCAGTGATTTTTTGCACAAGATAGTTATTTTTCTTAGTACCAAAGCTACATAGTGGATGGAATAAAGAAGGCGGTTCTCCTATAAATTTGTGAAATAAAATAGGCATTGTTGGAGTTTCCAATCCCTGTATAAAAATCCAACATGGCGAAACAATACAAACCTCCGAAACAGGAGACGCTTGTTGGCCATAAGTCGTTACTAAACGTTAGTCATATTATCTGAACATTCCAGGGTCTCGTCGGAGCTGTTTTCGAGGGCGTCGGCTCATCCCTCGGTAGCTTCATTGGAGGGATACTGTACGAGACCTACGGCGGCTGGCACACCTTCCGTTGGTTCGGATACGGAGCATTCGTGGCGTGCGCTATTCACGTCTTGGTCCAGTACTTGTTGAGGAACAAGCAACACCATGGTGGAATGACTCAAGGTAACGCATCTTTACAAAAGTAAATGTGTAATTATTATTATTTTTATAGTAAATGTACGAATTTAATGTTATTATTGAAACATTTAATGTTCCAATTAAGTATAATGTTTACCAGTATTAGATGTTAGATTATAACGAACAAAGGGTGCTTTAACTATTTTATAAAATGGTGCAACATTTCTACTATATTAATAAAGTAAAAATAAATTCGACATATTACTTTTTACTTTTTTAAAAAAAAAGTAATTATTCGCCTAAGATTACAATATGTATATAATTTACAAATTTTAATAAGATCATTCTTAAAATATCATTCCATAAGGATGTATGTACGTTTAATATTGTGATACAAAAACATTTCTTGAATATATCAATGGATGTTATAATATACTTCGCATAGCATGAATATGGTGACGTTTTGTAATTTGAAGTTCTTTGACAGAAAAAAAAATGTTTATTGAAAATTTACAATTATGAAATGATGGATTTTACCAGTAATATAGGGATGGATATAAATAGGATTGTATTACATATTCAAAATAAATTTTCCATGGAAACTCATTTTCCAGTCATAGAGATTTCAAAGATCGAACAATTCTATACAACTTACTAAACATTTAGTGTGTCAGACTTCTTCAAGCAACCATTCCATTTCACGAACTAAATAATAATAATAATATTTTATTTATTTCTTCACAAAAAGTTTACAAAGTAAAATATAACATTTAAATATCAGCTAAATAAAGACTGGTGCTTGTAATAGACAAACTGTATGAAATTTATAACGGTGCTGGTGAATTATCTTATTTATTTTTAACTATTTCAGAATAAAATATGAATGAAACGTCACCGTATCCATACTATTTGAAATGAATTATAGGCATCGTTTTTTTTACACTTGTAACACTATGGATAATATTTAAATTAATTAAGTTCGGTTGTATTGTGAAATTCTTGCCATGACTTAAAAATATTGCATCATTAATGTTAAGTATGTATTCGTGGCATATTTTCGCATAAAGATAGGGCGATATTAAAGAACAAAATATACTAAGTTTTTTTTTAAATATTTTTAGTATACTAGTTATACACACTACGTATTCAATTTTACAGTCTAATCTTAGAACAAGCTTAGTTCCTATAACTACAAAACATAAATTTTAATACTAGTTGTTTTATATAACTGACTCTGACAGAGCACTATTTGTTCTGTTATTGTTAAATATACGTACGTATATTAGAATTAAATGAAATGAAAACTGGCAGCACCATTTGAGATTACTTTATTTTTTTTTAAGTGACTTTTAAATTTCGAATATAAATTTAGGCACTAAGGATAGTTTGAAATCAAATACAATATTTGGCTGTGTTAAATTTTATACATTTTTTTTTGTTTTTAGATCAATCTAGTTTATTGTTTAAACCGTTTATAGTATTGACGTGAATATCATAATTATTACATGAAAATTTATTATGTAAGACATTTGCCAATTTAAGTTTTAATTATCAAATCCGGTTATAAACAGTTTGTAAACAGAATATTATTGGTTCATAACTGACTTAATAAGAAGTTATCCTTATAAGTAGTTGAAATACTAACTATAGCGTAACGTTAATTATATTTTTATATGTCCAAAGTAAAATCATTCCCTTGTATAGCATATGTATGTAAAAAATTAAGCTCTTATATAATTGTTTTTAAATTGTAAAGAATATAATTTTTTTAAATGAATTTAAATTTAATTTCGGGAGAGATTATGAATATCTTAATACTTTAAGTTTTTAATGATAAAATAATTAACGGTGATACTCTATGCAATTTTTTTTTTAATTATATTCTGAAATACTATAGAATAATTTGATGTAATAATTAATGTAATATTTTAACGATATTATACTTTACATTATACTTGTATTTAAGATGAAATACGTAAAAATATTATACCAATTTTATACAAATTTAGTGAATATTGTATGAAGAATTTATTAAATAATTTTGTGACTTTAACATGTGCATGTCAATAACACTAAGTTTTAACGAAACAAATTTAGTTTTAAAAGGCATCATATTTTTATACCGTGTAACATTATAAAATATCTACAATGTAACTTAAGTAAATGTTATTGACATGTAGAATTTGATGTTGTATATGCATGTGCATGTTAGTAAAATGAAACAAAACTGTCGTATAAAACTTATAAATGTAATTGTCTGCAAGCATGCAAGCGCTGTAATAGTTTTTTTTTTTATTTCTATTATATATAAGCAAATAAACTTAACTAACAGGCGTGACGAGAGAGAAGGTCAAAACCAATACAAAATTGGAGTCATTGTTAGTATTATAGTTAATTATAATATTGAAAATTTCACAGCTACACATGAACACAGAAGCTGATGTTGAAATATCCACATTTCTGTGGACATTTTCATAAGTTCCCTTACAAATATATTTGTAGGGTGTCATACCATTATCGAATCATGATATGACTCGGGTGCGAACTAAAACCTAACGATTCGTATTCCATAATATTTTAATGCATGTTCCTGACACATAAGGCCTTGAATCAAAATTTAATACAACGTCGAATTGCAAACAGTTGCAAACACATACATTTCCAACTATTGAATGCATGCCGGTTTAGCGCAACGGTCACGCTATTACTGATCGATACGATACCGAGAGGCGCGTCTTCGAACGGATCTAGGTAGTTGACCATTATTTTTAACTTTCATAAAAGCTTGGAATTTACTTTGCATGTGACGATCAATTAACTACATTCATAAAGATAATTCGCTGAAATTTGCAAATTAATTAGTTTATAAAAATAGCTTCGGACAAATATGACTACTCCATTAGCCTAAGGACTTATTACTTAAAACTTTTGAGTTGTTTCCTATTGCGTAAAAGATATATTTTGTACAGGCCCGACATGCTGAACGTGGAATAAATATGACAATCTTATGTTTACTTGGTTGTAGGCATCACCCTCATTAATTATTCTGCCGCTCAACAGGATTACTTCCTTATGTGTTTTTTGTGTTCCGGTTATATGCCGTAACATCTTAGTCATCTCGGTTTGTCACGAATTGACTAAGAACGATGGTGACCATTAACCATCATGTGGTCTATTTGCCAGTACGCCTACATATAAGAAATCAAAATATATATTTATCCTATTTTGATCCAGAAATAAAAAGACTTACATATGACCAGAATCAGTCCAGTCGTTCTTTTTTTTTATATTTTTACATTTATAATATAAGTCAAAAAAAAAGTTACAGCCCCAAATGTCAATGTGTTACAATATATTCAAAATACGATTCGCCTTGATCACGGATAGTAGAATTATCTACGGATCGCAGTGTTTACGTGTATTACTCAAAACGAATTGTTCTTATAATAATTGTTTTTATAATAACCAACGACCAATCAGCCAACGACAAGACTTTGTATTTAATAATGTAATATTTTTGATTTTTTTTTTTATATATTTATGGCTTTTATAATATTGGAAACAACTCAATTATTGTACTTAAATTTAATATCTTGCCTTGCATCAATAGAGACTGATATTCAATAACAAAGTCCCTCTTAGTTTCAGTCACTGCCATTGAGTATGGAATAGTCAATTTTGTACTTTTTTTTACAACAAACAGTAAATCCATAGACATTCTAGAGTCTAGTTTTTTTTTTTACAAAATAGTATAGAAACATCTATATTGAAAATAACAAATGGATTATTGAGCTTATTTTATACTTAATATTATAATTTTTTATGTTTAATTTGTTTATTGTTTAAAATTATTCCTCGGAAATTGTGCTCTATGTTCCTCATTCAGTATTATTTAAACAGTTTTATTATTTGGTAAATATATTTTATTAACAATTAAAAAAGTCTTGTTTGATTTTTAGTTTATCCTTTCAATAAAAACCAAGGGGTGTATTTATATTCATACAAATAGGATGACCTCGTAATTCGCGGTAATAAAAATCGATTGCTATACTGTTATTATGTTAAGGTGGTATCATTTGTGGATCTCTTTCAGCGATGTGTTACAAATCGGGGAAATAAAAAGCAAGTACATTCCAATCTTTTGTAAAATGTCTCTAAATGTTTTTATTTTTCGATGTCATTGTGCTTAATGTTGCTATAAGTGTTTATATCAGCGTACGAGCGACTGAGTAATGTTACAAAATGTAAACAGACTACCGTCAACATCTCTATGTACAGAATCGTTTATTGTAATGCCGTAAATTGATGTCATATGTTAATTGAAATGTGTTAAATACCACGAAACAATTGGTTAACGATTATTGTTTGTGTATGTTTACGTTTTGTTTGAATTTTTATATTTTTAATGATAATGTTAGACGTATTGACGTTATAGTACTGCGAGTTCTGCCTCATTACAGGTTTCACCAACGCCGTCCGATACAACCAAGGTACCGACGGCGCTGCGGTGTACATGCTGGCTGATGTGGACGAAGACCAGCCCGGCGCCGGTGTGGAACAGTAATATGTCGACTCACAGCACGTTTAAGGAGAAAATGATTCTATATTAACAATGGCATTATTATGGCATATTGATGTTTAGTCTTAATTAATTCATATATTAATAGATATGTCAACATATATTTCGGCTCCAGATATATGTTCTAATTGCATAAATAATTGCAATTAGTACGACTGCAGGTATAACGAAGCGTTTGATCACTTAATATGTACAGTTGTATGTATGTAGCCAAAATCTATTGTATGACGATTTAACCACAATTCAGCTTCGTAGGAATGTTTTGTAGTTGCATTTAAATTAAATACATATATAATCTGTAGTTGATAAACGATTCCCTTTCCAATCGGAAGACGGCGAATGGCGATTCAAATGATGAGCCACGCTCTGAACCGATAATGGAAATCGGAAAGATGTAACCGGAAATGGTTAACATAGTCTTAATGAAACTTCTTAAGTAATTTATAGGAAAGTAGTTTTGAAATGTTATGTATAACATAATTGTTACTACTCTTATATACTTCATGACTTATATATCGTCTATTTAATACGGGTTTTATCTTGCCTGGTAATATGTATTATAAATTATTTAAAATGGGTGCTCATATGGTTGTCCCCGTGAGCTTATATAAATATAGGGGTATTCGGGAATTTAAATAAACGCACGTTCGACGTGTCGATTAAAACGTTTCAATCGAACGTTATACGTAGAAACGTTTCACTATACATTGAAATTTTAACGTTTGGTAATCATTGCGGCCAAAGAAGTTTAACTTCAATATATATTATAATTATATATCAAAAGTTATTATATAATATAGTTAACGGATAAAATAGATACATTTTCAATTATTAATAACACAGGAATTTATCTCTTTGTATCATGAGATGTCCAATCGATATTATTAATAGAATGGTTTTAAAACACTAGACAGTACAATCAATCCTATTTACAGATTTTATTCAACGTATTTATTAAATAAAATATTTTCTCTAAATTATTCCAAAGACATTTACAGTTTGAATGATAAGAATAATTTTAGTTATAATACGTATGTCTATTAGTATTTAAGTAACTGAGATCCAATTAATTCAGTGAAATTCGATATAAGAAATAAAACACAATCAAAACTATTTTGTAGAAATATAAACCGGTATACATGAAAATGATACCGAGATATTTAAAGTATTTATATATATAAATAATAACGCAGTAGAAAAGGTTAAGTAACAATTATTAAGATATAGATTTAAAAAAAACCCTATCACTATATTAACTATGAAAGTCATTTTATTCTAGGTGGCAAGAAGAATGCCACCAGCAATTAAGCACTATAACATTTTTATATATTTTTATTTATCTATTTATTGTTGTTTGTTAGTTTAAACTGTGAACTTATTTATTAATGACGAATCTTATATACTTTAACTATTATGTTCATGATGGAGTCGAAAGGGTTGCGAGTTATATATATATATGTATATCTTCAGTAAGCTATATAGCATCTGAGTACATATATTGCGGAAGTTACTTATATTAAACACACTTAATTTTATGGCATTTTGTACAATGTTAAGTTTTTTTTTTATTATTAGATAATTATATTACGTTAGTCAAGTATACATTTTTAAACAAAAAAATGTACATTTTTTTAAAATTTTTATACTCAATTACAGAATTTGCTCAAAATTATGCATTTATGTTAATGTATTATATTAATTAATTTAGTTTTAATTAATTATTTTATAATAATGTAGTTGTAGGTTTCACGGCTACATCGCTTTTATTTCCAGTTAAAACGATTGATTAATTGATATGAGTCTTTTGACTTGACTGAAATGCTCACACGTTCCTATTTCAAATATGGAACGCGCTATATTTTGGTACATGAGGGTAATCTGCATCGAATGACAATATTACGCACAATTGTAATTTGTTTAAATCTTTTCATATGGAATAATTTATATTTGACATCCTTTCCTACTTATATGTGATATTTTAAATCATTGTATTTCCTTATTATTTATGACAACTACCTAATAAACTTAATTTATTACCTGTTTTTTATTTCAATGTTTTAAAACAAGTTGCTTCTATGTATAGAAATATTAAAAAAGGTATTTTTTCATAGAATGTTCACTATGTTTAAGAGATATATGATGACGAATTTAAAAAAAAGTTTACACCTAACAACAACTACGTCGCTGAATATTTTATAATGTAATAAAACTGAACTGTATTTTTTAACTTAAAAAAAATGTAACTGCAATTCAACACGATGGAATCTAACCTAACTCCAAGCCCCTGGGAACGTCTGAAATACAATACCTTTTTTTTTTTTTTTGCTTACGATACAACCAACACAGATACAAATACACTCTATTTGGACCAAGGAACTCGAGATCTACAACCGTGCCCTTAATACACTTCTTGCCATGCTTGTCACTATCCCAGATTAAATACCATAAAAACCTATCACCATCATCATCATTATTAGTATATAGCCCTTGTTTACTCATGTATATACTATTAACGACTTAATTGTGGCATTGAGGCGGACTGACAATACTATCTTATGAAAGATATCGAGATGAGATCAAAGGTGATTTTTAGTACTTTACATTACTTTATTGTACACCACAAAGATTTAAAAAACAAAACTTCTGTATCCCTCTTAACGACAATTGCGTGGACGAAAATGAATGAAATTTTGCACAGATTATTTATTTATTTATTAAGGATCTCCAACAAAGGACACTCTAAGTACACTTACGAGTACATTACATCGTGGAATAATGTTTTAAAATATGTGTGCTCCTTCAATTAAAGGAAACCACAGCAAGTAAATTAACATACAGAAATTAAAAAATAAATGTTACATAGTGGTACTAAATAAAAAAAACATAGGAATCAGTTAAAGTTTAGATCAGTTTAGTTAATTTTTTTAAATACCTTAAATTAATAAAATAAAACATTACACACCGTAGACAGAGAAACTAATAGACCAAGGGGCTGTGAAACCGCGATTGACACAGAGATAGTTTGTCAGGGGGCCCTGCTCTAGCCGCTAGTGTCATACTCCAGTATCTCCGTGATTCGCTGTTTCCCAATGTGCCCTCAGCACATCGCCTTTTTAGTTGTACTCCATATTTGGCATGACGAAATCATAACAATTTATTATTAGATTATTATAATACAATAATCAATCAGTCAGTACAGGGTACTCAAACAATTGTGACGTGTCGTAAATAAAAATATATTATTCCTTCGGTCTTTGAGTATTGGCTAGCCTCATACCTGGATCCGTCTCTGAATATTATATGCCTCAGTATCTCCAGATAGCCTACACGCCAAACCAAAATTATCGCAGCGTCACGCTCTCATGTCATTCCAATCCTTAGTTACCTTTCTGGTATATTGGACGTAGAAGAGTAACAGCGTCGCTCTCTGCTAGCTTCTATTTTGAAAGTAGCAGATTGTCGTTAAAATCGTTATTCTCTACCTCTCATCAGTAGCTATAAGAAGCTGCAATAACATTGCAACGACTACGTTCGTGTTCTTCACGTCGGCTCGTGAAATAAAACCTTGTGAGGGGGGGGATCTATTTGTAGATAGTCTCCTCTTCGCTGCGTTTGCTGGGACACGTGCATCGAATGAAGCAGACTCGTCTGCCAAGGCAGATACTACTGGAAGAGGTTGCAGATGCGAAAAGGTCTGTTGGGAGGCCTATGCTCCGTTTCAGATTGCGCTAAGCGTGATGTGGTTGCGTTGAACATCCCAAGCAACCAATGGGAGGAGCTGGCCGGGGAATGTGGCAAGTAGCGACGCCTTATTCATGAAAGTCAATCAAAGCACGACATTGCCTGGTTTGAATTACTAAAAGAAAAACGCACGAAATGTCATGAGCGGGCTTCAAAAACTGCCACCTTTTTTAAAACGTCGGTCCACTTTGCCACTGGACGGCCTATCCTACGTTTGCCGAAGCGTGGTCTCCACTCGTGTAGGCTCCATCGGCCATTAAATATTAAAAATAGATTATCATAATAAACGCTAATTAATTGGTACGATTATTTGAAATCGTGAATTTTTCATCTAATAGTGACACTTAGTCATGTGTCATGTTATAAAATCTACTAGAATAGTATTACACCGTTTATTTACATAGGTATATAAGTAATAAGCGTAATCGAACAGAAATAAAAACAGTCCATACGTTTCAAAGGACGATTTGTCTATGAATAATTCAAACAGTTAACGGTTTTGTAAATTATATTAAATTGGTCGTTATTTATCTAAATATCGAACATATTTAAGCCTATTCCGACCCCAAGAGGAATAAAGGCAAATAAACATTGAATTGACGCGATAACGTTGGTCGAGATCTTGAATATGTCTCTATCTTGATCTTGTCTATGATATTCACTATGGATTCGCGAAAAAATGGCGTTTTTAAAGTCCTCGAAGTTGTAATTAGAAATTTGAATTTTAAATTAATATGGTGTATGTGCTTAGGTGGATTAGTGTTCAATTTTAAAAAAAAAGGTAACCAAGAACTGTTTGTTGTGCATAATACAGTACAACTATTAACAATTAACATGGAATATGTAAATCTAACATTACCAGCCTGGTAATGTTCCACTGCTGGGCTAAGGCCTCCTCTTCCTTTTGAGGAGATTTGGAGCTTATTCCACCACGCTGCTCCAATGCGGGTTGGTAGAATACACATGTGGCACAATTTCAATGAAATTAGACACATGCAGGTTTCCTCACGATGTTTTCCTTCATCGTCACGAGAAGAATTATAAACACAAATTAAGCACATGAACATTCAGTGGTGCTTGCCTGGGTTTGAACCCATGATCATCGGTTAAGATTCACGCGTTCTAATCACTAGGCCATCTCGGCTTTCTGTAAATATAAGGTTTTTTTATCTTTACTCCTTCTTCGATTGGGATAGGGTGTAGATTAATAACGACAAACAGTTTTAAAAAATATATGTATAAAAGTTTTACTTTGATAGATTATTCAGAAGTTTCCAATACTTTTTTTCCCAATACACTCATTTTAAATATAATAGTCTATAAAATATAAGAACATTTTGAAATACATATACTTTTGCGCTACAAGATATTCATTAAATACATTCAAAATATTAATTTTCAACACACTTCTTCTTCTTCAAAGACAAATTTATTTTTTTAAAGCTAATTTTTTAGTCATTCTTCGACTAATTTTGTCTTTGAAACTAGGAAATTTCAAATATTTTGAAAATAGGAAATTTCAAATATTTTGAAAATAGCAAATTTCAAATATTTTGAAACTAGGAAATTTCAAATATTTTGAAACACTAGGGAATATCAATATAATATCAAACTCGTTTAAACACATTTGAAAAACAAACGGGCGGTTTTGTTTTTTTTCTGCTTGAAAAATATACAATACGAAAAAAGTTTTATCATTTGGACATGCTATAGGCCTTTTCCTTGATATTTAAAAGTAATGTTATTGCTGTCCATCGATCTCGAAAATGTTAGATAAAGTGATAAAAGCGATCAAATTATTGCACTGCTTGAGGATTGCCTTCAATTCTTCATGGCTCAGAGGTTATGAGTTCGACAGTCCAAGGAAACCGGTTCCGTCAACAAAAGGAAGGCATGTACTGAGCCATGTGATGACCGTTTTCTGGTCAGTCAAGAATTTTTGAATGAAATCGCAAATCTTCGTATGTGTAACTCAAGAACAACCTCGAAGAAGTTTTTAGTGAATCTGAACACATTAGACGGCATCATCTAATAATTAAACTAAACAATTCTTGTGTATATGTATACATTTATTATCTGTAACGTGGAAAAGGCTTTTTAATATTTGACATGTTATGACATTTATAGTTTATGATGTTTTTGCCTCGTGACGCGAGCCGTATCGTAATTAGGGAGGTTTGACCTCTACGATACTATAAACCTCTTTATACAATACTTTGTCTTCCAAAAATATTAAACCAAAAGTTAACGTCCGTGTTATCGTTACATTAAAGTAGAACTCAGTGTAATATAGATACAACTGATTTATAAAATGCAGTAACACTCAGTCATATAAACTTCGATTACTTGGATCTTGACACTATGTATGCTGCTTTCATTTTATATTAGGTCATGAAATAAGAAATCATCTTGTTCGAGAAATATAAGCACTTTTACTTACACATTCACTGTGTAACAATATTTAAATTTTATTTATTAAATAAATCACTTGACATAATGACATCACAGTTTTATTAAGTATCTTTTTTACAATATATAGCATGCATGCATTATATCTAATATATAAAACTAAAACTTACTTAAAACTCTTAGGTCTTGCATATCTGGTTCAGTACTGTCAGCCTCCATACTGTCAGTTTGCATTTAGCAGTTAGCTAGACCTATCATTAATATGTTTCATTGAATATAAAAACAGTAACATTACAGCCTGTAATTGTCCCACAGCGCACAGACTAAGGTATCATTTCTTTTTAAAAATATTTTGGAGCTCCACTAAGCTTTTCGAATGTTGGTTCGTGAATACACATTCTAGATTCACATTGAAAACATGCAGATCTAATGTTTTCACTCCGCAACAAACATGATATGTATAATTATAATTACAAATTAAACACATAAAACTTCTGTCGTTTTTTCTTGGAATTTGATCTGTAAACTTTGATTAGATTCACTAAGCCACTGAGCCACCTCAACTGTTCAAGTTTTACTACCTTTGCTGTATGTCATGGACTGCGATATAATACTGGGATTTGAATTTTTGACAACATTTTTTACAGAATCTGATATTAAAAGATGGCATAATCTAATAATTAATATAAGCATTTCTATTGTTGTAATGTGGAAAAGGCTTTATTGCTTTAACAATTTAAATTTTGATGAGGTTTTGCTTTAAGTTTATCTATATAGCTGTCTTTCTTTGTGCTTATTACTAAGTCACCTCGGCTATTCAAACACAGTAAGCTATGCCTAAAATTTCATAAGGAAAATGTACTAATTGATACTTGAAATTGTAATTACATTTTTATATACAACTGTTTTTTTTTAAATTATTAATCAATATATAAGTTTTAAATATCACCAATTTGATTATAATATGTTATTCTCTGACATGTATCCCCAATTAAAAAATTAAATAACATCATACTCAAACTACCACTGGTTCGGAAAAGAAACACCCAGCCACAGTACACAGCAACTTGGCATCAACAGTAAGGCCAAGAAATTCAATAGACTCAACTGGATCCATCGACTTCTCATAAATAAGTACATCAGCATTTACATTTTTCACATTTGGTGTACTAAATTTAACATTTTTTGTTATCTTATTATTTAACATAAGATGATTGACACTAAAGCAATGTGTACTTTATCAGAGATAGCATTGTTTCATATTGTACTTCTTTTCTTCTGATTTTAAAAACTAAAGAGATACCATAAGCAAACAATACTATATGGAATTACTTTGCTATGTTTCATCAGATTAGAAAATATACCATGTTGAGCCCAATTATTAAATATTGTTGCAATATAAGGAAATTACATCAATAATTGAATTGTTCACCTTTAGAGACCCCATAGATCAGTAGTTTTCTTAATCTTTAATTACTTTACCTACTGCTGATTCTACCAGTTTCACAATTATTAATATTCTGTCATTTTTATTTTATCATGTGCATTTTTTATTTTATTTTATTTTTAACATGTACACACATTACAACAGGGTAGTGACTAAGAAGAAGAACTCATGAAATATATGATAAAAGGATTTATGATGTGCTATTCAATGATATTTTTTTTTTATAAATATTTATAGAAATATTCACAAGATGTGAAAATTTATGTTCATAAAATACTAAGTACCTCTCATAATAATTAAAAATGAAAAATTCACGACTGTGTAATTTTTTATATTTTACTTTTAGTTTTTAAGTTATATATATATATATATATATATATATATATATATATATATATATATATATAATATCTCCCTTAATTCCAAATATCTAATTTTTATTGATTAAACGATAATATGCTAAGCTACGTGAAACAGAAAAACCATATACGGAAATCATCTTTTTTTGATAATATTTGCTTTATTAATTAAAGAAAACTAGCTACAAAGTTTCAAAAATAAATAAACATTCATAAACCAAACATTATATATACCAAGTAATCCCTAATAAAAGCAAATTAAAAAGGACAAAAATAATTAAGCGTTGCACTCGGCGCTCATCATAAATCAAATAATCAATACCCATATAAATCACACTACGCCGATGTAATTTTGAATTGAAAACTGACATCCCCTCTTATGGCTCGTATGTCATAATCTTTACATTAAAAATTAATGAATGTTAATAATTAATATTTTGTAATCGCGATTTCCTCGATGTATAACTTTTTTTTCTTATCGTTTGATTATAATAGTTATTATTGATATTATAAATGTGGAAATGCTTTGTTTATTTGTATGAAATTTTAAATACACATGGTCAGTGGTACAGAAAGAAAGGTTTATTAGGGTATCTAATAAAACCTCTGCCACACACAACACACAAACATGCGCACGTGATTGAAGCCGCGGTTAGAAACTAGTATTGTAATATTTAATTATTATAAATGGGTTTTAAATAGAAGGTATTAATTTTCTACTCCCATATATTGTATTAATATGAAACTCATAAACTTCAAAGGTTGTTATAAGTTATAATAGTCCTAATAGATTCCATGATCTTATAAGGTTAAATTATGTTTGAACTTAAATGTGATAAACTCTATAGGAATTGTCGACTTAAAAAACTTATAACCTTGTATTTTATTCTTTTTACATTCAGAAACTGGACATTATTATAAATATATCTTTATAATTTTTAGGATACCACAAAATTCTTTACCTATAATATACGTTTGAATAGTTTTGTATCTTAATTAAACCTTTCCTTTCTATTGCCTCAATACAACACCCAAGCGTTACTAGGGTTTAACGACTTTTGGATTAATATTAGTGCTGATCGGTAGTTGTTAGCAAGCAAGCAAGATGCGGGGAGTCCACTTAAGTCATAACGTGTGTTATCTTCGCCATAAAACGCTTAAGTCGACAGCAAGTAATGAATGGGTCACTCTAAGGGGCTACAATTGCTCCCTTTGGCTATAAGAGCTTAAACGTTGAGCCACTTTGTCGATATATATTTTATAAAAGTCCTTTAAAATAGTTTAATTACTAATAGTTTAATTACAAATTCGGCCACATACGGCGTGAGACACATTTACTACATATAGTCGCCTGGTAAATTTTTATATGATACTGTACTGTGAGCTCGAGTTCAGGGGTTAATTTGGGTTACTTATGTGGAATTCTTAATCATTAAAACCCCTGTCAGGATGAGAGACTGCGGCATACTTTTCACATCGGCATCCTCTGTCATATCCGTTGTGCATGGACAACTCGTTGTTCGGCAAAGCTCTAAGCCTTAACTCCTTGAACGTTTTGGGTGTTGAAATAAGAATAAAAAATCAATACCATTGTTTTAAAATCAAAAAATGAATAAAGGATAAACTTTAGTACCTATTAATTATAAAAATATATAATCTATAAAAAAGTGATGAAAAAATTTCACCACCTATTCCAATCAAGCCTATTCCAACCACAAGAGGAATAAACCCAAATAAACAACTTTGACACCAATATCATTGGTCACCGATATCAATTGACGCGATATCATTGGTCGAGATCTTGAATAATCTATGATATTTACAATAAATTCGCGAGAAAATGGCGTTTTCAAATTCTGCAACGTTGTAATCGAAACTTCGAAAGTTAAATTAATGTGGTTATAACTAGTTAAGTGGAATAGTGTTGTACTATAAATAAAGGCAAATTAATCACGAACTGTTTATAGTGCGGAATACAGCAGAACAATTAAAAAATGGCACGGAATTTGTAAATCTACGGTTTGTTTACCTTTACTCCTACTCCGATTGGAATAGAATATAAGCTATATAATAAACTGACTGACACTTATAGCAACACAAAGTGCAATTTGCAGTAAATCAATGCAATCATTCTAAATTGACTCTTGTATAGAAAAATGCAGGCTTAATTTTTTAAAGCCCACCTGTAACTTTATTTTTGTTGCGCCAACTTCTAAAATAACTTGCCACAAAGAAAACTTCTACAATCAACGCTGTAAAAAAAATATTTTTTTATTAATCAAGTATGCATAAAAATAATTATATAAAAATTTTGACTTTAATTCGAGACAAAATAGTAAATTCTGTAATCAGTACAAACATAAATCACACCTAATAATTTTCAGTATTTTATGATCCTCCTTATCAGTTAATAAGAGCAGATTGTTAAGCACACCCAAGCCAAATATGCATTATTGTGTTGATTTAAAGAATCATTCACTTAGCTGAGTCGATAACATGGATCGCGGATGTGAACGAACCGTTATGTTTGTCGTGAATTATGACACTCTGTGCTTGAAATAAAAAACTAATTTTTAATCTGTATCACGTCGAGACGTTCTCGGCTTAAAATGAAGTGCAGTGCAAAGTGAAACAGGCAATAACTGCAATAAGTCTACCAATAAAAAAAAGAGTAAAGACTGACTCAATAACATCGTCTTTCATAATAGTTGGAATGAATCAAAGGAAAAATTTATAAAAATGTTTGTCATGAAACGAAAGTGATATCTATGGCTTGTGATGTCTCATAATATGAGAAATCTTCTGATATTTGCCAAAAAATAGTCATAGTAAGATGTAATCAAAATTTTAGAAGGTCCACGTCCAGACATGGGTTCCAGATTACGGTAAAGAAATAACCATCCTTTAAATCATTCGTGACACATAGTAACTTTCTAAGTAATAATCGATCTAATTATATTCACTGCCAAATCATTTAACCTAATATATTGTGCGAATAATTTTGTATTATTATTTTATAGTATGTTTCTAATTCCTTTCATCGTTATCACTTTAGTTTTAATAGACCTTTTATTTTTGTTCTGACACATATTTCCTGCGCCTAATCATAAACGTCATTGTATTCAGCATGTAATTGATAACTCCCACTGTCTCCCACTTTTGTAAAATTAGGTGGCAATATAATATAACTGACTTAAAAAAATATGTATGTTGAAATAACAGCTTATTATTTGTCATTTGTGATGAATTGGTTGCACAAATTTATTCTTTGTGAGTTAATAATGTTTTCATAATTTTGTATTAATTCTTAATAATCCTATCATTTCTAGGAACTATGTTTTAATTGAAAATACAAAGAAATTTTCAAATGCTTTGTTTTTTTTCTTATGTTAATCAATTCCAATTTGAATCAAAGTAAATAATATTTATTTTATTGAAATCTTAATACACATGTATATTTTTATTATTGAAAATTAATCCATTTATTACTATGCAACATATTTTATTATTTTCAGAGATACCGTTCGCTTCCTATTTGAATTATTCTGTGAAGTATCCCCCGGTGATCATGTAAGAGATCCATATGTAGTACGAAAATACCCAGAGAATTATAAAAATGAAGAAGAATTAAAGAATTTGCCCAAATTCACATTTCCATGTCAATTGGAGAAGTAAGTTGAAGTATATTATGTTCAGAGGGTAAACACTTGGTTTTACAAGCTTTGACAGAATTGATACATATAAATGATATGATGATAAAGAGAAAAAATTAATGTTTATAAATTTATTAATATTAAAAAATATAAATATTATTCAGTAAAATCGTTATCGTTGATTTTATTTTTATCTATAAATATGACAATAAATAAATAATGTACTGCAGACCGATGTCGGCCACGGCAGCCAATCTCAAGAGAGATTAGCCAAGTGCATAGGAAATAATACAGTACACAAGTGTGTGTGCAAACACAGGGGCACTCTATTTCCTAGCGCCCATAATGCGATGGGATGGCACTCCAACACAACCGCAAAGAGTTCAGGTTCAGGACCAACGGCTTTACATGCTTTCCGAGGCACAGGAGTGTACACACATCCTATTTCCAGACTGCTACTTAGAATTTTCTGTCTGAAACCCAATAATTTTATATTGGGCCGACCTTGGAATTGAATCCAGGACCTCCGGGTCCACAGCCTTACATCTAGCCACTAGACTAATGAGGCAGTCGATATCTATAAATATACTCCAAATACATAAGAAGTTTCTCTTGATCTATTTTTCAATTGGTAAATGGCATGATGTCAAGTGTCAATTGAATCGTATTATAATGTATTGGAACTGTTTGTTGTGTGTTCTAATGTTTTGTTTTGTGTGATATTCAAATAGGACATACAGTATGAAATGAATCCTTTATATGACAAGAGTATTATTTCTAATTCAAATAGAACGGCAGCTATATAATTATTGATATTCAGGAAATATCCTAAAATTTTTATAATATAATATTTAATATTCAGGAAAAATAAACGCTAATTATGTTGATATATTCTTGATTTGTACTTGTTACAAATGTATACAAGTATCTGGTGCCACTTGATTGTATTTAGCTTTTGCCAGTTTGTTTTTATAAAGTTGTTTTTATTTATTCTTTTCAGTACATTTGTTCAACATTACTCCTTTGTATTGACGTCTGTGGATTCAAAATATACATTTTGTTTTTGTCGTTACGATCCAAAAGCAAATACAGCACTTGTGCTGTTATCCCATTTGCCGTGGCATGATATATTTTACAAGTAAGTATTGTGAATATTTAAGTACAAATAATTTAAATTTTTTAATGCGTAAATTTTTAATGGGTAAATTTTTTAATGCGTAAATAAATATGAGTTTTGTGTTGTAATTTTAATTTTATTTAATCACTAAATTTATAGAACACAGCCATAATCCATATCAGAAATATATCAAATAATGGATAACCAATTTGCTATGCTCTTCTTTTATACATATTAATTTAATTTTTCTTTCAAATTATAGTATTAAATTGAATTATTGAGCATTGTTGTATTTTTAATGCAATGTGATTGTATAAGTTTGTTGCATTCATATATTATATATTTAAGCTATAATTACTTAAGTTATGCGCTTGTGGTACGAGCCTTCAAATATCTTACTGTATGAGAGCATTCTTTCGTTTAGTGTGTATTGCAATGTTTTTGTTTACCAGCACAATTCTTGCAAAGCGATGGCTTTTTAAAAGTTTAATTGATGCAAAAAGTTGATAAATGTTATAAAATTTATTGAAAATAATTTTTTTTTAATCTATACATGTTGTGCAAAGATTACTATTAAGTATTATTTTTACCAATATTTTATAGAAAGTTGCGAATTCAGTGTTTGCTTTGTCTAATTTTTCTATCATACTATGGTTGTGTCATTCACTATTTGACTATAATAGAATTTGACTTTGTATGTATGAACTTTACAGTAATAAATACTACGTACTACATAACTGTATTGTTAGAGAAGAGTTTCTTGCCAGTTTCTTTTTGGTAGAATTGGCATTCTGAACCAGTTGTGTCTTTAAATTAATTTAATCTTGTAAAATTAATGTTGGTTGAACGAGATAATCTCAGGAGCTACTGGTTCGAATTGAAAAAATATTTTAGTGTTGGGTAATCCATTTATCGGGAATGGCTATAGGCTATATACGCTACGACCAATTGGAGCGTAAAACGGAGATAATTTATTCCTTTAAAGAGCCTCCGTTGCGTGCGCTGCGTAAAGGAATAAAGTTATGCAAAAAAGTTAAAAAAAAGTCTGCTATAGTATGTCTATCTTTTGACTTGACTAAGAAAGTCACTATAAATTTTTCTATGGTAATCAAATTTGTTCTAAAAGAATGCATTATTTGCGAAGTAGCTTTTATAAAATTGTACCAATTCTTATGAAAGATATCCAGATAAGATCATAGCAAATTTTTAGTAATTTTTATAGTTTTGACATATTACTAAAACGTAGTTGAGTAGGTTCGGTATGCTGTTTTTATTATGACCGATTGTATGTTGTCTTATCCCTACGAAAATAAAACTAAAAAGGCTATATATACTGAAATATTTGAAGTCTGTTCTTATCGTTAGTGTATTGAGTTATACGCGGGTAAAACCGCGGGCACAGCTATTATTCTAAATGCGAAAGTAACATATGATTTATGAAAAGCAGAGCATCTTGCCGTTTCTGACCACTCTATGTTGTGTATCTACATTGTGTAACTGCTTACCTTAAATGTAGCCTTTACCTTACTTTTTCTTTACCTTTTGCCCTAAATTTAATTTATTATGTGAAATGGCGAATCAGAAGTTCTTGTAAGAGTGTACTTGAATAAAGTATATTTTTTATTATGGCTTAGAAAACATTTTGTAGAAAATTAAAAAAAAAAAACGTTACTAAAATCTAGTAATAAATTGATATTAAATATAAGTATTATGTTAACATAATAATTCGTAACATATATATTTTTATGTAATATCCTTGTGCATCTAATGTGATCGAAACTAATTATCTAAATTTGTATACACATTACAGGTTACTAAATAGCATAGCGAATTTACTAAACAGTAATGAGAGGGGGGAGTTGACATCGTTCCTAGAGGCGTGCCGTATAAGGCCTCCTATGCCGGGGCACACACTTAAAGTCACGTACAATGCCGGTCATAGTGTTTTTTCGTGTCAAAGCCCAGATAACAGACTACCCAGTATACCGGACAATGTGAGTAAACATTTTATTATATTCGATAATTATAAATAAATATACATTTTGATCAGGGTTGGGACAATCCGCTCACCGATGATTACCGATAAACGGCAATACTGTATATTGTTGTCTTCCGGTTTGAACGGTCAGAGGGCGCGGGGATTTAGTCTCGAGTCGACCACGGCTCGATATACACGGGTAGCTTTGTACACGTTGCCGCGGATCTTGAGTCACCGGGAAAGTAGCTCTACTTAAACAATTGTATTACTTTTTTTTAAATATTTAACTAAGATTGTTTTTGAAATGTCTACATAAATGGAATATATATTGTTCCTAAAAATCCGAAAGGACATATTATAAAATTTTATTTATATTATTTACTTGATTATTTCGAAGTTATAATGACTATGAAATTGATTTTTATAGGCAAGAGAAATAATCTTGAAAGTATATGATTTCACGAAAATAGAAACATACAATAATTTTACTGAAAAAATAAACATTTAGATTTTTACTAAAAAAGTCTGTGATTCTGTGTTTACTAGTGGTAGGGCGTTGTGCAAGCTCGTCTGGGTAGGTACCACCCACTCATCAGATATTCTACCGCAAAACAGCAGTAGTTGGTATTGTTGAGTTTCGGTTTAAAGGGTGAGTGAGCCAGTGTGCAATTATAGGCACAAGGGACATAACATCTTAATTCCCAAGGTTGGGTGCGCATTGGCGATGTAAACGATGGTTAAACATTTCTTACAATGCCAATGTCTATGGGTGTTGGAGACCACTTACCAACAGGTGGCCCAAATGCTCGTCTACCTAACAATTCTATAAAAGATTCATTGGGCTTTGAATCAACTATTTGTGAACTACGTGACGATTCAGACTAATATGTTTTTTTTTGTTACTGTCCAATATTATAAATATTCGTGGATGTACGGCATACTAAAATATGTTCAATAATCATAATAATTTATTCTATGAATGAAACACTCGAGCTTTTTATATTGTTAATAAAAATACTTGCATTTAAAAATAAATTTAATTAGAAAAAAATATTACCATATATTTCCTATTGGAATAAAAAAAAAATCGGTGATAGTAGAGCATATTTCCAGTTGACTCTGAATCCCTTCGTGATTTAGCTTAGTGTGAACTCACAATCTAGCGGATTGCATTGCACACGCGCACTGTAGCGATTTGAAAAAGAGTGGGGCTCGTCATCGTTGATCGAACTATCTATATCGGATACACATGGAAGGCGTAAGAAACGTTTTATATTTCTTACATTGGTATCGTCTGGTGAGGGTATCACTTACCATCGTGGACCATATAATACATAATGCCAAAAGATCTTAATTAATAGTAAGTAACATATAACATTAAAGGTTAATGAAGGTTTACTCACGATATTTACCTTCATCACCAAGCGGATGAATTATAAACTCAAATTAAGCACAGAAAAATTCAGTGGTGTTACCTTAACTTTCGGTTACGATTCACGTAACTCTGTCTGTCTGTCTGTCTATCTGTGTTTGTCTGTTACGCTTTCAACGCTAAACCGCTGAAGCGATTTCGTTAATATTTGGTTTAAAGCCAACTCGAACCCATGTTCGGCTAAGGCATAGGCTAATAAAAAA
This sequence comes from Nymphalis urticae, assembly GCA_905147175.2. Classification (NCBI taxonomy): domain Eukaryota; kingdom Metazoa; phylum Arthropoda; class Insecta; order Lepidoptera; family Nymphalidae; genus Nymphalis; species Nymphalis urticae. The sequence continues at coordinate 15,544,231 of LR989982.1, read as the reverse complement.
AGTATAATAGTATAACAATAACAAGTTTGACTGGACGAATTTGACGACGGCAACTTCTTCATTGACTCTAGATGTTGTGTGCCGTGTGATGTGTGTGGATTGAAAACACTCGGTGTGATGTAATGTTCCTAAAGGGTTAAACCCTATGTTCCTTATTTTGTGCATATGCCATCTCATCTTTAAACTAAAAATTGACGATTTTTGTGTCATTTTAGTGTACTAGGTAAATCGACTAACTATAAAAACCGTACACAGTAATATTTAACTATAGAATACACTTCTTTACAGTTTCACAGCTTTAATGAAAAAATCAAAATGAAAAAAAATCTCTTTGTATTTTTTTTATTATTAACGAATAAATTAAGTTAAAATTTTTTTTAAGTGCAATCTCACCGAGTACTTCAGTGCAATGGATACAAAATGCATGGCGGGGCTGTGGGCGGCGCTGCTCCACGAGCGGCGGATAGCGATAGTCGCATCGAAACCGTCGCGTCTCTCAGCGTGCGTGCAAGCCGCCAACGCGACGCTGTTCCCTATGTCCTGGCAACACATATTCATACCGATACTGCCGAAGCATTTGGTGGATTACCTGCTGGCTCCTATGCCGTTTCTTATTGGTGTTCCTAGATGTGTGATGGAGGTGTGTTTGTATTATATATAAAACATTATCTTAATCTATACACATATAATAATTATTAAAAAATGATAAATATTATTTGTTATTTAATCAATAGTTTACTTTGATATTGATGTCAGACACTTCTTAAGTATATCGATATTTTCTTTACCGTTGATTTTTGGGATGAATTATTAACAAAGATGACAACTTAAAAAATATTTAATATTTATTTATAAAATATGTTTGTGTAAAATTATGCTTTTCGTTTCCAGACAGTGCGGATGTCCGAAGTGGGGGACGTAGTTGTACTAGATGTAGACGCAAACGAACTGAAATCTCCATTTCACGACCTAGACAGTCTTCCCCAAGATATGGTAAGATTTCAATGATTGTCTCCAACCCGTTGTTTGTTTGAAGGATATCAGTGTGCATAGTGCGAGTTTCTTTTACTCTATCGATTATTGAACGAAAACAGCGCCGTCTAGTGACAGTAATCAGAATTTCATACAAATCGCTTTTAATGATAACGCTATCGTATAAGTAAAAAAACTCGCACTAGGCGCATAGAACTAATTTTCAAACGCTGTGAGACAGCGTTCCTGACAAGTCTAAACCGAATGGACTGTATTTATAGACAGATTCTTAAATATCGATTTCCATATTCTTAACTTCAAAACGGAAAATTTTCCATACAGATTTTATTTCATTTTCAAAATCGTCATTGTGGTTGAGCTATGCAATATACAGACCTAATTTTCTTATTTTTTTGGTATTGTGTAAGCCTGTCTGCGTAAGTACCACTTACTCAGCGGATATTCTACCGCCAAACAGCAATACTCAGTATTGTTGTGCACGGAACACAACAATACCAAGTACTGCTGTTTTGTGGCAGAATATCTGATGAGTGGGTGGTACCTACCCAGACGAGCTTGCACAAAGCTCTACCACCAGTGAAGTTACTTGATAAAACTTAACTTTATGTAATAATATAGTATTTCTGTTTTAGGTAGCGAGCTTAAAAAAGGCTTTAAGTGATAAAAATGCACTCGGTGACGCTGTGTCGAGGGCGTTCCTGCGCGCGCTGGTATGTTTGATCGGCGGTTACAGAGATGCTATCAGGTAATCATATTTATATGAATATTATTATTTATTTATATACAAAAAAAACGACGGAATATTACGGCAATAATATAAAACTAAAGCAAAAATATATGATAATTAAAACTCCAATATTGTAGGGAAATTGACCGTAATAGTTATAACATTACGCATCAAAATAGTATATCACTATTTATTTATTTATTTATTTATTTATTTATTTGGGAAACAAACAATTATGATTACACTTAATAGTAAAAAAACAAATATAAGAAAAACATAAATCAATCAAGTTTCCACTAAAAATTAATACAAACAAATGACATATTATATTAAGAATAAAAACAAAAACAGAAAGCATAAGATGCAAGTGAAACTTCTATTATTTAAATATATGACGTAAACTAAATTTAAATTTGATAATTTTTGAGTTAAATATATCTAATTTTGTACAATGTTTGTTATAACTTTTACATGCACGTAACAAGAACATATTCTTTGAATAGTCACAGTTACAAAGGGGTACAAAAAATAAAGTATGGTTTCTCGAGTTAAGGCGAGGACATTTAAAAAGTAGATTATTAAAGAGACTCTTAGAATCAACAATGTTATGAACAATTTTGTATAAAAATATTTGGTCTCTTATACTTCTACGCATATTTAACGGAATGATACCCGAGATATTATTATTGTCAGTATTATCAGAAAGGCCACCTCTAAATCGCAAATGTTTCAAAAATTTTGACTGAATTTTTTCTATTTTGTTTACATACGTTTTATAATAAGGGTTCCAAACTGTAGAGCAATATTCCAAGATAGATCTAACATAAGCATTGAAAAGTAGAATTAAGGTAAAGCTATTTTTAAATTCCTTAGTCAATCTAAGAATAAATCCCAGCATTTGATACGCTTTAGCTATTACATAATTAATATGATAGGTAAAAGTTAGCTTCAGTTAGCTATAAGTCCACGTTCACGGCTGCAATAGCAAAGCTGCTAATTTAGTGCTTTCATTAAAAAAATCTTAATGTTCTTTAATAATTGAAGATTTCTCGAAGTTGAACATGTATATTATATAGCATTACTATATACTATATATATATCCTTACTAATGTTATAAATACGAACGTGAGTTAGTGTGTTAGTTTGTCATGACATGACTACACAACCAATCGTCATGAAATTTTGCACACACGTGGTCAGGGGAGGGGTACTGAAAAGGAGATATTATAGTGCACAAGTGTGTGCGCAAACACAGGTGCATTCTCTATTCCCTAACTCCCATAATCCGATGGGACAGGCGCAGGACCAACGGCTTTACGTGCTTTCCGAGGCACGGGAGAGTACACACTTCCAACTGACATTTTCTGACAGAAAAACCCAATATCATTTCATTGGCCCGACCTGGGAATTGAACCCAGGATCTCCGGATCTGCGGCCTTACATCAAGCCACTAGACCAACGAGGCAGTCAATAAAACATACAATTTATATATTTAATTTATACTGTCTCTTCTCTGAGAATTTTTGATAATTGATGAGTAAGCTTAATGCTTTTCTACTTAAGATTAAATAGAAGCAGATATCAATATTATTTATTTAATATATTATTTGATCGTGTATTACACTGTAGTTGGCTACAATTTATCCTAGTTTGGTTGTTACCGTTCACGCGAGTGAGAGGTAACGTTTCTATACACCTGACAACGTGTATGCAAAATGCTTATGACATACGGTTGAGCAGTTAAGACAAAACTGGATATCTTCAATATTAAACTGAACAAGAACATTCTCAATTAGTCTATTCGATCGGATCTTAATTGAACGTTTTTCAACTAACCTTATATATAAATAATAATCAGAACAGCTAAAGAAATCGTATGAATTAAAAACTTGAAAATTGAAAATGGCCGTAAAAAAAGACGCCACGGTGTTTGAGGTGCTGACCAAATCTCGGCTTGTGACTTAAATCCATCCTTAGCGCGAGCGTCGGTGGAGGTTTCCACGTGTCCATTACAAATGCATTCGCTAAATAGTAATAAGTTGTTTGTACGTCGCCTCGTCCGTGTTAGGTGTGAGGGAGACAGATGCTAGGTATAAAATACATTTCTTATTTAAATGTATATATCTGCTGTGCACGCCTTGAGCTGTCGGTCGTAGTGTGATGTTATAGTCTATTAGATTTTGCGCAGTGTAACCCACAAGTGGGGGGTGCAAGTATTACCTAGGTATAAAAAGTAGCCTTTGTCCTTCCTCGGGGTCCAAGCTTGTTACATATTAAATGTCATCAAAATTAGTTTAGTGGTTTAGGCGTTAAGGCGTAACAGATAGACAAACAGATAGAGTTAGTTTCGAATTTTTAATATTAGATTCACATAGTTACTAATAACAATATCAGCTATGCAATATTGATCCGTCTATAATATGAACAGTTCATTTCAATGAATGTAAACTGACTCATAAAGTTGCGGACACAAAAGTCTGTGAAGATAGAATTTTTATATATAGTTTACAGTTATATTGAATAGTTTACAGTTTTTTATATGAGAATGTAGTTTAGTGTTGCAATTTAATCATCATTGTACAAATTCAACTTTTTTGATACCAGCCTTCCGTCTTTTTTTATAGAAAAGGAAAAGGAGAAAAGGAAGGTGGACGAGCATATGGGCCACCTGATGGTAAGTGGTAACCAACGCCCTTAGACATTGGCATTGTAAGAAATGTTGCCCATCGCTTAAATCGCCAATGCGCCACCAGCCTTGGGAACTACGATGTTATGTCCCTTGTGCCTGTAGTTACACTGGCTCACTCACCCTTCAAACCGGAACACAACAGTACCAAGTACTGCTGTTTTGCGGCAGAATGTCTGATGAGTGGGTGGTACCTACCCAAACGAGCTTGCACAAAGCTCTACCACCAGTAAACCTCTCTGATTGATTGTGACCGGGGATCGCTTTAAGCCATATATAAACATCAACAATATTACATTCGTTTTTTATTTAAAATAGGTAGTCAGACTGGCAAGAGGGACACTTAGTGGTAAAGGGTCACTATCTCCACACACACACACATAGGAAGAAATATTAACCATTGGGTACTAAGAAGCTTGCCCTTGTGCCTGTAGTTACACTTTCTTAATCAACCTTCAAACCATATCACAACAATAATGAAGTAGTAAAAGTGACTAAGTATTGTTGCTGTAGCGGTAGAATATGTGATAAGTGTAGCCAGACGAGCGTAATGCCTACCACATACATTTAAACTACAACATAATCGAACCAACCAATGAAATTTTACAGGAAATTCAAATTTCGAACAGATTACCCTTTACGGTAGAATTATCGAAAGTAAATATATGGTTTTTTTTTTAATATACATGTCGGCGATTTTGTGCACGCCGCATGTAATTAGTATCCAGAATATAATCACTATTATCGACACTATCGGCTGGTGCGCCAATTTCAGCTCAATCAGACGAATGTTATTACATACATTTACGTATTTTTACATTTCGAAACAAAATTAATGTTAATATTTCAAATGATTCATTTTAATCTATACCCTATTCCAATTGGATTAGGAGTAAAGGTAAACAAACCATAGATTTACAAATTGCATGCGATTTTCTAATTGTTCTGCTGTATTACCGCACTAGTTTTTAATTAAGTTACCTGTGTTTATAGTACAACACTATTCCACTTAACTAGTTGTAACCACATTAATTTAACTTTCGAAGTTCCGATTACAACTTCGCGGACTTTGAAAACGCCACTTTTTCGCGATTCCATAGCGAATACTATAGATTACTCAAGATATGGATTCAATTGATATCGGTGACCAATGATATCGATGTCAAAGTTATTTATTTGGGTTTACTCATCTCGAGGTTGAAATAGGCTATATACAAGTAATCATTGCGTCGGGACATGGGAAAAGTAGAACAACATATATTTAGTATACAGTTAACTCCACTTTATAAGAAGAACTCAACTAGCTAGTGTTGGAAAATATTGATAGCGTGATTCAGGCATTTCGTACGTTCACACGGGGAAGCTGTTTTAGAAATAACAGAAATTTTTGACCGCACCATATTTTCTAAGCTTCAATGAGGCCTTCATATTAATAGACTGGCGAGTAGAATTAGCTCTGCAGTCTTCGCGGTAAAAAAATAGAATGTTGACTGATGTAGATACTAGAATCGTGAAGTGATTTCAGTTATTTTCATATATAATGTTTAATATCATTCTGCTCTGGTGTAATGCAGCCGATATTAATACGATTTGCAGAAGAAAGCTATTCCTACAATCTTATAACTTGGACCCAAAAAAAAAAAACTAAAACTAAAGGATTATCTTCATAAGTTTTTAATTGGCTTTTATTCGATTATCAGCTATAGTTAGGATTTAAATATTCTTAGTATACCGACAAAATAATTATAGTCGATTCCAACGACAAGAGGAGTAAAGAAAAAAAAACAACTTTGACCTTGAATTGGTCCGATATCATTGGTCGTCTAATGTTTTTTTATCTGTCCCTTTCTAATGAATAAACCCCATACGCTAAATAAGTTATGGTAAATTATACATGGAACTTAAATAGCAGTTTTTCTAGAAATATGGAATAATACTTTAGTTTCAAAATGTCATAAAAGTTGACTTATTATATATTATTTTAAATATATTCATATAAATATAAAATCGAACGGTTTTTTAATCTGTAAAGCATTTCAAATTCATCGAGATGCATACGAGATCGTGATATATTCGTACTTACAAAAATCGTTAAATGTTAAGACGAATATGAAAACAGTGAAACGAACAGTTACAACGGTGATTAAATATAAAAATATAAGTCAGTTATATACATTATTTAGTCATAATAAAGAAACATAACATACATAATTAGTTATAATAACATAATATATAATAACATATTTAGTTATAATAACAAACACATCCGCAAAACGAATCGTCGTGCTGTTTCATTATTATAACTTTTGTGTAAATTAATTGGTAGTGAAGAGTAATCACCGAATTATTTCCCGGTTATTCTCGGTAAAATCTTAATTTTGGACATTTTTAATCGAAGACTACTACTTGAATATACTTTATTCAATTAGGTTCATCGAACTCCTCTTAAAAGCTTCGTGGTTGGGTATTTTGAAATTAGAATTTAAAATTATTAAATCAATCGTATTATATAATGTATATAACTGTTCGGGAGTGTTCAACACCAGGAAACAACAACTCGCTTGATAATGTTTTGATTGCATAAAATAGTTCCCTTATTGACTCAAGTACTTGTTACCAGTGGTAATAATGCATGTATCTATTTTTATGTACCACGTACATACTGCTGTCATGTATACATATATAAGGTGAGATTATGGGTGTCCTGGTGCGACTTTTTGTCTCATTATCATCTATATCAATATTCACGTTGTGAACTTTGCATTTTATTATTTGGCTTTTGTTAATAAATATCTAACGTATCGCTGCACATTAATATATTATACTTATAATGTATATATTTAATTTTACAAATACATGCGCGTACACACACATACACACACGCACACACATGTACATTAATTACTAAAGTAGCAATAAGTTGTGAGTTGTTATGTCGCTAATATATATACATAAATATATATCCCAAGATAGCACACGGGCAATGTGGTCAAATTAAGTGAAATTTGACTTTCAAGTTACAGGCTGTCGCCTAGTTTGGAAGTCAATAGATTTTGGTGGCTACCACATGTCATGTACCTAGTTTTTATATTATAATTGTGTCATATTATAATAGGATCTACATTTCGAGCCGGTAATAAAACTGTGCTTGTAAGCTGCTATATGAATATAATTTATTTCGATATTTGTTTTTTTTTTATACAATATGAGGGCGGACGAGCATATAAGGCCACCTGATAATAAGTAGTCACCAACGCCCCTAGACATCGGTATTGAAAGCCCGTAATTACACTGGCTCACTCACCCTTCAAACCGGAACACAAACTAAGAAAATACTAAGTAGAGTTTAGCGGTAGAATAAGAAATGAGTGCGTAGTCTCAACCCAGGCTAGCGTGCACAAAGAATCATTGCAAGTATATATAATTATATTGTCAATACGATAAGTACCATCAAGCTGATGACTTTGACATTGACAGAAGACGTAAGCTCATCAAGTCAAGTCGATACGTGAATTCGATTCGAGATATTTTATCGTGACGATGTTCTTTGTTTTTTGTCTCGGGAAAAAACATATCATTAAACGTATTGATATTGAATTGGTTGTCGATGTTTGCATATTAACACTCGTCAATGTCCATTTAAATTTTTTACGTTTTATTTTTAAATATTTACATCACTGGTATTGTACTGTGATAGTGTTTTTATAATTCCCTTGGGAATTAAAGAATCACCGATGGAATGTACTGGAATTGAAAGTGTTTTTTTTTGGTTTATCTCCCGCGCAATTTTTGTTCAATATTCAACAACAAAATCATGTAATTAGCTCCGACACCGACAAATAAATTTAATATTATTAAATTGATTGAAACCTTTGTAAAAATAAAAATCCATCCAGAAATGTATAGAAATGTCTATGTAAAGTTTTTAAAACGATATTAAGATTAATTACCATAAAATTTTCAAACATTCGTCATTTATTCAATGCAAAACAAGTGACCTTGAACTTAGACTGCGACTAACTTTATCGTTGCTAATATTATAAATGCGAAAGGGCCTATTAGTTTCCTTGCTTGTTAGCTTTCACGTCGTAACTACTTAACCGCATCATGAAATTTTACAAACAAGTTGTCAGGGGTACAGAAAAAAAACACGGGCCACCTTACACTTACAGCACGCAGGCGAAGCCGCGGACGGAAATTAGGATTTTTATATTATCTTTATTTATAAAAAACATAATGCGTGAAAAAAGTTATGTTTTATTTTAATACTGGCCATCTAATTTTATCAGCAGCACGTTATATAGTAATAGTGCATAATTAATGAAATATATTAATTAATGATACCCTCCTTGGTAGAATTAAAAGTGAACTTACGTTTAATTTAATATTTTGATATGAAATCAATAAATATTAAAAAATAAAAATAAAAACTTTCTCGTCACGTAACGCGATGCAACGCTACAACGTATTTTAAAATGATAGCGATCGTTATTCAATCGCGTTATGAACAAATAAGTCCTGAGTGCTTAGTCTATTTAACCCCTTGCAGTACTGGGAATTGTGTCAATTGCTTCGTGATTTCTCGACCTGCCACTACGCACTGGACGAGCGATCGACGTGCTTAAGGGACAGCTTTTAGTAAAAACTTTGAACGAAGTTATAGTCGAACCGAGTAACGATATATATCCTAGATTTTAATTGTAAACAAAACTTAGGGTGAATATGAAAAAATATGTAACATTTTTTTAAATTATTAATTTCTGTTTCAGGATCGAGAAGGGTCAATTGATAACTTTTAATCCAGAAGCGTTTGTGCGGACGAGAAAAAATATGCAGCCGTTTCTGCGGAAGATACTCCAATCGCAGATATTCCAGCAGGTGAGATGTTTACAAGACATGTATTTGAAACGAACCCTCACGTCTGGGCAAATGATTGATTGTACGATTGCAAAAGCGATTTATAATATATCAGCGAATTAATTCAAAATTATTCTTTATATTTTTTTTTTTAATAAAATACAAATTAGGCATGTGGTGGTAGGGCGGGTTAAATTAGAAGTACTGGTGGTAGGGCTGGGTGCAAGCTCGTCTGGTTAGGTACCACCCACTCATCAAATATTCAACCGCAAAGCAGTAGTACTTGGTATTGTTGTGTTCCGGTTTGTAGGGTGAGTGAGCCAGTGTAATTACAGGCACAAGGGACATAACATCTTAGTTCCCAAGATTGGTTGAACATTGGCTATGTAAGCGATAGTTAACATTTCTTACAATGCCAATCTATGTGCGTTGGTGACCACTTACCATCAGGTGGCCGTATGGCAGGTATAAAAAAAAAACAAATTTTAGAGGTGCTCAAAGGGGCTTGAACCCGCAATCTTCGGTTAAGACTCGCGTGTTCTGATAACCATCTTAATATTATTAATGGGGCTAGCTGGTGTCCGCGATTTTGTACGCGGTTTTATTACGATATATAAAATAAATATTCAAAGTACAGACTGAATATTTATTTATTTATTATATTCATAGATGCATAGATTTAAAATTATCTTTAATTATAATGTAACTATGATTATGATTTAATAATATCTTCAAATGACGATAACTTTTTCACTTTTATCCAAATTCAATGAAACAAAATCTAAATGTTGCTTCAAGGGGAGTTTAATTTACCTGTTAAAACCGCAAGAAAATCTGTTCAGTAGTTTCGGAGATTAGCGTGTACATATAGACAAAATTAAAGTTTTACTCTTTTCTTATCGCCGACTCCCTTTCTCCTGTTTTATTGTATTTGTAGATTAGGGACTCGAATGACGTTCTATAAATAAATCAGGTTTCATTATTGTCGTCATATTCCACTGGATGGTTTGATATTTTGTTAATATTTTACTTTTAATAACTCATTTCATACAATGCCTATTGTCAATCACAGTACAGTAACAGCCGGTGAATGTCCCACTGCTGGGCTAAGGTCTCTTCTCCCTTTTTGAGGAGAAGGTTTGGAGCTTAATCCACCACGCTGCTCCAATGCGGGTTGGTGTTACCCCCCGTTACCCCCATTTATCAGGTGCCTAGATTGTTTACTGAGCATAAATAAAAAAAACAAAGATTTCGAACGCAAGGCTTTTCTATATTACTATTATACCGACAAACAGTAACGCATTGTACCCCGTGTAAAGGGTGGGATAGCTGGTTTAATTGTTGGCGCTGGGGACATAACGCCTTATATACCGCATATATACATACGCATATTGTAGCAAAAAATAGCTCATACTTAACACTGGCCTTCATTTGTAAAATTAAAAAAAAAGAGACAAAAATATTGTATTATTTCTAAAGCGTTTAAAAAAAATCTATTAACTAAAATAAAAATATATATTTAGTTTGTTGTTGTAACCATTGTCGTTTAAATACTACGGAAATATCGTTTATTTTTAAAGCACACAGAATTGGTTGTTTTTGCATGTGTGAATGTCTACAAACATGACGTTACGTACATTCGTGAATGTAGTTGCGATGCAGCAGTCGATACGAATGCCTATTTCCCACTTAAGATAAGTGGATTAAGACGATTTCATTCATATAAAGGTTTATAGAAGTTATATGCACAAACCTTTGACTTGTTGTTGGCTAATGGATAAAACCGAAGGGTGACCTGTACTGAGCTCAATAAAAAATAAATGAATCACTTGACTTGATTAGAGAACTCATTACCGTGTGCTTAATTTGTGTTTTTAAATGAAAGTGAAGCAATTCTACACGTGTCTGATATTTTGCTACAAGTTTACTTTGCTACAAGTGGGCTCCGTAGGCACCCCCATGCCCAGCTGTGGGTCATTTATGTGTTGTTTACTTTTTGCTTGCTACATTATTGATTAGCTATCATTGTGTAATGGATGCATTATCAAAGGTACGGACTTTTGATTAAATAATAAAGTGTACCATATTCGTGTATAAATATTCGGTTTTTAAATATCTGTTATTTATAATTGCGTGATGTTCCTGCAAAGAAAAACACCGTACGATAAATGTTATTGTATTGAGTCGTATTGTAGCTGGTTAAAATATATTCGTGAGAAAAGATCTTTGCCCACCTGTGAGACTCGAATGTGCAATTATTAGTAATGTTATATTTAATTATTATTGTAAAAATGTTTAATGTATATTCGCTGCTAAATCGGTTTCACAAGATGAAATATTTTCTACGAGACAGTGCGAAAACAAAACACTATTGATTTATGTTATTTTGATGCAGCATCACAATATTATTTTTAGAAAATTGTGAAGAGATCATATTTAAGTAAAATTTATCATCGACTAATAATAATAATATTTGTGATCGACAGTTCATAGACGAAAGGCTCGAGTTGCTGAACTCTGGGCGCGGTTTCAACGACGAATTCGAAGTCGAATGCAACAACTACGCGGAGAAAGTTAGCACGGGAAGCGGTCAGAAGCTGAAACAGCAGTACCGGGACTGGGCGAAGACCGTCAAGAAGGAGGGCGGTGCCTTCTTCAAAACCGTCAAGGATAAGGTGACTTATACGACAGTTTCGCATTCATTGTGTATAGTATTTGGTTATTATTTTTTTAGGTCAACTTTGCACACGCGATCGTTTTAAGATAAAGCAATATTTTTTTTTATGTACTACCTTCGTTTTGTGAAGTCTTTTTTTATTGCAAGACGAATCGTATGGTAAACTTCGTTTCGTTTCGCAATGCAGGTTCTAGCAAGAACAACCGAAAGGAACTTCCCGGTTTCCCGGTTTCGGCACTCATGTTTATGTTAATTATTTATTATTAACGTTTATATACCCTGAATGAAGTATTATTTAATTACTTTGGGTTATACTATGCATGAATTTTATCTTTTAAATATTATATATTTTAATTAATTGCTTGGTATATTTATGTATGTTTATTTAATAAAAATTAAAATTATAAACTAAAAAATCGCTTAATATATAACGGATAGGATGTAACTCGATCTAGCTAAGAGAAACATTCATTTTATTTGAAATTAAAATAAATATAAACACTGCTCAACTGTTACCAACTAATTAACTGAATAGTATTGGTTAATGTAATTCGTAAATTGTTTTCAAAATTAATACGGTCACGCATTAATAATTAATATCCAACTAACATTAAAGCACCGTGGTGGAGCAGTTCAAAAATATCTAAAAAAAGCAGAGATTTTGTAGAGATTAGCTGCGGGGCATGAAAGCGCAGTTACTTATTTTTTTACAAACTACCAGTTTAAGATGAGCTAACCAACTTATACAGTTGGTACCCAAATAATATAGTTTCTAATTTCTTATAAATTCATATGAAATTAAAATCAATAATAATTCGTGTCATATATTTTGACATAAAAATAACAAATATTAAAGTTTTTTATAAGGGTTGTGATTAAAATCGAAGTATAAAATTTAAGTATATAACAAATAATAACTTCTCCTATAAAGTTCTTTTAACTATTTTATATAATAAATAATCAACGTGCATCACCGTCTTATATAAAGGTATGTAGATAAGAACAAATCTAGCAGATGTGTTTTTTTTTTTAATAATATTAAACATTAAGTTCATTGCGTTTTGTCTCTACATTGTTTAAGAATTTAAACATTAATGCATGTTTTAAGGGTGATTTTTCACATAAATTAGATAATTTAAATTCTTCATATAATTAACAAAAGTTTTTATGTCATCTTTTATAGTGTTAGTAGTACATACACCAGAACAAAACATTACATTTAGCGATTTACAAATATAAGTATGAAAATTAAATACAATTTAAAAAAAAACTATTGATATATCTTTAATATAATATATAAAAGCATAATTGCCTGAAATATTAAACGCTTTATAATTATTATATGCATCATTGTCATGTTATTTGTGAGTTTTCGATTGAATGGTATGTAAAATGCATTATGTCAGGGTTGCCAAGTTCAAAGTTAAAAATAATATAATTAATTATAATGTAAATAATTATGTTTACATACGGATAATATAATTACTGTTTATAGAACAATGGACTATGAATAACATGTAATAATATGAGAGATATTAGTATTTCTATGAATGTAAATATCAACTAGGCAATACTGCCCGAAAGCAAAACAAATAGTTTTTCTAATAATTTCCTTAAAGGTGTTCGCTTCGTATTCGTGTATCGTTCGCTTTGATCAATTTTAAATAATATTTGATATAAATATACACATATTAGTTGAAAAATCGAATAAAAAACGTGGCAACCCTAAATTATGATCAGCTTTGATTTGTAATAATTTTTCACTAAATGGCTTAGCGTTGTTTATAACAAACGTGTTATATATAAATATAATTGTAAATAATATTAATGCTAATGACAATTAACACATATCGTAATAACTACATGGTGTCTCACTCGCGCCCATAAGTCTCACATTGGGCGAGCGAGATAGCTAATATATGTTTCAAAAATCTTATAATTATAATTTGTGCATGTTAATTATATAAAAAAAGTAAACTAACTCGTTGCTATATTAAAACTCCATATATGTATCAAAAAAAATCTAATTAAAGAGCATTCGGTACTTTTTGAGATTTGAGAGAATTTGGAACACAGAGACACTTTGTTTTGTGCTGTTTACAATATTGTGTTTAATTTAATTGAATTTAAAAATAAAAATAAACGTTTTTTTTTATAATTTATGAAATGAATGTATGTTTGTTGTTGTTGGTAGAACTTTGTGCAAGCTCGTCTGGGTAGGTACCACCCACTCATCAGATATTCTAACGCAAAACAGCAGTACTTGGTATTGTTGTGTTCCGGTTTGAAGGATGAGTGAGCCAGTGTAATTACAGGCACAAGGGACATAAAATCTTAGGTCCCAAGGTTGGTGGCGCATTGGCGATGTAAGCGATGGTTAACATTTCTTACAATGCAAATGTCTAAGAGCGTTTGGTGACCACTTACCATCAGGTGGCCCATATGCTAGTCCACCTTCCTGTTCTATAAAAAAAAATAGTCAAATCACGAAAAACACAATTTACTGTTTTATTTTATGTATTTAATTGCTTATAATTTTTAAAGTAATGTAAGTACCCTGTCTCCATACAATTGTCTCTTCTGGACAAAAATATTTGTAATTTGATATTTATTATTTAGACTTGGGCCATTAATCAGCTTAGCTACGCGGGTATGCTTTGAAAACCTTCTAAAATAAAAAAAAGCGCCTCAGCCAGTTCTCAAGTGCTAATTTAACATTATATTAACTTACCCTTTATTTCGATAGAATTTGTACAAAAAAATTTAAAAACATATTTTTAAAGAATTTACCTCTCATAGTGTTACCATATTACATAGTAAATTGATTGAAAGACAAAAAAAAAACAACTTTGATATTAATTTGTTTGTAGTGCTCTAATCTTAAGTTTTATTGATCTCTATTCCTTCTTCGTTTGGTAATGGCATCGTATTTGGATGTTTTAAATCATTATTTAATTCTTTAAGGTCAATTGTAAATGTGAATCTTTGACTTGTAATGTAATTGTAGCAAAAAAAAAAAATGAATTGTCAGGTATTACAAACGCGACATATGCTAATCATGGAGTTTTAATTACCAACGTGCCGGTAAATTTAATAACAACGCTACAGCCAACCTCCATAGCATCCTCTGGCAAAGTACAAATTCTATTGTTACGTATAGTTTTTAATAAACAATTGTCGCTACGGTTAATGCGTTTTGTGTTGTCGGTAATTATTTTTGCATGCTGTAATTACATGGGTTTTTATACGCTTTAAATTGTTAATATTTGCAGGCGAACCCCGCGGTACAATCGGCTGTGAAAACGGTGAGTGAACCATGAATGTTCGTAAGATATCGTCATTTTATTCACTAATTAGTGGAATGTTTTTATAATTATCGTTTGAAATCAATTTGTACATTATGTAAGAATTATGCGATAATGTTATCCAAACTGATTCCGATGTGAAAATTAATTTAGACGCTCGCATTTTGAAAATGTATACGAACTTAAATAGTTTACCGGTGTAATGAGAAAGTGCGATCGAATATGATCTTTATGGCTATCGTAATAGCTTCCTTGAATTGGTAATCGTACTACATCTTACCGATAGCTTAAAAATAATTTTTTTTTTTTTAAATAAAAAATATATATTGTTGTTGAAGAATTTAATTTAATCAGATTGTATTATCTGACAAAATAATATTGTCGACAGCTTGTTTACATTTTGTATAAATTAATTTGAAGTGATACATGCAACATTAACGTTGTAACAAATTTTTTTTAATTTATCAAAATATATGAATATTGTGTATTATATTTACATCTGATATATCTATATGTAGTATATTATTATGTAGTAGCCTTTTTTTAATTCAAATATAATTTATTTTTATAAAATTGTAAATATATTTTATTTATTGTATAGGCTTTTTTATATGTCTATTATCATTGCATGTTTATTTATTTAGTATTCTTTATTTAAATTAATTGTATCAATTATATTTTTACAATATAACACAATAGCTTGTTAATGGATGAAGCATTAACATCCAGTTTCTGAAATGTTGATGAGAGTAAGTTTAACTAATTTAGACTTTATCTGAATGCTCATTGGTTGCTTATTGCGTCATCGATTGCCATCGACCAATGGCCATTCAGATAAAACTATATTAATTAATTTTAACATTGATTATTGTTTTGGAAAGTGAAAATAATAGTACTTTATTTGCATAATAATAATATATATTTAATAACATCATAATTACACATTATTTACTCATGTTTATTTTATAATATAGTTTCTATTAAAAGTAGCCTATATATAGAAAACTGACAATTTAAGAAATTCCACAAACTAGTGAATATAATGCGATAATCGAAATTATATAAAATCTATGTCTATCGTTGCACTGGGTTTCATTGTATGTGTAAGTATTTATTGCATGGGTTTTAATTATGTTTTTAATATATACACATATTTGTCTGTGTGTGAGAGAGATAGATATATGAATGGAATAGAAAAGCAAACTGTGCCGTTCATAAACTGCGATGAATTATCCGTTGAACTCGTTTTTGTTTTGTTTTTGTCTTTAATAAATAATACATATATCGTACAAGATTTATTTATTTCTAGACATGAAGACAGACAAACATTTACCAGCACGCAATGGCTATTTCGAGTACATATGTATATATTTTATACGTACCGGGCACGACTGTATGAGTATTTGATCCGGACATGACTGTATGAGCGTTTCTATATGAGATCGAGTGAAACGTTTCTCGGGCAGACGTTTCACTTAGGTCACGTGTATTGTGCCGCACGCTTCTGTGTAATATTATTTTTTGTCTCTCTTTAACTTCCTACTTTACACATCTTACTTTTACTTAAATACATCTTCGCACGCTACTGCGGTAAGTTTAGTAATGTAATAAAACGAATGGTAACGAATTTTTTTTTCTATAGTTTTGAAGGTATTTTCATGCGTTGGTTAATTTTTCGGTTTGAATTTTTAATCGTAAGTTGTAGTTTGCTCTCAAATAAGTAATTAATAAAGTATAAGTATAAGTTTTTACTATGATTAATCATATAACATTTTATTTATAATATAATTAAAATATTAATGAAAATATTTTAAACGGCACTAAATTATTTTATGTAAATATTTTAATAAAATGTGTTATCTGAATTGAAATATATATTATATTTCAGTGTATTCTAAATGAATGTTGCAATAATGTAACAATAAAAATCAATTTAATTTATTAATTTGTAAATCTTTCCGATAGGTCCGGCAAGGTGGTAAAAATATGAAGTCAGCCGTTCGCGGCTTGAAGAACAAAATGCCTAAAACAGGTTCAAGGCCATCCTCCATTAATACTACAGACGACAGCAGGTAATTACCATTTAGTTATATAATAAAAAACAATTGCGCGATTACGTTCTACCATATTAAGGAATTATGGAAAAGTAAAATTCGCCATATTATATTTGATTGACGTCACAGAGCTTACAGTGGATTCGAAGTCATCTATTAAAAATGCAGACCTCAGTATTACATAGTTCAAATATGAACCTTGATTTGACTACGGAATTGTTAGTAACGTCCTCTATGTAGGTTTTGTGATGACACGTGAAGGACAAGTAGGAAATTCTTCAATCTGAGTTGTCAAAACGTTGATAAAATTAGACTTCCTCTATGTAGGTTTTATGATGACGTCACTAGCTTAAGTAAGCTCAAGGACAAGTAGGAAATTCTTCAATCTGAGTTGTCAAAACGTTGATAAAATTAGACTTCCTCTATGTAGGTTTTATGATGACGTCACTAGCTTAAGTAAGCTCAAGGACAAGTAGGAAATTCTTCAATCTGAGTTGTCAAAACGTTGATAAAATTAGACTTCCTCTATGTAGGTTTTATGATGACGTCACTAGCTTCAGTAAGCTCAAGGACAAGTAGGAAATTCTTCAATCTGAGTTGTCAAAACGTTGATAAAATTAGACTTCCTCTATGTAGGTTTTATGATGACGTCACTAGCTTAAATAAGTTCAAGGACATGTAGAAAATTTTTCAATCTGAGTTGTCAAAACGTTGACAAAATTAGACTTAATATACACAAATGGCCGATCTAATCTACTATCTGTTGAAATGATGTTATTAGTAAAGTCTGGCACTAGATGGTCAATCTCTGATTATAATGTTAGTTAATATACAGGTGCTTTTTTTTTAAATTTCAATTTAATTAATTTTATATTTCTTAGCGCAGCTATAAAAAGTAAGTAATATGGCCATGGTGTTTAAGTTTCATATTTTTAAAGCTATTTGTATGCTATAGTTATAATTATTTGGCTAATGATTGGTATACGTGCTAGAATATTGCAACGTTAATCCCTCATTTTGTTAGAAATCATTGTCGATATATAACAGGAGCTTTCAATATTAGTGAGATTTCGTTTGTAATTTTGAAAGAGAAATGCTAACTAAATTCGTTATAATTTAGAAGTAAAATAAATAATGTGTTAATTTTTTTTTTATATTCAGATTGGAAACCCTGTTATATAACTTAGAATAATTTTCTGTAGCAATTTTCTGTTCAAAATTGTCGTACACTGTGACAGTGTCATCTTTCCAACAGGTTTTCATGCGGCTCAGCTACCCCAGTCTCGTCTGATTCCTCCGAATCCTCCCCCTCTCATGACATGCCACCCCGCGAGCCACCCCCAACTCTACCACTAGATCTCCTCACAGAGATGGAGTTGCTCTTTCCAAATAAACGCCGCGATAGCTTTCCTGGCAGCGCGCTCAACTCTGAAATCAGCCTCCCCGACAAAGCTGTGAGTATTATTTGTTAGTAAATGCCTAACATTTGGTCCGTGAATTTGGAGAAATGGTACAGTTATTTTGACAAAATATGTATCGCTACATTAGTGGCCATGAATTAGTTATATAAAACTTACATATGGCGTACATATTTAAAGCTAATATTAAATATTTCGAGAGGTTTGCTTAAGGATAAGTATTAATCGAATATGTCAATATTTCAATTTTCACTTATTAAGTATTCACACGTCCAATGTTCCGCAGCTCCAAATTCTCGACCGTTAGAATGCTCGTACCGGAAACGCTTTATAATCATAGCTTTTGATACATACGTTTAGTATGGGTCTTGGTGTAAATATCACTAAGTAGGGTCGTAGCGTCAGTGATTTTCATCTGTCATCAGTTCATAGTGTCAAAAGTTATGAGAAATGTATACCGCGATGAGGTGTCTTTGATGCTTGATGATGTCAAGTTTCAAAGAGTCACCTCGTCATGGGTTGCCTATTGTTGGACGTCGCTTTACGTGTTAAGCTTGAATCACGTGTAAATGTATGCGAATGACCGCTCCTAGGGCACCGTGGCACATTATTCGAATTTTATTTTGCAGAAAACCCTGTCACCATGCCCCCCACCCCGGTTACCGGAACGTCCCCACCCCCCACTCCGTTACCCAATTATATCGACAAGGAAACTAGTAGATTTGTCCGATGCGCCCGCGCCTCCCCCGAGGTCGATACCGGCGCCATCTACAACACACTTTATAAGTAACATCACAAAGAACGACGCGAACGTCACTCAAGACTTCCACACTAGCACGATTAGATTCACCGAGGGCAACGACAAGGCTAAATTAAAACTGACTCTATCGTCCAATCAGAAGAAGGGTCAAACTAGCCAGCCTTGTAACGGCTCCACGATCAGACCGGTGCCCCCTATTGTGCCCAGACCGGTCCCAGACAGGCCTAGACCCAGACACAACAAGGGCAGAACTCAAGAGGTAATTTTAATATGCGTTACTATTGTCATAGCGATACTATATTTTTCAGTCAGTCAGAGATATTGCATACATCCCTTGAGCAACGAGTGAAATTTGTTTGCACTAACATTTGGAGTAATATGTATTTATATAGAAAATATTAATTTATTATTGATTTATACTATTATTAATATAATATACCTAACATTTATAACTGTCCCATTATTATTTCGGTAATATAAATCCCCTTTGGAGTGTGCGTTATATACGTTTTAGAACGGTATCGAATTAAGAGTTAAGTACATGCAAATTGTGATATTCCAAATGAAAACATTTCACTTGGAGAGAAATAATTGGAGTGTCAAGTCCTTATAAAGGCATCATGAATGTGTTATCTACGCATATAATATATATGTATATCATATACTCACGAACTTCATACTATTAATAACATATACATATCCATTTATGATAAGTTACACACAGCCCTATACCTCGCTTATTAAAATTATTGTCTTTTATATTATTTGGAATGTTTTGGAATGATCTGTCAAACGTTGTTTCGTTTTTGTATGTGTCTTCACAAACACTTCCATTGTTAATAATTATCTATTTGCGAAATAAAACTTACAGTCGTACTGCATATCGAATAAATAAGTAAAGGGCTCATTGCCTGTGTTTTTTAGTCATAATGAGATTATTATTTGATAAAGTATTACTCGTAGCTTGTATCAATTGGTACGAGTATATAACGAGATTTAAAAATGAAATTAGAATTAAAATTATTAAAAAAAAAAATGTTAAAACAAAAAATCAGCGATAACTTTTCATATTAATAATAACTTGGTAACTTAAAAAATAAAGTATTGTCTTTAGTCGGATTAACGTTTAATAATACAGTAAAGATATTGGTCAAAAAAAATTAAAAACGACGTCCTGTACGGTTTTTTGTATATATATATAACGTATAAATTTATAAATTTAATATAGTAACTTCTCTTTATATAATAACTTTACATACTTACATAAATTAATATGGTGATATTTATAAAGGCTTATAATTAGTAAAGTAAGATTGATTATTTTTAGATTTAAATTATCGTCGCAAAGTATGTGTAAATAAGAGTTAACAAGTATTGGGATGAGATTAACGTTGAATAAAATTGCTCCCAACCCTCTGTGTTTGAAAGAAACGTTCAAAAAATCTCGTTTACACATAAAAATTAAGTTATGAGGGGCGAGAGTGCTACCATTATGTTATTCCTATGTGCACTGTCATTTCGTTCGTCGCGTTGATTTTGACATTTTACTCTAATCACATTAAAAAAATATATTATTAAAATATATTAATTCATGAGTTGAACGGCGCGAGTCAGAATATGTAACGTTTCATTGTGCAACGTTATATATAGAAACGTTTCAGTCGAATTCGACCTTGAGATTTTAGTCCGATCGCATCCAAAGCTTCTTACTTACTAAAATTAAAGATATTTAAAAGTGATTTACATAATCACAAATTCATCCGTACTCGTAAATTCAAATTTGAAATGCTCATTACTATGTTAATAAATGTAAAATGTATTCTTATATTTCGGAATATTTTGTAAGTATCCTACCTACCTTATTAATTTATAAACGTCTTAAATAGTTAGTACACTCAGAACGAAGCACTTTAGTTCGAGATTACGATCGTGAATTAAATATAACTTCAACTTAACGATCGGGTTATTAACTTTAGGGTTTTATTTAATTATTATAATAAAAAAACTTAGGCGTGAAAAGAGTGAAATTTCAACGTTGAATTTGAATACGAGTCTTTTTTAAGTGTCATTCCGACGCTATTATGTTTTAACTTATAACTAAAAAAATACCATTCCAGACTAGTTAAGTCTATGCTATTAATAATATTATATACGTTTATTTAATAGTTAATTAATAAAAATTGATAAAAAATGATTTGTAATTATGATTGCAGTACGATTTAAAAAGTCCAAATATATATACAATGGGAATGTTTGTTAATACATGTCGTGTGTGTTATATGTACATATTTGTATATGGTGTTCGCACATATTGTTTCTTAAAATGCATGTACGCACTTAGTGTTATGAACCTAGAATTTATACTAGGCTGATCGTTCATATGATACGTAGATATATTATTAGCAATATGTAAACATGTATGGTATTAAAAATAGAACATTTATTTTTGAATATAATTGTTTGAGAGAATATTTTTTTTTTCGTTTACTTTTTTTTATTGAGTTAAATTAATTTAATATCTATAAAATATATATTAAATATTATCGATTAAATCTTGAAAAATGATAATTAACAGTTATAAAATAATGTTTAATCATCATTAATTGATATATGATGAAATGAATAAATAAAAACTGTTATTATTTATCAGGGTTTGAAATAAAAATATATATAGTAACGTGACATATGATGACCGGTCGTAATAGAAATAGTATAATAGGTCAGTTTTGCTATGTATCCGTTGAACGGTCAGCCATAACGATCGAGTCAAACACCGTGGTCCAGAGCGAAAGGTAAAGGTTATAAGCGAACCCGACTCTTGATATTAACCTCCAATATTAATCTTAACATCTATGAATGAATAATCATGACAGACCACAGATCTGACTCACTCACATATCGGTATCGAAGTTTCGCTGTATAATCTGTATTTTATAACTCGCATGATAATATTATATACGTTGAGTTATAAAAATATTTAATATTGTTTTATTGAAAATTGAAAATTAAACAGCTGTTTAGAAAATAGATATGTCAATTTAATTGATATGATGATTTATTTATTTTTGTATTATTTTTTTAATATTTTTTTTTATATTTTATATCTCAATAAATATTTTACATTAAATTTTAATTTATTAATTTCTTTTTTTATAAAATCCACCACTAAATAAAACTAATGTAAAAGCTCCTAATTCTGCAACGTTTCTCCATAAGTACCGACAGCAAAATTTCAATATTTCTTTAAAAGCGGTCAAGATTTGTATACGATGGGTTCCGTACATTATTACCCGAGTTCGATATTACAAAGCGTTCATAATAAATTTACAGTAATGTATATACATGAGGACAAAATTGTCTTAAAATAAAGTATAAGAGAGAGTGAGAGAAGAAAATGTTGATATAGAAAAGAGACAATATGATGGTCATTGATTTAATATCAGGTAGAAGTTTTTTGTTTGATATTTTCCTAACCGTACAATGCTGTGTTCGTTTTTGTTCCCGTGTATTACCACAATTCCTATTCGACTGATGTTTTGTCACAAATACTTATGTGTTAGTTTTTTTTTTTAATTCTGACTTATTGCATTTTACGGGGATTTTCTTCGCTTTAATAATTTAATTTAATAAGTTTTGAAAAAAAAAAAAATTTTTTTTTGGAATGTATTAATCTTCGAAAGAGTTTTGTTTTAAATTAACAATATTTTGAATATATGATTTAAATTCATTTGCTTTTTACTGGCATTAACTAAAGCTTAACCGCTTAACCTAGTAAGGGCTTAAATAGGGTTGTCAGGCTAAAACGCTTGATTTGGAAAATCGAAATGGTTTTTCGATTTTCTAGTGACACACACACATTATTTTTTTTAACGTAGATGGGGTGAACTAAGGTCATTCCAAAAATGTCGATGACTTCTCATTCATACATATATGATTGGTATACAGAATTTCAGATATACATTTTGTATTGGTAACGTGTGTTTTAAGTAATTTTGAACACAATTTATGTGAGAAGCCTAATGTTTAATACGAGGTATTAACGTTTCTACATTACTTTGTAGTTATAATTAATTAACGTACGGAACACTAATCGTGCGATGAATTTTCGCACTTGACCGTTTTTTTTCAGACACTGTTGAAATATTTTACTCGGGAAATAAGAAACGGAGAGAATATTTACTTTTAAGAAAAAAATATATATAATATTTTATCGTCTTTCTCCTGTTTTGTCGTTTGCGGTAAGTCATTTTCATGAGTAAATTTATTTAAACGCTTATATTTGATCAACTTTTAACTTCCATACACACATATGTATTTTGTTATGTACATGATATTGCTGATAGTCCAAATGTATTGTCATATAGAAATTATCGCGTTAAAATAATGAGCACCTCCATACTAATCGGTACTGAGAGAAGGTTGCATAATTAGGAGCGCAATATACTCTAAGGTATTAAACTAATCAATATATTTTTCAGTCATCTGGCTCTGATCTCATACAACTGGACGATACGCCAACGGATCTAGAAGATTTCGATCCGCTTAAATATCGAGATAAGAACGAAATGGAGCAAATTAAAACGTCAACGGATAGCGCTCTCTTGCACGAATACGGGTTAGATTTTAGCCAATTCGGCTTGTCTGATTTCACAGCTAGCTCGAGCGCACCGGAGACCTCCACCGTACCTAAGGGATGGACTACTTTCAACTAGCGGTATATCCCGTGTGACCGCATCGTTCTTCCCATTTGTAACGTTATAGCGATACATTTGTGCGTTTTTCGTGCCCTAAATATATATAACTATAAATTTCGTCATAAATAACTTAGGTCAGTAACAGCCTGGGAGTGTACCACTGCTGGGCTAAAGGCCTCCTCTCCTCTTTTTGAGGAGAAGGTTTGGAGCTTATTCCACCACGCTGCTCCGATGCGGTTGGGGTCATCCTCCTCGCGGTGAGCCAGTTGTCAGAGTGAGTTGACAAATCAATCAGATGAAACTCTAACCGAGTTTGCCTCACTCTGTGACCGACAATGCGTCACATCGATCGTGTTCTCAATACACATCAACTTAAGTCATTCCCGCTTAATAAACAATTTTAAACTTTATTTTGAAGTCAATTCTATTATATTAGTCGGTTTATTGTGGATTCAATAATATAATATAGCCAAATAGATTTTACCGCATTATCGTTTTAGAAATTTGAATAGATAACAAGGTTTTCTAATTATAGCGTTCGTATCGTAATAAATACGCTGTCCGGCTTCATTATTTGTCAGAAATGAAAATCTATTGTGAGAGAATTTCGTCCGACTGCGCATTCGGTAATGTTTTAGTCAAATACCCACGAAAGTGTTCACTGGCTCGTTAATAAACACAATGCAATAAATACATTCGTGGAAAACTCTGAACTTTTAAATAAGATTCCATTTTCAATTTAGTTATTCTCTCTCTCTATAAACCATTATTCCGAACTGAATGGACGCTCTTGGCCAATAGATTAATTTGCAAAACACCGTGTATACTACACCCGAGGGGGTAAAATTTCGCCGCGTCGCAATTTTTCGAATGGTATGAAATTGAATATATTGTTGTTACTTGCAGCTATATTATTGTTTACACTTATAATTTAGAATATCGTTCAATAATCGTTATGAAAAATAGCAGTGTTATGTAAACCATCGTATCAGTGAATGCCATGGAATATTCGTAAACTGCAAACGATTTGGTCGTGACTAATCGTTCTTCAAATTAAAAATAAATAATAATAAGAAAAACGTACAAATGTATACGTGAGTCTATTCTATTCTTTTCGCAATTCGCTTTTATATAAAATAATTCTTTTTTTTTTTTTAAATAACGAAGCGAAAGTGGGCTGTGAATGTCGATACTTTAATGTGAAACATATTTCCGATTTTTTCTTCAGACTATCGAATATATCGCAACTTAAGCTCTATGAATTAATTTAAATACATAAAACTGTACATTTTTAATAATACACAGACACGACGATATGTGTCGTCAATAAAGAGTTTTCTTCCTTAAGATCCAAAGCCGAAATAAAACGAAGAAATTGTTGAACGAAAGCTAATTCCAGACAACCTAAAGCTATAAGCTTTGTAATTGATCCGTAACGCTTTAGTCATTAGTGTCAAGTTACCTCGATATTCGATTTGTCTCTTATCACCTTTCGTTACTAAATGAAGCGGACATCGATTAAAATTAAAGATCGATTAAACCGAATTTTTAGAGGAACATCTTGGAATTTGTTTTGAATTATCACAGTATGTATTATTATTGGTTGTTTTGATTTAATTATTGAATTATAAATTGCGATAGTATGAAAAAAAAAACGGATATGTATTCTTTATAGATATACTGGGTTATATATATATATACGAATAGTTTACCGATTTACAATACGCTTTTCTAGTACTAGTATAATCTTATTTATTTCGCGAATTTCGAATTGTTTTTTTTTTTATTGTATTGTATTGTACATAATGTTACATATCAATAAATTGTATATTTCGTCATATTTTATTTTAAATCATAGATATTTGTATATTAGAAATTTAAGTTATATTATTTGTAATTTAGTTGTGCGCTGTGAGATACATATTATTTGTAATGTGAATTTTTAATTGTTAGATTAAAAATTGTCAATGTGTGCGTATTAATATTATATTTATATTTAAAAGTGTACTGGGACCCAATCCCAGTAGTGGATATAGTAATGATAGCCGTTGTGTTAAAATTGATTTTATCGGCGACGGTACAGACGTGCGTCCATGACAGACGATCTTTTTAAAGTTAATAGAATGAATACGATACTGATATAATCTATTCGCTTTTTCGCTTGCGTGTTTTTCAGCGATCGAAAGACAAATATTGTGTATCTCATTATGCGTGGAGATTAAAACGAGCCATTTTACAAATAGTTTGTGCTATTGGTTCTTGCGGTATATTTTTGTTCTGTTATAGTTTTTTTTTTTTTTTGTTATCTGTACGTTTTTTTTTTTTTGTAAATTCTCGAATGTTCTCCGGCGGTGCTTTATGCTGAAATGCATTTTGTTATACACGTTAAACTTTTCGTAAACATTTTATATTATAACGTAGGGTTAATGTTTTATTGTTAACGTAACGCGCCCGACGGTATGTCGGCCAAGTTCATTTACTCGAATTGAACTCAACTTATTTTGGTATCATGAAATTCTTGCCGTTTAAATTATTTTGAAAATTATCAAAAAAAAAAAAAAATTACTTATTAATCAACTCATTCGATCGTTTAGATATTTATAAAATTAACAATTTAATAAGAATTATATTAAACCGTTACTGGAATAGGTGATTATAAGTACATTACGTTTTATTTAAATAACTTTACATTATATTGCCTTTATAATACATATTATATGTAGTATATTAATTTCGTATGTTTTAACGCTTGACATTTCTTATTTAATCTGTATAAGTCAAGTGAAATTTTTATTATGTTTTAATTTAGTAATAAATAGGATTTATTTAGATTAGATTTAAAGATCATAGCACCCACTTGGATCTCATTACTATTTAATCATCTTGTTCGGGGACTTGTTTTCTATTCATTCTTTCTCATAGAACTCGAGATATTCTATTTCGTTTCTTCTACGTTCACATTATTGTAACACCATCCCCTGTTCATTTTTAAGATGAAATGTTTATTTTAATTAATTTTAATACTAATATAATACTCCTTCCCTAGTTACTGGTATTATTATCGAAATATTTGTCCGATTTACTGCATTATTGAGATTATTATTATTATTATTAAATAATATTTGATTTTGCTTAAGTTAATCGTAATTAAATTGCGTAGCCGCTTCTAATAATATATTCATTTAAAAAAATTTCTTACAATGGGAGCTGTACAAAAGTTTAGCTTAAGCCCTTTATAAATACTTGACTTTGAGCTGACTTTAAGACGTGCACGAAACTCGCCCCGTAATAGGAACACGTAATGAAAAAACGCAATTTAATTATGAATCCCTCTAAACTATGAATAATTTGATATTTCTAACTGTAGCGTAACTTTATATTGACCGTGTAACCGATTGGAAATAATTAAATAATAATAATTGGTATTGTACGTTTTCGTAAACATTTCTAAGTCTAACAAAAAGGCCAAGTTCAAATTTTGTTTTCTAATATATTGATTAATGAAATGAAAATATTTATTTCATCTTTAAAATGAACAGACCGTAGTACAAACTATTGACATAATAAAAAAAAATCCAGTGGACCGATTGTTTTTTGTAATCAACATCGAAATATGTATTTAGATGCGTTTTCTAAGATTCCAATCGCTACACATTATGTTTGAGGTTTATTTTCACAAATAAAAGTCTTTAATATACATAATATATATGGTGATTGAATTATATTTATTATAATTTAATACATTTTAAAATTATAAACCAATCTACTTTCGTCACAATTAAGCCGTCGACGTTAATCAACAAATAAATAATAAGCAAAGCGAACTTAGCGTCTCGTATCGTGCTCTTCGCCAGGTTGGTGCATATTTTATTTAAAAAAAAAAAACTTATGAAGGTATCATTTTATTATTTGACATTTACAATTCCTCGTTTTTTGTTTTTATTTTCCTGATAGTATACTGTCGATTTGCATGTACATTTTATGATTTATATAATTTTAATTATCGATGGGATACTTCTTGTAATATTGCAAAGCGTAAAGCACTGCCAAACGATGGAAAATTATTTATTTTTGTATTTATTCAATGTAATAAAAATAAAAGTACAATTAGCCGTTTTTAGATATAAATATATTTGTATTATCTGATATATTTTAATTACGATATAAATTATATTTTTGTAAGGTGCTGTATCGTAAAGAGGTATATGAATATGAGATTGCATTAGGCGACAGAATATACTCATTGAATAAGTTGCGCAAATCAATTTCATGTGAGTCCTGGTCGACCAACCGGTCGAGCTGCCAGATATGTATTATTTCAAAAGGAAATTCTATTCGAATAAAATTATTTATTTATCATGTTATCATTCCAACAGTTGCATGTATATTGAAAATTTCTATGGCTATTATGAATTGTACTGTCTGGGTGACAGATTATCTTATGCAATACATAACGTGTAAGATGTTCGGCTCTGTTCAAGGTCATACAAGAAACTGTTAATCTGACAGGTTACGATCGTCTGCGCGGATTGTTCGAGCGTCGGTAAGGCACTGCTAAATCTCTTATAATGTTTTCTATAAGCACAGATAACAACCAATCTTGGGTTCTGGTATCAGGTCTAGAATCCACGTCACCTGCCACATACATTTACCGTTTCTTGTATGACCACTTTTGAATATATGTCAATGTGTTTCTTAAAATGTATCAATTGTACCTAAATGAATGCCTTGATGATGTTAGTTTACGATCATAGATTAAGAATATATCGTGATTCTATATTCTATTTTCGAATGTCAGCATTCTGACGTTATGAAGTGAATCTTTGAAATGTCATAGCAGTGAACTTTAGTAGATTGGCATTGAGATACTCGCCAAGTTGATTTGATTGAGCGGGCTACTCTGGGCTCTAAATCGGCTTATGCTGTTTACCTGGAAATAAATGAATAATAGTTTGGTAAAAATTTTGACCAAAGAAAAATTGGTGATTTTAAAAGATCATTATAAAAATAGTAGTTTGATAGATAGCGTCACGGCAATAATGATGTATTAGTCATTGTATTGAAATATAATCGTTTAAATATAATTCGATGTTGTCTATCTGATACAATAAGTGAGCCGATACAACTCGTTTTAAAAAAACAGCTTGATTCGGATACATATTTTTGATGTATCCATTCTTAAATATATGCGTGTAACAAATTCATGCGTAAGTGTGTATTGTCTACATCACAACTCATTCCTCCGTGTTACCGAAATTTGGGAAGAAAACTAACGAAAATCAATATAGATCAATGGAAATTACTAATCCAATCATACATAACACTATGGGTCGATAAAAGTATCATTGCTATGTCTTTTATATCCTTCGAAAGGCAATACTTTAGAGCAGCCATACTTAACCTTTTCTTCATAGGGGCCACAAACACTTTTTAGTAATGGCGTCGCGAGCCGCAAACAATAATTATTTAGCTAATGATTTGAATTAAACAACTGTGAACGGATTTATCACGTACATTTAATTTTTTTTTGTCATTTGACACAATCAGTTGCTTAATTCAAATTATTGTTGTTAATAAAAACCTTTGAAATTTAAAATAGTTGAAAATAAAGTAACATCAGATGGGCCAGCCGCAAAAGCCCGGCGGGCCGCAGGTTGTGTGTAACTGCTTTAGAGTGATAAAATTTACATATTTAATTGCGTAAAAAATGTTTACTAAAATTAATATTTTTAATGAAATGTAATTATTCTATCAGGCATATACTTGTCTGAGCACAGAGAGATTTGGACTGTGTAGTAAGAGTTTATTAAATATTCGATTAAATTATTATACAATGTGACAAGGTTTAGAACGATCCTTGGTCAATATTTCATTCTAAAAAGAAAGTTTTAAGGAGTTCGTGTAGTCCAGATCTTTTAGTGTAAATCAATAAAAAATTCTAAATTATATTCATATAGCTATTACATCGACGAATGTTTAATTGATGAATAATAATAATGTATAAAAATGTAATTGTATATCTAAGGGATTAGATATTTGAAAATAAATTATTTTCGTTTTTAAATTGTATCTAATGTATATAAAACGCCCGTGTCGTCTGTTATCCCTTACTTAGTGATCAATTAAAACTTGTATCGAATCAACTGATTGTTTGAATATAAAATCGATTAATGGGGTACGTTGGTGGCGATTTATCGGATTATGTTTTATCGGCGAGATAAAAAAGTAACGTCATTAAACATTAATAATATTTTAGTTACTTTGTCTGTAACAGAAACGTTATGTTACTTTTATATCTTGATATGTAGCCAGAGGTAAGTTTGGATTGAAAGTACGCGTTGATTATTTATTATTGTAGGATTATTATTAGAGCCGAGATGGCCCAGTGGTAAGAACGCGTGAATCTTAACCGATGATCGTCGGTTCAAACCCGGGCAAGCACCACTGAATTTTGATGTGCTTAATTTGTAATTATAATTCATCTCGTGCTTTACGGTGAAGGAAAACATCGTGAGGAAAACTGCATGTGTCTAATTTCACTGAAATTCTGCCCCATGTGTATTCCACCAAACCGCATTGGAGCAGCGTGGTGGAATAAGCTCCAAACCTTCTCCTCAAAAAGAGGAGAAGAGGCCTTTAGCCCAGCAGTGGGACATTCACAGGCTGTTACGATACGATACGATATTGTAGGAATTGCAAAAAATATAAATTCCCAGGGAGTTTTACACTGCCAAACTCATGGCTGCTGCTAAAAAGTCCTTAAAAATATCAAATATTTTTTTTATGAGCCGCAACGTGATTCAAACATTGAAAACTGGGATCTTGGTACAGCCGACGAACGAGTCAGTCATACGTATTAAGAATAGTATCTATAATGACGTTTACAAGTAACAAAATTAAGCTCGGTAACTAACCTAACTGAATTTAATCCTAGAAAGTCCTAAGCAAAGTTATTAAATTAAATATATCAAGCGCTTTCCTTTGATATAAGGCAGCTTAGGTTGATTAGCGAGTAACATTTTTTCAGAGCTTTGATAACTAAAACATACAAATCCCGTAATTACAACACTCGTCAACAGATTAGTAGCTAGAAGTTATCATGCTGCTGTCTAAGACCAGTAATATATTCTGTCGTCAAAGAACCCAGAGATAATACACATGATAATCCATTGGATTGGATTGGTTGGAATTTCCGGTGACATGAACTCCGCTGCATTCTATTCTTCACTACCTACCATAGACATAGGCAATGCCACCATTCTTTGCATCGGCATTTTAAGATATAATAATCATTCCTTACATCGCCAATACAACACCAATATTGGAAACGAATATGTTATACCCTTGTCGCGTGGGTGGTACCTACCCAGGCTTGCACGAAGCACTACCACCTGGTAAACTTCCTGAAGTCATTCTCTATGCCTTTTAGTTTCGGATTATATTTTGTTAAAAAATATAAATTCCAATTGAATTTACCTAATCCAAGCTTATTAAATTAAACAATGTTAAAACATGAATAATTTGATTAATGCTAACCAGGTGTTCTTTCATAACGAGAACCCTTTCTATTGAAAACTTTTATGATTAAAACGTTAAAATTATTGTATTGAATTTTCTGTTTTTGGAATAAATTTAATATTAAATGGAAATTTCTTGAAGGATCTTCAATGAGTTTTTACGCAGGTGAGTTTGATATAATTATAAAAATATATTATATTAGTATAACTAGGTATGTATATGATTTGGTGAGTGAAAAAGAGTAACTATTGAGAGTCTTCGATTTTACATATGTCCGTTTTTGTGAATTAGGACAAGTAACGGACGACTTTACGGTGTTTTTTGTTTTATTCTTGACTGAAAACTCTTATTATATCTACTTTACAAATGGAATCGGTTTATATATTCTATTATAGTTTGACTAAAGTAAAATAAGCTCTAAGGACATAAAATCTACATTATATGGGGCGCAATCGCAAATATTTTCGCAAATAACAGAGATATCCTGTATAAAGTAGTAAACCAGATATCAGACAGAATCGCAATATAATCTTAACTGTGCTGACGCTTGTTTTTAAATAAAAATAACTTAAGTAAACGACATATCTGGCGTAAGTGAAACGTCGAACTTGATGGTTATTGAGATAATTAATGACAAAAGAAAATCTATAAATAAATATGGAGTAAAATTGATAAAAACAGATTTACGTATCAACATTTGATGCGTGTGTGTACACACTTACGCGGACCAGCAACAAAGTATAATACGCGCCACGCACTCGTTTACCGTCACGGCACAGGAGTCTGCCTTACCCCAAATGCACCAACACCCCAAATATGTTATTTCACATCAATTTATCTTATCTTTAATAACTTCTGTGAGAGCTAAGTAACAAACGTGGAAGATGATATTGGTACATATTGTTTTTAAACGTGAAACGTGTTTAAATGATATGTTTTGGATGAGGAAGTAAGTATATTATGTATTTGGTATATTGCGGGCCAACTGTATTGTAACATGTGTCGTAGGGTTTTTAAAACCAAATTTGGTTAGCAAGCCACATTAGGGCTCATGCTCATGCTCATGCTAACAATTAATTTCTAGGGTCGCCGTCATCGAAATCGATGAGGCGGACTATATATATATATATATATTTGGTATATTATGTATTTGGTATCAGGTGGTCAGACGTCAATGTACTTAAATGAAATTGTGGCACGGCAGTATTACAAGGATCTGACACAGGTGCGGCTGTGGCCACATTTACACAGCCTAAGAGCCTTCTTAAGTAACTTGAATCTAATTTTTGTCTCATATTCTTGAAATTTGATAAATAAAACCTGAAATAAAATATAGGCATGCTTTTATATCTTTAAAAATACTAGGTATGGCTGAATTCTAGCTTGATGCTTTATAAAAGAAAAAGGGTCAATATCGCTAACAAAGATGCATATCGACGCTGATATTAAGTAATTATAAAGTAAAAAAGATATTCAAATTAAATATAAAAATAGTTACAATAGAGATGTTAATAGCTGAAAACATAAGTAACAGTGAGTGCGAATTTTCGAAAGCCAATTAATTTAAAAGTTTTCTGTATAATAAAAAGTCAATTACCATTCATTCGCGCTCAAAAGACATTAGACGTTAACCTTACTTTTTAATTTACCTTTAGTAGTTAGTGTATAACTCATATTTCATAATCTCATATATCATAGAGAAAAGATTACAATTATATAGAGAACTCCTGATTTTCTAATTTTATAAATATTAGTCCACAACTATTTAAATAAAAGAAACGTAATAACAAAGTACACATTTACACACACACACAAACACACATAAATAGTACACATATAAATATGATTACTTATAGAAATGTATTCGGCAAAATATAATCCGCTTCTTTGGAGGATATCACACCCAATCTATGTACTCCACTTTCAAATCTAAGCTCTTTGTATATTTTTGTATTCGCTTTTAAATATCTTGGTGAGGACTGCACTTCGTGGCAAGACTTATATATTATGAAACGCAGTACACGAGATGTAGTAAAATTTCTTTGCGTCAGAAACGCTTCATGCATACTTACATTGTATTTACATTTTACTTTAAAATTCAACTTCCATCTCACCTGAAGTACTTTTACTTCAAGGAAAAGTCATACATTGTTAATAAATTTCTCTCCTATAAATTTAAAGTGTATTTAAGCTGCGCCGTTAAAACATACCTTATTTTATTTTTAAAATGATTGTTAGGTAAATATGTAATGGAAATGAAACTGGGTAGGTAGGTAAGTATTGAAAACACATTATATATATTTTCTTTATTCTATAATTAAAATAATGTTAAAGTTAACTAATACTAAAAACTACTTAGTCATAAAGATTTGACGTTTTGGCCATATTACTTAACGGTCTATCATTAAAGTTCTCTCAGCTACTTCAAAATCGGTTAAGCCACAATTATAGTCGATTTCACTTGTTGCAAATAACCTGCAGGGAATTGTTATTTTTAAATTTGTAATTTTTTTTGTCAAATCCACTCAGGTCAATTCTTAATAACACATCAAACCTTATTATGTATTATTTCTTATTCTCGTGCTACGCTACCTTTATATTATACTAAAAATAACTTTTTATAGTACTTAAAATTAAGATCACTTCAAAGATATAGTATGTTATTAGGATAACAATTTCAAAACACATTTCTTTACAGCCCCGGATCTAAGGGGAATGTCAAACCAGTACACATTGTTTTAGAAAAAGAAGTTGTGTTAACTACTAAATAAATCACATTTAGTAAAATAAATGCTGAAGAGTACAATAAATATCCAGTATAACATATTGTACTCCTTTGCTTTATTTGTCTAAACTTGTGGTTTCGTTAAAATCCAGGTTTCTGAACGAATAGACAGCATTTTTTAAAAACTATTTTGCGTGTGATTAAAGAGATGTGTCTCTCCTTTAAATTGTTTAATGTATAGACATGGCTTATTCTAATTTTGTTTTTATAATGAGTAAAGATTATGAATTTTTAATTAAATTCGAAAGCGAGGAAATTATCAATTATTGTTGTGTGTGTGTGTGTGTGTGTGCTTTTCGATAGAATCGCCGATTCTAATAATTATCGTGTGTGTAGTGGAATAAAAGCAGAAACCTAATGAATATCTAAAGAAATGTCACCATTTTCCCAACAAATACAAATTGTTCTTGTGAATTTTCAAAATCATCGTTTCCTGATTCTAAAGGGAAGTGAGAGGAGTGTCATATTTTTGATACAGATCAAAAACAACGCACACCCGGGGCTCTTGTAATATCAAATTACATATAAAATAAACATTACAATGAAGTTACAAATTAGGAACGCGTCGTCTGTAAAATCCGTAATTATTATACGACGGCATATTTTTCTTATCGTCCGCCTGATATTTAGCTAGCAATAGAGGCCAACTTTTTTCACTATCTTGAATGCTCGGATTCGCTTCCATTCTCTGACGAATCTTCGCAGCTTTCGCGACAACCTCCGCGTTTAACATATTCTCAAGATATCGTAACTTGTGCGGCAGGATGATCTTGGTTACCTAGAAAAATAATGTGTTCAATTAAAAATTTTCACGATACGATATCATCAGATATTATAATCTTGTTATTATTTAGTGTTTTATCACTCATGCCTTATAGCATTAATTTATTTGCTCAATCTCTATATTTTTAGTGTATAGTATGAAGGTTATTACAAGTTCTGTCAAGACAAAATATTAAGAAATCACTATGCATTAAAATCAAACTACTATTCATTGTCAACAATTATTCATGAATTTTTTTTTAATCGCTTCAAACTCATTTAACTTCTTGGATTACATTTATAATTACTATTGAATAAATGTAACCAATTATGAAAGCTGATTATATTTAAAAAAATATATTATATCTGTCTGTCTGTCTTCAATTTGAAACATTTGTAAATCAAAATATATATGAACAGTAACCGTTGATATAACTAATTAAACAAACCGAGTACTTCAAAAGAGACATTAAATTAAGTTCGGAGAAATCATGTAGAATTTTACCATGGGCTAACTTTCCGAGAGTGGCAGTTTTTGTAAGAGAACACACGCATCGTGCTATCTCTTTCTAATAAGGTAATATCGATCGCGGTTTTTGGAGAAACGTGCAAAACATCCTGTAAAAACCACGTGATGGTTAAATTGCCTTTTAATATATTTAGAAATTATTATAATATAAAAAAGAAAAGTGATAAAAATGATATGACAATTATTAAAATATAAAAAAATATACTAATCTAATATAATTAGTATAGTCGGTACTATGGTCTAAATTGTATGATTAAATGATTTTTAATTTTGTCTTATTAAAACTTAGTTATCACCATAACTAGGAATATTTATAAGAAATATAACTCTTCAAAGCGTTATTTATTGTTTATGTTTCTATACGTATTTTTCATGGTTATTATTATTATTTAAAAGGTGCAGCGAATCATTAATTTTTATATTTACTATTCAACCGATCTCCATGAGGATTAGTATACGGTATTTGAGCACGGATAAAATTTTATATTTTTCGCTTGTTTATAGACGAAACACATTCCATTTTTCTTGTGTATCTATGTGATTTGATTTAAAAAATAAAACATACGGTGCGACTGTCAGCAACGAACGACAGAAACAGGGGACCAATTCTACTAACAAAATGTTTATCGCAATCGAATCGAAAAATCAACGATCACGCGTTGCCGTTTTTCCGTTTTCTTATTATTTAATTAAATTATCGACTATTGTTATAAGAGTTAAGAATTAAGTTTAGTTTTGACACACATCACGCGTACAGAATTCAGTTTGGTTTTCACAACATCATATTGCTTCGGTTCCGATTCGAATAAATCCAGATGATTCAAAGTTGGATTGGAATTAAATCGGGAATGTATCGTTATAAATTAGTAGAATTCGGCCCCAGGGTCTATATTTCAACAGGTGCTGAATATCTCAAGAGTAAAGGCACGAGTTAAAAATTTGCCAGTACTGTAACTTGACAATCATAATTACAGAAAAAATAAAGACCTTTAAATATCCTTTAATCAGGTGAATTACAATTGAAAATGTTGCTGGCTTATCATCAAGTTATACCAATAAAAAGATTGACAGAGCGTCATTACGAGCTGATGACATTTTTTTTTTTACATTTTTCTATCCCGAATAACAGATTATATACAGGACCATTTTTAAATATACATAGATAAATAAACAAACACAGGCAGGACAAACTCTGCCAGGTATCTAGAACAGTATAATATTTTAGTAATAGTAAATGTTATATCGTAAGCAGTCTTAGTCCAAGGTGTGTTTAGAATGTCAACACGAACTTTGTGGTTCCAACAAAATAACACGAGGAACCCGTGACCAGGTTTAATAAGTATAACAAATTACGGCTCTGTTTAGTTATCTTTGCAAGGCAAATTCAATTCGTACCAGATAAAATTAATTTACGAAACACAAGCAGATTTGGAGGTGAGTTGGATGTATTATTGCGTTTCGCAGTAAACAGTCGCCTTAAAATAATTAGAATAGAACTCGTAAGTTTTAGATACCATTTCGCATATTGCAATTAAAAGATTACGAATTGTACATATTTATTGTTGGTACCCATCGCTCATTCATTGGTTACTTCTTCGGATATTCTGTCAAACATCAACCTTTTGTATTGATTTGTTCCGGTAACCCTTCGGGTTAGTGAGCGTATTTATGGAGCACTTTTAAAGCGCAAAGTATTGCTTATATATATATAACACTAGGATACCGCAATAAAAAATATTTCTGCTTATGGCGGTAGGACAATTATTGGGTGTGTGGTACTTATTCAGATGAATCTACTTAACGATTTACCACCGGTAACAAGGCTATATCCCACTTGGGCTTTTATTTATATATAATAATAAATCTGTAAAAGATCGTATCTGATAATGATTTTATTTAATCAACAGATGTTGTTAGCAAATTTCTATTTTTAATTTGTTTTCTTCCTGAATGTAGACCTTGTTTTTAAAACATACACAGGGTTACAAAATACTTATATGTATTTGTTCCGTAAACAAAGAGTGTTATACTGGGTTAATAAAAAATCTTCTACAGTGTAAGTTTCTAATATAAACGAGAACTTTATAAAAAAATCAGTAAAAAAATGATTATTTTACGAATATCAGCTTAAAATATAAGTAAACTGTACTCGAAAGACTCAAAAAGCCTGGCTTGTTTGCATGAACCGTTCGTAACATGATTTTAATGGAAAGCCAATCGTTTTGCGGGACGAAACGTGCACGCCGCATACAAAATAGCTTATTTATAGGTAGCACTTGTTTTTAATGGGAAATATTTTTTTTACAAAATGTAAATATAATAGAACAAAGATAATAATGAAAGTTTTATTTTTTTCGTTTACAGATAACATATCTCGTTATTTGTCAATGAAAAAAAAAACGATTTTATCGATATATATATTTTTACTGTTGTAATTCAAAATACTATCTTTTTTAAATTATGTTATCATTGTCAAAGTATATGACTTAACCTCTACAACCAAAATTGTTACGGAGTATTTTTAAGTTACTCAATAGAGTATATTTTTTGTTCAACGTAGGTGTAAACAGATTGCTCATTTGTCAAAGCCCAAACCGCGTGTAGCTTAATATTCAACATTGAATGAATAATATATCAGGCTAATTAGGTTTCACCAACATGTATGATTGAGAATCATATAACTTAAATACACACAACAAAGTTACCCAAGGTGAGAAAACAGTTTCCAAATGTGTAATCAATTTTGGAATAAAATACTAACACTGAAAACGATATTGTGCGAACACGCCCTGAGCTTGACGTGCGCAATAAATCCTCTGGGAGTCGTTAATTAGCAAGTAACACCTTTTAAAGAAATTACGCCTCATTTATATATTACATAATAATCTCACAAGAGAGTCGCTTCATAAAAAAAATGCTGGCTGATTAACACATTGGCCGGAAAACTTTCTATTCAAAATTTACTCAGCTAAAATAGTTTAACCTTAAAATGTCGTTTCGAATAAAATAAGGCATTTCAAGTCTTTAGACAATTTTATAGCGGGAAAGTTAACCCACATCAAAATACATCAAAGTGTACAATGATATCGGTACTCAGAAGTTGACGGCCAATTTTCGAATGTGACGAAATCATGTGTTGCTGTAATTACCTACGTATCGAGCGATACAGTTATTAACGAACGTAAATGTTACCACCAATATTGCTCGTCTTTATAATCAATAATTACAAGTATTTCTTATGATAATATAATAATAATATCCTGGGACATTATTCACACACGGCCATCTGATCCCAAATTAAGCGGAGCTTGTAATATGGAAACTAGACAACTGATATACTACATATACTACTTTTCTTTTTGTAAATACATCCTCATATAGATAATTACACCCAGACTCACGACAAACACACATGTTCATTCACACAATTGTCTGTCCTGGGTGGGAATCGAACCCACAACCTTCGGCGTGAAAGGCAAGTATCTATCAACCCCGCCAACCGGCTCGTCAATAATAATAATAATAATAGTTTAAATAATGTAAATAGAGAAGAAACATCCGTAGAAGCACGTCTTAATATATTTACTAAATATTTATTTTAGGTTGTTCGTTTTAAGCTTTACCAACGAAAAAAAAAATGATTTGTGCTGGTTAATTACTATTGATACCCGTCTGGCTAGGTATCACCTACACATCATATATTCTACCGCCAAACAGCAATGTTTAGTATTATTGTTTTCCGGTTTGAATACCGAGTGAGGCAGATTTATATCTTAGTTCCAAGAATGTGCCACATATTGGTAACTCACACACGATGTAAGGTATGTTTAATATTTATTACTTGGTCAAATATCAAACAGATAGCTGTAAATTGTAATGTTGACGAAAATACCCGTTGAGCCATCAACGTATGAAAATATCGTTTTCGATTTTCCCCTGAGAACCAGTTCATATGCGGAGTTAAAATGTATTTTATACGTGAACACCGGGAGCAAACGATCAGAATCCCAAGCTTCATTAAAATTTATACAAACGTTTTAACGTAGAAGTAAAGAAACAGGACATTATCTTCCTATATTTACTTATATCGGATATGTATCAAGAAATTAACGAAAATACTTAATAGTCGGACACGTTGAAAAAATATTAGTATTTTGTTTTTGTCTATTTAACTGTGGAACTAATTGTATACTAATTAAAAGTACGCCTGCAGCTTCGTGTTCAGTTAACGGCTGCTTATACACGGTGCAGTTAACAACGTGTATTAACAAACACGTTGAAGTACAATCAGTAAACCGATATCGAAGTGATTTTGTCCATTTTCTTGGCAGCTTATATTGGCATATTGACAATTTGTTATGCATTTAATTTTTTTTCCTTTTTACATTATATTTACATATTATTAAACAAAGTCATCCCGCCGCGTCTATCTGTCTATTTGAACGCGCTAAACTCAAAAACTACCGAATAAATATCACCAATGTACGTAATGATTCACGAAGAAGGTTAAGGTGTATAATTCATTAAAGTTTTGCGCCCAATTGACAGAAACGAGACGATGATTGTCGAAGATGTGGGAAAGAGTCATGCCGAAATCAATAGAGTTTTACGCAGGCCACTATTCTACTCATGTGAATCCGGGACGGGTAATTAATCAAATCATAAATTCGATATGATATGTGGTTCAGCAATTCTATTCATAAATTAAGTGCTTTAATGAACAATAAGTCTATACTTACGATATTCGCAGTGAAATACAATAACAAAAGAGAAATACTCAATGTTCCGTTTCGCATTATCGATTCTTTGTTGCTTATCACTTAACTGGTATTTGCTAACGAATGCTATCGAGGAAAGCTTCTGTTTATGAAACATTTTTCTGTTTGTTATTTGACTAAAACGTGACCTATAATTGTTTAGGTTTAAACATAGAACACTTTCATGTGATATTTAAAACGCTGCGTTTTGGAATTATTTAAAAGAAATAAAGCCTAATTTTATTTTACATTTTTTTTTCAATTAAAATTTATAAATTGAATTATATTAATAGAGTATTTATTTTTGTATAAAGTGTAATACTGTGTTTGTTTATAGTATAGTTGTTTGAGTAAAAACTGTTGTCGCTCCGGCAACACATTTTATTGATTTGTGTAAAATAAAATAAATTATTAATTAAAATACAAAGATTTTGCAGAGAAAACTATAAACACACAAAAGATCGCAAAAAATAATTGCATCGCCAATCAGTAATTCAGTATCAGAATTAAAAAAAAAATCTATTTCCTTGGTTGGAAGTTAAAATTCCACTTATTTTGTCAAAGAATAAGTAGTTAATTTTGAACTTTGAGATTTTACTAGCAGTGTGAGACTACCTTAAGGCAATATTTGCGTTCTCATTGATTGTAAAGCTAAACATTAAATAGCTTCGTGGTACGTAATGGGTCGATTTGATTTAAGAAAAAAATTAAATTTAATAGTATAAAAATGTAATGTGACTATTCACATAAAAAATCAATATGGTCATAAATAATTTAGATTGATTGAATACACAATTATTGTAGGCTAAGATCCGAACTAGAGTTCACCTTCACCCATCTGTTTACCGGGTGTAAATATTTTTTTCTTTAATAAGAAATATGGTCCAAAGCAATTGTACCATATTTCTTATATTTTATATTTTCAATTGGTGTAAGAGTCCTGTGGCAAGCAAGTGAATGAAGAATAAAAAAAGAATAATTAATTGAAGATTATCAAGACCATATCTTATGACATGTGTGTTTAATTGTAAATTATAAAAAAAATAAAAATTCATCCGGTAAGCAGGTGGATTGTGGCACTTCCAGTCGGTGATCTTATTACACTCATGTTGTTCTCTGTAACTTATAGTATGAGATGCGATATCAGAAATATATACATACAAATATATACCTCATCTGTTATTTGATCATGACAAAGCTTATATGTTAGATAGTATGTAAATTGATAAATCACAAATGGGTTGCCTAGCTAAATCACGCTTAATTATTATTAACTCTAATTCACCTTTTTGACTGCTGTCTTGACACACTGTAATTGCTAACTATATGTTTTTACATAGACCGACTTCGTCAATCACTAAAACACTAATATATTTCTCTAGCTTTTTGAAGTACACATTTTAACCCAGTGAAACAATAATATTAAATTGTTCGTTTATCTTTTGAAAAATTAGTGCACACACAAACATAAAGTTGCACAGGGGAACATATTAAAAGTCAGTTAAAAAGACAATTTTTTATAGGTATGAATAGGTAGGTGGACGAGCGGGCCACCTGATGGTAAGTGGTCACCGACGCCCATAGACTTTAGCATTGTAAGAAATGTTAATCATCGCTTACATCGCCCCGTAGCGTGTTTGAATAAGCCAAGCCTTCTTCCCT
Organism: Nymphalis urticae; assembly: GCA_905147175.2. Lineage (NCBI taxonomy): Eukaryota > Metazoa > Arthropoda > Insecta > Lepidoptera > Nymphalidae > Nymphalis > Nymphalis urticae. Next base: position 15,502,047 of record LR989982.1, on the reverse strand, counting down.
GAGGAAGAGCAGGCCTTAACCCAGCAGTGGGACATTTAAAGGCTGTTTCTTTACTTTTTTATCTTTGAAGTTTGATGTTAGTCGTTATCAAAAAAATATTTCATAAGCATATAAAAAGGCGTATCTACTAACATTTAAATACGGAACATTGTCCAAACGCGTCGTCGCGTTTGGACTCTACTACCGTAGAGTCGACGACGACGGTCAGTACAGTCGGGAAGAAGGTTCTGCACTAGCCCCTTCGCCTTGCCGGTGTTTGAAGGAACCCGGGTTGTAAGAGGAGGGTAAAAACACGTGAACTGGCTCGGAATTCCATTTTAGGAAGTGCGACAAAGAAAGGAGTTGCCAAATTTCTTTGTGCGCGATAGAATTGATGTCACAGTTAGGCGGTGACATCGAGAGCCAGCACACGTAGACTTTTGAAGGAAGCAGGAATTAGAGAGAATAATTCCTCAGAGCACTCGCCGTGATACAGTCGATAGAAAGCGCTCAGCGCTGCTATCTCTCGACGCAATTGTAAAGGCTCCATGGTGTTAGTGACCTCTACGTCGCCAATAATGTGGACCGCACGACGCTGCAACCGATCCAAGGCCTCAAGTAGGTACTTAGCGGAGCCATCCCAAAGGTGCGAGCAATATTTAACGCAAGACCGTACCTGTGTTTTGAACAACAGGCACAGTTGTTGTGGCGTGAAAAACCGCCGCACCTTGTTCAGAACTCCGAGTTTCCGTGAAGCTGTTTTTATGACGGCCGTGATGTAAATCCTTTGGACTAAGGTCGCAACGAACGTCCATCCCCAGTATGGCGATTTTGCTTTGTATCACTAGCGGAGTACCACAGAGGGAGGGAAGAGGGGAAAATGGTTTCTTTTTTGCTGTGAGAGCGCATACCTGTGTTTTCTTGGCATTAAACTCAACAAGATTATCAGAGCCCCATTTAGCGATGAGCTCTAACGTCCTATTGAGTTCAATGACAAGATCCTCCCGCCTCTTCTCAATTTCCGCTCGCCCAGCCACTGCGCGTCCGTGGTATCCACCATGCACTGTATTATGGTCTGCATAGCAATGAATGTTCCGGAAAGTGAATTGTGAAGCGAACCATTAACTAAAACACGAAGGCTGCGCTTGTGTAGGAAGCTGGCAATCCAGGTGCAAAGCTGAGCAGGCAGACCATATGCCGGCAGCTTGGAGAGAAGACTTCTGTGCCAGACCGTGTCGAAAGCCTTGGAGATATCGAGGCTGACAGCCAACGATTCCCCGATGCTTTTCGATAGCTTCACCCCAGAGGTGTGTTAGGTACGCTAGAAGATCACATGTTGACTGTTTTCGTCGAAACCCGTACTGATCATTAATTAGATAGTGATCTTCTAGGTAATGGATCAGTTGGTTGCTTAGAATCCGTTCCATCACCTTATAAAGTACTGAGATGATAGCTATTGGTCCATAATTTGCCGGGTCTGACCGATCCCCTTTTTTGGGAACCGCTTGCACATTAGCTCTTCTCCAAGCCTCCGGCACACATCCCGAAGAAAGAGAAAGTTCGAACAGGCGCATTAACACGAGAGACAGCTCCGCCGCGCACTTCTTCAGCACTATGGCTGGTATTCCATCGGGACCCTTAGCTTTCCGTATATCAAGTGATTGCAGCTCCGCATGCACATCACGTTGCCTGATTTTGATGTCAGGCATCGTATGGCCACATGAAGGTATTATTGGTGGCAGCGCACGATGACGGAGTTATCGGCAAAGAGTTTAGCCAGGAGATCAGCTTTCTCTTGTGGACTGTGAGCTAGCGATCCATCCGGATTTCTGAGCGGTGGCAGCGAAGGTTGGCAGAAATTGTTTTGCACAGACTTGGTCAGACGCCAGAAGCTATGGGAGCCCCTAGGATGCGAAACAAGGTCATGACTAATCTGTACAATGCGCAGTGCATCCGCTCTCGTGTAAGCCATCCTACAGGATTTGGAATTTTTATTGTAGTTTGATTTCAGTGAGTCAATGTTAGATGCCCCGCTAATGCAGCCATTGATCCACTCGCGATATGCCGCCTGCTTAGATGATACAGCATCGGCACATTCACGACTGAACCAACGGTTCCGCATACGCCTACTGACGAGATCTGAGCTAGGAATGTAGTATTCCATTCCCAACAAGATCTCGTCAGCAACAGCAGCGGCACTAGCTGTCGGGTCATTCCCACTGAAGCAACGTTCCTTCCAAGGGGCTGACGCATAGTAATCGCGCATACCGTCCCAATCTGCCGACGCCTCCGCCGAATCTGTAGTGCCAAACGCGACATTTGCATACCGCTGGTGGCGGCAGCTTGGCCTGTGGCACTTTGGTAGATATGAGGCTGTGATCCGAAGAAACAAGTGGAGCTTGAACCACAACCTAATATTAATTATTAACCTAATATTAATATTGGAATAATTAAGGTAGCTGGTATCGGCAGGACGGAGTATTTGTGTCTCCGTGAGAAACAACATTGCTGGCCGTGCTGTCTCGAGGAGGTGGTGGACAGCGTTGAGGTTAACGTGGAGTCCACGGATGATAGTGAACTCGACCTCAAACAGCGTGGGTATGGTGGGGGTGTGCACCGCTGTACGACCGTTGTTTCTGCTTTGTTGCGCTACCATTCGGGAAAAAGATGGAAGAGAGACGTGAAGCGAGCGATGTATTGACACGACAGGGATGGGCAAAGTGTGGAGGCGTGTTTCCCCAAGTGGTTGCCGAAAGGGAAAGTACACTGACCCGCCGGACGGAAGGACCCCCGAACCCCCCGGAAGTGGCCGCCGGGACCCCACCTTCCGGTCACCAACCGCCACGACGGTCGACCCCGAGATTATGCGTGGCCTGGTGGGGCAGCCTCGCGAGCTGGTTAGGCACGCTCGGGCCCCTGTACTATGCCACGGGCGGCCAGCGGAACAGCCGTTTCTTCACTGGACCAACACCTATCGCTGCAATGCTCGCTCGGGCACTGGCTGTACGCTAGCTGACCTCGAAACGCGGCTGCAAGCCACTTCACGAGATTTTCACCATGCGTACGGTGGTAACAAGCCAGGCGGATGTTTAACATCCTACCACCAGATGAGCAGATGGTCGCTCACATATCCCTTAGTCGCCTCTTAAGACACCCATGGGAAGGAGAGGGGCAGTGAAATGTATTATTTCTCCGTCACTGCACGGATAAATTACGTAAATGTATAACAATATAGTTTCCATTTTAGCTTGTTAATAACATTTTATTATTAAATCTGGTTAAAGATATAATTTAGAGAGTCTGACATCATTTACTATTTTACAATTTTGTTTAAATGTATACAGAATATTTCAGAGACTGTTTAAAAGCAAAAGAATTATAGACACTGCGCTAGAACTATTGACCTAGGCATGGCGACAAAAAACTTAGATTCATTAGATCATTAATTTACAATATGTCCTTAAAACGTAACTATATCTTCTCATATTTTATTCGTTGAGAAATCTAAGTAATACTTACGAAATATTAGTCGGAGGCTTACAGATAATTTCATCTACGCTTAGAGAAAGTAGGTCTTACTTATCAAGCTTTCAAGTGCGTCACATTCTCTTAGTGATCTCGTTAAGCCTTTTTATAATTCAATTAATTAAAGAAGCACTAAATGCGTTCAAAATACTTTCTTCTATTGGTAAAACACGTATTAACTTTTATTTTTTTATAGAAAGTTGTCGTCTCGCGTATAGACATTGGTCATTAATATCAGTTATTTATACAGCAGTCAACTTCCTCCATTTATTCTTGATAAAAATCGAACATCAGTCGAGATAATTTTACAAAACGAATTGGAAACATATGGGTTGTCTAATTTCTCTTTAGCATAACTATGAAGTTTCCAGGCACAGACAGGTAAACAGGCGTAGTTAATATACCGTCATCAGTTATTTAATTGTTTTTTTTTTAGGAAATGAAATTTTTTATTCCCTATCCAACAGTACTAGGTTGCCTTGTCCAAAGTGTGCCTCACTGTCTACGTTGTGCGTAGAGGACGAAAAATTATGAGCTCGTCTCGTTTTCCCGAGGCGGTGAGGGGAGGGTTAGTCCGTCACCAGCTATTGCAATGTCAAAGGTCGTAACGACTCACAATATTCGTAAACTGTTTGCGATTTTATTATGTAGGATGAGAGATGCTTTTCACTTGCTGAACAATTGAAATAATTAAAATAATTTGTCGACACCTCTGCTCTGCACGACACTAGATTATTTCCGTTATTATCTATTATATAATCACTAAACTTGTATAATTAGATGAAGGATTAGTGATTCGTTTCAAGGTATATATGCAACTTTTTAACTGAAATTAAACTGTCGGGTTGGTCTAGTGGTTAGGCGCCAGAGTTAAATCGCTGGAGAGGTGGGTTCGAACCCCACACCTGACAATTCTCTATCTCTTGCCCGCTTTTGCTTTTTTTACATTTTATGTATATTTTTAATTCACGCCGGCTTTATCACCATTAAGCATTCAAAATTAATTTTATTTATTCTGATAAGGATTTGCATTTTGTGACATTTATACTAAAATACAACTGTCTTTATTTTTTCTTTTTTTGTTAACAAAATTGCAATTACAGTGGTTACAGTGAGTTCCAGAAGAAGGTTATATTCTGAATGCTTTTCAATAATTTCGTTAATTGAGTGCAAGTGGTCGGTAGAAAAAGGTTGGCGAAACCTGGTTTGTTCAGAGAGCTAATGAAACTCTGTTTTATTCTTAGGGGGCATCCTCTAACGAAAAATCGAGTAGCGGGATTTTACGCAGAGCGAATGTCCAAAAAAATTTGGATTAGAAGTTCAACTCTAGTTCAGATCTTGTACAGGACGTAACGTTATACATTCAATTTTATTAAATATTATCTGTTACTATGTTAAAAAACCTCCAGCCAGGTGGACCGATGGACTTAAGAAGGTGGCGGGCACTGACTGGATGCGGAAGGCGGAGGACAGGGAGCTTTAGCGCACCTTGGGAGAGGCCTATGTTCAGCAGTGATTGGCTGTTGATTGATCGATTGATGTTAAAAAAATGATTAGTTATGCTTACAGATGTTAGAATTTTCTACGAGCCGCAGACATTTCATCAATTTCTTCCAGCTGTAGCAACGGTATCTTTGTTTCATATTTTGTACGATCACTCATTCTCATTCAACGTCTATTGCCAATTTTTAATCGTACTAATTTTGAACCATTTTCTTTAGTTGTACTTTATCATATCCATATACGAGCCAGAATGGTTTTGTTACATCTTATATTGCTGTCTTACTTTGTCACTTAGTTGTATACCCAAGAGTCTCCTTTCCATATCTCTCTAGCACTTAGGTCTTAGAAGTGGAAGTGTGTCATCACATCATGGTTTAAGGTAAGTTTACTTGTAAATATATTTTTCATTCATCCAGTATTCGTTTAATCTCATTTAAATTCTCCTCTCTATTTATTTACTGTTGAATTATATATAAATATTAGATATATATCATTTATAATATTCTTAATTTCCGTTTATGTATTGTTCAAATACAATTCGTTATTAAAACACTTGCAGTTTTCAGAACTATTTTTTAATATCAAAAGTGAAATCAAAGGAAGCTTTTGTATCATGTTGCGATAGTGCAGACTTTCATCGTAAATATTATTATATCTCTGCATGGTCGGTATTTTTTCAGAGACATAAAAGTACGATTGCACGTGTACGAAAAAATGTCAATAAAAATGGCAGTTTTATTAAACGTGTTATTCTTTCACTGGACGAAGTGCGTGCATTGGCGTAGCAATATATTCTGGGCTTTGAAAATGTTTGCTTCGCTGTTTTGATCTATTTAATAATATTCACTCGAAGTTTAAAAATAATAATAATTAGATAAACGCTGTATACTAACACTCATGGCAAATTTTAAGTAGAAATATTTTTTGGGTACAAATCAAGTTTTAAATAATGATCTTTTTTTATATTTAACTTCAGATTTAAAAAAAAAAATTTTTTTTATTAATATATTTTAGAACTAAAACTAAAATAAAAACAAACGTTACAAATTTAAAGCAAAAACACGCCGTCTAAAAGATTGTCCTGTGACATTGTGCCCAAGACTGGCACTATTGCCTCTCTGCATAGCTAGGCTCAGAGTTTTGGTTATTTAGCCTAGCCCCAGCATTATATTAATCTATTTGAATTTCTTCTAACCCTCATTATTTTATATTTATATTAATATCTTATTATTATTGCTTAGAAATGCGTTTTAGTTGTATTTTACTTAGTTAGAATTGAACGGCTAAAGATTCTAATAAAAATTGGCGTAGAAGTAGATTGAAAAAGTACAAAAGAAAGAAGACATTTTTGGATACATTTGTAATAATTCGTAAGTAAATCGTTAAGTACCACAATTAAATTGAACATTAGCAAATCGTAACCTAGCTAAAAGCTAACCTAGTTATATAAAAGTACCTATGTATGTTATAAATTATACAAATATCAATACTGTAATTAAGTCTATTATATTTATAAATTACTAGCTGACCCGGTGAACTTTGTTCCACCTTAAAGGCAATATCACATTATCACATTTTTTTAATTTTTAACTTAGGGTAATTGTAAATAAAAAAGATATAATTATTCAATTATTCTTTATTTGCCATTTATAGTAGCACCTTGTGATAAACGATATTTTTTGTTTTTTCATTAGGCGCGAAAACAAATAACGCGGAAGGTCTTCCGACACGTGAACATGCCACATATAATTGGCCATGGGAAAAACATGGGTGTTCGAGATTACTATAGAACCAATCTTTAGTCGTAAATTGTGCGGTGGTAAGCCAGGTACATCCAAGGAGTTTAAAAATTCAATGGGATAGTTGGTGGTTCATTTGTTAGACAGTCAATAGATTTGAAAGAATGCAGTGTACCAATGATGTCATCCTGAATTATGTAATTTAAGTCATCTACATCTTTATTCATTATTTTTGAGGTTAGTCATGATGTTTGGGAATACTTTGTTGATGAGTTCGTATTTTGATGAGACAAAGTTACAAAAATTCGAAGGAAATGAAATCAATCCGCTCGATTCGTCGACGGGTACTCGACCATTGCCGATAGTTAGCAACTGCTCAGAGAAATCTTCAGCAGATGTATCGTTCAGCAATGCAACTCTCATGTTTGTTGTTAGCTGAAGTTTCTTAACATAGCGCCATAGATTCGATGATTTAAGGCAAACGTTTATTTCGTCAGCAGCAGTTGATCTGGGAATTACTGGCAATGTTTGGCGGAAATCACCAGACAGTAAAATAATTGCTCCTCCAAAACATCTCGAGTCATTACGTAGATCTTTCAACGTTCGGTTAAGTGCTTCCAATGCACGTTTGTGCACCATTGTGCATTCGTCCCAGATGATGATCTTCGATTCTGATAAAACTTTGGCCGTAGCGGAGCGCTTTGTAATGTTGCATGTTGGTTCTTCAATAGATTGAAGATTTAACGGCAATTTCAATGCAGAATGTGCCGTACGACATCCTTCTAGCAATGTGGCTGCTATACCAGAAGAAGCAACTGCAACCGCAATGTTGGATCTTGCACGAACAGTGGCTAAAACTACTGACATGAGGAATGTCTTACCAGTTCCACCAGGGGCATCCAGGAAATATAAACCACCGTTTCCATCATCAATTGCCTTCATTATTGTATCATAAACTTCTTTTTGTTGGGGATTCATCAGGGGCACATTCGTTTGAACTACTAAATCTAATTCCTGGTGATCATATTCACGTTCCCGTTCCAATTCTCGATTAAATGCGTCATTCATTTCACAATTTGGCGCTGGCATTCCTAACCTGACTAATAAACTACCGCACATGAGATAACACATGTCAGATCAAGAGACATATCAAGAGCAAGGCCCGATTATGTATCTCTTCATTCATTTCAAGATCGGAATTTCCTGAACTGACACGAATTTGATGTAAAATATCTTCTGCCATATTGTCCTTGTATTTGTGCCACAGGTTAGATGGGTTCGATGGAAAGCATGTCGAAATGATGATAGCAAATAATGTACGTATCTGACTTGGAGATGCAGAGATAATGGCTTCAACGATTGTAGTATCCCAATGGGTATCGTTTTCTAGTAACTTGAGTTCTTCACACCAACAATCAGAATGGCAACTTCATCTATTGTTGGAGCGTTAAATGGGCTCTCGCGTGTTCCAGATGGTCGTTTATCCGCTCTGATCACAACTTTGTAGTCATCATTTGGCATGCGCTCCAATGCACTCTTGAACAACCTGACCAACGCATGATGTTCTTGAAGCAGTTGTTGCAGATCTTGAAGAATTGCTCTTTTCGTTGCTGTATTGATCTCTTGACGTCGATCAAGTTGTTCCTCTGTATTGCCCATGAAGTATATTTGTAAAAATTTATGCTGTCCATCATCGAGAGGTTGCAATGATCCAATTCGATGGTGAATCTGTCCTTGTATCTACAAAATAAAAAACAGTCATTATTACTTTACAAACTCTACAGGAATAAATACAATATGTTTAAATAAATATAAATACCTTGAATGTCGGATTAAATCCTCGTTCTTCAATAATGTCTGCCCCAAATGAGGTCATGGAAACAACTATTGTATTTTTGGGTGTTTCCAAGAAAATGACAGGATTCGGGTGTTTCGCCACGAAGCAATCAATTTAATGGCTCAGGAGGCGGAGTCAATAATGGCAATTTCACTTTGCCATTAAGGCAGCACAATCCTGGCCGTTCTCCGGAAAACTTTAATGCGCCACAATACTCGCAATAAACGTCCGTTGGCCCAATGCGAACGCTAGTATGCAAGCAGTAATCAGTCGTGTAATCGTATTGATACGCTGCCCGATTCAAATCAGTATTTGATGAATTTCTTCTTGTGCTTCGTAAATTATCTAGCTGTTGATCTCTGAGGTTTGCTCGACGATTTCGCATTGCCAACCGAGCCGTTTCACGGGCTGCCTCCCATTGCTCTTGTGAGTGAGAAGCACGTAGTCGAGCTATACTAAGGCGGCGCTCTTCACGTGCATTTTCTTGCTCTTCTTCAGTGCTTTCATTCGCAATGTTTCGAATTACTCTTGCATTACAGCTTTGTCGAGAAAGATTTGATCGTCTTGGTCTCGGCATGGTATTTTTATTGATGATAAATGGCACAGCAATACGATATTAAAAAAAAATTAAATTAGAAGTTGAAGTTCGTTTTTCTTTCTTTTTATTAGAAACTTTAAACAGGCACAGAGTATTTATATTCCTTGTTTTATACGAATTAATCAACCGGCAAGACTTTTTTTTTAAATATTCTCAGCTGTCAGTGGCTTTTTGTTATATATTACCGGACTTTTTTAAAAATATGCTCAGCTGTCAGTTGCGTTTTGTTATTACATTTTTAACAAATGAACCGCTGACTTATATTTTGACTGAGTTGTTTTGTTATTACATGTCAGTTGCGTTTTGTTATACCACATTTTATGTCACATTACACGGGAACGACGGGAACGGGATAAAAAGTATCCTATGTCCTTCTCTCAGTTCTTAGCTACCTCCCTACCAATTTTCAGTCAAATTGGTTCAGCCGTTCTTGAGTTATAAATAGTGTAACTAACACGACTTTCTTTTATATATATAGATTCTATTTCGATGTATACATTATTTTGTAAAAGAAAATTGCATGCACAGATTAAATTATAAGATATAATAACATAAACGTTTGGATAAGAATTCGTTTCAAAATGTATCTTTACATTTTACATTTAGATTAAGATTATAAAACGTGATATGAAATATTAATTTGATTAAAAGTATAAAGGTCTTATTGTAATGGTATTCGTATATTCCACTAAGGTGGTTTCCATCCACTGCTAATAATAATGATGATGACATCAATTATGTCTTAACATATTTTTTCCAGCCTTTTGCCATCCACTGCTGGACGAAATCCTCCCCCATAGATCGCCAACCATCCCGATCTTGGGCAGTCTGCATTCATCCCGTATTTTAACATTTATCATATTATTATGAATTGGTGTCATAAATATCTCTCAAAAAACGTTAGTTCTATTTTATTATACAAATATAAATTTCTTATAATATAAATTGATAGAGACACTTACAATAAATCGTAAGATTACGCATTTGTTGTCAAACTTTGAAAGGCAATTCCATTATAATAAACCTCCTAACATCTCCATAAAATAGATTTAGTGTTAAATAAACAAAATTCCTTGACATTGGCGGGATTGTTTGAGCTGAGTTCAACTAAACGACATTAACCAAACAATTCCATTGCGTTAATAAACAAATGAAAATGTTTAGTTGTAATTCGTTCTTTGTATATAATAAAAATAGTTGATGATTCGTTTGGGTTTCATTGAAGTCTAAATTTGTATTGATAATTGAAGTCTTGCTAATTTTAAATATAATTTTATACTCAAATCGACGATTAAGAACCTACATGTCATTTCATTATCATTAAATATTATTATTCACACCTTGGGAATGAAACAATCGCCTTTGGCTATTTTTTACATTTAAATTGTAAACGAAATATGATATTATATAATAAAACACGCTGAGTTTCTTTCGCCGTTTCTTCTAAAGGCTGGGTGTTTTCTGAACTGGTGCTAGTTTCTAGTTTGACTATCAATAAGTAAATGTAATGCTTCCATGTTGAATAAAGTATTGTGATTTTGAATAAAAAAAAAAATATGTATTACTTACTCAGATTTGAAACTCTGGTCTTCGTTTATGACCTATCACATCACTATCACAAGGCTACCTTGATTAGTATTTAATATAGTCGTGTAAAAGTTTAATAATAAAATAAAAAAGTATACAGAAGCCTTTTGTTACTACGCTTGTAAATATATGCTCTGCCTTCACGGTTCATCAGGCCAACGTGAAATGCGGTACAAAAATAACTTTAGATACGTTGATCGACATTGCCCTTTTATTCCGTTAGAATAAGTAACTGAAATCAAAAAACTTAGTCGAATATAAAATGAAATCGCTAACAACAGTATCTACATTTGGCAGAAGTGAAATATTTATGCGTCAGTTCTCTCAAATGTTATTGAAACGTGCAAGCATGCAATTTGTCCCTGAAATTTACTCGTATTTTCCCATTTATAAATGACCAAAAGCTATTTCTAAAATAATTTAATAAATAAGGCGAACGAATGAAATATATTTTAATCGACTCCACAAAAAAGTAAGTTATATGATAACTCGAAATCAACTAGTGCTTTTTGTATCATTTAAACTTCATCCTTCATTTCTTTCTATTTCATCCTTAATTTTTTTGTGAAAGCTATTTTTGAAAACTTTGTGTGCTGTGTAATAGCTTGATTTATATTCGTTTTTAACTCGAAATAAAGGAATATTATCGCCGAGATATAAACATACATTTTTATACAAATAAAATAATATTCGCGGCAAATGTATCGAGTGAGACATGATTTATAAATTTCATCATAGAGAACGCTTGGCGTTGCAATCTTACAATCTGCTTTGAATCAATAATATAGTAAAATATATAAATATTCATAAAAATTTAAAAAGAAACTTTGTTTTAGAAAAAGAACAGCTAATTACGAGACAGACAGACTACAATTAGACAAACTTGTAATCATCAAAGAGTTCTGAAAAAAATGCTATGTTTGCATAATTTTATTGTTTTATTAGGATATTTTCATACATAATTAATATAGAAGGTTCTTAGTCAAAACAGCACTATATTCGTAGATGATAACTAAGCTTGGTTACATTAGTTGGTTTTCTTATACATAAATTTAATTGTATATAGATATAACATAGTCAACTTACTATATCATTTTGCCGATTTTCTAAGTAGTCTGCATTGTGAACCGATAGTAATCTTAGCATTAATTTCTCTTGTAAAATGAGGATTCAAAGGTGCTTGCGTTGCTTGCATAAAGCTTACTTGATAAAATCTATTTTTGATTTTGATTCTATAAAAAGAAACTGTAACTTTTTTATTTATTTTGTAACAAAAAAAAAATGGATACGCATTACTAAATTGTCATCGTAAATACAATGCGAAAACGCAACTCCATATCGTTTTTTAACAATCTGGCAGTTTTATATGAGTTATACACGTGATCAGCTCATAAAACAAACATTCAAATAAATTAAATCAAGAGTCAAGATGGCTCAATGATTAGAACACGTGATTCTTAATTTGTGTTTACAATTCAACTTTTATAATAATAATAAGAATAAATAAATTTATTTAATTTAATTTAATCCCGTGCGCAATGTTAAAAGAAACCTCAAAGGCAATGGAAAGTGGAGTTTTTTAGCTGGTAAAACGCATTTACGCGTTCCCTCTACAGGAAGTGGTATGGTATATGGGACTCACCGGCGTCTAGTGCGCCGGAATACCCATTGAAAAACGGATTCAGACCGTCACAGGATCTCTTGTGCATTCTGCCATGATATCTCGACAGTTGGTCCGCCTATGCGGGCCGCCATTCCTACGGTACCCTGTAACCCGGTACGGAGCTCTAGTCCAGACGACGTTTATAGCGAGGGTAAAAGGCATAGCCTAAGTGCCTTTTTCCCGGTTTTCTTTGTCGGTGCGGGTCAAGAGAGGCAATCTGCTCATGCTCACGCAAAATGCCTCTTTCCCCGACATGACACTCTCGCTGAAAGAGGCCATCTCCATCCGGCACTTGGAGCGTGATTAACGCCATGGTCGATAGCGAGTGGTCGTTGCCAGTGAATGCCTCTGTGGCCCACCTACGCAATACAGGGTGAAATAAACCGTGAACAGTACAGTGGCGCACCACACTCGTGGCAGGAGGGTGATTCCACCTCACTACCCGTGCAGGTAATTACCGAAACAGCCATGTCCGGTAAGCACTTTGTCCAGTTCATCAGTTTCCTTTGTTTAAAAATTAAATTCTAAATCAATAATAAGTATTAATAATATAAAGGACATAGCCAATTTGATTCAAACCAATTAGTGGTAGTGTTTTATATCTGTGAATATTAGAACATTAATATGCTACTAATAAAAAACTCAAAAAACTCGTCACATTATAACAGAATAGACGTAAACATTTTCAATAAATCGTTTAATCAGATTGCTGCCTATAAGTATAGATTATGATTTTTTAAAAAAAAAATAAGGAGCCTCTTGTACATTAAAAATAAAAATGTAGGTTAAAAGCCTGTGGAATAAGAAACAAAAAAATCTTTGTTTCACTTTCCTATCTTTTTTCTTTAAAAAGATCTTTGTTTCAAGCAAAATATTAAAGTATGCAAAAGATTAAAGTATGCTTTAAATATTTTTTACATTTATCGTTAGTCTAGATTAATTAACCCTTTGATTCGCCTGGGACACCCAAAACCTGAGACATTATTATAAAATCTATTGTCTAAATGTTAATACCTTATTGATTAAAAATGCACGGATTAAAATCCTTATTTAACCTTTTAAAATCCTTATTTTCGTCAGGGCGGGCAGCTAGTTAATATAATATTATATATAAAATATTTTATATTTTTATTATATTTATTTAACATTCAATAATTATTAAATAAAACTTAATATAACACTACTTAATTAAATGTTATAGAATTATATTTGAATAGATTATTAATATTATATTATGTTGGTAAATTAACAATCAAAGTGATTAATTACTACGGGACACATGATGTTATGTTACAGCAAGTTCGGCGGCGAAGGCAAATCCTCCGATGTCATGGGTGAAACAGTATAAACCTTACTACAATTTTTAAATTATTTTATACGTATGATTTTCGATTTTCAAGTTATATTAACTATTCCGTTATGTTTTTTATTATTTAAGACTAACTAGTCTTGATGAGACTAACTGTTTAATTAGTTCATAAATACAAAATGGCAGGCATGCAAACGGGCTACCTGGTCAACCTAATTCTGAAGAAGATTAGCGTCATATTGGCTTGACAAGATATACAATAGGAAATAAAAAAGTATTTAAAGAAAATTAAATATAATATAAATGATTTATGGAGACACTTACTTTTATTTGTTTATATTCAATTTTCTATCAGTAGGATGTTTCGTGTTGGGGTTACCTAACCCTATATTCCCGAACGCGAACCCCTTGGTTCTCGACCACCGCTTTGAAATACGATGGCTTTAGGATGTATTTAAAAATTTACATTTACACGGCACTTACTCGCTACACCTACTTTAAAAATAAACACGCCCAAAGGACATGAGAATGAATTGACTTTTTATGCAAATTAAAAGATCCACACTCGGAGTACTGTTTAAACGTAAAACTCGACTGAAAACAGGTTTATTTTTTTATGTAAATTGCAAATTGTAATGACGTGTAACTGTTTTTGTTTTTTTTTTATTATAGGTAATAGTTAATGGGATTGGTAGTTAATGGTAAGAAATATAAGAATAGTCACAGATAAAAAATATCGATGTTTCCTCAGTCTTTGGTAGCAGTGATTTATAATGTGAAAATTTGTACTTTTTTAAGTGTCATATTTCTCAGACTACTTTGTATTTTTTATACTGAGCAGCTACGCTAAGCGATATTGGGTAATCCAGCATCAGCAGCAATGCATGGATTATTCATTATTCACCGAGCATCTTTATATATATCACCTATACTTATCGCCGGCCGAAGAAGTGCATACTATTATTTTCGATGTTTCAAATGGTTATATCTAAGGAATGGTGTTTTTTTTATAGAATAGGTAGACCGACGAGCATATGGGCCACCTAATGGTAAGTGGTCACCAACGCCCATAGACATAGGCATTGTAAGAATGACACAGGCATTGTAAGTATTGCTTAGCCTTTGGCGGTAAAATATATGATGAGATAGAATTTTTAGGAACAGATCGGAGTCTGGAAGTGTACACGTTCGTGTCTCGGAAACATCATTTTTTCATCGACTTACGTTGCAAAATGAATCCCTTTAAAGTGAATAATATATAATGTATATCCATCATGAGGGTTCATTTTAAATATTAGTATATGAATTTTTGAAATCGGATAAGTAACATCGGAGATTTCTTACTAAATCCAAACTTACAAAATTTACCTCTTCATTTATAGAATATGATTTAATTTACCTAAGTATCTTTTGAAGCATCATGCGTATGAAAAAGACAAAGGACTATGAAAAAGACTATGGACTGTTCGCCAGAAGATAGCATATGATTTGATTACTTGGATGCATATAATATATAAATCACCATATTCATAGCGTTTGTCTCTTGAGAACGGGGCTATTCCACAACAACTCTCTGTTATATCAGGCGTTTGTTGTTTATTTACTATAATATAATAATATATATATTTAAACTATATACTAGTATTAAACGAAACATCTACAGTTTTGTGTTTATATAATACACACACATTGCAAGGTAATTATTTATTTTATAAAATATAAATAAAACTTGACCTTAAAACAAAAACATATATTTATTTGCTTGACCAATTTCAGCGACGGCGGAGGCTATATAGCACGCAAGTGTGTCCACATGAAAATAAGAATTTCGTAATAGAAAAGAAAATCCATTAACTCTTATTATAGTGATTTGGTACTCGAAACCGAGACTTCAGCTTCCGCAGCTGTATAAGTTAGTCAGTCATTGTAAGCAAGTCGCTATTTATTTTTGTCTTTAAACCAAACGTCATATTAACACTACATTTTAGTAAGGAGGCTATTTTCAATCGTTTAATTAATAACCTTTAATTCTAATCTTTCAACTCAAGTTCGAAAGCGGAGTTGTTACGGATCTAAAGCATTTCTACTAATATGTATTTCAGTCGCAGCTTCGCAGTCGTCAGATCACCGACACATAATTTATTAATTTACATAGTTATCTATATATAAATATATATAACAAAATATATAAGAGTTAAACCATGATTATGTCTAAGCGCAGTAAGGGCATAATATCATGTAAAAGAGAGTTTACGTTTTTCGTAATTTAGTAATTGTCATTAAGCCTGTGCGGCGATAGTGCATGTTTAAAATATTAGTTAAGTACGCTAGCCGTTTAAGGGTTGATGGATTTCATTCTCGTAACCGAGTTAACGAGCAAAGTCCGTAACTAACGTCTCATTCAAAGTTAATCGGTTATCCTATTAAGTGCTTAATACGGTAGAAGTGAAAAGTGTTTTTGTGGTAATTATTTAGGCAAAAAATTTTATATCTTGATAAATTGTTTCTTTTCTACAATTTTTATTTTTTACATAAATTAAGATAAATCCTGTATTTTGTAAGCATGTTTTTTTACGCAATTGAATATCTATTTTTTTATTAATGTAACTCTGTTAGTCGATGATTGCCTATAACAAATTGCATGCTGTAATTACCTGTAAGTAAAAGAACAATTGAAATGTATTACTAAAAATTACTGCTGTACACGAATTATTGTATCTTTTGTTGGTAGTTCTAAATAAATAAATAAATAAATAAATAAATAAATAAATAAATAAATTGTTTCACTTAAATTTTTAGATGGTATTTTTTTTATTATTACTTTATATTATTTTTGTAATCTATATAATTATGTGCAGTATAATAAGCCTTACTTAAGTAAGTCGCCAACACAGTCCATAGATATGGGCAAAATTGTAAGAAATATTAACCATTCTTTACATCATCACGTAAGTTACACGGTTGTCAAGCCGGAACACAAAAATACTAAGTATTGCATTTTGGCGGTAGAATATCTGATGGGTGGGTTGTAGCTACCCAGGGGGGTCTGCGCTGAGCCCTACCGCTAAGTAGCTTACGATCCCGTTCTTTTCTCAAGAAATGAATCAGTCCATCTTGTCATTAGTGGAGACAGAAGGCGGTTTATATCTTTTAGAAATGTTTTGCACTATTACTCCAACGTCCAAGAATTTCAACTGTTAAACACGGAAAGATATCAAACGAGTCATTTGTTCGTTACAGCATTTTCCAATGCATAAGCAATAGAATTTCTCAAAATACATAATCAAGTATATATAATTATGTAAATGTTTACTACCTAAAGTGAGTTTATTTGTTAGGTTTTTTTTATTTATATTGGCCACCTGATGGTAAGTGGTCACCAACGCCCATAGATATTGACATTGTAAGAAATGTTAACCATCGCCTACATCGCCAATGCGCCACCATCCTTGGGAACTAAGATGTTATATCCTTTGTGCCTGTAATTACACTGGCTCACTCACTCTTCAAACTGGAAGACAACAATACCAAGTACTGCTGTTTTGCGGTAGAATATCTGATGAGTTGGTGGTATCTACCCAGACGAGCTTGCACAAAGCTTACGTAGTCTTAACTTCTCAACCGATCGTCATGAAATTTTGCATACTAATTTGTCAGGGGTACTTAAAAGGGTATAATTAGGGTATCAACACTTGTCATGTTCCCCCCTCCTCAAAAGTGGGCGAAGCTGTGGGCAGAAATTAGTTTTACGAGGCAAGGGACTGAAAAACAGTCACCTTCGAAATTTCAAAATTACTTTGCAGATGAATTCAATTTCTCTTGTTTTCTGATACCTGGTTTTTGCGATACCTGGTTTATCTAGTGACCCCTAGAATGGCGATCCTCATTAACTGGAGTGTGGGGTCATTTTCACATAAGCTATTTTCTAGACAAACGAGATAATTTAAAATATATAACACACATTGTCGAGATAAAATATAGGACCATAAAAAACTAATCATCTGAAAGACTGGCGTCGTTTATCCCTCCTGATGTGTCAATCGGAATGGAAATTTGTCCGCGATATTATTAAAACATTGATACCGATAAATATACATACATGATTTACGTGCAACGAAGGTAAAAAATATTAAGGTGTGTTTCAAACTAGTCGTCAGAATATTAAGTCAGCAGTTAAGTCGCCGGAAGTTAATATTTCTTATAGAAGATAACGTTTAAATTCTATACTAAAATCTTTTTTCGGATTTACGTTGTTTATTTATCTGAGTACTAGCTGCTGTGCACGCTTTGAGCCATCGGTCGTTGTGTGATGTTATAGAGTCTACTAGATTTTGCGCAGCGTAACCCACAAGTGGGGTGCAAGTGATAGGTTTGAAAATTAGATTTAAATTAAATTACATCTAAAACGGTTTAGTAGTTAAGCCGTCAAAGTGCAACAGACATACTGAGTTACTTTCGCACTTATAATATAAGTGATATAATAAACCTTCTGAATAAATAGATTATCTAACGACCTTCTAACCTTTTTTCTAATAGATCAGGAGACTATCGCGTTCAAACACACTTCGGGCTTGTGTATATAATAAGGATAGATATTAGATGTAGATAGATAAATTATAAATAACAAAACATTTAAGTCGCCTTATAGTAGTAATATGTTTGTATTTAAAGCATTTATGCTTAACATGTATACCGTGCCGTAACAGCCTGTGAATGTCCCACTGCTGGGCTAAAGGCCTCCTCTCCTCTTTTTGAGGAGAAGGTTTGGAGCTTATTCCACAACGTTGCTCCAATGCGGGTTGGTGAAATACACATGTGGCAGAATTTCAGAGAAATTAGACACATGCAGGTTTCCTCACGATGATTCCTTCACCGTGAAGCACGAAATGAATTATAATCACAAATTAAGCACATGAAAATTCGGCTACATAGGCTTTAACATGTATAAATAATCATTATTGCAATTCTAGTTTAACAAAGCCCGCTTAATTATGTTCGTGTTCTATGGATTTTGCGCATCGTTCATCTAAATTAGTTTTCTGATATAGTGCGTCGTTAGCAATTTAACACGCCGAAGATCGATATCAATTACTAGCTGACCCGTGCCCACTTCGTTGGGCGATATACATTTTTACTTGTCATGAAATTATGATTGTGGTTCGGTTAGTACTGAGTGCTATGGATTTATTTACTGCCTGTCTGCGGAAAATCGCGTCGGCCGAACACTAATAAAATTGTATCGCTTATTTGATGTTTTAAATTATCTCTTAAACTATGCAACCAAAAAACATAATGTAAAAAACAATTTTATTTAAATAAAACTTTCTCAGTGATAAAGCAATTTATTTCTAAATAGATTGACGTGTTGTATATGAAAAAAAAACGTCTAATAGAATTATCACTCAATAAATTACGACCCGGTCGAAATTTCATAGCTGTCGTATTAGTTCTTTAACCATTCGTCCAAATTATAAGAAATAAAAGGAAAAGTTTTTTGTTTTAAGCACTTGAGACGATAATGATGAGCCAATGATCACCTATTTTGATGATAATTCATAGTTGTTGATAATATGACCAATAAACATGACCTAACGACTTAAATATTATTTTTAATATAAAAACTACTTTTTCTGACTTAAATATAAAAGTAAGACATACGATGTCACTGACTTTTGGTAGGCATTATCACACTCTACAACTTTTCTCTAGAACTCAATCATATATCTCTCATCGTTAAGGCAGCGTTCGTAAGAAACCTTTTCGTCGACCGTTTTTTCTCCGACTTACTTTGCAAATCTGACAACCACAAAAAAGTCTTTTCATTTTTCGAGTTCATATATAGCCTATGGTACTCACAAAAATTGTGCCTTTCTATTGGTAAAATAATTTTCAAAATCGGTTTAGTAGATCCAGAGATTACCTTCTAAAATCTCATAAAGTGTCAATTAGCATCATAATATTTTTACTATTTTACCATTTCATCTTTTAGTATACATAAAAATACCATAAAAATAATTTTTATATTATCCTGCCATACTCTTACTTACTATCCTTCCATATAACAACTTACCTCTTAAACCTGATTACATAATTGATCAGGATACATTATTACGTATAATCATATACGTTCTTGAGTTCTGATAAAATTGTAATCCATCAATACTGTACATAACGTTTAAATGTTTTTTTATACATTGACGGTTTATATATACGGTGCATGGGCTTCTTGAGTAAGTGAGTGAGAGTTTTAGATTACTATGGTGGGGTATCCAGATACCTAACCAAAAGCTTAAAGGCCAAAGACCTATTTGCCCCGCGCTACACTTCACAGATACAAAAGTCTGAGAAGTATTTGAATGTAAGGAAAAAACCTGTAAATATCTTACTAATATGCGGTTTCTCCTCAAAAAATAGTTTCGAGCTAATTCTACAACCTTGCTCCAATGTGAATTGGTGGATACACATGTAGCAGATAGTCTTCCGATACGTACAGATTTCCTCGCGAGGTGTTCTCTCACCGTCGAGGACAAAATGAATTAAAAAAGAACAAATAATGCACATGAACGCTTGAATAAGATTCATATTTGAATTATTCATAATAATTATATAATACATATATGTGCGAGAGGCACAGAAAAATCCATTCAAGATTCTAAGTTAGTAGACTGAAGATTTCGGTAAAATTTATACATTTATTTCTTTGTCATGTTTTTGATAAAATTTTAGACGTGGTTGCTTGTGAAAATTTTGGTTTAACTTTTGAAATTAAAATTTTTTTAAGAGTTTATTGTAAAAAATATCAGTTAACGGATAAAATATGACACATTAAAGCATTAAAGCATGACAAAACTACTACACGTGGGGATCTTGAAAACCAGCGCGTGTATCAACAAGAAGCGGGCGCTTACGGCGATGCTACAGCAAATGCAAAAGATATCCTACAAGCGTGCTACGATCGTTACGAACGGTCGTAGCATTAAAAAAATTGCAAAAACGGATTTTAAAAATAATAATTTCTTGGGTTTTTTAAAAATAAAAGTTATATTTTTTGTCGAGTAGTCGCCTTAAAAATGATTTTCTTTTACAAAACTATTAACAATAACTATCGCTGGTTTTAATTGAAGAGGCATTTTCACCTTTGAAATGTAAGAGATTCTATTTATGGATTATAAGATAAAGCTTTAACGTATCGTGTGAAAGAGCAATATACATATTGGTACGGGCGTTATGCTAACCAGATCATGTTGATGATCACGCTTTCTCACGAGTAAGGTCTAAATTATGGGGTGTCACAGGGGGTATTGACATCAGCGCTCGTCATCTTTACATAAATTATTGAATGCTCGCTGGCATATATGTCGACTGCTGATGGATATTTTATGAACAGTATAATTTACGCAAATTAATACGAAGATTGTCCACAGATTGTCCACAGATTATTGTCTCGTATCATTTGAGTTTTGTATTAAATCTTGAATTGATAAGCCAAGTATATCTTTGATGGTTTATACCTAAAAATATTTTATGCATAGAGTTTTATATGTATAGATATATTTATATTTGTATTTTACCCTTAAAGCTTCTTTGTAGGGAAACTTCTTTGAGCGTCATTTAGAGCGTGAGCATGATTTTGAAATTCAAATTTGAGTGCAAAGCATATTTAAGAGTTTTTAATATACCAACTCTTTTACTGATCACGTGATATACCCTCGCTGCACGCTGTTATTATTTTTTTTAGATTAAATTAATTATAATATTTTAAAATCTATACACAGCGTTTTTATGTCGATTCGAAACTATCCTATTAATGCTTACATAATTCCAGCCGAATGGGCAATAATAAAAAAAAATATAAAAGACATGGAGAAACTCCGTTATGGAAAGATATAGGTTTATTCTATTATATAAATTAATAAACAAACAAAATAATATACCTAAACATCATGTTATGTTATACGAATACTATAGTCGGGATATGAGAAAAACATAAAAACCTCGCTATTGGGAAATGTTTTATACGTTCTTTCATATCTTAGAGTATTTTACTGGTGAAAAGATACTAGAGTTATCTGGGTATTTATTATTCGTTTTTATTAATAAATAGTCGTATTTATTAATAATAGTCATTAGACTATTTAGAAAAAATATTACGAAGATGACTGTACTGGGTACTCGTACGTCGAAGTGTGGGGGATGAGATCACTCTTATTCCGCATTGAAAGTTCCGTCGAGCCTCGAGCAGAGTATGGCACGGAAGAAAAAGCGGAGACGTTTGACAAAAACGATTCGGCAACCTCCAACCCATGCCGTTTAAGGCCATCTCGTCGCTGTCTACTCAGTACGGATCAACTAAGGCCTCCGCTCTTTTTGAGCAGAATATAATATGGAGCTTATTCCACTACGCTGGTCCAATGCATGTTGGTTACTACACATGATACACATGAGGCAGAATTTCAATGAAATTAAGCAGATGCAGGTTTTACACGATGTTTTCTTTCACCACCAAGCACGAGCTAAATTATAGAAACCTATTAAGCACATGTAAGTTCAGTGGGATTACCTAGGTTTGAGTCCGAGATCATCGGTTAAGATGACGCATTCTAACCACTGGGCCTAATTTAAAAAAAAAGATTTCTAACATTTTTTAGTATATAAAGCTATGGATATTCCAGTCGTATAAAAAAAATAAAGGCTGCAACGAAAGGGACAGTGTGAAATAACAGCGTTAAAATTCGCGACAGTGCGCTTAAGCACTTAGGTTGAGAAAATTGAGGAAATCTGAACTAATTGTTCATTTCATTGTACCTCTCAAGCATCGACTTCGCTTCATCGATTTTTTTACAGTTACTTGTTTAGACAACTGTATGCTTATTAAGTTTGTGTTAGTAGTGAGCCGAGATAACCCAGTCATAAGAACGCGTGAATCCTAACCAATGATCGAGCGTTAAAATGACTCAGTTGTTCAATTTAAAAAAAATGTGAAGGATAAACGCTTGTGCGCTAAAGGTTATTATACAATTAATGAATTTATGGATGATAGCACACCTTGGAATTGAGACGATCGCTGCATGGTTATTTTTCTCTCTTTTTTTGTAAAGGAAACATGTCACATGTATAAAAAAATTCGCTGAGTTTCTTTCGCCGGTTCTTCTCAGGGCTGGGAGTTTCTTTTCATGTAAACACATGTAAATTCAATGGCTTGCAATGCAAATTTGTGTTTATAATTCATCTCGTGCTTGACGGTGAAGGAAAACATCGTCAGGAAACCTGAATATGTCTAATTTCACTATAATTCTGCGACATGTATATTCCACTAACCCGCATTGAATAGCGTGGTGGCGTAAGCTCCAACCTTCTCCAAAAAAAAGGAGAGGAAGCCTTAGCCCAGCAGTGGGACATTTACAAGCTGTTAGTAGTTAAGTCAAGGTCTTAGAATATCTGATGAGTGAGTGGTATCTACCCAGACGGGCTTGCACAAAGCCCTACCACTTAATAATTGCACGGACGCCTTTAAAAATAGCAGAGATGGAGTTATGATAGGATTATATTTTGCACGGGCAATTTCGCGTTTGTTCATCTAAACCGAGTTACAGCAGGACTTTCAAAGGAGTGTAAAAATTGTCGCTTAATTTAACTTTAAAATACTCTGCGATTTTTATTCAGTCTTTTGTAAGTGATAATAATATATTTTAAAGTAAATTATTATATAATCGTAATATTGTCATTTATATGATATTATCACATAAAATACCGAAGTAATTATTAATGTTCGTAATTTACTATCATTTGTAATCGACTGCATATTTAACGGACTCCAAGTCATATCATATGAGTAGTTTATTTAATTCTCAAATTAAATAAATGAATCGAATTAAATCTATTCATACTACGTGTCATACTACTAACAAAGCATAAAAACATGAAATACGCATTGCAACGTATATGCTACAACAAAAATGTATAAATTATTTCTATGAAATTAAAATTAACGATAAAAGAATAGGTAACTTATAAACAATAAACTAAAATTTTGATTTTGATTTTACTAGCCCGATCCGGGATTCGAACTCGGGACGGAACGACCTTATAAAAGCCTTACAAGTTAAGCATTTACTATTTATAGACAAAGATCTTTAAGCTTCTCGTTCTCATCCGTGTCTGTCTGATTAATTAAATGAGGCGTTTACGACCGATGTAATATCGGGGGATCGAATAATGAAAGACTCACAAAGGAGGTGCTCTTCACACTGCTACAAAACGGTTGCACTTGATTACTTTTAAGAAAATGTTCTTAACATACTCTTATATTACTGACAGCCCCGATAGCCTAGTGGCTAGCTTTTAATGTTATATATCAAGAGGTCCTGGGTTCAAGTCCCAGATTGGGCCAATAAGAAGTTAGTTTTTTTATTTTTATATATTTGCTGGGAGGGCAAATGACTCTACTCCACCTGATGTTAAGTGGTAGTAGAGTCCAAACGCGAGGACGGCCAGTACAGTCGGGAAGAAGGTTCTGCACTAGCCGCCCTCGCCTTGCCGGCCCGCAAGATGCCTCTTCACGCCTCGTTTGAAGGAACCCGGGTCGTAAGAGGAAGGGAATACGTGAGCTGGTAAGGAATTCCATTTTTTGGAAGTGCGGCAAAGAAAGGAGTTGCCAAATTTCTTTGTGCGCGATGGAATTGATGTCACAGTTAGTCGGTGACATCGAGAGCCAGCACGCGTAGACTTGTGTAGGAAGGGGGAAGCAGGAATTAGGGAGAATAATTCCTCGGAACACTCGCCGTGATACAATCGATAGAAAGCGCTCAGCGCTGCTATCTCTCGACGTAATTGTAAAGGTTACATTACATTAACATCGCTTGAACTCTTTCCGGACGTATCGGATTATGTCCTGCGCAGTTGGCTAGCCGCCCTTGAAAATTACGACTGTGGCCGAAATTGGCCAGGAGGTCGCATCACCATCACTATCATCATATTTTACTGTCAACACTCTTAAAAGTGTTCTTTGTCTCAGTTCTTACCAGTGAGCCGAGAGGGCCCAGTGGTAAGAACGCGTGAATCTTAACCGATGATCGTGGGTTCAAACCCGGGCAAGCACCACTGAATTTTCATGTGCTTAATTTGTGATTATAATTCATCTCGTGCTTTACGGTGAAGGAAAACATCGTGAGGAAAAATGCCTGTGTCTAACTTCACTGAAATTCTGCCACATGTGTATTCCACCAACCCGCATTGGAGCAGCGTGGTGGAATAAGCTCCAACCCTTCTCCTGAAAAAGGGAGAGGAGGCCTTTAGTCCAGCAGTGGGACATTCACAGGCTGTTATGGTACGGTACTCTTAAAAGAAAATATTTTTGTTAATTTATAACCAAATCAATTAATCAAAAATCGATGGTCCATATTCCTTAAGTGTTATTAGCTAAGTTTAAAAGTCAGTCATATCACGACTGTGACTTTTACCTATTATGTAAAAGTGAGTTTGTTTTTTCTGACTTATAGCCTTGACGATTCATTCGACCATTCAGAAATTTAGCACACCGATACTTTATTGAAACGAGTATAGCCATTGTTTTGTCACGATAGAATGGAATAAAATGTAGATAATTTGAAAATATTGCTTAAATGTATATTTTATACATTGCAAATCAAAAATGTTTTGTCAATACGACCCGTGCACAAATTACATCTTCAACGATGCGATTGCGATGATTCTCGGCCACCCAATAATATCAATATTTTTTTCAAATGTACAATTTATGTTCACGGCGATGAAAAACATTGCATTGCTACATAATTAAATCTAGTTTTATATGAATACATTATGTGTTAAAATTATTTAAAATACGGTATGTTCACTCTATTTTACATATTAGAGATTAATTCAGCCTAGTGTTTATGAGTATTTTATAATTGTAATTTTAACTAAAAAAAAACATAATTGTCAAATTGAAATATTAAACGTCTTCTATGTTTGGATTATTAAAATAGAAAAACGTAAGTTCACATTAATTACTACTAATATCACGTGAAGCTATATATTAGCAACACCAACGAAATATTCACAAAATTAATTATTTTTTTAAATATTAATTAAAAACAAAAAAATACGACAATAGTACAATGTAGAGCATTTACAACAACACAATTCAATGACTGCACTTATAAAATAAACAAAACAACATTAAAGCTAACATTACACTCACTCAACTTAAATTAATGAACGCTTAATTAAGAAAGAAATAACAAAAATAATAAAAAAGATTAATCTAACACTCAAACTAGAAAATGAAAAAAAAAACATATCTCTAATAATAATTAAGAGATTTTATTAAAAGTTAACACACATAATATAATGATAAGTATGAAGTTCTTTTTAACGAATTTCTAGTCGTTGAGGCTACACCCCTGCAGATATTACGGTGCCCAGGTGCGCTGAATATGCCCACCTACATAGTCAGCTGAGACGGAAATCCGACACGACCGGAGTACATCGGGCGTAGAACCAACGGATTCAGTCCCCGATACATGGCAGTGTAATACTGTCGACTTTCTAACCATTAGTTAATCAGCCTGGATTAATTTAATTATTTTACCGTATAATCTAAGCGCTCGTGGTTTTATCATGTACCACTTTGCTTGTTATTGAATTGTTTATTTTGCAAAATTATTGTGATTAACCACAATGCAACTTTAATTGTATGCATTGTGTATTTATTTCATTAAATTTAATATATTCCATTATCCCTTTTCCATAATGAGCACATCAGTCCAGAGCCTTACAAAGGAATTCATTAATGTTGTTTTATTTTAGTGTTATAATAACACTTTCTATAAATGTTACATCACTTGAGGTAAGTAAAGGAATTAAGAAATTGAAGTAAAGTGTACGTGTGTGTATATTGTATGTTAGAAACAATATCATTTAAGAAAAGAAAAATATACTACGATTATACAAATATTGTGTTAAAAAAATTCTTATATAATAGGATATGGATATAATATAAGATACCCTAATTTATACCTTAATTTTTTTATGTTATAAGCATATTAAAATACAAAAACGCATCTCTCCTTCTACATAAGTGTAAATTTGTTAAGGTTTAATTTGGATTAAGAAATAAGTGACTTACAAAAAGAAAATTATATGTGAACAATTATCAATTATTAGCAAATAAATGACATCATATTACTATCAAAAAAAATTTTTAAATCAAATCAAAATATATTTCATTGAATTTGGCTCTTGCGAGCACTTTAGTAGAACATCATTTGACAAGATTAAATTAAAAGTAAAGTTGCTTCCAGTTCGGAATGTTTTAGAACCTATCAAGATACTGGCAAGAAACTTAGTAGTTTCTTTTTTCGGTCAATGTATTTAATTATCTGTTACAATCAAGTTACATAGATAATTAAATACGATTGAATTATTGTTTATCCAGAATGAAAATCAACGAATACTAATTTCATACTTTTCACTACACAATTTTCACAATTACATCATCTATATAAAAACTTTATCGAATATTGCGCCTTATTAATTAAAGTTTTCTTAATTAAATTTATTAATTGGCAACGCTAAAAGTATTAGATATTTTATTATAGAAGTAAATGTATAAAATTGGTGTAAGAATTCGTTAAATAATAAATAATATAATATAATGACTTTGAAAACAGTAATATATTTTTATTTCTCAAGCGAGATTAGCCAACTGTGCCTGAAATATTATTATAGTATAATATTATTATAGTATACAAGTGTGTGAGCAAACATAAATGCAGTATTTCTTTATTATCAACGGCTTAACGTGCTTTCCGAGGCACGGAAACCCTTCCAAGCTCCTGTTTATGAGACATTCTTAACAGAAAACCCCAATGAACATATTGGACCAATAATTAATCGATTATATTTATCGACCTGACCAGCGGATTGAACCAAACGTCTTGGAATTTGTTGCTTCATAAATTAGCCATTAAATAAACGATGATGCCTGGTTCATTGCTGGTAGGGCTTTATGCAAGCAAGGGTAGGTACCACCCACTCATCAGATATAGTGCAAAACTTGGTATTGTTGTGTTCCAGTTTGAAGGGTGAGTGAGCCAGTATAATTACAGGCACAAGGGACATAACATCTTGTTGCCTAGGTTGGTGGCGCATTGGTGATGTAAGCGATGGTTATCATTGCTTAGAAAGCCAATGTCTATAGGCGTTGGTGATCACTTACCATCAGGCCCATATGCTTGTCCGCCTACCTATTCGATAAAAAAATAGTAACATTAGACCGTAAATTCAGATAAGAAAATATATGGCGATCAATTATGTAGTATATTAATTTTTTATGTAATTGTAACATTATAATATTAATATAAATAATATTTAATGTAATAATTTTAAATAATGATCAAATAAATAAATAAGTATCAAAATTAATATAACGAAAAACAATACATACGGGAATTATGATGTAAGTTTCGTTAGTCTATTTAGTGTCCATTTTCGCCCGACTTCTTTATCGTTGATATCAACATGAAAGTTTCTTCAAAACGCACATTCGGGACGTGGAACAATTGTTCTAGTAACATAATTCGGGTAAGCGAGTAACCTAATCACATCCGAGGCCTAAAATTTGTATTCGAACTTTTAAACTCAATAAAACTGATAACAGACTCTGTCAATGAAATTCATACTCATTTTAATTCGGGACAATTTCCCGCGCTACGAAGGCTGTTTTTCAATTGATCAATGCAAGAAACATTTGAGATATGTATACACAAGTATAGCGTATATAGGAGTTTTGGGCGAAGGGACGAAGTATTTCGAGGGGACGCTACCCGGGCTTAGAAATAGAGACGGCTGTAATATTATTATAGATATTCGATATTTTGAGCGTTCGTTAATGTTTTTGAAAATTAATAAAATCTATACTTTTACCCGCGTTCAAGCATTGTCCGTAAATTCGAACCGTTCCATTTAATTTTAACGCAATATTATATTCTATTTTTAAATGAAATATTTCACTTATCTATTGAATTACTTTGAAACAAAATTTATTTATCATAGAATAAAATTATTTAATTTCATTCAGACGTCTGTGGTGTGGAGTTTTATTTGCTACTCTCAGCTAGATGTTAAAGTAGAAAACATTTGAATATTACGTGCGCTGTTTGCAATTAAAATTTAATTGTATTATATTTTCATTCAAACTCAATAATAATCTATACTATCTGCTACAGATTTTCATTCAAAGACGTTTTTATGGCAACGTGGATGATAAAAGAGAAATAAAAACCTCTATGGGTGCGTTACGGCACCGGAACGAACTTATACGCATAGGGCGGTAAGGTGTCGGTAAACGTAGCTATAGAACTCGGTACGTCACTATAAGCGTACTTACTTGAAGCCAACGGAGCTGTGGAACGCTCCGAGCGTTCAGTCGGCACTCGCGACTACCAGCGGTAAAACGCGTTAGGCTCGGGACGCTCACTGAGCCCAAACTTTGCGCTCATCAATAAACAAACATACCTTCGCCGTGTCTTACATTACAGAAAGGTCAAACACCCCGCGTTATGGACTAAATAAATTAAATTCCTTGAAATGTATTGTTAAATCTGTTGTAAAAAAATTGTTTCACGTTGAAAATCCGCGAACAGTAAGAGCCCATCGCTGCATTCATCAATTAAAGGTAAGTCTTTATTCTTAATAAATAATCATATTTGAGCATTGCGAAAATATATTGAAAAGTTGCGAATGTTTACAACTAGTTCGAATGAAATGTGCAAAACTTTTACAAATACTTTCGCGAAACGAAAATAAATTACGTTTGTTCTATTATTTGCTTTTAAATAAAATTATATAGACTTAAATTAAATACGACGTGAATTACGGTACTTTTGCAAGAGTAGTTTGTAAAACAGAAATCCGCGTCTGATAACCGTGATTTAGACGTCTTAAACTTTTTGGGGGACGGAAAGTATAAAGTATATCCTATAAAGATTTAAAATTTAAATGACATTTTATTCGTAGGTATTCGAAATTTATTTAGGATTTCATTACAAAGAGTTTTTGATTTCACAGGATTTTAATATCATTATTTATCTGTAGCGCGATCGTTAATATATGTTTAAATATATTTCTTATATATATGGATAATGTTGATGAATTTTCTTTTTCAAATAGTAATTTAGAAATAATTTATCATGCTGCTGATGTATATGTTTCTTCTAATCTGTCAAACGCATCGCGAAATTTTTATGCTCATTTTCATTTCCTAATAGTGATTTATTTATTTTAAATTTATTTTTATTTTCTGTCATCATTATTTTATTATGCATTTTTGCATGTCGTGGTTATTTTTAACTATGGCAACTTTTACCCTTACACCTATTACTTTGTAAATAAATAATAATCCAATGATGATATAACAAAATATTTAACAATTTAACAAAGCCGTTAACAATTTTCCTGTTACGTATATATTATGTAAAGTAATTCCACGCTTTTGACGTGCTTAACGGCTTACTAAGGAATTTTAGTTGTTTTGGTTAATTTAATATTTTCTTAAATATATTTGTTTTTTTTTAATGTTTTGTTTTAATTTCAGTAAATTCTTTCTATTTTTAAATAAGGCTGGGTTTGTGGCAATGCATTCCACTAGGAGCATGGCATAGTTTATTACAGGCAAAGTCGTTTCGGACAGTATTTTAATAGAAACAATTGTAAAGTGGACTGGATACCACTTTACCTGAATAGACTTAAATCTACATAGAACGAGACCACTTCATTCATTTGTACTCGATACAAACGCGCAAATGCAAAAAGTTCGTTCATTCAATTTGATTAATTATATTTATTGAATTACAAAGGACAATCAAAATTATATCTTATTTATAAAAAAATAGAGCTCGTTTCTGTTTGATAATAATAAAATAAAGAAAGATACATTGCGGCGCATGGCGGGCATTAGTTTACATAATCACAATTCTCACGTTATTTTAAACATAAAATTTACGAAAATTTTGTACGCGTTCCAATGTTTTCGTTATACAAAGATTTTTTACCCCTAATCGTCGTCGAAATAATAATATATCTAATATTCTATAATTTTTTACATTTTTTTTAATATTTTAATAATTTTATAAAAAAAATACTAATAAGAAAAACAATTCCACTACTACTACTTTGTAATACTTATAGAATCTGCTAGCTGCTCCGTGCGTTTACAATCGCGCTAAAAGGCTCTGCTTTTTTATATACTAAACTAATATTAAAACTATTTAAATCGCTTTCAATCGCGTTAAAAGTCACTGAACCGCCTCTTTGGGTGATAGCGTAATATTATGTAGTATGATCTTTCTCAATTAATGGTCTATCTAAAGCATAAAGATTTTTTCGAATCGGTTTTGTAAAACCCGAGATTAATGCAATCAAACAATTAAACCCTTAAGCTTAATAAAAAAAGAACTTGTCTATAGTAATATTTTATACATAAATTTTTGAAAATTCAATCTAAAACTAAAAAACCTCACAGAAATTGAACTTTAATGATGTCATTATTTAATAGATTGACAAAGTATGGTATAATACGGTGCATATTTCTTTTTGAGATATCGCTTATTATGTCAACGTAGCCGGAGAGAAAAAAGTCGGTCCGGGCGCTTTTCAAGCGTGTGCTTCCGAATAACACAAGAACTTTGTACGTCAAATTTTTAGCTGTTCACAATGCCTGCAAAAAATTACTATTAAGTTTTTAAAATTTTAGATTTTTATAAAATATAACACTATTATATTATAATATATATATTAAAGGATGCGTGATGAACAGCGAATGGAAGGCGCAGTTTTGTGATTATAATGTCTTAAACGATTTCCGCTAATGCGACCATTCCCCAAGGAAAACTTACTTTATTCAAAATTGTGTGTACAAAACACAAATACAATTTTTGTCATTCCACTTGACCGGAAAGAGTACAGGAGCAAAGCCAGTGTATTTACCTCTTTTACTTTTATAACTCCAGATAGCGGCCGCCTACTGAGAATTTCTCGATCGGAAAACCCAAGACATTTTTGGTCTATTCCTAGGTATGAGCCTAGGTATGCGTCAGCTTCTAGACGAACTAGGCAGGCAAGTCAGGCTCAAGTACATAAATAAGGTCATAAGGGTGACATTTTAATATACCCGCGTAAAGTCGGGACAGGTAGCTAGTTATACCCAACGGTTTAGCCTAACGACTCGCTGGCATGCAAACTTTTATAAAGAATTTTTGTGAGCGCCTGAACATTTTATAAAAGGCAATACGTATAATCTTTTATATATCATATATTTTATGCAACTAAGTCACAGTAAGAAACAGAGCTAAACAAATTATACGTTTGCGATAAAAACATATTCACGTTACTTATTCAACTATTGTGTATAAAATGCACTTTAGATTATTACAAAGACAACATCAGCTTTTTGTTTTCAACGTCGTTTGTGATTTATTCGAGTAAAAGATATTCCATTGTTTTTTAACGTTTATAGTCAGTTAAAAAGGTTTACGTATAATTAAAACCGCGTTAATACGAATCAAATTTAATTGATTGACTACTAAGTGTGCTGTGATTTGAACCGACTGAACAGACTTTCAATTAAAAGTATTTCAGATCAACTTTTGGTAATTCAATTTTTTTTCCCGTTCAACAAAAAACAAACTGAAATCACTATTATCTATCATATATAACAGCCCGTGAATGTCTCCCTGCTGGGCTAAGGCCTCCTCTCCCGTTTTGAAGAGAAGGTTTGGAGCTTATTCCACAGCGCTGCTCCAATGTGGGTTGGTGCAATACACATGTGGCAGAATTTCAGTAAAATTACACACATGCAGTTTTGCTCACGATGTTTTCCTTCACCGTCATGCACGAGATGCATAATAATTACAAATTAAGCACATGAAAATTCAGTGGTGCTTGCCCGGGTTTGAACCCACGATCATCGGTTAAGATTCACGCGTTCTTATTTGTAATGTTCTGTTTTACTTTGTGTATCTTTTTTTTTCATTATCTATTCGATTTTATAGCTATATTTTTGAGAGCCGAGATGGCCCAGTGGTAAAAGCGCTTGAATCTTAACTGATGATCGTGGGCTCAAACCCGGGCAAGTACCACTGAAATTTCATGTGCTTAATTTGTGATTACAATTGCCATCTCGTGATTGATGGTGAAGGAAAACATCGTAAGGAAACCTGCATGTGTCTAATTTCACTGAAATTCTGCCACATTTGTATTTCACCAACCCGCATTAGACCAGCGTGGTGGAATAAGTTCCAAAAACCTTCTCCTCAAAAATGAAGAGGAGACCTTAGCCCAGAAGTGGCACATTTACAGGCTATTACTGTATATACGTGTAAATTCCTCTTTAAATTATTTTAATCGGAACTTTCATTTATAAGTAAAGACTGGTATAATAACGCAAAAAGTGAAAAAAAATGGCGCGGTGTGAGCGAACCACGGATAACGGGAGCGAACAGTACTACGCTTAGTCTATTATTTACATACGCCTTATATTATTTGTAAACTGCAAATAGTTAAATAGTATATTTTATTAATTAAAACTTATATACTATACGTATAAAAAAAATCCTTTAATATTAGACTAAACATTTAATTTATTTCGGACACGGCGACCAAACTCAAGAGAGATTAGCCAACTGCGCAGGGCTGCGTTGAAGTGCGTTAAAGTGCACAAGTGTGTGTGTAAATACAATTGTTCTCTCTATTCCCTAACACTCATAATCCGATAAGACGGGAATCCGACACAACCGAAAAGAGTCCAGGCGCAGCAGCAACGACTTTTCGTACTTTCCGAAGCGAATGTGCGAGTAGATAAATTGGCAAATCCTTACACCTTTTGGATTAAAAAATGCACGGGATAAATCCTTATTTTACCCGTACGAAGTCGGAGCGGTCTAGTGGAAGAATAAATTGAAATGGATCAAAAGCTTCAATAAAAAAATATGGTAGCCAATATTTCGGGAAAAAAAGACGAATGTATCATTTTACTCACTACGACTATTACTCAGTCGTATCACACAAAAAACTAGTCAATTTCCTGATATAAAAGATAATTAGTTATTACTATAACAATAATAGAAAGTGCTTCAACGCGTTATAATGAGAATAATTGAATTATAATATTCCCAAAGTAATTTGAAACTTGAAAAACAAAAGTGTCTGATGTCTGGCTGACGCAATCGCTGACTGTGATTGTGCCTGAATGCGATTGCACTTCATGCTTAGCTAGCACTATGATAGGTAAATGTTTTCACCAACACTGGCACTCTGTTGTATCGCCTGCTCATATTATTGACTTTTAATATTAGCTGCCGTGTTACCTACCTGATTAGAAAAATGTGAGGATGAACCTGCATTTGTCTAATTTCACTGAAATTTTGACATATTTGTATCCACCTATTCGTATGAAGTAGACTAGTGGAATTATCTGCAACCCTTTTTCACTTTTTACTTTTAAACGTTAATATTATAGTTAAGGAGTTATGGTTTAAAATAAATGTCGATCTTTGGCAATCTTTGCATTACTTGTAACAAAGGCAGTAAAAGAAACAAAAAACGATATGTAATAGCAGAGTGATTTTATTTCAATTTTGGTTTAATTATATTAGGTAGAGGTTACGATATTTTTCATTTAAATGTAAGATAATTAAGCTTTTCAAAAATTACATATCTTTACACAGCACAGTAGGTAGGTTTCATATTAGGAAAACAATGCTTAAAACCGGAGCCGCCGCGGAAAAAGCTGAAGCGAACAAACGTTGCGACTATTCGTCTCATATTCCAAATGACGTCTTTGTCCCGTTTGCAGTTGAAACGCTTGGATCTTTGAGTAACAAAACTTTTATTAAAAATATACCACCTCGTTTTATTGTCGACATTATTGCTATTGGTGACAATAGGGCTAGTTCATTTTTCGCCCAAGAGCGGATCGGATTAGCTATACAAATGTGAGATGCTAGCATTCTGAACACTATTCCGTCCATTCATTTTTTGTTTGGAGCTTATTCCACCACGCCACACCAATGCGGATTGGTGGAATACACATGTTGCAGAATCTCAGTGAAATTAGATACATGCAGGTTTCCTCTCGATTTTTTCTTTTATCGTCAAGCACGAGATGGCACTTATAGTCACAAATTAAGCACATGAAACTTCAGTGGTACTTGCCCGGGCTTGAATCAACGATCAAATTAAGATTCACGCGTTTTACCACTGGGCCATCTCGGCATTACATGTATACAATCAACCTTTATTGCCTTAATTGAGATGAATTATAAACACAAATTAAGCACATGACAAATTAAGCGCATACTGGTGGTAGAGCCTTGTGCAAGCTCGTCCAGGTAGGTACCACCCACTCATCAGATATTCTACCGCAAAATAGCAGTACTTGATACTTTTAATAACTAGTTAAAGGCACAAGACATAACAACTTAGTTCCGAAGGTTGGTGGCGCATTGGCGATGTAAGCGATGGGTAACATTTCTTGCAGAGCCAATGTCTAAGAGCGTTTGGTAACCACTTACCATCTGGTGGACCATCTGCTCATCCGCCTTCCTGTTATATAAAAAAAAGAAAAATCTGTGGTTCTTATCCGGGTTTCCAACCCGGGTAAATTTCATATGCTTTGTTAAGGATATTATAATAATTCTTTAGATCACTATATATAAAATATTTATATCGTGATTATATCGTGAAAAAAAAAACACTTTATTTTTTAATCATACATAACTAAAAAATAAAATTTTCACTCACTCGTTACTTACACTTAATAGAATCTGTAGCAGAATAGTGTAACAGTTCAATGTACTTTATCAATACTATGAACTTTAATAAAAATTTAAGGTATCGCATGCCAACATTGTTCCATATTTGAAAAAGGTGTCCAATATTAGCAATATTGAAATATGAACTGCAGAGACT
Source organism: Nymphalis urticae (assembly GCA_905147175.2). NCBI lineage: Eukaryota > Metazoa > Arthropoda > Insecta > Lepidoptera > Nymphalidae > Nymphalis > Nymphalis urticae. Next base: position 15,466,338 of record LR989982.1, on the reverse strand, counting down.
AAATAGAAAACTGATGTCAATATTCATTCGTTCAAAATTCATATTTCACTTTATATATATGGAACTGACAAAATAGCCTGACTATAAATGACGCTACGGGAGTGCTTGGACCAATTTGAATTGAATATTGAAATTGACAGTTAAAATAATGGCCAAGATAGAAATAAAACTTGACCTCGTTTAAAATAAATGTTATGAAATTAGCTGAACTGTAATATGATTTTTCGTTTAATAATGTGTCATGAGTTTGGATAATAAAAACTACCGAATTCGAATGATCCTAAATGATCTTGGCTAAAGGTTGGATTAAATTGGGACCAATGCAGACACTGAGAGAATTATCAAAAGAGTGAGAGTAACATTCTCTTCTCCAACGACTTTGAACACTCTTTGAAAGCGCATAAAGTGGTCATGCGGCATTTTTATCCACTAAAGTGTTACGTAATGTCATACCAAACGATAAGGGTGAGAGAACAGAGTGTGCGCCATGTTTGTGCACAAGTAACGTAATAGAAACTTAACTGACTTTCAATGTCCTACTGCTGAGCAAAGAGCAGAAAAAGTCTTTGCCTGGACTTTTTTTTTGGAGTTCTCCTCTTCACTTACCTTCTTAACATTTTAAAACATCCAATATCTCAAGTTTACAAATTGCGTTCTCAAATATACAAGTAGAACGTTTAAAATAATAATTATAGATTATCAAATCTGTGAAACGGTTAAAGCAGCCTTTACTATCTACCTACTGCGGTAGTCTCATAACAATAGCTAAAGTATTACAAGCCCGGAATTTAGTGTAAGCATCTGCGACGCTCTTCACTCCTATAGCTGTTTTAATTATAAGAAGGAGAAAGATATAATTTAAGCCTTAGATGGAAATAAATTTGTACGGTATATTGCAGGAATACAGAAAGTCGGTTATCACTATGGAAAATCATCTTATTTGTAATGAACTGAACTTTGTTGTATTTTCTTAATCAGGTAGGTTTGAGTGGTCTTCTTATCAAATATTTTATATTATTAACAATTTAATTTAATTTACATAACCTTTAAAAAATATACAGAAATTACTACTTAAAACCTTATATGAGAAATCGGCCATTATTTGAAATCTCCAAGTTTCACCATAACTGATGATTCAATTGTGCAGTTGTAGTGCATTTATATATTTATTTATTAATTAAACCGCACATCAACGAAAAATTCATAAGTAATACAAACTAATAAATTAAAACACTTTATGTATTATATATATTGCTTTATATAGATCGTTTATATTTAAGTACATCAATTACGCGAATTCAAACATTGTCGTCAACTTAAATACTACATTTTTTGTACAATTATTGCTATAGTCTAATAACTAATATGATGTACAATTCGCAAGTCCATTAGTAAAATTGCAATATGCGAAATTAGAGGTTCAAATTTTGGCACAAATTAAAATGTTCTAAAATTTTCCATAACGTAAATATGAATTAAAAGTGGAAGTCTAGTCAGTATGAATAACGTTATAATCCTGTGCCCCGGAACGCATGTCTGGTATCCATTAGTCCTGCGCCTTATTGTGCTCTGGCTGCATCGGATTGGTAATCAGATTTTTATATATAGAGCTTCACCTTGAGATTGGGTCCAGTGACTGAAAATCGACTTGAAAGACTTCATATAATTTAATATTGTTGACTGCCTGGTTGGTTCAGTGGATATTAGGATTTGGAAAGCACGTAAAGCCGTTGGTTCTGCACCTGAACTTTTTCCGGTGGAGTCGGGTTGCCTGTCGGATTATGATAGTGAGGAAATAGAGAGTGCACCTGAGTTTGCGCACACCCTTGTGGACTATAATGTATTCTGTGCAGTTTGCTAAGTTTTCTTGAGATTGGCCACCGTGGCCGAAATCGGTCAGGAGTACATCATCAACACTGTTGTTAGCATGTCACACAGTGAATAAATTCGATAATCTTAATGTAGTATTAAATTGTAGTATAAACGATCTGCTCACATTTCAATTTTATTAACGTTAGTACACTTAACGTTTTCACATTTAACGTTTTTCACAAAACATGTCGAAGTCACATTTACAACTGATCGGTGCGACGTGGAGTTCGATCTCCGTGTAAAATCTGAAATATTAAACTGTTACGGGTATGTTGCATTTTCACCGTAACAGTTGACAAATTTTTAGAACTGGTACAAGCATTTTTTGTTGCCTTTGACTTTTGAATGTATATGTAAATATTTATAAATTTTTTTTATTTATTTAAATAGGTTTGCGATAGTTACATTATGGTTCTGAATTAAAATAAAACATTAGATATTAAATAATTTAATGAACAAACAACCATACTATAATATGTGATTTTTAGTAAAATAGAAACAATATGGTAAGGCTTTATTCAATCTGAATAAAATTATATATTTTTAATATTATAATTTTATATTTATGTACCAATTGGTACATCGAAAATAAAAAAATGGCCTAATAAAATATAAAATGTTATACATAAACATTTTTCGGAATATTTATAAGGCAGATAGAGGCAATTATTACAATTTATGTGTAAAAACTCGATGAGACAGAGAGACGTGAAATCTTCGTATGTCACAAGTCAAATTATGTAACGTTAAAATTTATACGTTAGCAGATTAGACGTGACAGACAGACTCAGTTTATCATTTATAATATTCATAAGGATCTCTTTGCCCAATTGGGCTGAGGGGAACCAATGGGAATTGGTCTGGCTAATAGCTTGTTACCTTAGAGTCGGAGTAATAAATAACGAGTTACATATGCCGAGAACACGGCAGAATGAAGATAGATTTAATAAAGTTACTCTTGTAACTTGTTTTCCTGACAGATATTAAGTTACTGTATCTTGTGTACATATTTGACACAAATACGATATTAGATAGATAACGTAAATATGTTATTTATTTATTGACAACAAATCAGGTACAGACTCGTCTGGGTAGGTGCCAGCCACTCGTCAGATATTCTACCGTAAAACAGCTAGGGTATTGTTGTGTTCCGGTTTGAAGGGTGATTGAGCCAGTATAATTACAGGCACAAGGGACATAACATCTCAGTTCCCAAGGTTGGTGACGCATTGGCAATGCATGTTAACTTTTCTTACAATGTAATTGGCTTTTGGCGGTGATCACTTACCGTCAGGTGGCCCATATGCTCGTCCGCCTTCCTATACAATAAAAAAATAAATATATATAAATACTTCAAGTAGACTTTTAAAAATAAAGGTTCCATCGGTTCAGAATGAAGAGAGACGAGACGAGACCGAGAAGAACCAAAAAGAAACTCAGTACTTACTCTGTCTTACCAATCAATAAACAATTGCACATATAATATTAGACACGGACACGGCCATCTGAACAAACTATGTAGAGCTTGTACTAAATGTATTTACATCAATAATATATAAAAATATATTTGGTAACTTAAATTTTTGATTAGACAATCATTGATATATTTCTAAATGATTTCTTCAACGAAAAATTACCGTTGTCTTATTAGTTTTTTTGGTAAGTTACAAAACATTAAGTTATTCACGTTAAGTGTTTATTTATATGCTTTTATTTAACTTTACCTCTGTGGGTGATAGCTTAAACTGAAATTTAAGCCAGTTACTCTATTTTTTTAAATATTGAATTGCTGATGATAATGCAAATTATTTTACTTAGTGAATACTTATAAGCGTCAATAGCGCAATAGTTTACGGGCCGCGTAGCGCTGTAAAAGTAGCAGGTTCAAATCTGAACACTTGGGCTCAATAGCCCAGATTCGAACAACGGTGGAAACAATTTCCCACTCCTATCACCAGCTATGCGCTTAATTAGAAGGGTAAATAGCACTTTTACTTAAAAATGGGGAACTTAACTTTTTTCTTAATTTATACTCTTTATATGCATTCGCATCGAGCGTGCGGTCGCTTGCTTACTTCCTCTTTCATTTTAGTATTCTGTATTTTCTCTTTTATTCTTCATATTTTTCTCCCGTAATATTGCTAACAAAGGACTACAATAATTTTTCACTACTTGTTTTTCATCGTGATAGAACAAAACCCTTTCCACGCGAAATCGAATGGACTTTTCACGTCCGCCTTATAACATAAAAAAAGTCTTGACGGTTTTTTTTATTTTCTATACTTATAGATTTATTTTCATACCTTTCAAACATATCAAAAGTTGAAATTCAAGTAAAAGTTTGCTAACTGCCTGTTTAACTTAACTCAATATGTTGCCGTATATAACAATATTTTATAAAATATGTATATTATATAATATATATCATCTATGCCCAAATAAGCTACCACTGCAAGTCCTTTGTTAATATTTATAAGTTATTATAATGCTAGTTAACAATAACATAAATAAGTTTTGTATGAATTTGAACCGAGATGGCCCAGTGGTAAGAACGCGTTAATCTTAACCGATGTAACCCGGGCAAGCTGAAGATGCTGAATGATGCTACTGAATTTTCATGTGCTTAATTTTTGATTTTAATTAATCTCGTGCTATACGGTGAAGGAAAACATCGTGAAGAAACCTGCATGTCTAATTTCAGTGAAATTCTGCCACATGTGTATTCCACTAACAAGCTCCATACCTTCTCCTCAAGAGGGAGGAGGCCTTAACCCAGCAGTGGGACTTTCACAGGCTGTTACTGTATGAATTAACTCTTAATTACTCAGGACACTTAATTTTGTCTATACATATTAATGATTTAATGTCAAACAAATTGATTTATACAAATGATGTGTCAGGTACGTCGGTTTTGAGTTATATCTGTTATAAATTATTTATGTTACTTCATCAGAAATTCAAAATGGTGGGTAGAACTCAAACTCCCGTGTATAAACCGTGTACAAACAAAGTTTTGCCCTTGATATTATTACGTGGTAACTCGCAAAATACATATTAACTTTAAAAAGGGCAGTTATTTTTAAATCATAGACATATATTTCAATTTTATTTGTATAGATATTATTATTATTGTTTTAATATTGTCGTGTGGTTCTAGTAGGGTAGAACATCTCAGTTGTTGGGTGTTGTAGGAGCTACCTGTAGAGTTTTAAGTAAAGCGCAGCAAACAGTATCCTTATCACTTTGCGAAAGAATTAACAATACCATATAAAATCACCAGCAAAAGCTCAGGCAAACAAGTCCACTAAATTCTATTTCTTATTGTCATGTCAAACACACTGAACCTATCTCTAATAATGCTTTAGGTTAATAAGTAAAATAACGTTTGTCAAATCATTAAAATGCATGCGTGTAATAAAATAAATAGACTAGAAATCGCCAATTTTTGTGTAATGATGAATGATTTACGGTTTGGTCAATTATTGCGTCATCGGTTGCCATTGATCAATGAACAAGCAAATATCAAATATCATAGATTTAATGAAAGAGTAGCTTATCTTTTCTATAACATATATTCAATATGGGACTTTTTTAAAAATTTAATTTTATTACCATTCAATCTCCCTCAAAGATTAGCTTACGAAGCGAACAAGGTGAAGCCTATTCGACAATATGCTGGCTTATGCATGCTTAAATATATAATAATAAAATATGCTAATACTTATATACATATTTAATCAGCGTTATAATATTGGAATAGGATATTTAACAATCGCTTTATTTTTTAAGGAATGTTTAGAAATAGACTCAGCCAAGAACACTAGTGGTGTACAGTTAGGGCATGTGGACCATGGAAGTACCACATTGAAGTGTCTTACAGGCATACGAGACATAACATCTTAGATCTCAAGGTTGATGGCATATTGGTAATGTAAGGAATCGTTAAATATATTTTAAATAAAGGTCGTGGTTCAATTTCATCTCGTACTTGGGGTTTAAGGAAGATGTCATAAAAAAAAGAAAGTGTCAGATGATATGATGCCACGTGTACATTTGTCTATCAAACCAAGCCGTGAAGAGGAACTTGTCCTGATGAGTAATATTTATTGATGGTTACCGTATTTACTATCACAAATCTCTAGTTTCTGAAACGTTGGTCAAAGGAAGATTAACTAATTGACTAAATTCGATCGCTCATTGGTCGCCTGCTATGTCATCCGCTGTAACTGACTAATCAGAACGCCAAATTAGTTCATTTCACTTTGATAATAATTAAACCTCAATATATATATATAAGCTTATAAAATTACTTGTCCTGACTGATTCATCAATGCAAAGCTAAAACCACAGGGTATAAATTTGAAATAATGGCAGTTGATGCATTTTATGACTTAAGTGGTGCACCCACTAAGGAAGGATTTTTGGAAATTCCACCCCTAAAAAGATGAAATAAGGGTTTTATAGAAATCCGTCTTTTTCGAAGTTACACGCATGAAATTTTATATTCAAGCTAGGATTAGAAATAAATAAATACGTATTTCAAAATCTACCACCAAAAAGGGTTTAACAGGGCTTTAAAGTTTATATGGGGAGTCCATTATTTTTAAAGAAGAATGATATTTAATATTTTAGATTCTGAGGAAAAAAATGCGTACGTATTTCGTTTTTAACCCTAAATTAACTTAACCCTAAACGAGAAATGGGGTGGAAAAATTAGTATACAATTAAAAATAGGGTGATCTTATCTTTTTAAAATTTTCTATTTCTGTTTCTTGATTGAATTGATAAACATGTATTTAAAAAGTTTTTAGAAATTCCACCCAAACGAATTAAATATGAAGTAAATCTTTATTTTTGTTTGAAGGGTTATAACGTTTGGGTTATTCGCTAAAAACTTCATATACATACTTCTAGGTGCAAATAACGAAATGTAAAATACACAGTCTTAATATCAATATCCCCTAGGGAAGTTGGGTGCAAGAAATACGTTTTCTTTATTCAAACTTAACTAACATTATGAAACTGAATAAACCACAAACGCAAAGAAGATATGCCTTGTATGTGCTCTACCGGCTTATTTCTCTTGGCTTCCTGCTGTTGGATAATTTGATCAACGGTCAGCATCCTGAACATATTTAGGAACCGTAAACAGTAACTATAATCAATGTTTCCAAATGACTTATCTTGAAGACAAAATAAATTATAAAAGATATATTTATGCCCACTTTCAAAGTGCAAGGTTGGATGCACCACATAATTGGTGGTCTCGAAGCTTTACCTCAACATGACCCGCAATTCCTACATCCATCAGAATATTTATTAGAATTTCAAAGAACATAGTTCCCTGTCAAAGTGTGCTTCCCCATGTTAATCAATAAGTCCCAAGGCCAGTCATTAAAAATGGCCGGAATTGATTTTAGTGAGGACTGTTCTAACATAGACAGTTTTTATTTTGCATGCAGAGTAAGCTCTGCGAGTCATAGTAATTTTAGTCCCAAGAGGAAACACCGTAAACGTGGTTTACAAAGAGGTACTTCGATTATTATTTATAATAAATGAGGTTTTCAGTGAGATAAATGGTTTTGTTCAAACTGAGTATTTGAGATTAAGAAAATATTTGTACGCTTTCATTTACAACATTAATTATATCCAACTGCGTGGATGGATAATATTAGAGATCACTATCAAAATATATATTAAGTAAAACTACATGAAACAGTAAGTTCACTGATGATTATTAAAATAATATTCATCAATCTAAAATTACCAAAAACCCTTGATATTGTTGTTTTAACCTGAATAACATTTCATGCTTCTTGCTTAGATTTCACTCTCGCGAGCGAAGCCGCGTTCAACAGCTAGTATCTTATATACGCCTACCATATACGGCCAATAGAGTGACGTGAAAGTGTAAAAAATATTTTAACTCTTTAGGTTAACGTTGTAACCTAGTAATGCAAAATTAGTGATTAATTGAAGACAGCATAATATGAATAATTACGCAAATTATCATATAAAGAGTTTAAATAAATACAAATAAAAAAACATTCAACGACGGACAATTTTAATAAGAGATATCTTTCAGAGAGAATAAATCAAGTTTATAATCAAAGTGCATAATCTTATAGCAAAATAGATTTGAAGTTAAAAAAATATAAGTATACATTAAATATACAAAAATGACACAGCTATCAATATTACCACATACATATAAATACAAGTAACCGAAATTATTGACCTCAGACAAAAAAAATGAATTATATATCGAACGTTCATTTGAATGAAGTCGCGGGAAAAACCTATTGCTAACAATTGACCTACTTTCAAAACACGGCTCTAAGTAGGGTGATGCCAAATGGGAATAACGAAGACTGTCATAAAGGAATAATTTTACAAAAGATATAAGAATAAATAGGGATCGTATCGGCATCGAAGTTTTTTTAAGAGTAAAGAGGGCTCGTAACACAATTTGAAAGCTTTTAAGGCGGTGGATTGCATATCATATGCATATCTCATATCAGTCGACACGAATCTCGTTTTTAATATATATGGAGTATGTTTTGATACTTGTGTGATTGAAAATAAATGATGGACGATTGTTGTGATAACAATGTAGTAGAAATGGCGAATGCTAGATGAGACGGGTAGAGCACGTTTATGTCTGGAAGAGGCGTTAATCTATACTAATACTATAAATGCGAAAGTTTTTTTTTGTTACGCTTTCAAAAGTGCTATTCTGTAAGAATTCACTTCATTACCCAACCGACCTATGGTGCCTTGGTGACCTTGAAATTCTATAATTTTATGGTCAATGTCGCATATCGCTATCTGACATTTCAGGACTGTCCGCGGTGAGTTACGAGATAGTTCTTAAGATATTTTGTAAGAACTAACCTACTGGTTTTAAATACTCAACAAATAAATTTTTCATACACTTGTCAGGGCTAGAGAAAAGGACATTGAATACCTAGCCACTCTCCCCTCACAAGTGAGTGAAGTCTCTAACGGAAACTAGTTTAAAATATACCTCAAACGTACCTATTAATACAGCCTTATTTATAGTTATATTTTTTAAATAATAAAATATCGATAAGGCTTTTGCCCTTAAATACAGGCACTACAAAACAGTCAAGTCTAATTACACTATCAATTTGCCGTCAACCTCGTGCGTTCCTTACGTCGTCTTCTGTAATTACACTGTAACCGAACAACAATATACAGTATCGATATTTGGTGATAGTATAATTAATAAATGTCCTACACCTGGCTTAAAAATAAATTTCGAAAATGGATTCTCTACTCTATATTGTCTAAATAAATCATTATTATTTACGAAGGTTGTAAGAAGTCGTGCCCTTTATCTATAGCACTCCACTATGGATTGGTTTTATGGAAAAATACTGATACATATCTTGTATCAATACGTTGCTATTGCATAATACAATTTTCTAAACATGAAGTTCTATATTTTAACTATCTTTATTATTTTTTAAACATATAACACTATTTAGCTTCTGGTATATTTCCATCATCGTAGGGAAGGTGGCGCGCGATTCATTTTTCGTAATTATAAAACATTAATCTTGAATTTATGTATATTATTCATACAATAAAACGCATTTACTCGTATGTTTAATATCATGTTAAATGGACGTCTATTTACTTGTCTCTTTGAGCGTTTTTTAAATTACTTAAACCCTTACTAACAATAATGGTATTGTGGTTGTTTTTAAAGTTACACAATGATTTGTCTTCTTTTTTTAACTCGAATTTATTTTATTATATCGAATTTATTCGAATTTATTTAACCGACATACAACCTTTACTGGTGGTAGGGCTTTGAGCAAGCTAGTCTGGGTAGGGGCCAACCACTCATCTGATATTCTACCGCGAAACAGCAGTACTTGTTGTGTTCCAGTTTGAAGGGTGAGTGAGCCAGTGTAATAACAGGCACAAGGGACATAACATCTTATTTCCCAAGGTTGGTGGCGCATTGGCGATGTACCACTTACCATCAGATGGCCCATATGCTCGTCCGCCTTCCTGTACTATAAAAAAAACCTTTGATAATATATTCATAATGAGGATGTTAATATGGATTAAACTAAACCTGAAATTGTTTATTAATATTTGGTGTTGTGGTTGCAAGTGTTTGTCAGTATTCTGTGAGTTAACAAATTATTATTCTTATGTTTTCGCGAGCAAGCTGAACGACTCCGTTCACTATTATAGCCCCACACTGGGCGCTCCCTTTAGTTATCAACAGCTAGCACCCAGCGGGAATCATTTTTAATTGTTTCATATATCTTCCATGGCGTAGCTTGCCCTTAATGCCCTGTATCAAAATTTTGTGGCCCCCTTCATCTTAACTGCGGCGAATGACCGTTTCTTGTTTTTCATGCGCATTTAGCGTCTTGTCAACGAGTTAAAGTACCTGTATAATGGTTATTATATTTTATTTTGTTTTTACATGTGTATACATTTAGCGTACGGTCTTAGCGTTTGGGTGAGATTTTGGATAACATTTTACGATCTTTTGCTTACTCGGGTTTGGGGATCCTGTTGCTAGGGGGCTCCGTATCTTCGATACGGCTGATACGGCAGTAGCTACGCCCGTGTACATCCTTCAAACTTCGGTCCATTGACATTAAACATCTTGTAAACGAATAATTCTGCTTCAAGTACTTCCATATATAATTCAAAATACCTCGTACGGATTTTTTGTCTGTATTTTATTGTTTTGTTTGCGTATACCGGTAAAGCATTCGACTGGCAATTTTCTCCCTGACTACGTTGACCTAATTGACTATATCTCATAAAACACATAAACATCATTCATATCAGAACTCACCTCTCTGAAATATATAATATATGAGCTGTATGTTAAGTATAGTAGTTTTATAAACAAGAAAAAAATCTTATTGTAATAATATTTTAATATATAATATTATTTTAATTGTACTGTTGTTATGATTTGTATTATATCTTGATACTCGTATGGTAAAGTACTCTTCATAAGCTTATTCCATCAAACTGCTATGTCGGACCGTTGGTTCAATTCCGTTTGATTTAATTATTTCATTTTCCCCAAAAAGTCACAGATTATAATTTTTGTTTAATCAGTCTAACTGGCATTTGCCTCATCAAATGGTAAATGATCATCACCGACTATAGACGCCGATATCTGTAAGAAGTAATAACCACCACCAAGATAACTAAGATATATAAGAGATTTTGCTTGTTACACTGACCCACACACCAACCGGAATACGACAATACCCAAGATTGCTGTTTGGCGGTAGAATATCTGACAAGTGGGTGGTACCTACCCAAGCCTTGCACGAAGCCCTACCACCAAGTAAATTGATGTCAGTCACATTTCATAAAGGCTAGAAATATGAGAACGAGTGCTGTCATAATAAAATCAACAATACATAGACAGATCAAATAAACGTTGAAGACAATGAAGGTATTCCCGAGTTAGCGAGTTAGGTAGATAAATACAATTATGAAAATAAATAACTCTCGCAAACAACACGTTGTAACGTTTTAATGTTTTTAGGACGTAAAGAAATTAATATTTCCTTGCGTTATTAAATTGTCTGTTTTTGAAGTTGTTGAGTTGTTAAAATAAATTTTAAATGTTATTTAACTATAATATTAATGAGTCCGATAATTAATCGCATATTAAATTGAATTACTCATAAATGGAGTATTCGAAAAGATTCGACGACCCCTTTTTTGTTGTTCTATAGTATTTTCAGTTAATTGGTAATATCAATTTTAGAAAACAAGATGAAAATAGGATATACTAGGACTATATAAGTAGCGAAGCAGCCGTGATGGCCCAGTGGTAAGACCACGTGAATCTTAACCGATAATCGTGGGTTCAAACCCGGGCAAGCACCACTGAATTTTCATGTGCTTAATTTGTGATTATAATTCATGTCGTGCTTTACGGTGAAGGAAAACATCGTGAGGAAACCTGCATGTGTCTAATTTCACTGAAATTCAGCCACATGTGTATTCCACCAACCCGCAGTGGAGCAGCTTGGTGGAATAAGCTCTAAACCTTCTCCTCAAAAAGAGGAGAGGAGGCCTTTAGCCCAGCAGTGGGATATTCACAGGCTGTTACATATAAGTAGCTTTTAATAAAGTAGCCTTTAATCTTTAGTTTATTTTTGATCGATAATATTGAAATGAAGAAGGATATCGGTAACATAACACATTAAGTGAAGACGTTTGTAAGTTATTTTTCAATTCAATTCTTTTTTTTATATTTCTAGTATTTAGTCTCCATATCCTAAATGTTGTACCCTTGTTTTATTTAACTTTTATTTGCTTATTAGATATATATATATTTTTTTTAATTACAGACATATTATTGCAGTTTTCATTTATATATTACTAGTTGGTGCCTACAAATTTGTCCGCGTGAGTCGATTTTATTACATTATAATTATTAAAAAAAAAAAACTTTAAATTAATGTAAGACAAATAAAAAAATATCTTTCAATGACGTTAACTTTTTTAATAGTCATTTAATGTCATTGGTTCATAGCTTAAATGTTAATCCAAGTTTATCTTAATTTACCAGTGAAAGCTGCATGACAATCCGTTGCGCAGTTTTGGAGATTAGCGTGTACTCACCGACACAAATAGGAAACTTAATTTTTGACTTCTGTTACTCCTTTATATAGCCTACACTGGTTTTTTGATAAATTAATCAATGTTTTTTTTCGAAATGACTTGTTGCTGTTGGCCCAAGTGGCCTCGATAGCGTCACCGTGCGGGGATATTACTCAATGGATAGAGACACTATTTAGTAGTAGAAATATTGTAGTATATATAACCTCTGTTGTAGTGTGTCTGTAGGACAATTATTATATAATATAAAATGTATATACATAATAAGCAAAAGCCATCCGTTGGTAATTATTTTCCAGTGGATTCGTGGTTGTCAAAGTTAGAAGCGTTGAGGAAACCGTAAATTGCCATTATGTTACCAACTGTTTGGCCGAAGTCGTTACGTCTCTTATTACATGGAGTAATTACAGAGGCTACTTCATTAAAATCGTTTAGAGGTTTTTAATTTCACTGTAGAAGATGCTCTATGTTTGAGTGTGCTTAGATTTCCGTACTTGAATTTAAAAATTGCATTGAATCAAAGTGAAAATTAAAACCCAAGAGTTTCAAATTTCATTCGTTGGACCGTATATTATAGGTAAGAAAATAAATTTTATACGCATGCAAGAATATAATATCATTCATTAATTTGACAAAGTTGTATATAGTATCTCTATCCTTAAATAAATTCTCTTTTTGGTCGAATTAATCGTATTTCATACTTTGTGATGGTAAATATGGCTTCCGTACAAATTTCAAGATATAACTTTTCTCATCAAACAAAACTCTCTGCTTATTGTTGTAAGTTAACCTTATCTTTTGTAAATCACATTGTTAGTCTCCCACATAATGGAAGGGTTGCTCGTAAGGTTTGACAAGGACATAAATATTCATTTTCAGAATGTAAGAGTAAGACGCAGAAATCGTTGTACGTGCCTTGAACATTAGTAATCGCTCATATTAAGGAAGCCTGTTACATTAACATTTGATAAATACTTCATGGAAGGCTAAATTTATTGTTTTGATTGATTAACTTTTGGCAAATATGTAAAAAGAACCAAGATAAGAGATTTTAACCGAAGATTGCGAACTCAAGACACGGGATTTACACATAAGGTATGATTTAATTTGCGTTCATAACTCATCTCATCTCATCGCCCTGTGGCGAGGGAAAACATTTTACTTTTATGAGTCGAATAAAAATCTTCCACACATGTATTTATCAACCCGCATTGGAGCAGCGTGGTGGAATTAGCTCTCCTCAAAAGGAGAGGAGGCCTTAGCCCAGCTGCTATTACTTTTACTTTATGTTTTCAATTATGTTAAAAGTCACAAAATTTACTATCACTAATTAATAAACGTATGTTACAAGAATGACACATAGAAACATCGTCAAACGTATAATCTAGATTTGGTAGAACAATTAATAGTGCAACATAAAACAATTCCTCTAACTACCGACGCAATATCCGCCAATCTTCAAACAATACAATGATTGCTATTGTCACGACAATGGCATCCTTTATCAAGCAAATGAGATGTGTCACGAGAAATTCGTGTAAATAAATCTTGTGTCTTCTATTTTGTATTTATGTTAGTAATAAATGTCATTTAAATGTATAGGGGATGAAATGTTAAAGACTACCTTAGTAAAGTATATGCAAGATTTTGTTCCTTTTTGGTTAAGAACCTAAGGTACTACTAGCATATCTGAATTTTCATGTGTTTAATTTGAATTTATAATTCATAGATGTGAATTGCTCTGCGAACATAACAAGGAAGCCTTCATGTTATGGACGAAAATCTGCTTCAAGTGTGTCCACTAGTCCGCCTTGGAACAGTTTGGTATACGCTTAAAAAAGGCTTTAAATTGTGGGATCTTTACTATTCTTTTCTTAACATCTTAAATTTAATATTTTTCTGTAGTCTTGTCGGTAGTAGTTTAGGGTTTAACAGAGTTAAAGTTAATTTAATTGTTAGACTTGTAAACTGGAAATGTTCTTCTGATAAAGTAAGATAAAAAGGAATGTTATATTTTTTTTTATAGAACAGGAAGGCGGACGTGCATATGGGCCACTTGATGGTAAGTGGTCACCAAACGCCCGTGGACATTGGTACTGTAAGAAATGTTAACCATCGCTTACATCGCCAATGCGCCACCAACCTTGGGACCTAAGATTTTATGTACCTTGTGCCTGTAATTACACTGGCTCACTCAACCTTCAAAACGGAACACAACAATACCAAGTACTGCAGTTTTGCGGTAGAATATCTTATGACTGGGTGGTACCTACCCAGACGAGCTTGCATAAAGCTCTACGACCACAGAAAAATTGTAGATTCAAAAGCAAAAATCAAATGATTATATTACTAATACAAAGATGTTTACGTACTGCAGTATATTTCGACAATCTACGGTGTTTGTATAGAAAATTACGAGGCGTAACAATTTGATCAGATGTACTGCATTATGCAGAACTGGCTCTTGGACACGTTGAAGGCGGCTAAATTGCTTTGATACCATTGTTTGCGAAGATACATGCTGGTATTCAAAATTTACGGATGTGTTTATTTAATTACTTACAAGTAATGTGTGAGTCGAGTTAGATCAATATTTGTTACCAAGCCCGCTCAATTTTGTGTATATGTGTATATGTGTTGGAATGATCTCTAAAAACTTTCTCAAAAGGACAGCAGGCCCAACAGTGGGACATTTGCTGGCTGTTACTTTACGACAACTTTTAACATAATATATTTTCAATAAAATCTTAGTAATTAAATACTTAATAAATCAATGCTCACAGTTATATAAGGGTAGTTGAATTCTGTAGTAGCAAACGATTCTTGACGTTTTTTTAAAAGCATAGCTTTTTACTCGTAGCGCCATCTATTGTTATAAAAATAAACTTATTCTGTAGCTCGCTCTGCTTCAACAAAAAGTATGTTCAACTTTTCCTCCTGTAAAGCGGTTGTGGACTCCATAGTTTTTAGGGTCCAGTAGTCAAGTATCAAGATTATATCATTATAGTCATATTATGTGCATTTATAAAACCTTTATCGGGTATAGCGTTCTGGCGTATGCTGCGTATCGTATGCGTATTAAAAGAAGAAGAAAATATTTTTAATGTGAAACACATTATTTATGTACCGAACCAACGTACAAAGTCGACGTTACTTTTTTTTTTTTTATTACTCGAGCTCAGGCCGATGTATTACTATATACAACCTATAATCTGGTAGAAACACGGGAGGGTTGCGAGCTGGAGCTCTAATTTAAAAACCGCCATTTCTTTTACTGCGAGCCATTTTTTAAAATGTTCATAGCCCAGTTACGTTTGTCACGTATTTAACGTATTTTTTATAAGTCTAGCTACCCGTTCAAGCTTCACGCAGGTAGAGTAAAGGTGTGGACATAACGTAATTATCGAAGAGCAAATTTAGATAGAAAAAGTTATATTTGTCTTTGGGCCAGTATCCCAGGTGAACACAGAGAACTCACTGAATATTCATTACAATAGCATTAGCTTAGCATTCACATGGCTTAGGTGCACATGGAAGGCAAACATACAAACATTCATTTTTATAAATATATATATGACGGTAAAGGAGATGCGGGTGTAGACTTGTTAAATTCGATTGACGATGATCGATTGAAATTACTTATGTATTTGATATGTCACGTGAACACGGAAGAAAGACGATAGGAATCGTTCCCAATAATCATCATCATATAATATTTTACTTTAGATATTTTGTAATTATATAAAAGCGAAAAGTACTCTATATATAAGAATATTTTAATTTTCTTTTTATCCCGGTAAATATATACTGGAAAATATCAATATAGTATATTATTTCGGTTAGAAAGTTAACCCCTCTATTTAAGGCTCAGGGCTCTTAGCACCTAAGATATTATGCAAATTCAGTTAGTGCCTCTTGACGAAGTTGACAACTCTTCCAGTTCTGATTCCTTGATTATCTTAAGAGTTGTCCAATTTGTCGTTTGTCTTCTAAATCTAAAAATTCAATTGTATTCCGAAGATGAGAATGAAAGATCATCAATTTCGATGTTCACATTTTACGACCACCTTATCTCCTAATATTTATTTATATATATATATATATATATATATATATATATATATATATATATATAAATAAATATTTATTATTATATTGTATTACATATATTTATTATAACAACAAAGTAATAACCACATGCGCCACGGACAGCACAAGGAACACGGCACATGTTGGTGAGAGTGTTGAGCCGCAATTAAAATTAAATTTAGGTAATGATTTCTTAGGTTTCGGGATTATTAGAAATTGAATAAAACGACTATGGAGCGATTTATCGTGGATGTTTTTACACCTTTTTATAATTTCCTGACGTTTCTAACATTTTGTAGTGTCTGTGGTCAGTAGTTTGTTTAATAAATATTATTTAGGTGTTATTAAAAAACCTTTGAAATTAAAATAGTTTAAAATAAAGTAACTGCAAAAGTCTGGCGGACCGCATGTTGAGTACCGCTGAACTAGAGTACGCCAGCGCAGAATGGGCAAGACGTCATAAAACTCCTTCCAGAGCACAGCGAGAATTGTTTTACATCAAATTTCTAATCGAGAAAGGTCCAATATAGGATCTTCTTAAAATATTTTCTCGAAAATATTATCGACTTGGCAGATCTGTCGATGTGGTTGTCGCAATAATACTGTTAGCCTGAGGGGATGGAACCGGTGCGCTTATTCACCGAAAACGGCTTCCATATTTGAATTCGTTTGCGATCGACAATCAGATAACTGACTAACAGGCGGCTAATAGAGAACTGACCTTTACGTATTGGTGTATGTTTCAAATACTTTGTTTATAGTTTTGTAAATAAAAAAATATCAAATTAAGTTACAATATTTCTATAAATATCCTACTGCTAGTCCTCTTCTTTTGAGGAATATTAGGAATAGGTTTGAATATTTTTTCATTACGCTTTTTCACGCTGCTCCAAAGCGGGTTTGTCATACATATGTCAAGTTTACATTGAAGACTTGCACGTGTCACGATGTTTGCTTTCGCCGCCAAACAAGAAATCTGTATTAATATTAAAAATGCGAAATGAAGTCCGTCTATCTGTTACACTTTCTCGGCTGAACACCTGAACCGATTTTATAATTATAAATATTTTTTTCTCAGTAGAAAACTGAGCGGTGTTTGCCCGGATTCGTACCTGTAATCTTCAATTAAGAATGAGCTCGTAAATGATAATTTAATTCTTATTTTAAAATCTAGGCTTTGAGAATGAGAAAAAAAGTGAGCATTAAGTTCAAAAGATTTTATTTGAATTTTTAATATACTATTATATTATCTAAAACGAATTAAAATCGTGATGCGAATTTCTTTAATAAACTCAACAATTTCGAACTAATTTTCTTCGTCTAAAGTAATAAAAAATATTACGACATTTAATTAAGGCTAATTTCGTTTCAGACAATTTAATATATTGTCTAAGTATAAGCTTCACCTGGCACCTAAAATAAAAAAATATCATTTTATTTATTGTAAGTCAAAGACACAATCGACTTCGCACATCAAGTTATAAGAAATATATAGGTTAAAAAATATATATATATAAAATATATATAAATATAGGTTGTTTAATTGAAATGAAACTGAAGCTTAAACTTCACTAAAAAGAATTTTAAACTTTAAATAAAAAGAAGTTTGTTATATTGTTGTAGTATATAAGAATTAAATAATGAGCTCGATATAAAACGTTTTATTATTCAGACACGAATGAATGTCAAAAACACCATATAAAACAATCAAAATCACAATTTTATATAACTCTTTCTAAAATCAAAATATAATTTTATATGATGACCCCCCCTTACAAATACCATAATTGTGGACGCTTAATTGCTAAATCAATACGTTGTAATATTTGAGGGCCTGTGGGCGTGGTGGATACTTGCCTTTCACGCCGAAGGTTGTGGGTTCGATTCCCACTCAGGGCAGACATTTGTGTCCATGAACATGTCTGTTTGTCCTGAGTCTGCGTGTAATTATCTATATAAGTATGTAGTACAAAAAGAAAGCAGTATATGTAGTATATCAGTAGTCTGGTTTCCATAGTACAAGCTCTGCTTAGCTTGGGATTAGATGGCCGTGTGTGAATAATGTCCCAGGATATAAAAAAAAAAAGAAATAATAATAATGACCAACGTTACAAATACCATATTTGTGTACGCTTGATTGCTAAATGAAGACGTTGCAATATTGTCGGTGCAATGTACCGTACGAAATATTTTATTAATATATATTGTCTCACTAAAAATATTGTTTGGTAATTGTTTTTTTTTTTAAGGAATAAATTTTGTTTAGAAGAGTGAAAGGATGCCTATTCCAGCGATCAAGACGGACGACTTTTAAAATACCCTTTGGGCATTTTATAATTGATGGACAAATAAATCAAATAGAACTGAGACTCAGCCAAGCGAAGTGGTCGTGATTTTAGATAAAGCTGTGATTACACCTGTGCGATTAACACGAGCATGGCCTGTTTATTCGCAAAGGTATTTAGTAGGCAGTGAGGCCATAATCTTATTGAGTACACTGTATCGTGATTGGTTCATCATACCCCAATAATTATCTACTTAATTTAAAAAGGAAATCATTCGTTTTTAATAAAGCAAATAAACTGCTCCGTTACTCTCCAAAAATTTTTAGAGGTTACCTGTAAATGTTAGGTGGTGATTAGTTAAGCAAGGCTGTTTTCTTCTTTGGAATGTAAAATCAATGGTGCCAGAAAGAGATAAAGCATTGTTCAATTAAACACCCGCTAAACTACGTTCATATGTAAGGTCGATGTTATATGTGATATTACTAAAAAATGTGGTTTTTATTTTAAAAATGTATTTTTAAAACTAACTGTATAAATCAACAAAGTAAAAAAATTTCAAAGGAACTGTATTTTGAGACTTTAAAATGTCTTTAAAAATAGTTGTTTTGTAATAAAAACATACCAATATTATAATGAGATGAGTTTTACTTATGATTTTCATATTATTTTCACTTACAATTTCACAACGGGTGAGAGCTATACATATGATTGTATATCGTATGTCTATTGTGATATACGTAATGAAAGCCAAACGAAAAATTTCGATTCTCGCGGTTTCCAACCGAATGATTTTATATTATAATAGATAAATGAAAACTTTGTATAACAATTTGTAAATCAAATCTAAATCTCAAAAAGTTGTAGATCTCAGAAAAGTTAATATCATCTATCTATATATAATATATTATATTTATAAAAAGGTAAAGAATCAAATTAATAAAACAAGAAAAACATAATATCTTTTGTCCAAATTATTTGTCATATAGTTAAAATAAATAAAATATTAGTCTTATTACAATATAAATTGCTATTTACATTTTGTAATTCACACCCGTATATAAACACCGAAACACAATAATGACGGATCACCAGATCGCGTAGCTTGATACATATTGAATTAAAATATTAGTGTATACAACAGTAACAGCCTGTCCCACACAGTTCATGTCCCACTGCCAGACTAAGGCCTCCTCTCCTTTTTGAGGAGAAGGTTTGGAGCTTATTCCACCACTCTGCTCCAATGCGGGTTGGTAGAATACACATGTGGCAGAATTTCATGAAATTAGACACATGCAGGTTTCCTCACGATATTTTCCTACACCTTCAAGCACGAGATGAATTATAAACACAAATTAAGCACATGAAAATTCAGTGGTACTTGCCCGGATTTGAACCCACAATCATCGATTAAGATTCATGCGTTCTAATCACTAGGCCATCTCGGCTTTTTTATTAATTTATATATTATCATAAAACAAATAAAAAAATACTTATGCACAACAATATACACACATACTAACACATGTCTTACTGAAAAACACTTAATATTCTATGCATTTTATTATTAATTCCACGCCGTCTATTGTATAAGTTTTCCAATCAACCTTAAGATTTTGTATTATTTCCTTTATAGAATTTCCAGTACCTATTCGCTTGGGAAGTGCTTAGACCGACAATTTTCTCTCGACATAATATACTTCATTTTTAAAATTTTATAACTGTGTATAGTTTTTCTAGTGGCTAGCTTGTACATTTTGACAATTTAGTGTATCGGTTTTTCTCTAGTTATTCTCAAGTACGACTCCAATTTTCAGTTTTAGTAGTATTACACTCCTTTAGCTCGGAAAGCATGCAATCGAGTGTACCCATCCCATCAGACTACGAGAATGAGCGAATAAGGATTGCATCTGTATTTGCATACACACTAATTTACATATTTTGCGTAGTTGAGTACAGACAAAACATCTTGGAGACGTTTTTGCGTTCGTAGTAGTGTAATACATACAGTGACTAAGCCGAAGTAAATCGGTTTGCTCTAGCTACCATGTTCCTCCAACTCTCGCATAAGTATGTATGAAGGGAAGTGAATACAAATTTGTATGTAACTGATTTCTCTGTTAAATATAGATACAGTCACCGACATATATACATAAGAAGTGTGAAGTCACCAAGTAAACGATATAAGTACTACAAAATCAAACAAAAATTAGGTCAAATTCTTAATATTAAAATACTTTATATTTGTGTTAAAGTTTTGTATTTTTTTAAGTTTCGAACGATTTTGTACGACTTATATGATAAAAAATTTAATGAATCTATCTTGAAACTGTTAACGAGTTGATCGTTTTAGACTTTGCATAGTTATTTCAGAATAATCAAAATAAATAACATTTTTTTTTCGTTTAAAAGGTTTCAAGGGTTCATTTTTGTAAAATAATTTCTTAACGTTCGTAATTAAAATTTCAAAGTGAAAACAATTGTTCGTTGAACGGAATTCATTTCTGTTATTTCGTTTGGAAAGTATAATTTGATTTCTTGACTTACGCCCAGCTTAACCTAAATACTGTTTGCGATTTTTTTTTGTTTTAATAAGTCTAGTTATTATTCGTGAATGCGTTTGTCTAGAATTAGTTTTAAAGTGAAATAAATAAGTTCACAATCTAAACTAAAATCTTACAATCAATTTTAATCGCCATATTTCAAGATTACAGCCAAATCAGTTTGGAAACGTCTTTGCATGTGTATTACTTTTATATTTGTAGATATATACATTTTTATTCATAACGTTTTCCAACTCCAGAAATGTAGCAGTTATCCTCATCCTCCTCGCCTCCAAAAATAAATAACTACTCAAACTTCGCATGGTAATATAAATGTGGTCAAGAGTTTTTTTTTAAATAGATTTTTACGAATCTTTCATGCAATTTTCAAGCAAACCTTATCTATATTTATATATAATATATGACATGTTTGACTGCCTTGTTGGTCTAGTGGCTTGATGTAAGGCCGCAGACCTGTAGGTCCTGGGTTCAATTCCCAGGTCGGACTAATATAAAGTCATTGTGTTTTACTATCAGAAAATTCTCAGTAGCAGCCCGGAGTCTGGAAGTTGGAAGTGTGTACACTTCTATGCCTCGGAAAAGTATGTAAAGCCGTTGATCCTGCGCCTGAACTCTTTCCGGTCGTGTCGGATTGCCGTCCCATCGGATTATGAAAGTTAGGGAATAGAGAGTGCACATGTGTTTGTGCACACACCTGTGCACTATAATATATCCTGCGTAATAGCTAATTTTCTCTTGAGATTGGCCGCCGAAATCGGCCTGGATTGGAGGATTATTATGAAATGTAAACCATCGTTTTAGATCAATTTTCTTATTCAGACACGTAAGTATGTCCTTCCTTTTCAGAATAAAACCAGACTGCGAAACACTGCGACATAATCAATATTTTATTTATTTGGTTGTTATGAAACATTTTAAGCAAACTTATTGGTACTGCAGTACTAAAATACTTTTCAATGACAGCGATAATTCGCCATTAGCACAACTGGTGAGCCACCAGAAACGATATCCCTTATTAAAGCCTGATCTAACTACAGTATACTAAAGGATCTGAGATGTTATGTCTCATGTTTGATACGCTCATTTTTCATTCCGGAATAGAACAATACAATTTATATCTGTTTATCAGTGGAATATCTGAATAACAGAGGCTATGCAAGCCAGACAAAATGTCCTCTCCAACATGATTTTATTTTTCATTTACAAATAGTAGTACAAAAAAATTTGATTATAAACTTTTATGGGCGCGTTGATGAAATTTCAAGTTCACTGTCAACGTCACTGTCAACACAAATCTATCGCAAAATTTGAAGTCACATTTTTTGAGAAATACACTTTTTTTTTTAACGATATATATGTTTTTTAATAATATTTGTTATTAATTAAAAAGTAGTCAAACTTAAGCATTTTGATTCAAATAAGATAATATAATAGTATAGCATATTAAGCTAATTATACGTTACTATAAAAAAAAAACGTTACTCTAAAAATATTACGAATGATTGTGTGATGACAAATGATCGAGTTTCGTTAACACGCTTCTAATACTAAAGTAATGTAAACGTATCACTGTTGGCTTTTGAGGCGAGGATGAGAAGCTTTTTTAATTAATTATAAACACAAATTATGTACATGAAAACTCATTGTTATGGGTAATCCTACTAGTTCAGCTATTAAAAAAGAAAGAAAGAAAAAAATGTTGCAATCAATACGTCACATTGTAAATAAATTTTAAAAAAAAGAATCGCAAATTAAGCACATAAACTCAGTGGTGCTTGCCCGGGTTTAAACCTACAATCATCAGTTAAGATTCGCGCGTCCTAACGACAAGGTCATCTCGGCTATAAAAGAAGCACATTTAATAATTGATTAAAAAAATAATTTAACATATTAGAACTAAATGAAAAACTTAAAAAAAAAAATTATATAAAGTGTTGTTATAAAAGGTATGTAGTTAGTAGTATTTGTGTATTAGGTAGTAAATATTATATATTATGATTACGTTGCTTATTATTATGTTGTCAGTGTATTAAATTTCACAGCTGTATGTTGTTATATTGTCTGGTGATCTTTTATCAATAGTATATACTGAGAAATATATTTCGCTTCATATTTCGCACGATGCAAATAAGCGCGGTTGAAATAGAAATTAACGCCATCTATTAGTTAGCGAGAGAATTAAACACTTAATTTGTGAAAATACTTGTAATTTTAGTCTTAAAATTGAAAACATAATTATATATAACTTATGTTAAATTTTTGTTCTTCAAAAAACCATACCTTTTTAGGGTTCATAGATCATAGAAGAGAATGAGTTAAAGAAATAGTCATTGAAGTCAGTCACAGTCAGTAGAATAGCATTTTGTCTCTTTTTAACTAGGAATTAAGGATTATATTATGTTGAATGATTTGAAACACTACAAGACCATTTACTTAACATCTATTATTATTTAATTTTATATATTATAAAACTAAAATATATATTACTTATAAATATCTTATACAATATGATCTAATATCCTTGAAGTAATAATGCAAAAACTTTACATAATAATGTAACACCACATTTCATCGACTCTTTCTAGAGCTGGCTCATTTTTCGCCCAGAGGATCGGATTTGCGATTCAAAGGGGTAATGCTGAAACTCCTTGCAATGTAAGGGGTTGTCTATATTTCTTACAGTACCGATATGTAACTTATTTAAATGAACAAATAAATTATTTAATACCTACTTAAAAGAGATTCCGTGACTTAAAAAACTTAGGGAACTCCACGTGGATAAATACGAACATGAACGCGGGTAGAAAATAGTTATAATTTAGAATATTATTCAATTACTATACGTACTACGAGTACATAAATACGGAATTAACTCTTTGTCTGTCACGTTTTCACGATTCAAATCGCCAGTCTATAATCATCTCATTAAGTATTTATGTTACTTCAACTGTAGAAAATAACAGAGAAAACCAATCAAATAAAACAACGAGGTATAGCATTGTTTCCTGGTTAGAAAGCATACATATCCTTAAAGTGACATTTTAAATTGATTTCTTTAAAGTCTTTGTCTATTGACTATTGACTCTGTATTGCACGATATTACAGAGTAAATTATACATCGATACCGTCATTTAAATCAGTTCACTGGTACCTAACGTTACGTTCTAGATATTATTTTAATGATTCAATTTTAATTGCGGCGTACCTGTGATTAGGATGTCAAAGATTTGTCAACCGGAATGTTGACATGGAAAATCGAAGAATATTCTTTATTCAATTTACTTACAGCATAAATTTCCGTTACGTTACGTGAAGTTTCTAATATCTACTGAAGAGAAGAGGAGAGGAGATGGAGTTTACTTTAAAAACATACCCAAATGTTCGGAAATAATAAAATCGTACCGGTTATCTACAAAGCATCTTTCATCACAAGTCTTCAATTCTGTTGAAATCCTTGAACTTTTGTTAGAGCAATCTCGAAACTTACAATAAAGAAAAATGACGAAGAAAAATGTAGTAAGAGATATTTATATATATATTTATCTGACAGTATATGAGTAGCATATTTCAACGCGTCAACTTTGACGTTACGGAAGGCATTTGAAACAAAATTGCTACGTTGCGCTGTAAAGATTGGCATACGTATAGGAGTTCATCTCGTGACATATTGGTTTCGTCACCATGCTCATCTTTAGAGCAAGCCTTAAGCAATCAAAAGTTCAAAAATGAAAGTGAATGACAAACTTTTCTTTTCAGAAAGGCAGTGTACATGCGAATTTTAGACACTGGACTGCATCTAAGAGTTTCTCAACGGAAAACCTAATAATATATATATTTTTTATAGAATAGGCAGGTGGACGAGCATATGGGCCAACTGATGGTGATCACCAAAGTCCATAGGTATTGGCACTGTAAGAAATCTTAACCATCGCTTACATCGCCAATACGCCATCAACCTTGGGAACTAAGATGTTATGTCCATTGTGCGCTCACTCACCCTTCAAACCGGAACACAACTATACCAAGTATTTCTGTTTTGCGGTATAATATCTGATGAGTGGGTAATACCTATCCAGACAAGCTTGCACAAAGCCCTACCACCATTATTACGCACCCATTAAAGGCTAACAACCGACTTATGGTGATATACTATTTTGATGTGTGTATTCTTCGAATGCTTTAATTACTAAGGTCAATGTCGCATATCACTTTCTAATATTTCACGACCGTTTTCTGCTGTATGTTTAGTTTTTGTCCTTACAGAATAGCCCTACTGTTTCCTCTGATTATTATATATTAGTATAAGAGATAGAGTGCATCTGTTATGCATACTCATGCACAACCACTCATGTACATACTTCGCATTGGTAAATAGATATATTCAGAACACACAGACAATATTTAAATTTCCTTCGTTCTTGTTTAAAGAAAACAAAATAAACCATGTAAGCGTTTGTCGATCCGTAATCGTGAATACTTCGAAAGATTGCTTACGTCACGATATTGGCGATAATTTGAAGTAATTATAATCCCATCAAAACTACGAAGTGGAATCATTTTCGATCGTTTTTTGATTTTCGAATTATAACACGGTAGTTGTCGAGATTTTTTATTGCCTTTATCTGATATGTAATTGTGATAATATCGTTTTGGGTAGAGATATCAACTCGGTAGAGTCATATCGATTACATTATGGTGACGTGCAGCTCATGACGTAGCTATCGTAGACTGTTATTATCGTTCGCCTGTTTTGATGGTGCTTCACTTCATGTAAACAATTTTCATCCTCGTCGATCTAAATTATACTGGTATTGTGAAGAGGTATGTTTCATTTATTCATGTTAATAGATAGAAATAAAACTGTATTGTATGCAGATATATAAAGGCGATATTTTATGATTTTAAAATATAGCTAATATGATAATGCAGTCGGCGATACAGGCCATATTATTTATATATATTTTATTTTATTTAACATATTGTTATAAAAATAATTGTCTTCAACGAAGCGTTTTCTCTAAAAACACAAAAATATTTTTTTAAACTTAGTTTGAGAAAAAAACGCAGACCTTGCGGAAAGATGTATTTTTAGCTTCGGGTAAAGCTTACCGAGTAGAAACGGAAGTATCGCTTAGCACGATAAAAAAATCCTCGTGATAAACCTTAATCGTATCTATGCGAAGTCAGGGCTGATAGCAGGTATTCATTCCAAAAATGATAATATAAAATAAATCGACAGATAATATATGTTTTTTTTTTTTAAAAGAAAAGGGCGCCATTGCATTAAACACGTGAATATTAAGTAGTAAGATATTTACAGGTTGTTATTTTTTTTTAATTGCAGAACATATGAAGACATGATTAATTTTATGTATTTACAAAGAGGGTTCATAGATAGAGATATTTCTATGTCTTTTACATTATGATAAAGAACAAGCTTTACTAATTTTTTATTTATTTAACTGTTTTATGATTACCTATGTAATTTAATAGTATGCACTGTCACAGAGTAGGTTATATTAATCTAAGTCCAAGTTAACCGAATTAATCCTTATAAAAATATATATAACAATAATTTTAAGCGTTTACTATAAATAAGAATTGCCAATGGCATTAGCAATTGAGATATGAAACACATGACATAAAAATATATGGAGCGTGCGTAATGCGGCCTTATATTAAAGCAATATGGCTGAATTTCGCTTAGTTCGATATTGATTCTATTTCATTACCGATTGGGTAAAAATTTTATTATAACAGAGATTTCTAAAAAGTCTTATTATGGTTTAAGAATTTATTTTCTCATAAAGAACATACAATGTTCACTTAAATGAGATATTTTACATAATAATTTAACCGACAATTTAGTACAGTAGTAACGACTTATACAATTCAAGAGTAATTAATCTAAGTATTTTTTACAATAAGATAATATTTTTTTCTTAAAGATCGTAAAGGATTTTTCATTGAAAATTTCATTAGGTAAGCTATTGTATAGTTTTGCTCCCTCAAACTGTAGAGATTTAATTCCATATTTCGTCCTGGTCTTGGGTAATTCAAGTTTGTGTTTATTTCTAGTGTAATGTTTGTACAGAGATTTCTAGTTATAAATATTGTATCTTGATTTTTTCTAAAATAAATAAGTATTTTATATGTAGTGGGTGTGAAACCGGACAAATAGAAACTATTTAGAACTCAAATGTAAAAATATTACATTTACTTAAAATTATAACGTAAATAATGTGACATTGAAATCAAGATGGCCTGGACCGACGATCACTAGTTGAAATTCGGGCATGGTCAAAACTCCTTACCTGAATTTTGCAGATGATAATCCACCTGTCTGCTGTGTGGCATTGTGATGTACTTAGCTCCAAACCTTGTCCTTTATAGAAGAGAGATGGCGTTAGCCAGCAGTTACAAATTATAAGGCTGATAATCGAGACATAGTTCAATTTTGACCAACTATGTATTATTTGTAACGTTAGTTGAAAATTATTATTTATGAAATTTATCATGTGCAAGCAGCACATGATAAATTTCAAAAAAACAAAAAATATTTTTTTTTTTGTTTAAATAAAGATTTTTATTATTTTCCTATTTGACGATATTATAATTAAGATGTAATATATATATAACGTTAAGGCCGCTTTTTATTGTAATTTTATTTTTATTTCCATGAGATATCTATTTTTGATAATTCTCTTCTAATGCTATTTTAAATCGATATATCTATTTAACAGTTTTAATGGTTTTAATTTCAATATTTTTTTGGACTGATGAGAATTTATATATTGATGTCGCATTGGATTTCTGGAGTTTCGCGCTGGTGACAGTAGAATACAATAATAACCGACTATTTATGTAATTATTTTTGTTTAATATCTGTATTCGCAATTGTAGCCTAAGTTACCGTCTATACTCACCTACTCGTTTTTAATCCTATAACCTATAGCAGACACGCGTGACTAACAGCACATTTAATATACGTATAGAAATACATAATTCTTAAAGTAAAAACATAATTGCTACCATCGATATAAAATAATCTATCGCAAAAGATTGAAGCCCGTGTCAATCGGGATAACAACGTCGTACCAAATTGTTTTAGGCTATGTGGTACAGATACACAACTAATGTTCGACACTAAATCCGCTATCCGTAAAGAATGAAAAGATTGACAGTGTGTCCATCATTTTAAAATTTGTTTCGGTTAAAAATAATCCCTTTCCATTGAAGATGACAGGGTATTTTGTTAACAAAAGACCTTAAGCTAGTAAATTTTTTTTGAAGTATTGTTTTGTCAATATACACTTGTAACGTAAATATTTAACTTGTTATTTTTGTTTCATTTATTTGTCACATTAATTCGGTGAAAGCTTTTTTTATGTCAGTGAATAAAACGATATTTTAAATTCAATGTCAAATAAGTAATTAAAAGTTGATTTAATCGTTTTGTTATTGTACTAATTGAAGGTCACTCAGAGTGCTATGGAAGGAACAAAGACCGATATTTAGTTACGTAACTCGAAATCGTAATTGTGTAATTCGTAGAAGAAGAAAGGTAAGCGTCTTAAATTGCACAATTATACCCTAAAGGGGCAATGGGTCATGTTTTTTGTAGAGTGACTGGTAAAACTTATTTCTGTGGTAAGTTCAGGAGATCACGTCTCGAAAACAGGTGTCAGATTGTCACCAGACTTGGCGAACTTAAGGCTATTAAAATTACCACATGACATATTTTAGTGGCTCCAATTATATTGTAAAAGCTATTGGATAAATGCACGTAAAAGAATAATTGATTATTTATTAGCTCTATTGTTCTAATAATAGATTGTGATTAGAAAGTCAACGGACAAAAAAGTCCGTAGCAACATTAACCAAATCGTAGTAGCGTAGCAGATTAAGCTTAGCTCAGTTACCTCGGTCAACAGATCTTTTTGCGTGCAGCATGGTAATATTTACATTTTGTTAACATAACGAAAAGAGCAATTATTGATAATACTACTAAGTTTTTAAGTCTTTTATCCTAATGCATTTCATGTGTTTCTTCTGAACTGATTGATAATACGGATTTTTTTACTGTAGAGATAGCCTAGTCATACATATATAATATGATGATTGAAAAACATACCAAGGTAAAAAAAAGCCTTTTAGAGCAGCAAAATCGGAATCCATAAAGACAAAGTACTAATAGTAATTTTTCGGCAGAAACATCCTTACCGAACATCATGCTCATAGTAAATACTAGTCATAGAAATTTTCTTTGATAACGTCATGCACTAATTACTCAATGGGTTTTTTATATAAACTAAGAGAGCAAATGACTCTTCACGTCTGGTTTGAAGAAACCCGGTTTGTAGGAGGAGGGGAAGTCGTGTGCTGGTAAAAAATTACATTTTTTAGTGGTGCAACAAAGAAAAGAGTTGTTTAATAATAATATTTGAGTAATGAAATATGTGAATTTTATTTCTTAATAATATCATATTATTATTTAAAACTAGGGAAATCATATTTAACTTCTGTGAGAGAAAATCAAATACAATACTGTAAAATATATAATAAAATGAACTTCATTTTATGGTTATTATATAATAAAAACATAACGTTATAAAAATATACAATTGGTTGCTATATTATATAACGCGGTTCACTTACGAGGGTGACTTGGGCAACTTGTTTAATATAAGTTTTAAATAACATTGATAGTCAAAAATATAAAAATATTAAGTAGGCAATACTAGTACTTTTGAATCGTAATTTTGCAAGGAATAAAGAAAGAAACTTTCTTATTGCCACACACTACAGAACTAATAACGAGACTAAATTCAATATAGAGCTTTCATCTGTTCAGGATGGGATAGAACATATGAAAGAACTAAAAACTCAGTACTTACTATTTTTCATTAAACATCTTTTTACTGTTTTACATACTTTTATCGCTCTGAGCAATGGCCAAGGTTGTCCAAGATCGGCACCATCCCAAGGTTGGCGCTCTAAGGAGAGCCTTTCGTCCAGTAGTCGTCAGCTCTTTTCAGCTTTTCGTCACAGCGATAAGCTAAAAAGATAATAATTTACCTATGTCTGTTCGCGGGAGGTCCTGGCGTCGCTTGCGCATGTCACCATGATATTATAAACAGCAAATACAATTAATATTTTCATGAAACTACAAATTAAAGTAATGTCGATTTCATTTCGTGAATTTGTCGCAATTATTTGAATAAATAGAAATAATTTTACGTTGTTACCTAATGTATCACGCTATGAAATTGATTGCTATAATTGATTCGAAAATATTATTGCTGCTTAAACAAATAAAGACTATTTATTAACAGTTTTGATTTAAGCAAGCTTAGTAAATTGAAACGGTAATAAAACAAACAATAAATAAATAAAATAAAACAATAAATATTTATATATATTTTATACACACATATATATATCGAAATATAAAAAAGGTGAGATGGCCCAGTGGTAAGAACGCGTGAATTTTAACCGATGATCGTGGGTTCAAACCCGGGCAAGCACCACTGAATTTTCATGTGCTTAATTTGTGATTATAATTCATCTCGTGCTTTACGGTGAAGGAAAACATCGTAAGGAAAACTGATTGTGTCTAATTTCACTGAAATTCTGCCACATGTTTATTCCAACCCGCACTGGAGCAGCGTGGTGCAATAAGCTCCAAACCTTCTCCTCAAAAAGTGAGAGGAGACCTTCACGGATTACTGACTGACACTGAATAATTTAATATTATTTTAATCTAATATATACAAATCTCGTGTCACGGTGTTTGTGGTCGGACTCCTCCGAAAAGCTCGACCGATTTTTATGAAATTTGTTAAGTATATTTGGGAGGTATGAGAATCGGTCGTAAAGTATATTTCATACCGCTAGGTGATAAGGGTGTCCCTATCCAGATTTTTTTTCTATTTTTTTGACATTTTTTATTTATTTTGTTGTTTATTAAAATTTTGCGTCAAACTTATAATATACATATTATAAGTTGTAGGAATTGGACCAATGTATTCAAAACGCTTATGTATATGTATTAATAACTTAAATCCGCTTGGTTGTTACAGTATTTAACGAAATTCGATATAATATTTATGGATAATTTCTCGATTGAGAGAAATTACTTACTTGTGATTACATTTACTGGTGGTAGGTACCACCCACTCATCAGATATTCTACTGCAAAACAGCAGTACTTGGTACTGTTGTGTTCCGGTTTGAAGCGTGAGTGAGCCAGTGTATTTTGCCTGTAAATAAGGGACATAACATCTTAGTTCCTAAGGTTGGTGACGCATTAGCGATGGTTAACATTGCTTACAAAGAAAATGTGTATGGGCGTTGGTGACCACTTACCATCAGGTGGCCTATATGCAGGTCCGCTTACCTATTATATAAAAAAAAAACAATAATTTATTAATAATATCAAAAATAATAGTTTTTTTTTTCTACTTAAACACTCCTTTATATATTGTGTAAAAAAACCGATAGAATATTTTTACACTGGCAACGTGATTGTTTTCATAACATCAAAACAGTGCGTTGATGGTTTTAAGCGGTCGTACATAATTTTATGTTTGCTTCGATGCTATTTGTGTAATAATTCAATTCGTTTGGTTATTATGAAACACTTTACGATAGCTATACCCCATAAATAGGGTTGTCACAATTTATATATAATATAAAAATAATTAGTAATTTTATATGACTAAAATAATCTATAATTAAAAGAGTGAAAACGTCCGTTAATTACGTGTTTATCTCACACACATAAACGATAATACGCAGAATATTCTTAAACACAAAAATAATGTATTCAATATTATTTTATAAATATATATATAAAAATAACTTATATAACATATATAACAATGTCCCACTGCTGGGCCTCTCCTTTTTGAGGAGAAGGTTTCGGCACTGGGCCATTTCGGCATTACATATCGGACATATATGTAATCGTGAATTTATAAATGTATACATTATAAAACTCAAATCTGACACAGGAACTGTTGCTAAAGATTAAAAAAACTGAATGTTTTTTAAAATAAGAACATCATTAATTTAAATATTAATCTAACAATGTCAACCCTAGCGTTGTTGACTATTATTCAATCATGGCGCACAATGCGCCTCGCCTTCTTATCCCCTAAACATATTAAACATTGTCTAAGCAAAATATTTGTTTTAGCGCTCAACGAAAACGCTTGCTATAAAGAAGTGGCTCATTATTTAAATACTCACAAATACTAATATGTAATTTTGTAATTGGATTTCGTTGTTCATTTTAAACTTGGAACTCGTTCTTCATTCGTTCTTCTTTTAAAAAGTTCGATGAACTTTTAATAACATATAAATTGAAAAAATTTAATATTAAAATTTAACAGTGTAATTTTGGAAATCGACTCTTATCTCTGATATCTCTTAATAATGTTATACAACGATTAATCTTTCTCAAATAATTCGGTGTTCTTAACAAAAAATTGGTGAGTGACAGACCTTCAAATTTGGAGCTATTTGTTTTTCAAGATATAAAAGTAAAATAAAATGACACGTTCAATATTTTTCTAATCTAGAGATTAGAATAATAAATAAGCCAATACAATAACAAATAATTTAAATAACATTTACTCGTAATGTAACAGATTAAATTAGATATCCCATTCGCTTCATTGACCCAAATTTAACTCATTAAAAAAAAATAGCATTTAAATATTTATATTATCATATCACCGCGAGCCTCGACAAATCCATTCCTGTACAATATGCAGAGTGCATTTTTAATCATCATATTTTAAATATCCATGGGCAACGAATATAACTTAATCAGGTGAGTTGATTCTCGCAAGCCGCGTGGGCATTAAATTTAAAAAAAAATTATAGGAACACAGGAAGCGGTTTGCAAAGGCGCTACAGTTAACAAGTTAGTATAACAAGTAACAGTTAAGTATAACAGTTGTTTAATTCTCAGTTGAACCTGAAATTAACTTTTTTTAACGTACAATGACAATATCATACCTTTTGTAAGTTATATTTTTATCGTACACTGAAATACAGGCTCTTCCTGTGTTTAATTTTTGTTTATAAGGGAAAACCGGTATGTGTCGGCGAAAATTTTGCCACTCGTACACCCATTAATATGCAATGGAGAAGAAGCGTTCTCGTTGAGAGGAGAGGCCTTTGGCTTTCATAGAAACGGGTTTTTACTTTGGATATATATTTTTTAAATTTCCATTTCAACCGAATATAGGTCATATAGCTACAAGTATTAGGTCGTAAATGCAATCTACTTTGATTGCCGTCCTAGCGTATATATATAATGTTATTAAAATAATTTCCAATATTGTATAGAGAGTTATTAGTTAAACAATAAAGTATCTTCATCTTTTGAATGTCAATGATGACAGAAATAAATAAATCACTGTTTAAAGGAGCAACCGCAAAATAACGTCTATGAGTAAGGTCAAATGTGTTGTTTACAACTGAGAAAATCAATACGCCAAGTTTTTTCTTTCTAACATAGTGTTAGCTAATTTGCAAAAAGTATTCATAAATTGTTATATACTTAAAACATCCTTGTTAATTAATCTGTCTATTGGAAAAAACAGAATCAAAATCAACACAGTAGTTTTTGAGATAACCATATACATACAAAGATAGAAATCAAAACAAAGTCGATTTGTAATTTAAAAAAAACGGAATAAGGAATCTATTACATTTAGTGTGCTACTCAGTCCACATATTAGAAACGAAACGTTATTGCGTCAGAAGCGTTTCATATTGAAACGTTACGCTTACAAACGAGCCTTTGACCTTGGAGCATCATATATATTATAACCTTTTCTAAGGCTTAAAACATTTGCTTAATAAATTGTATCCAACGTTTAGTAAACGTTCGTGTTTCACACGTCCATATGATATCCCTTATTAGTCTTAGACATGAAAATTGCATTGTAAACTACTCGTCTTTACGTGACAACCGACCATCTAAACGGTAACAACGAAATTGTGATAATATATTGAATATGTTCAACTCGACGACGCTATCAACAGTAATAAGAAAATATGCTCGTGATTGCTATTTTTTTAGGACATACAATAATATTCACGTCAGCGAAGCACATCTGCTTACGTAATAATATTATATACTAAAACCTTCTCCGAAATTCGCTGTTTTTTCTGGTACAAGTTTTATGTAAAGCGATTTAGCAGTTTCTCGAGGCATTCCATTAATGTATTTTTAATAATAACTTTTATTTTTTTTGATTCCGGGTTCGAACAGTAAAAGTCATTGTGTCTTTCTATAAGTCGCAGCTGAAGTTATGAAGTTGGCCGTGTAAACTGTTGTGCCTCGGAAAGAACGCGAAGACGACACTATCTCGTCGCATTGTCATTTCATCGGACTGTAAATGTCGAACTCTGCGCTGCCAAACTCTGTGGAATTTGGTAAGCCGGTGCTTAAACTAACTCGACAAAAAAAAACAATTAATTTTCATGACACAGCTTCTTGATCAATGTTTCATATTGTTACATTTCATTACGTCAAGAAACATGCCCCTAAGAATCATGTAGTTGTTACATGACATGAACCAAGGTCATAACAGCAATTTATTAAATTAATTTTACTTACAGATAACGGTCAGATTTTTCGTTTTCCTATTGTTAAATGAATATAAGTAAATTTATTATGTAGTATTTTATGTATTTATATTAAAATATATAAAGTTTTTTTTTGTTAAATTACGATTTCTTAAAGACGTGTGCGTCAGCGCCGTGGGTTGTATTTGGTTTCTTTTTTCACTTCGATTACTTCACTTACTTATTATTATATATATTCGATTTGAAAATAACAAAAACGAAATGGTATATCGTACTCATGACCATCTTCGACCTGATCTATATTAGAATTTATATTGAGTTTAGAAAAAAATCTTTGAATTAACAAACTACATCTAAATTACTTACTTATTTCCTAATATGCTTCATATGTTAATATCTTGTTTTTATAACTGGCAACTTAAGGAATTATATGTATATTGTGTACTCGTATACATTTCAAATAATTTTTTTTATGACCATATAAAAATATGAATAATGTTTCGACAAGGGCAAATGACATGTAGGAAGTCTTAGGCAAATAAAAACGTTACAATATTTACAAGCCATTCACCGTTTAATCTATACACCAAACAAAAAAATGGTTTTAAGTAGAAGTAAAAGCTAAACATATAGAAGATATGTTGATATTAAGTGGACACGAAAGAGTGGATTAACTCTATGTAATAGGCCCTTTGCGAAGGATTTGCAAAGAATTTCTTATACCCTTGCCTATTTTCTTTGAGGTCTTTTGAAAGCATATGATTGTATACATTGTAAGGGATTCAAAGTTTTCGATCAGATTCAGAAGGGTTCTGTTTATTAAAGGTTCAACTTCAAAGGGTAATTTCGTTATTATGTGTTTTAACTGTGTAGAGAAAACACTTCATTAGAGGGGTACAGTGCTACGGGGGATACAGTGCTACGAAGCGAGAGTAAGCTTGTTATAAGGAATAAGCTGCTTGATGTCGTTGCAATAGCCTCGATCAGCTAAAAATCCAGTTGCAGTTTTTCTTCCGTCAATATTCAATTCCCGCTTAAAATATACCAAGTCCCTACTAACACTTACTCGTTAGGGTGAGCTATGTTTACGGTTACAACAGAAAATGTCCGAATTGCCTAAAAATGTACAAAACATTTGTAAGTGAACTTTAATATTCGTATTCATAAAATTCACAAGAGTGCTTTTCCTTAAAACATAATCACGATGTTCCAAGAAAATCAGAGCAAAAGGGTTTTACGCAGGGCAGCCAATGGGAAGATCTATATTTAACGATATGTATTTCAATAAAATTGCCACAAGACTATTCAGCAGACGGCTGCAAATGTATATTTTACATACATCAGCTTAATAACGAGCGATACGGGTATATACATTAATCTATATCTCGATTTTCATATACTTATATATAACGCTCGTACATCTTTTAAACAGGATGTTCGAAAACAAACTATTTTGCTGTGTTTCTAGTGCGGAAATCGAACTGGAAGCCTACTAGATATGCAATATATATATAATTATATTGCTGTAATGTTAGTTTTCAAATGACCTATAATAACATTTATAGGTCATTTGAAAACTAACATTACAGCTGCTGGTTTATTTATTTATGCCACTGCGACATTCAACCTAAATAATGCATTTACTTTGTTTTCCACGTAAAGAATAAATGATAATATCCTAATGACAACATTTGTGCCTCGACGACACATCCTAAAGGCCAACTGTGCACACAATCTTGTAGTACATGAATTATATACTAAAAGATTGTGGATAGCAATCTACTGTTAACAGCAATACTAAGTATCATTGTGTTCCAGAAGAGTGAGCGAGCCAGTGTAATAACAGGCACAAGGGACGTAACATCTTAGTTCCCAAGGTTGGTGGCGCATTGGCGTTGTAGGCGATGTTTAACATTTCTTACAATGCCTATGTCTATGGAAGTTGGTGACCACTTACAATCAGGTGGCCCATATGATCGTCCGCCTACCTAAACTATAAAAAGGCAGGTTGTTTTATAGGTACCCCGGAAACCCCCTTAGATATTTGAAGCCCGCATTGGGGAGTAACCGTCGGGGTGTTACGGTAGCGTGTGTTAGCGATTCCGTAGCGCTTCCCGAATAGACGGAGTGGGTACCGCTGGTTTTCATACAGGAGAAAAGAAAAAATTCCAGCGCAATTTTCCAGCAAAAAAAAAGTTA
This sequence comes from Nymphalis urticae, assembly GCA_905147175.2. Lineage (NCBI taxonomy): Eukaryota > Metazoa > Arthropoda > Insecta > Lepidoptera > Nymphalidae > Nymphalis > Nymphalis urticae. The sequence goes on along the minus strand of LR989982.1, from coordinate 15,429,077 downwards.
GATAAAAAATCCGCGTTTTAAAACGAACTTGAACTTGATTTGAAACTTGTAAGAAAATAATGCTGACATGCCTGAAATGTTATAATTATTTTAGTCAATGTTGCATATCACTTCCTGCGATTAGTTTCGCTTTTACGCGTTTCAAACACGACGAGCAATAATACTGTTGGTAGGGCTTTGCGCAAGCTCGTCTAGGTAGGTACCACCCACTCATCAGCTATTCTACCGCAAAACAGTAGTTCTTGGTATTGTTGTGTTCCGGTTTGAAGGTTGAGTGAGCCAGTGTAATTACAGGCACAAGACATATAGATTTATAAATCTATATGTCTTGTGCCTGTAATTGCACATTATAATGACATAGCATTATTTGAATTTTGAATTAGAATAGAATATACGTATATATATGTATATTCTATTCTATTAAATATGCTTTTATTTCACATCTTCTTAGTTTACTGAGACCGTTCATGCATTTATTTTGATTTTGACTTTTTTGATTTAATTTTATAATATCATTTTGATAAAAAAAAACTCATCATTGCATTTCGTTTGCAATATAAATATATTAGTTTCTGAAAAGTCACGTTCTTACAATTCTTGATATATGCAAATAATAGTAAGATGTAAATAGGTACATTTAGGAAGGTCAAACCAACATACATTTATTTATCTTTGTTAACATTTACCGTTAAAACGAATTACAATATATCATGAATATAATCATGAAAAATTATTAAATATTTTTTATGAAAGAATAAAATATATAAGCGTTAATATGTGCGAGTGAATCCGCAGACACTCGTTAGCTATCCCTGTAATCGTTATTAATACCGTAGCTAAAAAATAAACGCGCAACATTTATATTACTCGAACAATAAATAGCTTTGGATATTGTTTTTGTATGAAATATTTATCTCATGAACGTGATTAAAATAGAAAATAACGAATTGTATTTCGGTTTGTGATAAATTTTTGTTATATTATATATTGTCAGTTTTTTATAAGATAAAATTAACTCATTTTATTACTGCAAAAACCGAGATAGTCCAGTGGTTAGAACGCGTGTATCTTAGCCGAAGATCGTGGGTTCAAACCCGGGCAAGCATCACTGAATTTACATGTGCTTAATTTGTTTTTGTGTTTATAACTCATCTCGTGCTTGACGGTGAAGGAAAACATCTCGTGCATGAGGAAACCTGCGTGTGTCAAAACTCATTGAAATTCTGCCACATGTGTATTCTACCAACCCGCATTGGAGCAGCGTGGTGGAATATGCTCCGAACCTTCTCTTCAAAAAAGGAGAGGAGGCCTTAGCTCAGCAGTGGGACATTCACAGGCTGTTACTTTTACTGCAAAAACTTTTTTTTACTGTATCAACGTGTGGATATGTTTGTATATTATGTATAAAACTTATTTCATAATTATTTACATATATTGACTAGGAATCAATTTATTAAATAATATTAAGTATCAATTCATATTTAAAAAAAAACATTCCTTATGTTTCATTCACATAGATTCCAATACGACTATATTAGATATAGACACATAACAGTAAAAACGGTAATCCTTCTTATAATTTTATTACGAAACTGCAACTATCGATTGTAACATATGTATTTTTTAATTCAGTTGCCGAACTCTTCAGGGCCAAAATGCCTATCATGAACTCGTGCTGTTGCTGGCGAAGTCTCCGCCGAGGATGCTACGCTTCAGCAGTTTATACATTGGTAAGTATTACTTTCTCGAATATATTCTTACCTTATAATTTACCATCTTCGTTTCATTCTTCAGCCCGTCGTAAGCTACAATATGTTAACGATCGATCTTGTTCGTCTCTAAACAATTCCCGTTGATGTTTATTGCATAAATTATCATATTTCATTGAATGAATTAATATATATATATATATATATATATATATATATATATGTATATATATATATATATATATATATATATATATATATATATATATATATATATATAAATAAGCTTCTATCTATTACATGACTATTATAAAGTGATTGTCATTGTAAACCGGATTGACAGGTTAATAAAGAACATTAAACCGTCAAAAGGCCGGGAACCGTCAATTAATAGGACTAGGAATACTGATTAAAAATAATACATACGTACTGACTTAAGCATGCGATGTCACTTCGTCAAACTATACTTTCACTAGAATATATTCTACTACGTAATATTCCAATTTTAAAAATGTTGTTTAAATTCGTGATACATTATAAACCGTTCCATCTGCTATCAAAATAATTTCACAAAATAAGCAATAGAGGTTATATTATTAATAATAATATTTCATTAGTTTATACTAATGATTACAATATATTTTTCAGTTATAAAACAGTCTGGTCGTATAAAACACGCAAAATAGAAATCGATAAAACCGACTTATTTAAGCACCAGTCAACTTTGGGCTCTATTGAAATAAAGCTGAATATATAATGGCCAGATCAACTAATTAACAGAAATGAAAATCGTTATTTCTTTATGGATACAATAGGTTAATGAACTCTTAAATTTCGATTGTATAAATGCATGACTGTAACATTACGCTAATATTATTAAATTACAAATAATATTATTGAAGAAGTTAAGCTGCAAATAAACAAGTGTAATAATTAATTATTTCTTTAATATTATAAATTAAACAATCAATCCATTTTTATTCATGGTGTTTGTATTTTCTTTTATTATTATTATTATAATTTTTATTGGAATTCCTGCAATAAATAAAATAAAGTAAACAACAGCGTTGCATTTCATTTAAAAGTAGTTGTAAAATAAATATATTTCTTATTATACAGTAACAACCTGTTAATGTCCCACTGCTGTGCTATGGCCTCCCCTCCCTTCTGAGGAGAAGGTTATTTATTTTAACTGAACCAAAAAGGTCCAATGCGGGTTGGTGATACCGATGTAGCTGCAATAGCGCCTTGTAAGAAGCGTCGGTTTTTTAACAGCAATTACAAACGTTGCTATATTAAGATTTACGTATTTAGAACAGTGTACTATGATGACTCCCATTTATTTATAAAACATATGCATAAAGTAAACTATCATTTTTTTTGAAAAGGAAAATCCCACATCTCTATTCAACTCATGTGGAATATGTTATTACGATAAATTAATAAGTACAAATAAAGAAATATGGCCAATAAGCCCAAAAAGGCTATGTTATAAAAAAGTAAGTCATAGAAAAATAAATCGTAAGAATGTTATTAGTTTTTTAAAAAACAAATAAAACGATTTTAGCGACAAATATTTTTTAATATTTTATTAAGGAATACTATTATTAATTTTTTAGGAATAAAAGAAAAAAAAATACACATATGTTAATTATATTTTTGCCTGAAACTACATTTTAAATGCAATTTGTCACTATTTAGAATCGCAGATCTGCAGTGCTATTCTATAAGACTCACTTCATTACTCACTTGTGAAATGTTGACAACCGACTAATGGTTATTTAGTATTTTGTTGCGTGTATTCTGAAAATGATATTATTAAATTCACGATCGTTTTTTGCGATGAGTTTCGAGTTTGTTCTTACAGAAAAGCTCTACTGTAATTATACTTTGAAATTTCTCTCTCCGTTTGTACTTTTAAGCAGCATCAAGCACAAGGCATTTCCGAGTATTTCAGTGATCCATATAAAAGGGTGTTATGCAAATCTTGAATAAAGCCATCCCGTAGTAAGGCATAAATAACTCTAAGGCTGTGAAAGCTTGTTCAAGTATAAAACTATCCAGCGCTTTAAAGTGATGGAAAAGAAAAATATTTGCTTTGAAACACGTTTACATACAATGAATAATGGTGCACGGAAATAAAATTGTACGTTGAAAGTATCCTACTAGTATGTAGTACATACGTCAGTTATTCTTCAAAAAAACAATACTTTGTTTGCTGTTACTGTTATAGTATGTAAGTATATAACGTGACGCGACACGCACACGTATTGCTTAATTTACTTACTTTAATTGTATTCAATTACATATATAAAAATATGTAAAAAAAAACTTTTAAGGTTTCACTTTGAAACATTGGCTGTACCAAAAATTAGAATATAATGACATATAGAGATAGATAAAAAAATAAGTGCTATCTTTTCAGCTCGGATCTGTCCCCTTCATGATTAAATCCCAGATACTCGTTATCAAGTTGAAACTCCTACAATATTGTATTGTTATGTATTGTATCGGTTCAGTAGAAGAAGTTGAAAAAACTATCAGAATATTTGAAACAAACAAATATACGGGCTCATGAAAATAAATACGTATATTGTCTATAACTGTCTCGTATGACTATCATACTTATGTATGTAAGCAGTGCTTAAGGGCTTATGTTACAGTAAGTTATAGTGGGAATAAGTAGAGATAAACGAAAATATACAATAGGTTTTTATAATAACATTCTACAATGGGCGTCTTATCCCAAAAAAAAAGATTTCTACCAAAGAGAGGATTACAGTGATCTATATAATTAAGTATAAATAAACTACGTACGTAGTATGAAGATAAAATAAGAAATAGAAATATAAAGAACAGAAGTTACTACACAACATTACGTATTATTGCGATTTCAGCGCGCCTAGTTTGCCTAATATCAAAAAGTGTTCGCCCATTTGTCGTATTTTGACTGCGACCAAGTTCTTCTCTCATTTCCATTTTTTTTTGTAAACAACAATAAAACAATTATTGATTAATTAATAATAATATTTCAATTAATATAATACGATATATAAAAACGGTTAACGACTGTTTTTCTTTATCGATTTATATAATTCTACGACGGACGGACGAGCCTATGGGCTACCTGGTAGTAAGTGGTCATCAACGACCATAGGCATAGGCATCGTAAGAAATGTTAACCATCTCTTACATCGCCAATGCGCCACCAACCTTGGGAACTAAGATGTTAAGTCTCTTGTGCCTGTAAGTACACTCACTCACTCATCCACACACAATACCAAGTACTGGTGATTTGCAGTAGAACATCTGTTGAGTGGGTGGTACCTACACAGACGAGCTTGCACAAAGCCCTACGACCAGTAAAAATATATATATATTTGTATACTACTTTCTGCCCGCAACTTCGTGTCATTAGGGCAAAGGTGTCGGGTAATCTTTATCCTTTTTTGTACACCTGATAAAGCATATGCAAAATTTCAGAACGATTGGTGAAAGCGAAAAAAAAACCTCACTTACGCATTAGTAACATCATACAACCACTTGTATTTGCTACGATGTTCTTACAATTGCACTTGCAGTAGGAGGATGAAGTTAATGATTAAATCAGTGCTTAGTCCGTAACATTAAAATATCACAAAACGCTTTGCGTATTCCCTTGCATTTTGAAAGGAAATCCTCTAGGAGCCTCTATGTCTTTAAAGTTCAACTACTAGATTACAATCTGGGATAGAAGTACTTGTTGTATATCAAATTGTAAAGTTATATGAAGCGAAACGATTGTTATCAATACAAAGAAGATCTCTCATCGGGAGTAGTAGCAATGTAAGAGTAGTCATTCGTTTGGAATATATTGGACTGGATAAAATCATTTTTGAAGCGTCAATAGCTCAATGGTTTACGTGCCGCCTAGCGATGTAAGAGTCGCAGGTTCGATCCTATCCCCTTGGGCTATTATTGGTCTCCTAACACAAGCTCTACACTTTATTGGAGGGGTAAAAAGGAATGTTAGAAATTTCGGGAATACAAAACGGGAATTGCAAATACAGATTTATTTTATTAACTGCTCTATGCGGTTTCCTTTGCGTTAATTGTTACTGCTCTTTTATTATGGATTATACGTGTTATATAGTCAATACTTTTCAATAAATAGGCTATTTAACTGACTTTTCGAAACTGAACTCGCAGGTCTGTCCTTACATTATAAATCTAGCAAACGAACAAACAGTTTCTTCAATTTTATATTATAGTAAAGATGGTACACCTTAAAATTCGTTTTCAACTATTATTTGTATGATGTCACAGAGTATTGATGCAACACGTCAATGATATTTTTTTGGATAAAAAAAGTTTATGGATCATGCAGAGAGATGGCTTGATTTTCTATATGTAAAGTTATTTGTTGACTTTCACCGGTCATTATTTCTAAACACAAATGAAACGCATGAGAATTTAGTGACGCTCGAATACGTAATCTTCAATAATAATTCGGAAGTTCTAACCGCTGAACGAGTGGAACTCGTTAACTTTTGACATTAAAAAGCAATATTGTTATTATATTTTCAGCTCTGAATACAGGTTACGTAAAATCTTTCATTGAAAATAAGCTAGTAGGTAGAAGGCCTTTGAAGCTGAATACTAGAAATAGCGGTAATATCAACAGCCTAATCATAGATTGTAAATAGTATGATATTAGGTTTTAATAATAGTAAATAATTCATTAAATATATAATATTTTGGAAGTAAAGCAGAGCTATTCTGTAATAACTAACTTCTTATACTATTCGTGAAATGTTGACAACTTACTTATTGTAACTGTATTTTGTTGCGTGTATCCTTTAAATGTACGATCTTACTTAAAAACGGTGCTTAGTAGCTGTTTCGTTGAACACTGATTTTGCTCTATCTGTGAAAATTGTTCGACGCATTCTTTTTTTTTTATAGAATAGGAAGGCGGACTAGCATATGGGCCACCTGATGGTAAGTGGTCAACAAACGCTCTTAGACATTGGCGCTGCAAGAAATCTTACCCATCGTTTACATCGCCAATGCGCCACCAACCTTGGGAACTAAGATGTTATGTCCCTTGTGCCTGTAATTACACTGGCTCACTCACCCTTCAAACCGGAACACAACAATATCAAGTACTGCTATTTTGAGGTAGAATATCTGATGAGTGGGTGGTACCTACCCAGACGAGCTTGCACTAAACTCTACCACCAGTTTCACATTCATATTTGATTAAATTTATTGTAAGAAATAAATGAAAATTTTAATTAAATTTAGGTTTGTATAATATTTATAGGTTATATTTAATTTATTTATTCATTTAAATTATCATAATGTTCTAGACATCTACAGCGGTATTAAATAGTTTCTACACAAAAACATTTCATAATTTCAAATCGATTGTTCTCACATGTATCCCTTTTTTACGTACATTCAGACATAAACTAGACAAATAAGAAAATTAAACAATTCCAATCAATCGCCTGCTATATAATATTTATAAGTGAAGCCGACAATTATTATATTTAGTCAAAAAACATTTTATACCTTGACGTTTCACAATCGTATCACTGTTTAATCTCTTTTTTTTTTAAATTATATGTTAATATTTATTATAGATCAACATTAAGAGAAACTTTGCCTTTTATTGCTTATACAGGTCCGCTACCATACAATAAATCTTACATTCAGCGCGTCAATACATTTTTGAATATATTCAACTATAAATATTATACTTAATTAAAATATATTTATATATGTGTGTATATATACTAAGTGTACAGATATTAAATTATATATGTTATTATTATCAGTATTTTTTGTTTGTATTACTTTTAATTTCAACAACATTTTGTGTAAGTAGTAGTTTTGTTTCGTGTAGGCTGGCTGGTGCACAATTCAATAGCTTAACGCTATCAACCTTTCATGCAATTTCATTGTTACAAAACATTTTTTTTTTTAATTTAATTCATTCATACTTTATATCGCTCATAGAAGGGGTATTTGCCTTAGTCACCACGCTTGGTAGGCGGGTTGATGACCGCAGTGGCTGGAAATCTTTGTTAATAGCGCTGCTCCCCGCTATAAGGATTTGTATTTTCGGATTCCAGCATTTGTGTGGATATACCGCCACGATTTCGGAGACCACGTATGGCAAACGTAGTATAGGACGCCCTGTGGTAAGATGGTCCGACGATTTAAAAAAGGTAGTAGAAGGTACGGGATGGATGCGTACTACCCAAGATCGGGATGTTTAGCATTCTATGGGGGAGGCTGTCGGCCAGTTGTAGATGGCGAAAAACTGATATATACTTTATATCACAACGTGTTCATTAAACACGATTTCTATACATGGATATATAAATACGTATATGTATATATAATGTTATCTTTAATAAAATCATTAACGCGAGTGCTAGATAGTTTGTTCCTTACAGAGTGCAGGGAGACAACGTATTGGGTTCCTCATGTATTTTTGTTTACCTATGAAAACGCTTATGCATTTTTATGATGATTAGTTGACTAGTTATGGCGGAAGCGTAACAAGCAAAAATAAACAACAAAAAAATAAACAAAATCCACTTTTGCTTTTATAGTAATATTATATTATGTAATAACTGCCTCGTTGGTCTAGTGGCTTGATGTAAGGCCGCAGACCCGGAGGTCCTGGGTTCAATTCCCAGGTCGGGCCAATGAAATGATATTGAGTTTTTCTGTCAGAAAATTCTCAGTAGCAGCCCGGAGTCTGGAAGTTGGAAGTGTGTTCACTCCCGTGCCTCGAAAAGCACGTAAAGCCGTTGGTCCTGCGCCTAAACTCTTTCCGGTCGTGTCGGATTGCCGTCCCATCGGATTACGAGAGTTAGGGAATAGAGAGTGCACCTGTGTTTGCGCACACACTTGTGCACTATAATATCTCCTGCGTAGTTGGCTAATCTCTCTTGAGATTGGCCGCCGTGGCCGAAATCGGTCTGGAGGACATTATTAGTATTATTATTTATTATTATTATATACCCTAATTTTCGATATATTTAAAATATAACGTCAATTATAATCGCTTCTATAAATGTGAAATAATTGAATGTATGTTAAATAGTAGTGGATAAATGTGCTCGTTTAAAGGAATGAAACAAATGACCGCAATGGTATTCATAGGGCCAATAATGAAATTAATCAGAACGCCATCAATAATAGCCCGTAAATATTCCACTGTTCGGTAAAGGGACATTGGTTTCCTTTTCTTTTGAAGTGATGTATCTCGTGTTAATTCCGCCATATTAAATAATTTACGGTAAATAAATATGACTATATATATGATACTAATAAACAATTGACTAAATCTTTACTGACTTAAAGAGATTTTCTTAGGTTTTGCCTTCGAGCCCTGCTATTGGTCATGGCCGGCTTTCTCTTGTCTAACATCATTTTCTTGCAACTATTGATGAAAACGATGAGGATAACCTTTCGACCTTGTCCTATTGTCATCTCGAACTAACCACTTCCAGTTGCATTGTCGTTGTTATACACTATCGACGTCTAAATAGAAATACTGTAAACCTAAGTACGTATTCATATGTCGTTTGATTAACTACTTTTGCTTTAACGACTGCAAGGAGAAATATATTTTCTACAAACAATATATAGACTTATCTTTTATCAATAAATATGAAAACAAAACCATATTTCAAAGTTAAATAAAGCGAATAATTCTTTGTAATCGCCATGAAAGTCCATTCACCTCGAATGAAGAACGTACAAACGCAAAACTACCCATGCAAGAAACAATATTTTTATATGTTATATATTATTATTATTATTACGTTATATATTATGGATTAATTTATGTATAATATTTTATATTTGATCCAACTTATCTCTAATATTAAAACTTTTGTTAAACCAACAAATACAATAATAACAAGTTATGTAACTTTCAACAACGACTAATATCAAACAGCAAAATGTGATGCTAAACGAAAAATCTTTTTCGTACGAAATACGCAATCATTATATGAGATGCATGTTTTTTTACAATGTACATAGGGTACAATTAAGGAATCACTCACATTTCTATTACCCTGTGCGATTAAGCGTAATCGTTATGCTATAGTGGATATGGTCGCAGTCAACGGGGTCAAGGTCACTGGTAGTCAAATATCAAGATTTGAACAGTTAAACGGTATGAAACGACAATTACAATCGATATATCGAGAGTTCAAAATGTCCAATTTTCGTACATGGTTGGTAATTTCAATTATGGATTTCGAAAACCACCATCGAGATTCCGGCATCATTAAAGTCATTTCGTCATTAATTGTAACCACGATCAAGGTTGGTTGATTGCACTCTACATAATTCACGTCACGTTTTAAGTGGTCCTAGACTATACTAACTAACCGTTCCGGCTTCACACGAATCAAAGTTTTACATTAGTTGAATTTGCACCTTGATATCTCTCCCATCGTCTCAGCTTGGTGACATATCAGATAATGAAGTTGGAGGAATAGAAAGTGCATATTTACATACTCAATCCACTAGTATATTATTTTCTAATCAATTGCCTAGGACTTGAGAATGGTCGCTGTGGCTGTAATACCCATTTTATGTAATGTGACGTATTAAACATATATATGGTTTCTTAAATATATTTTTATAAATTCGAAGTACAGTTGCACTTTTACTCTTTTGTTATAACTTACGTAACATTTCAAGGAAATTGGAATGTACGGGAAAGTTGGTTGAATCACATGGGACAGATACGTAGATGTGTTCTAAATTCAAAATTCTTTCTTATATGATGGTAGTGCGGATAAGTGACTGTTATTTTGGAAGCTTTCTATCATACTAAATCGCTTAACTGAAGTCTCTGAAGTACCCAATATGTGTCGTGAATTCCTAGATGTATTCGCGCCAATAAAAATAGCGAAACTGTAGAAGCTCTAAGGGAAGTAAGTTTTATTTAGGACATTGATATATTTTCTTAAAGCAAAATCGTTTAATGTATTCCTGGTGAAAATGCTTTATAATAAAAAAAATTATCTGTTTGAAGTGATATTAACAATGGCGAAGCAATCATTTTAAGGTTTTGCAGTGACGTTCTCTTCAACTTAAAAATATCATTAAATGTATAAAGGCTACTAGTTTGCGATTGAATATTATGATATCGTGGATATCTGATATCTACAGTCTCTTTCAATGACAGGAGGAGTAATAAAGAGGTCGTCTGCTGGTGACTGCTTTATAAGATTTGAATTCGATTGATTATGATTAAATAAATTTAAATATTTAAAAAAGAAATTAAAATATATAGTCTTATACTAACGCTTTCATTTTTCATAAATACAATTCAGCCATTATTTTTTTATGAAGTGGTAAATGTTTAGATTTTATTATAAATGCGAAAACCTTGTCCTCATAAAACACACATTTTGTGGTCTTTTATCCAATCCGGCTTATAACTGCTCTCTGGCGGAATTTATGTGTCTGCCATTGGATACTGGCTTTGCAAGCATAAGTCAATTTAAATAATACGTAAATGTATATCGAAGAATTCTTTATTTAAAATTTTAATATAATTTGTAACTCAATTGTTATTTATATACGTCTACAATTTCATCAGTAACTAATTATATAATACTGATATTTTGAATATATATAAATGTACTTTTTTGTATAAAAACGTAGGCGGACAGCTCATCGACAATGGTGCTGTAAAAATATTAATGATTCCTTACTTCATTAATGTGCCACCAACTTTGGGAACTAGGATTTAATGTTACTTGTGCCTGTAGTTACAATGACTTATTTATCCTTCACATCGGAACATAACAATACTTGGTATTGCTGTTTGACGGTAGAATATCTGATAAGTGGGTGGTACCTACCCAGACGGGCTTGCGCCAAGCCCTACCAGCAAGTACCATTATTTTGATTTATTATAACTGTTTAAGTATGCCTTATTGTTTTTTCACATATGGCATACACAACACAAATTATTTTTAAGGGGCATATATGTATCCGAATATATATTTACATGTAGTAATATAATTATAATAACCACTTTTATTAGGCCCATACTGGTCTGTCAGTTTACTTTATATAGTAAAAGCTCTTACATGTCTAACTGCTGGAAGCCTCGCTTCCTCTTAAGGAGTAAATTAAAAACATTGAGTTGATCCAATACAGACGATGCGGATGTTTCATTGGAAACATGAAGGTTTCCCCACGATATTTTCCTTGGCCTCTAAGCACCAATGAAGCACGTGAAGCTCAACTGCACTTTATTCAATCCTTAGTAATGATACGCAGATTCTAATTGAGTAGCTGGAATCCGTTACCTCATCTTATATATTACAATGCAATTTTATTTTATTAATATACAAATTTTATTATTATATTTTAAATGTATATATAGATTATAATAACGTTTTCATTGGAAATACGTTGGTAGGTGGATTTGTAGCAAAATTAATTTAATATAGACTGCATCAGAAGGCCTTTGAAGGCCTTGGAATACCAGTAATATCTTCAACCCTCTAAGTCGATGGATAGATTTCGAGCAGGATTATATTAAGTTTTAATAATAGTAAATTGTTTACGTATATTATTTATAGTAGAATTACATTGATGTTATATATTTATGATCCAGCCGTGCTATTCTGTAAGAGTATTTCTCTCTTATTAAATTTCACTAGTAAAACGTTGACACCTGACCTACGGTGACCTTGCGCTTGCTCGAATACTTTAAATGTTATAATTATTACAGTCAAAGTCGCATCTAAGTTTTTGAAATTTCAGGATGGTATTTTGCGGTGAGTTTAAATGTTGCTTTTATGTTATAGTACTAATGGTTTTATTACGCACTGATTTTAACCAAAGATGAATATTTCTAATTCCATTAACATAATGTATTATATCGTACTAAATATAATACGTTGAAAATTCATTGATTTAAAAATATTATTGTTGAAAACACGTGTAATGGTAAAGGTCAGAAACGTTTCATTATGAAACGTCATATTGCTTTAAAGTTCTACCTTGAAATATCTCGTAATGAATTTTTACTAAAAAATAATTGTCATAAAATTTGGTTACCCTACACAACATGGAGGTAAATTAACGATCACAAAGCTTAAATTAATTCATGTTTAATTCATACCGCTACTAACTTGGCTTAGTCCGGATATCATATGTCAGTCGCTTTATGTTGCCAGTTCGTTTACTATTGCGTCATATTATGTGTGAATTTAATTGTGATATATGACAATCATCCAACCGCACGAGCTCCTCACAGTCTTTTAGAATAATTACAATTAAAACAAAACTTCCATACTGAGAAACTTAAAGTCAGAATCGTGTCAAGCAAATTTGAACTTAAAGCAACACTGGTTATGAGGGTTACGAATTTTTTTAATCTGAATAAACACAAATGATTTTCATTGTAAAGTATGTGTGTGCGAGTTTCACATAACGTCGTCATTTTTGTGTCGTACTTAGTACATATTGCATTTTTTGTATAAAATCTGAAACATCTGTAACAAATATTAAAAAGCTCTAGATAAAAACACCCATATATAATACCTATATAACCATCATGCTTCGTATCAGCTAATAAAGTGTGTATTATTTTTATTAAAAGTCTATAAAAAAAATTACAAAATTGCTTACTAAATATCGCACGACTGTAATTGTTTATTCATCGCTAACACTTTTTTTTTTCAATCAAAATAATTCTTGAAATATACAATTTATGAAATATTGAAATGATCGCACCACATCTACCCGCATTATAACTTGTAGTGGTGATTTCCCCATAGAATCGGAATTCAGATTATTTAGTTGAAAAACGAACCTTCTTGTTGAAACATTAATTTAGCACAGCTTAAATCAAGGATGATTTTCTTTATTTATAATGCTAAAATGAAGCATATTAAAGTTCATAGTAATTTGAACAAATAGAAAAAAAAGCCGAGGTCCAGTGGTTAGAAGGCATGAATCTTAACCGATGATCGTAAACTCAAAGCCGGGCACATCTGAATTTTCATGTGCTTAATTTGTCGTAATAATTTATCTCGTGCTTGACGGTGAAGGAAAATATCGTGTCTAATTTCATTTAAATTCTGCCACATGTGTATTCCACCGACCTGCATTGGAGCAACGTGTTGGCACACGTCTCTAAAAAAGGATAGGAGGCCTTAACCTAGCAGTGGGACATTCACAGGCTGTTACTGTACTGTAGTCATATAAGAACTTACAGAGAAAAAATCGAAAAACTACTGTAGGAAAACTCAAAGACACAATGAATCCTGCTCGTAGCAGCTGCAGTATTCGTTTACAGTCGTTCAATTCTACCCTTTCGTATTTTCTGTTGTCCGATATCTGTTGACTGTCTATTCGATCAGTCGTGTTCCAAATTCAACAAATATTGTACTTGTGTTTTGTCGACGGATTTGCTGATCAGTAGTGTCAAATTGACTCATAGTGAGCACCAATAAATGTAAACCCGCATTTAGAAGAAAATCACTTGTATTTCGTAATTCTGTCTGATGTAATTATTATTATAATAAAAAATTGGATTATGTCAATGTCTGCAACACAAGCATCATCAAGAAAGTTGGTTATGTTGTTTGAATTGGCATAGATTTAATTAGTCATGTTGACATATTTCGTACAAAGCATTTCTTGGGGAAAGCCAACATAAAAATGTCATAAAAATGTTACAACGAAGGTTGTTGCTAAATTTATTTTTTATTAAAAAGAAGGAAAAAATGATCTTTATCCGCTACTTAAGTGGAATAAGGATGCGATTCTACCGCAGATTTATGACTGAGTGTCCCAAATTTATGATTTGTGGCCAATAAATCACGGAACTTTAAGGTCTCAGCAGAGTAATATTATATTAGCTAAGCTTTTATAGTGATAAATTGGACAGGCCAAGAATAAAACGAGATATCACAACCTTGAAGTTACAAATCAATGTAGTTAAGCTATAAGTAATAAACGTTTTATTTCTCGATTGTGTCATTTTTATTGTCTATAGTAGTAAGATTTAAATTGCATTACCAATAGATATAGTAAATCACACACACATATGCAATTTATTATAGCAGGGTTTACATGTGTGCATACAAACGATTTGGCAGATTAACGGAATACGACTTACGAGATTTTTGTGACAAGACAAACAACGAGATTTGAAGATAACATTTTAGGATCTCCAGCTTTGTTAAGTTAAGCTAATTCGACAGGGCAGCTTAAAATAAAAACAAGGAAACTGTATTTTGTATTTTGGGTCTTGTAGTCATGGTGATTAATTCACTGAATAACAGACAAAGTTACACGAAGTAAAATAAAAGTAAATTACATGAGAAATAGACAGGACACACAAAGGATTGAAGATGGATAAAGCATATTATAATGTGGACTACTCCAGAAGAGAGTCATAGGTCTTATGGGTATAGACGACACGACACAAAATCATGAAGAAATAATGGCGGTAGATAAAAAATACCTCGAAAGAAATAGACGGGGCATGATTCAGGGTAGGATCACGCCAAATGGCAATTTCATCGAATTATTCACACGTTTTACAAAAATATAGTCGAAAATGAAGATAGAAAATGATCCTCCTATATATAATTCAATGTTTTATGATATCAGGCACAGTTAAATAAATATAAACTTAGATGATTAAATTATATTACATTTTTAAAAAAGTACTGCACTTCGCCGTTTCAAAATTACTTCCCCCTTTTTAAAATTAGACTGTTGACGTGACAAGCGTGAATTACATGTTCTTGTGTAAGATCTACATATATATCAATACGCGAAGAGAACACTTTGCGGGGTTTTTAAGTAAATTACGTGCAAGGAAGATTGTGAGATTTCAAATGGTTAAAGTTTAAGTGTAAGAGAAGTGGAAGTTAAAATTTATGTATATATTGTTTTATAAATACATTATGTATTGTGCACTCGTAATTTTATATGTATTATATAATTTATTTATTGATATATATATTATGTGTATTTTATATTAACATTTATTTATTAGTTTGTTTAATCATAAATTAATATTATCTTATTTAATATTAGAGCACCACCTAACTCATATCCTATGAGTTATCACTTACTCCGTTGGTTGCCTGGAAGCGATTGCTATGTAGCGAAAAGGTCGCCGAAATTGTATGCTACTTTATTTAGGTTATATTCACGTTTTGTTTTTTTTTCTCTTTGTGGTGTACAATAAAGTAAAAGTAAGTAAAGTATGTTCAAGAAAATTAAATATTAGTAGTTTACGTTCATACTGCCAATGTCAAAATTACAATTACAATAATTTATTGGGTTTACCTTTTTATTGCCAGACCGATAATATATAATATGCTTTATCCGTCTTCAATCCTTAGTGTATCCTGTCTAGTTAAAATTTAATTTATCAAATATAACTTAAAAACTTATAAATGGAAAAACAATTTAAAGAAAGAAATATTGAATGTTGAAACTCATTTTTATTAATAACGACATCTTATTTTGAAATATAAAGGTTTATACTTGTCGATAAAATATTCGCTATTAGATTTTCCAAAATGGTTGTTGATTTCATGTAGTTAAGTTATAAGGAGGAGTTGTCAATCATGCATACTTGTAAAGTTCATCTTCCATTGGAATGATTGTATTTAGACATATTATATATCTTATGACATTAATTATTATGACTTTCATAATATGCTAACACTGAAAGAGAATATAATTCAATGAAACCCCTTTTATTGTTATCAAAATTATATGTTATTTTCAAACAAATGTAGGTGTAATTTTAAATATTCAATTTTAGACTTTACTAGTAGTTGTAATATCCTGGGACATCCCGGGACATTATTCACACACGGCCATCTGATCCCAAACTAAGCAGAGCTTGTACTATGGAAACCAGAGAACTGATATACTACATATACTACTTTTCTTTTGTAAATACATACTTATATAGATAATTACACACACTCAGGACAAATAGATATGTTCGTGCACACAAATGTCTGTCCTGGGTGGGAATCGAACCCACAACCTTCGGCGTATAAGGCAAGTATATACCAACCACGTTTACCGGCTCGTCCAACATTTAAAAATTAACTGTAATTTGAAACAACCGATTTTAGCTCTTTTTTAGTAGATTTGCTAAATAATCCAGACTTAAGAGTATCTTTGACTAATTTTATAAATTATTTACTTATTTTGAAATCAAAGAAACTATATAAGAAAAACTTTTCTTGTTTTCAACAGATAAGTAATTTATTCAGTGAGAATAGCCATGTCAGCACGTTTTGTACTTATAGGGGAAAAAATAGGAGAAAAATTGGAAAGGAAATCAGATTCCTGATTTAGATAAGTTCAAAGAATTACTTTGTTTCTGCAACGAAGCAATTTAATTTATATAGAGATTCAAGTAACTTATTTTGGATATAGAGATATGTTTTTTGGCACTAGCAAAATTTCTTCACTACAAAGTCCGGTTTAATTAAAATCCACTCCATTGTATCCAACGATATACAGAGACAAAGAGACAGTTGAACGTTACACAAAAAGAGCGCGTTGGTGCCCAGTACCTCAGAATTGTTTAATCATGAAATGTCATAAATTACAAAAATTTAAATATAATTTCAAAACCAACCAAATGCCTGTCATTTTGTAAAAATAAACGTGCAGCATACGCATAGTATTTTGTCTACGTCCTAATTTTAAATATACTTAAAAAAAATTCTTTTTCAGATTTACTTCTGCGTCACGATAGTGACAATGGGACACTTCATAGACGTGGAACATCGCTATCTGAACGGCGATATGAAGGAGCCTGAGTCCGAAAGCTTCTTGGAACCGGATAAGATAACACCAGGTGAGTTACTTTTTCTTATCGTCTGAATTTCATTCTGATATATGATCACATTTAATTGTCTAGGTATTATACTTTTTTGTTAATCAAAATTTAATTACGAGAATTATTTATTTACTTAAAATGCTTACACATACAGTTATAAAATAGTAAAAATTGCATATATATCCAAATATTTATCGATTTCACAAAACTTTTTCGTACTACGCATTTACTTTAAAGTAGAAAACATAAGGCTTAGTTTGTTTTATAGTTATAAGATTTGCATTTACAGTGAGTCATGAGAAAAAAAGGACTTCTTAAATCAGTTAGTACGAGAGTTAGATATCAAAAATATTTACATGAGTAAGTACTTTTCTTTCTTTTATAAATATATGTCAAAGTATACTCTATTAAGATTAAAGTCGAGCCGGTACGATCGGGACGGGAGCAGTCAGCAGTCATGAGGGATTGATGCGAGTTCGTTTTCAATTTTCGCAAAGTTTTGTTACAAAAGGTAATAGTAACCGTAACCGTAACAGCCTGTGAATGTCCCACTGCTGGGCTAAAGGCCTCCTCTCCTCTTTTTGAGGAGAAGGTTTGGAGCTTATTCCACCACGCTGCTCCAATGCGGGTTGGTGGAATACACATGTGGCAGAATTTCAGTGAAATTAGACACATGCAGGTTTCCTCACGATGTTTTCCTTCACCGTAAAGCACAAGATGAATTATAATCACAAATTAAGCACATGAAAATTTAGTGGTGCTTGCCCGGGTTTGAACCCACGATCATCGGTTAAGATTCACGCGGTCTTACCACTGGGCCATCTCGGCTTCGAATAGGTAATAGACTAAATATAAACTACTATTGCTTCTCGTATGAGAGGTAAGAGCAGATGCTTAGGTACATATATCGAAAGAAATTCTGACAAAATATGGACATCTGAAATGGAACAGTGAGGTGGAGTAGCAACAAATCTCAAGAAGAGTAGACTTTGACTAGAAGTATTTACGGACTATTCTTTTTTTATTGACCTTTATTTTGTCAGCACTGTAAAAGCTTCATCTAAATGAGATTTACATATACCTTTTAAACTATTTCATTAATGAAAATTGTGGGTTGAGCTTCGTAATTTGGGCCAGCAGGTGCGGAGACGTTGAAATATGATTGAAATAATTCTTATGAATAAAATGTAGGTGTAAAGCGATCTGGGAAGAACTATGACTTGGAGTATTTCTGGAAATATTAAATCTATACTTGTAAACTTTGGGCTTAAAATTGTCTAAAGTCATAGCGTATTCTGAATTAATACACAATTGTGTGTTTATAAAAGACGAGACTCGCTGATAACTCTTAATTAACCCTGTATCTACGTTATATAATGATACTGGTGGTATTATTTAATGAAGCGTTGTCCCACCGAATGTGGTGAATAATCTAGTATAATTAACCCTTTCCATGTCCTACGTATCAAATATGATTAATAATTATTGTTTAAATATTGTATCAATTTTAAAATTGGTGACATATACACGATTATATTAAGATAATGATTTATATGGCAGAGCAATTATGTTGTCAATGAGTAATGGTGTACACTTCCTAATGGATAGTAAAGGTGACTTTTGCTGTGAAATAAAAACGTAATTAAGCTGGGGTTTCATTGCTGATAAGCGAGGAATATTTATTTTACAATTATAGTAACATCAGAAACCGTATAAAGACCGTTTTTTCTGTTATCCGTCAATTTAAACTTTCAATTCATTCTAATGGCTTCTTTTCCTTGGCTTAGATTGAAGTAAAATATCCTTGGGCTTTAAATAAAGAAAATACATTTAGTAAATTATTATTAATTTATAAAAAAGGGTTTTCAATTTTGCTAATGTGTAAAGGCGCGGTATATTGTGAGTTTTACGGCAATTGATATCAGGGCATAATAAAACAATTAATAGCTGAATGGTCGGATAATATTTCAAAAAAACTATTCAAAGCGCGTAATTTCGCTTACTCTACTCAAACTTTATAAAACAATAATATCTTTACTTTACGTATAAACATTATGATAAAGTGGCTAGCAGCGGATGCAGATTGAGAGCTTAAGATCGACCTCAGTTGCCATTGGAGAGGTCTATGGTCCAGGAAATAAATTACGGTTACACAGTCGTGCTGACTCCTTTTTCTATAATATATGAACTTCTTTGTCAAAACTTGGCACTACTGGTATTAACAGTAACAGAGGGGCGGGTTATGGACTCGTCCGTGAAATTTGAGACCACTCAGACTCCGAAAGACAAATATCCTGAGGGTATGAAAAATATTGAACCGAAAACTAAAACCAATACCACCATATTTAACTCCACGAGAAATAGCATCACCACATCTTTTAATCTTACGAATAGCTACGAGAATATTATTTACTACATAATTGCCATGATTAATGCGTTGGGCTTAAAATAAAATATAGGCACTGGCAGCCAATTGAGTTTTTAATAGTCTTCTGCATGAGGGTTTTGGTTCTGGAACTCGGGCAAACTAAAGCAAAAGAGACCTCGTTCGATAAGTTTGCACGTTACACGTTTCTACCGTCAGCCTTTCTCTTATTATGTTAAAATATGAAATGAATCAACCACAAACAGCTTTTAATCGAATCTTGACAAGATTGCAAACTTTACAGAGATAAACTGTAAACTCAGTTCTCATTCTAAAATAAACTTCAAGTTAATTCAAAGTCAAACAGTTTCTGAAAATGTCTTGAATAATTACTATAGCTTATTAAGTCAGTTTAGCTACGCTAAAATATACCTACGCTTGAAGAAAAAAGCTAAAGTTATAGCCTGTAAATGTCGCACTGCTGGGCGAAGTGATGTGGGCTAAGGGATCCTCTCCTTTTTGAGGAAAAGGCTTGGAGCTTCAATTCGGTTTCGTAAATATTAAGTAGTGCTTGATTATTAAAATTGCGTTTTAACTTGATTATATTTTCAATCACCGGCAACTGTTTGCGACACCATTTTGAATTCAAACATAATTCAGTGCGAAGGCACAATAAATTACCAGCTAAGTTACGAAAGAACCGAGAGTCTTCAATATAATGGCTTGCCCCGGAAAATACCGCTCGGAAGAGTTATTCGAAGGTATTTACCTCCAATATAAGGCGAACAGATAATTCTCTGGTCTGGGTGTTTTTTTCTTCAAAATCGTGGTACTTTGTCCTTGTCTTTCATTGATTATAATGCTTGGATATTGGATAAAGAAGTTTTAATTTGACTACTCGCCTGTAGTCTGCATAAGCAGTCGGAACAATTGTGTTAGGACGATTGCTGCTATGACATCGTGGATAAGCATAGTGATATCAATGTAGTGATATCGAATACACTTTATTTCTGCTTAAGCATGTCTAACTTTACCTGTTATGTTTTTATGTATGTGGATAAAGCTAGAATCTAAATCGAAATGAATAGCTGCCTAGAAACCCTTCTTCAATTTCGACGTTTTAAAAAAATGTAGTATAAAAATAATTTTTGTTTTCTTTTAAATAGAATTATTTTAAATTTGATTGATTTTTCAAGTAATCTGTACATTATATTGGTACTAATTAATTGAATTCTTTGATTATTACTCTGTAGCATTGTTAAAAGTGCTAACTTGTGATTGATCTGATCGTATGGGGCCTAAAATACCCATAAAATATATAGCCCTAAATGGGTTTTTTATTTCATTATTACGTTGACATTATCAAAATTCTTAGTATATGTTTAGTGTTTGCTATAATTTTGAGGCATACGAGCCTTTAAATAATGCGATACCGACTAAGGTAACTGAACTAACTAAGGATGTTGTATCCCTCGTAACTGTTATTACACATGCTCACCCTTTAAACGCACTATATAGATTTATTGATGTTTGGTTGTACAAAAAAGGGTGAATGGGTGCTACCCATTCAAGCGGGATACACAAAACCCTACCACCTGGTTAATCGACTTCAAAAGAAGTATGATTTTATGGTTTGACGCGGATCTTTTAATGTGTATTCATCTACCCTTTTGTATTGAATATAAAATTATTTATGGTAAATATTTAGTGAATTCCACTCAGAAATGAGTAAGTTATATTTTATTTTTAAGTATTTTTATATTTGTACAAATAGATTTGGATAGCCTTATGATATTGAGGTATGTTTTGATGCTTATATGTTCCCATATAATTTGATATAAAGTAAAATTCTTCGACTTCGACTTCGGAAGGCTATTTTCACTGTAATTCATAACTTATTTACTTCCCGTCTTTATTATTCAGTCGTGGCCTCCGTACCATCAAATTTTGCGTGGAATCAAATAAAATTAGTCTTTGCAACCCTCAATTTGAAATAAAGGAATAAAGTTAATTCATAGCTTCAATATTATTAAAATATTGTCAATAACTTTGAACACGTGACATAACACATAAAATATTTAAGACCTTACTTATAAATGATGGTATTCAGATAAACATTGATTCCTCTCTTTCTTTCATTATTGATTTGACAAAGATAAAAATTACCGAAACATCATTTATAAGTAAAGCTATTAAAGTATTATTAAAAATACAAATTAACAAAAAAAAAAAAAAATTGATCGGTCTTTGAACTGCTGTCACATTGAAGTAATTATTCCTGAAATAGAAAATAGTAACGCTACGAAAGGCCTAGTGTAAAATATAAATAATAATCTAGGTTACATCACCGTTTCGATCCGCCGGTGAGTCTCCAGTCAGTCGAAGGGTAGAATGGTGAGCAGTGACCTGCAAAAAATTCATCATCTATACTGATATTTAACTAATCTTCATTCGATTGTCCTTCGTTTAAAGAGCTTAATGTTTAAACGATATAATACAGCTTAGTATAAAATATGTACGTTTTTGTGAACAAATGAAGTGGAGAGTATGTGGGACTCACCAACAGCTAGCGCACTCGCTACAAAACCAGCGGTACCCCCTCAGCTTATTATTTGTGCCGTCATGCTACCGTGACTAAGAGTACACAGCGCCATGGAGCGCAATGCGCTAAACACTGGAACGGTCTTTCCGGGCCTCCCATGGTGGGTAGTAGGTGGCCCAAGATCGTAGCGGCATTGACGAGCTACGAGCCCAGTTGGAGATAATGCTGCTCGAAGCTAATGCTATATCTGGGCGAACGATGTTCGCGTTGCTCTAAAAATATTTAACTATATATTTTTTTAATTTGTGTCTTTTAAGTGAGATAGAATATAGATGAATTTAAAAAATAAAACGTTATTTAAATATAAAATATTTAGCCAAATCAATAGAGCCGTTTCCGAGATACACGAAATAGATACGAAAATTGCTCATTTCATATTATAAAATAAGATAAGGTAATAATAGATTACGGCTTCTCACATCAATCAAATTGTGATTTTTAAATATACAAAACAGGAATGATTTAATTTTCGTTTATTTGGCTATCACGAGGACATCTAATTTGAATATTGTTCACGAAAATGTTCAGTTCAGTAATTTATTAACAATCCTTTTTGGATTAAATATTTCATAAATATATATATATATATCCACAGACTTAGCATCCGTGTCGCATCGCATGAACTATCGATTTTTTTTCTAAATAAGAAAAAGTAACAATGAATGTATATTTCAAGCCAGCATTAACTATATGTCCAAATGGAGCACTAATACACAATTTTTTCTAAGACTATTAAAAACGTTATTTTTTAAACTATTTCTGCGATATAAATTATTGAGTTACGAGTGAAATACGCTGAAGAGCACGTAGGAAATGAAAACCATAAACACGAACCATTCCACCGAACAGTGTTGCGGTGCTGTTCTGTAAGAACTCACGTCGGATCTGTTGATGTTTAGAATTGACGTGCGATTGTACACTATTTGATGTATTTTTAAAAATATTCCAACTACATGATAGTCGCTGGAACTATAATTTAAAAATAAAATAGAAATGAATAAAATAATATTATAAGAGAAATAATGTCTATATTAAAAAAAAAACTGTACATGTCAATCTACTGACAGAGTTTCAGCCAATTTCAAGTATAGCCAGCTGTGCCGTGGATATTACAGTTAGAGTTTGGTAAGTCTCGACATTATATATATATATATATATATATATATATATATATATATATATATATATATATATATATATATATATATATATATATATATATATATATATATATATATATGTATATATGCGTCGTACGTCATACACCACGTCATATACCACATACACTTATATTATGATTTATATTTGTAGTGAAAAGTTTTGTTCGTATCAGTGACAGAATAAAACTTATTACGATATTTTCTTAATAACATCATCATGATACAGCTTAATCATGAAGTAAGTTCCGACTTTCGACTTGAAAGCCCCGGGCAAGATACTGTTAAATCAGACAAAAGTCCCGGGACTTCGAAACACGATACTTCACGGCAACCAAACCCTAATTACAGTGCACAAGGGACGATTCTCACTATTATCACTATTATACTCCGACTGTTTCACGATCGTATTCTGCGATAAGTAAGTTCACCTGTTAGTTAATGAGTTGCATTTGTTTATTATCATGCGTGAAATAAACGTACAAAGTTACAACCGAAAGTAAATATTGAAATAATTACTTATATTTGACAATTCGTATACTTGATACTACGATATCGTAGTATCTTGAGGGCTTACGTCGCAATGTTTTAATATATTTAAAATTTACCTACGAGTTCAAAACATTGTTTAATCTTCAAAAAAGGTTGAAAAGGTTACGACCCAAAAACGTACTCGAGACCCATATAACGTTAAATGATGGATTAATTATAACAAATTAACGATTTAATGCTTACTTAATCTTCTTATAATTCGTTTCCAAATTAATGGTTAATTAGTATTTGTCGGTTAATCGAAAACTCTCTGGCGAATTTGAATAAAGATTGGCGAATTTATTTAATATTTTAGTAAATAATGACTAATATTTAAAGTATATGTAATAGCCTGTAAATATACCATTGTTTATCTAAGGCCAGTGGTTCAAGACCACCGAGTCATGACGGATTATTTCAAAAAGGTATACAACGTACCATTTTTTAAATGAAATATAAAGTCAGTCTTCATTATAATGCGTGTTCATTTCTTTTGTATAGGAGACGTTTCTATAACGGCTGTACTCATAACTCAAAAACGATCGGTACCGATATACAAAGACCATTCGTTTAATACAGAAAATGAGTGCGGACTGCAGCTGTCTTATTTAAATCCTTGCTTGAAAATTCACAGAACTTTATCGAAAGAAATATTCGAGAATTTTGAAGTCATAGAACCACTCAGGACACACAGGAGTCGATCGAACCGAACTTGTCTCTTGTTCCAACTCACAATGACCAAGACAGCTTGATATGTGTTTTGTTTAAACGTTATGAATATTGTAGTCATGTCATCATTGCATACCATCTTCTGAAATTTCGATATACTGTTCTGTATTTAGTATGGATTTGTTCTTTCATAATAGCTCTTCGTGCTACATTAGCTATTTATAGATATCTTATTATAAATATTGTATGTATACTACATGTTTAAAAAAATATAACTGTCGCTTATAAATTTATATTTGATAACGATGAATGTACACGAAAACAACAAAATGTTTGGAAAAAAATCCAATGAGAATGAAAATGTGAGTTACATACAGAAAACTATGAACGAACCTAAACTTATAATTACTATTACCCAATTATACGGGGTTAGTAACTCTTTTATAGCACTATACGCTTTTACAACAGGATCCCTGAAAACGTACTACAATATTCTATTGTAAAATTTTGTGTGCTAAAGGATATTACAAAACCAAATACTTTTTAGATGATTGCAAACCTTGAGAGGAAAATGATCGCCTCTATACCATTTAAATTATTGTTTTGTTAATATTGTTTGAAACCCATATTTGCCAAATTTTAGATAAAAAATTACTTGGCGATAGAGCTTTGTACAAGGCCGTGTGGTAGATACCAGCCATACATTATATATTCCACCGCCAAACAGCAATCATAATATTGTTGTGTTCCGGATGGAAGGGTGAGTGAACCAGTGTAACAAATAAAAGGAAAATAATTAACAGATTAGTTCCCAAGTTTAGTGGTGCGTTGACGACGTAAGGGATTAATATTATTTAAGGTGCCAATGTCTATGGGAAATAGTAACAAATTATCACCAGGTGGCATTTACAAATCCTGCTAACTATGAAATAAAACAAAATCAAGTGGAGCTTATTTCGCTGGTCGTTGATGTGTGACGCTTCTACATTGGATAAATATTTTTGAGTTCGATTTGAATATTAAGATATTTAAAAAAATTAAAATTAAACGTTTGAGAACTTTATAGTTCTTTTAATAATTAAAATTGATTATGTCACGTTTCTTCATTAACAACACAGTAGTACTAATAATTGATTGTTACTTAGCGTAACAATATTTGAGGTTGACTGTAATTAATTAATAAGCAAAATTAATGTTTCTTTTGTCAATCATCACTTTCTTAATTGCAATTTTGATACTTTGTTTGTTTTTTAAACGAAAGTTAAGTAATAAAGTAAATTGGTTTGAGAAATATTTCTATTTACCTACATATTGGTCGTCAAGCGTTTGCTAGGCGTCGCCAACGCAATAACCCAATAAAACTTTTAAATCGCTTAGTACCGGTAAACTGTTGACGCTATTTGCTATGGGCTTAACCTTCAAGCAGGTCCCATCGATAACTGTATAAAGTTAAATGTACATAATATAAACTTATAAAATTATTAGCTTAATGTATTTATTTGTATTGAAATAAAAAAAATGTTGTTTTTCTTTGTTGCAGTTACCGTATCGTTGAACATCACCCTGCTAGCTTGCAGCACACTTGGACTCCTCGCTTGTATGCTTCTAATAATTGGTATTTATAAGGTAAGTCATACTTATACTATATGTTAATGTTGGATGGGTAGTAGTAGGTAGATGTAGGTGGGGTATTATAGTGCTTTCTTGGCAGATAGCTCCTAAAGCCGTATATCACGGGGCCCTTGGTTCAAAAGAAGCAATCAGTTAAAATATACTTCTATATCTATTATTTTATCACAATAACTATTAAGCTTAATTGGGATATGTTAGCAATATAGAGGAAATTATAATAATAAACATATTTTACGTCTGTACGTGCAAGCTTTTATGAACAAATCTTAATGCAAGTCAGCAAGGCGTCCGCACTCATCCTTCTAGGTTCTTTTTAAAAATCAACTACTCAGGGTTTAACGACCGTATTGTCATATCCACTATTCACGTGAATGAAGTGCCTTGCGGAACAAGTGCGGCTGCAACAACTCTCGTGTAGCCAAATAGCTCTTACACACAGATTCGCGTGCATTTTTTATCTATTTTCATTAATAACATAATGTAATATTTTTATTGATTTATTTTTGATTATCACATTTATAATGTTAGTAAGATGTTAGGTACACAATTTAGCGTAAATACAATGTGTATTTAAACAAATGACAATCAAATCGGAATTGACTAAAGCAATCTATTTTCAAATTTCGATTCATAATAGCTCCGTCGTTTGGTATTTTCAATATCACGTCATATTTCCAGTATTTCCTCCATGGTCTAGATACGTAATATTATTAGAAAACGGAAAATGCAACCTTAACGTCGTATTTGCATTTTATATGTACATGGAATAGGGCTTCGGTGTGCAGATTATATTTTAAACAACTGAAACTGTTATTCTTAGTTAGAAGTGTTTAGGATTTTGTATATGTAAGAAAAAGGAACAACTTTTACAAATATAAATAAATATTTTGATTAAAAAACGCAACCCGTAAATAAACACTCTCATGACCGTTTGTCACAGTTTAGTTTTGTCGAATCTACCGGACGAAAACGAATTAATATAAAATAAATAATAGAATTAGGATTCTATAAAAGTATTCAATTTCAACAGATCTGATCTTTTAAAAAAATACTATTATAATAATTATATATAAGCAATAATTTAGATGATATTTAAAAATGAACCGATTATAGTTTAAGAGAGATATTATTAGTTTAGACGTTTAGTCATTGAATCCAGGACTTCGGAATCTGCAAACTAAGACCCACGAAGCGCTAACATATTTGACATATTAAATGTGCATTTAAGTGGTATTCTAATACTATTTATTTTAAAAAGCAGAAATCTAGAATACGTCTATCTCCCTAGACTTTGTTCGCAGGCAAATAAATAGAAATTATACATATTTTTAGTGTAGGATGCATACACTATACTTTGAAATCAATGAAAAAGTTCTCAGGGAGTTGTAAATAATAAAAAAAACTGAATGCTCAATCTAAGTTGCAGAATATCTGATATCCGAAAAAAATCATAGCCTCGAATAGGGTATCAAGATTTTTTGTATAGCATATTGATCTTAATGGTACAAACATAAGGTATATAATAGCTTGAAGCAAATATAATTTATATGTCACACATGATCGTTGTACTATCGTACTAAGGGCTATTGTCGCGTGCTAAGTTCAACAAACTGTATAACGAATCGGAATGAATCTGTGATTTGATTACGTTTGTTCGCTTTCATGGAATGTTTCCCCATAGAACTTATAAAATACTGGAAATACTTTTGTCTATAAGACCCGCAAAATCGCTCGCGAGCCAATATACATATACGAAATGTCATGACGATCTGCGCCATCTAGTTGCATAAATTGAAAAGTATATAAACCTCATATGTGCCAACTTTCAAGGTTATCGGTCAAATGGTATCAAAATCTATCTAATACTCTCTAAAATATAAATATTAATTTATATTTTACTCTATGTTCTCTTCCAATATTAAACGACTATGTCAAGCTTGCAAGCTGCGTCTGCAGTTAAAGCATCATGATGAAAATTATTACAGTAAGATTACAAAAATACTTTATACCGGTACATGTAACTTCAGTTTGCTCGTTACTGCAGCAAACAATGTTTATTAAAAGTATTGTTAAGTAAAAATATTGTTTGACTGTAACAAGGTTCTAATTATGAATTTTATTTAAGAATCAAATTAATTTTGCGTCTTTGTTTCAGGATATAAAGTTCTTGCTGCTTCCTTGGATCTTTGTTATGGGATTGGAGACATTGGTTGAGGTTGTAAATCTAGTCTACTTGTTCTACTTGCAGACGGTAAGTGGAAATATTTAAAAAAATATATATTTAACTCATTTATTCACTCATCTGTGACTTACTGGGTCATTAATTTGAATGACCTGTTTAATTTGAACTGAAAGTATAATACGGTTCTCGTAAAGGTCAAGTTCTTTACATCTAAATGGACTTTAATGAACGCGTAATAATAAGTAAAATTTTAAATTTCATCAATGAAATACAAAGAAACAAATAAATAATATAATAATGAAATACCAAATACTGCCCGTATTTGGTCTGCCCACATTATAAAATTCTCATTTGAAACAAATAGTAGCTTTTATATTGGGCCTAAAACTAATGACGCTAGGGTCGATATTGTGATTACGCATCGTATGAAGACAATCACGTAATATGTTCTAAAGGTGCTAAACATCAAGGAAAATACGATATGCATGCTTTATTTAGCGGTAACACTTCGTGTAACAAACTGTGATCAGATTCCCCCTGATTATACAGCTTTAGAATTCCAGTTTCAACCCAAACTAAATCATACACATTTGAAATACAATACTATTTATTATGTCGACCGTATTTTTTGCTTGGAAAAGGGAAAACTCAATCATAGTACATAATTTAACTCTATAATTATAATAATACAGTGAAAATATCATGGCAGATAAAAATTGCGTTCGTCTGAGTCTTGTAACTTGATAAATGGGTGAGTATTTGTAACAGACGCTTCTAATTTAGCAACAATTTTTTTTTAGTACTAATTTCTCTGGAACAAAGACAATCAAGTGGATGGAATATGTTTGTTCTAAGATCGCGGGTTCAAGTCTAAGCAAGCAAATATTTCAATTGGCGTAACGCATTATTTTTATATTGATTATCTTATTTCTGTTTTATTTCATACAAATTTTACCAACACTTCTGTGATTGTTGTTTAGCTTATCTTGTTATTAGGGCCTAGTGCTATCCCCCTGGGTAGGTAGCACTTATCATATATTGTACCTCAATAGCAATACTTAATATTGTTGTCATCCAGTTGGTTAGTAAGCCAGTGTAATTGATACAAGGGACATATCATCTTACCATTCCCGATCTCCCTGTTCACCTACCTTATTTTTTTAAAATAGTTTCCATTAAATCAATAGTTGAATTATTTTTTTGTCAAATATAATTTATATATGGCTCAAAACATATCTAATTGCCGTGATAAAGAAAATAATTATGATGTTATTTTCGTCTCGAAAAAAATCTGTACCAAAAATGGGCAATGTGGCAAAGGCTTAGCATTGTTTGTGCAGGCAAGTTTAAGTGTCGACAAGGCAGATTGATTCCTAATCAATTTTCCAAAAATAAAGAACCATGGAATACTTATTTTTTTATGATATTTTTTGTATGAGTTTATAAATATTTTGACATGTCGAATAAAACATTTTGGTTTGAAATTTATTTATCGATGTCGTATATTCTTGTTATTGTCCATTCCCATTGTTATTAGCTCGTAACTTTTTGAAATTAAGCGCTGTACAAATACAAGTGGTGCTAATTAGTACCGTTAACATCAATATCGAGGCTATTTTGTATTCTAATAAATTAATGAGCACTACAAGACCAGATGCGCTAAGGGGTTGTTTAGTAATGACATCTCTAAAAAAAGGAGACGAGTAACTAGCTAGTTATGGATGGAGTTAAAGAATTGATTCAGATAGTGTAGAAGATTTTTTCCCATTTCTCCTTATACTTTTGCGATTTATTAAAGATACTATTTTGCATAAACTTTATCTTTTGCCTTGTTCTCATTACATGCATTATTGACGTATGGGTGATTTTGTTATATATTTTTATATAAGTAAAAATAAAACTTTAAATTTCTCATACTCATATATTTAATCATAAGTGCATCTGATTCCTTGTAAATAATTTCTTGTTGTCTGCCACCACACATATCAAGTCGTCCTCCCGTGCCTCCGAAAGCAAGTATAATCGTAACTTCATTTTCCTCCACTCGTATATATCGTCCCATTGGACTTTAAGAACGAACGAATAGGAATGCACATCTGTGTACTATTATAATTCCTTTGCGTTTTCGATTGTGAAACTGTCTGTAAATATAAAGATGCATTAAAAACAATTAATTATAAATGGAACGGGCAATATGTCTTGGTAGATTTGTTTATTTAAGAAAAAAAATATGTCCTGTGTTACATGTTAAAGGAACAGAGGATATCATTATTTCTTTTATTTTTTAAAACACGTTTCTATTTACCGTATGTCTGTAGAAATCTAAGCTAAAACCACCTGAATAATATTATGTTCGATGAAACTCAGTACGATGAAAGCTTTTATCCTGAGATAAGATATAGAACAATTTTTACCGGAAAATAAATAGGTTACCCGGGGCTTATAAGAAATCTCTAGTTCCATTGGTTCCAACCAAATCAGACAGAGTTTTTTTTATGTACAAGATGTGCGCTTACTTTAAACTTTAGCAGTGTATTGTACTCATTGGTATATTATTCATTCCAACATTGTACTTTTATATTTTGCCCAACGTTACACTCAGTACATGACCAAGGTTAATGTAGCTCTCTCTGTTAGTCTAATAATATAAATATTGAGTATTAAAATCAAAGGACCTACAAATGAAATACCATATCATAGATGCGAATACTTTTCGTTTAAATACAAATTTAAAATAACTATTAAACAACTTATATTAAATATATTACTGGTGGTAGAGCTTTGTGCAAGCTCGTCTGGGTAGGTACCACCCACTCAGCAGACATTCTGCCGCAAAACAGCAGTACTTGGTATTGTTGTGTTCCGGTTTGAAGGGTGAGTGAGCCGGTGTAATTACAGGCACAAGGGACATAAGATCGTAGTTCCCAAGGTTGGTGGCGCATTGGCGATTTGCAATGGATTTGCGACAAGCGATGGGCAACATTTCTTACAATGCCAATGTCTAAGGGCGTTGGTGACCACTTACCATCAGGTGGCCCATATGCTCGTCCACCTTCCTTTTCTATAAAAAAAATAAATAAATAAATAAAATACTTAATAGTTATGTAATATATTAAATAGAAGATTTCGTTATGAAAAGATTATGAACAAAAATCTCCAATTGAAGTTACTTTCCAGGGGCAAAAAATGCCGTTATTAAATTTTAAGCAGTGAAAGCTTTGTTAATGTGTAAATTGCATTTATAAAAAAGATATTGGAGTTGTTAAAACTGTGAAAATAGAATCAGACTTAAGACTGAATTCTTAACATTGCATCGTGATACTAGACATTGCT
Source organism: Nymphalis urticae (assembly GCA_905147175.2). Taxonomy (NCBI): domain Eukaryota; kingdom Metazoa; phylum Arthropoda; class Insecta; order Lepidoptera; family Nymphalidae; genus Nymphalis; species Nymphalis urticae. The sequence goes on along the minus strand of LR989982.1, from coordinate 15,397,023 downwards.
TAAGTCAAAGCACCGTTGGGCGCGATATTTTCTTTTAAGAGGTGGGTCTGCGCTATTGACCTTGCTCGATTGAGTGCTAGCGATGAAAAAAAAGTGACCGCGATGTGCGCTTATCTATTACTTATAGATTTACAAAAATAGGACAATAATATTATCAAAGAATTAATTGCAAAAATAAACTGAGTGAATGAGTGCAAGCTCAGGACCAACGGCTTTACGTGCTTTTCGAGGCACGGGAGTGTACACACTTTCAACTTCCAGACTCCGGGCTGCTACTGAGAATTTTTCTGACAGAAAAACCCAATAACTTTTTATTGGCCCCACCTGGGAATTGAACCCAGGTCCTCCGGGTCTGCGGTCTTACATCGAGCCACTAGACCAACGAGGCAGTTGATATAATATAATGATAGATCTAAGCTACATAAATAAAAAAACAAATATAATAATTTCTAAATCTAATCCTGTACTAAGTAGAGCTTGTACTGTGGAAACCAGACAACTGATATACTACATATACTACTTTTCTTTTCTAAATACATGCTTATATAGATAAATATAGCACAATACGCTTGAAATATTTCTTGACCCAAAATAAATAAATATTTAGACATATCTATCTTCCACCTCAGAATAAACCGAAATGGCCTGCGGATAGTGTTATATAAAAAAATACACTCCCATTAATAGTTATTAGGCACGCCCATTAACGTAAAATATTGAGTATATATAGTGTTTGTTGCTTATCCAACAGATGAAGCTGTATAGTAAATTACTGTGTATTCAAATGCAAATTTGTGCCATTGCAAAGAACTTCGGATAAAATTTACATTTTTTTATAGATATTTTATAAAAAATATATTTATGATCTTATCTTAAATTTGGTACAAATAATACTGAAATAAATTAAAAGTAAACTTGTAACAGTCTGTATTTTCCCACTGTGAGACAAAGACCTCTCATCTTGAGAAATAGAGATTATTCAACCATTATACTCTAATGCATTGGTTGGTTTCCGACACATGCAGTTTGCCTAACGATGAGCACATGTTTTCCCTTATCGTTGAGTACGGAATGAATTATGAACACAAACATGCTAACTGAGTAGTGCTGGCCCGGATCTTAGGCCCACAATATACGGTTAAGATAAACAATAAAAAAAAGCACGAACATTTACGAATATTTATAAAATATATCTTCCGATTACGCAAATTTTTTTCATCGATGCCACAAAATATTTTACACAAAAACACTCTAACAACACCTCGATCCAACTTTATGTGAACATAATATTTTCGATGTTACCAAAGGATTCGAGTCTTCATCACAGAATCGATATTTTCAGTTTTTCTACTTCGGAAAAGCAATTCTATGGTAAAGCCCCTGATTTCATTTTGTACTCTTGACGTAAATTACTCTCATACACTGAACTTGCACGGAGTAAGCGAGGCACGTTGTTATCAAGACAAGTCTTAGAGCATGTAAATCACTTTCCTTGCTTCTAAATTAATTATTATACGAAACTAAGGCAAACAGGAGGACTTCCTTATATGATCATATTATTCAATACTTGCATTTTGATAAAAACAATTACATACTTTTAGCCAAAAGAACTTAATATCAGTTATGATATGATGGTACATAAACTGTTATGATATGATGGTACACCTTAAAGTTCGTTTTCAACTATTATTTGTATGTCACAGAGTATTGATGCAGCCGTAACAGCCTGTGAATGTCCCACGGCTGGGCTAAGGCCTCCTCTTTCTTTTTGAGGAGAAGGTTTTGGAGTTTATTCCACCAATTAATTTAAATTCATTTTAGTTTATTTTTCCATTGATCATTTAGGTAACTATTATATTTATCTTCAATGCGACCATTCAATTGATAAATAGAGAAAATTTACCGGAGCCTTGTCATTATTTACACGGAGAAAACTGAAAAATTAACAAATCGCCTGAAGCGTTTCGATGTCGGCTGGCTCGATAAATAAAATAAGTTCATATTGACCCGAGCACGATTCTTCGCGCTGTTTTTTTTTTGTCTTATTTACCTTTTGATATATGAAATGTAAATTTAAATAACCAATTTAATTGTAAGTTTAAAATAAAGTATTTGATTATTTTAATTTTATACAAATAATTTTTTTGTTTGGTTTTCTTATATCATCTAGACTTTTTGAACTGCCAAAGGATTGAACAATCGTGTTGCTTTGTTTTTACAAATTAATAGGTGAGTTAGTTAATTAAAGGTACAAGAGTTTTAATCTTATATGTCATTAGGCAGCGAACTTTATATGGACACTTAACACTCCAAACAGCCACCCAAACGATGGGCTTGCACGAAAACATTATTTTTTATTTGAATAGACTATATAATGAATAGCTTCGTAACTATAAGTATAATTTATAGGCAGCTAGAGAAGTTTGTGCCATTCGATATCCAGAAACGTAATTGGAATAAGGAAGGTGTAATTGCATTTTGGACGCTTAATCAACGCGCATGACTGGACTTGCTATGACGTAAGATTAGTTTGTACAAAACAAAGAAAAATAAATGCTTAATAAATGTCTTATTATTAAAATATACTTCTTATATTCATAATAAAAGAAATACAAAAATTAAATTAAATTTTGCAATCATGAAGTGCTTATTTAACTTTAAATAAAAACGGGGTTTTGTTTCAATGAATACATAAAAAAAATGTGTTTTTTTTCTCTCAACAGCAAATAATCTTTCAAGTATAACTTTTTCATCTTTTTGTATCTGTCGTTCCATGTCGACTAGCCTGTGTCGTGTTCTCCTTTTTACAAAAGAAAATTTCAAAGCGAAATCTATAACGCCATTTGCTCAGCGACTTACTTTGTGTTATAAATTAAGTGTTGTGTGATCAAACACATAAAACCATATGCTTCCCAAAAACTTGTCGAACCTCATTTGCACAAATTATGCTGTTCTTTGAGTGCATGCTTTCATTGATCAGTTAATCATAATAAACAGAACATAATACAATAAGAAAAATATCCACGATACAAATACACAAATAAATTTAAATATATGAAAAAAAAGGTAACACATATTTGCTTTAACAGGAAAAGAAACCAAAAGGATTGGACTCAACTCATGGAGAAAAATAGATAAAGAAGGAAATTGTACAAAGTGATTGTTGTGTATATTGTTGCGAGAGAAAAAACTACTTTAACCGTGTACTTAAATTAACAACTGAATTGACCAATTTCATTTTTTTTCCTAATTGTTTGCATGATTGTTAATTTATTCATGTAATACTATTAAATAACTTAATACCATATCATTAATAAATTAAATACCTTTTCTTTTGTGACCTCAAAAATAAACCGTAAAATGACTATAAGATCTCAAATAATAATTATTATAACATTAAAGTCCATTTACTATATTCAGGAAACAATTTGATCTAAGAAACGTTATACGTACCAATTAAAAACGTCGCAAGTTCGAAGTCTTAGGTATGTTACAACGCAAAGCAGTGACTTCAATATCGTGGCTCATGACTCAAAAACAATCGGTTTCTGTGATATGTAGTGCAAGTCACTGTTTCAAAGATATCACAAAATGCATCACGACATGAGTTCTAATATAACAGCACTTCCAAACTCAGAAATTGAATTTGTTTTTTATGTTAAATTATTACTATTACATTACATTTACATTACATTTACATTACATTTACATTACATTTTCGTTACATTTACATTACATTATTACAGTAATTAATAATATTATTACAGTAATTAAGTAACATCGATACAAACATTTCAGTTTTCACATCCAGAAAATACTTTGAATGTCGTTGATGTCAATTATTGGAAAAGGGGATATATTAATTTAGATGTAAAATTTAGATGTAATGACGTCGTAAAATAAACCTATTAAAACACTATGTGATATATGCACAGACAGTGTATATCTATTTTGATATAAAAAAGTCGATCAATTTAAATGCAGAACTTGTATGTACACAATTTTTCCAAACTTCTCATAGTTGTCCCAGTTCGATCCGCTAAATGTTAAACTAAAATTTCTGTAGTCACAATACAATCTTAAAAATTTGCAACCGTGAACCAAAGTAAAAAATATATATATTCTTTTTTTACATAATACTGCTCGCATCTCGACCACTGACCTCGCTTCATATACCCCAATATCTTTAATTAGCGTATGTTATACTAAGTTTTTATTTTAGTTCTCTGCAAAATACCAGCACTTGTTTAATAAAATTAATGAATACAAAGTATACTTTTGTTAATTAATATTTATAATCAGCGACAAAATAATGAGAAAAATGTCATTGAAAATTGATATTATACTGGTTGCCAATTTTATTGCCAATTTTAAATACTCACCTCATTAGATCGAGACCATCGTCCCCTTTAATATTTGACGTGAATTATTGTCTATTTACGACATTTTTATTAGCAATAAAGCTACCTTCGATATCGGATCTGTACCGGAGAATTGATCAGCGTAATTGTCTTAGATATCCAGTTTTAGTGATCATTAACACAGAAGTATATGTTACGGAGTAATTTTATTGGAAAATATTATTTTTTTTGTTTTAGTGTACACTAAAAGTTTGCTTTAGATTCGAGATGGTTTAGTAGACAAACCACGTGGATCCTTACATAATATCCTGGGTTATAACCCAGAGCATTACCAAATTTTCGTGCTCAAATTAAAGGAAAATAAAACGAGTCGTATACTCACCACAGGTGAAAGAAAACACGGTGAGAAAACTTGTACATACACCAATACACATTGGAGCAGCATTGCTCTAGATCTATTGCTTTAACAAGGGAATTTTTTTTTTGAACTTTAAAAGAACTTTTTTAGGGTTAATTCCATTACAATCTGTGACCATAATAAGGGAAAGCTATTACGTTAAAACTTGATACCAGTAGATAAATTTTGTTAGAACTAATTTTAATGTGTTTCTCATATCGTTGACTGTAAGTAATATTGTGTACCTATTTATTACACATTTCGTATTACGAGTATATTCGGGACACAAATGCCGTGAAGTTCTGCCGCGTTGAGGGATATTCAAGAAACTCGACAATATTTGTAAAGATTCTTGAGACGCTCTTGGCATTCATTTTATCAGTCGTGATATTAAATTAAGATATTAGTCCGAAAAGTAATTCAAATATATAAATATATATATATATATATATATATATATATATATATATATATATATATAATGGAAATAATATGAATATTGAATACGATGAGTACGATGATGATGGACATCAGATGCCCGTAAACAAATTGAAACTATCACCATGTTGTAATGTCACAAGAACTCAATATAAGTGCCGTTTCATAAAAATCGGTTCACTAAAAGAAGCTGAAAAGCTTTCACAAGTTCCCGGATGGCGCAACAAAGAAAGCTGCTTTGTAACTTAGAAAAGCTTGAAAATACATTAGTTAAAAAAATATTTTAAAGTGAGGCCCTTCGTTATTTAGAATAGACAAAACTTATTTCGCTGAAAACAAAATATTTTTTTAACTTAACGCAAGCAAGCTGTTTTAGCGAATATTGTGATTAAACTTTTATTATATAAAAAAGTCGTCACTATAGTATGGACTCATTATCCGCTCCGAGTTCACACAGGATATAATGGAGCTTTAATTAGCCCGTGCTAATACATCAACCACACGGCTGGGGCCGCTTTCTATGAGTTTTTCAATCATATTTTGATTAATCCGAAACAACTGGTGCAAATCATGAACTGTACCTAACTTGTGTTAACAGCACCTGATAAATGTTTTCTATAATATGAATATGGTAAAAATTATTAGGAAATATAAGATTTACTTATCAAAAGCAATTACTTCAAAAGTTATTTAAAGTCAAAATACAATCTTGATAAGGAGCTTATGATGTCGGTCTTTCAATCTGCCGCAACAGTCAAACTTTTATGATGTTTAATTATATGAAATATTAGATTTTGGAGTCTGGCAATTTGTACGTGATGGCATATCGTATTTACTAAGGTATTTAATGATTACAGATCATGGATTCATACCCAAGATACCCAAGAAGGATAGTTGAAAAATTTTGTATTTGTATATAAAATTAATTTATATGGATAGAAATAGAATTCGTTTATATGGATAGCTTTTTTTTGATACGGCAGTAAGTGCTTTGACACTCGAACCTAATATTTTAATGCTTACATATAATATTTAGATAACAGTATATTGCCACTACTTACTTTGTCTTTCTCTAAGGTGGATTACATATGTAGCCAGGACCAGATTTATAGATACAAGGCTTCTACGCACTTTGACATTTAAGGCCCTCCATTCAGAAGTGGTTGAGCAAAATTATATTATTTTTCGCTGGTTCCCTCGGCCGGGCCTCCAAAGCCCTGGCTGAATGAACAATATCAAACCTTGCGTTCAAATACCGTTTCAATAAAATCAAAAACATTGAGTTGTTCTATCAAGGAATATAGTATATTAGTAGCAACCCGGAGTATGAAAGTTTGTAGTTTGACTCCCGTGCCTCGGAAAGCACGTAAAATTGATGGTCTTGCACCCGAACTCTTTCGCGTTATAAAGGATTTTTGTCCCATCTGATTATGAAAATGAGGACATAGAGAGTTTAGCAGTGTTTGCAAATGATCGTGATTTTTGATTTTTTGATACGGTAATATCTCCTGAGCGACTCTGCAGTTTGATGTCTGACCATTTTGAGCATTGGTGTCCGATATAGGTCTAAAGAATATAGCCATAAGCATCGAAAATTTGAATGACTTTTATTTATAACGACTTAAAACTTCATTTAACTTAAATTCAAGTAAGGTAAGTAAACTTAAACACAAAACAATATTCAATTTTAGTGAATATTTTTACTAACGTTACTGTATATAATATTTTCATATTCCATATTTATTGAAAAAAAAAACTATTTATATCATGAACTTTTAAATTAATAGAGAAGAACGATATGCATCATGTGGGCGGTTAGTGTTAACCTTCAAGGAGATTTTTCTTAGTCGACCTTATCCTGTTCTTTAGCTTATCTTAAAATAACGATGTTTATTTTCGAAACTTGCAGTAATATTTGTTTAAAAATGCTGTTCATAAAATATGGTTCGGATAAAAATCTACCAATATTTTTTTAAAGTTCATATGTTTATCTAACTAAAAGTATAAGCTTCAAAAAATAACTTTATTCTTTTAAGAGATCAAAAAGCAAAATTAAATAAGTACGAACGAGAGGAATAAGAAGTCTGCAGTTCTGCACCGTATTATTCTGCTGTGGAAAATTAAACAAAACAATTGATAGTTTAAAATTAGACTTCGTGTATTGAATATTTGTTAATCCAGATTATTCTGCACGTTGACAAATGTTTATTTTTTGTGTACTTAGTATCAATTTTTTAAATAACAACCCTCAAATATCTTCTTCTGAGAAAAGCCCTCATTCCTCGTAATGACATGAGTTGTGTCCTTTTCCACAACGATTTCTAACAGATATATACATAAAGCAGAATATTATCCAAAACATGCAGTCACGATCATTATCTCACTAATTTGAATCCTCGATCGTCAGCTACAATTCATTGCGTCATCTCGGCTTTTTAAACACAAATAAATAAAACTAAACTCAATACAATATATAATTAATGTCGATTTATCATCGATATACGTGATCTAGATATAGGCGTGTTCAATATCGATGGCATTTCGTAAGCTGAAATTTCGAATATTGGCGATATTCCGTAGCCCGTGAATAGCATAATGTCTCTTGTGGCCGTAATTATATTAGCTCAATTACCGTTAACGGAAGCTACCAGCCGTTACCAGATAATAGCTAAGTAGTTTGTTAAATGTCGGAATCAGTTTTGCAAAATTAACCAAAGGAATATAGCAATAATAGTAAGTTAGCCAAATAGTAACGTCTTTAAATGTCCCATTATTGACCAAAGGCCTCCTCACTTCTTAGGGAGCAGGGAGCAGGTGTAGAATTTATCCTACCACGCTGTTCAAATGCTGTGGTGGACATGTCACAGATTCTCATATGACACATGCCGATTTTCTGTCAGTAACTTTTCCCTTGACCACCGAGTACGAGTCGTTTTAAACACAATATAAGGACATAAAGAAGCGGTGATTGTCTGGATTTGACCTAAAGTCTTTGATTAAGGTTCACGTGTTCTAGCCACTGGTTCATCTTGGTTCAAAATAGAAGATAATACAGATAAGAGGGAATATCATCAGCAATAAACGCTCCAATAACCCAACGGTTGTAAGAAATCAACATAAAATTGAAACTAAATTTATTTAGAAAAAAAAGATATTTAAGTATAATATACAAAATATTTTCTTGCATGGGATGAGAAAATGGTATTAAATTTTAAGGCAATATAGTCTAAAATAAAAAAGACAATTGCTTTTGTTTTGATAACTCGATAATAACAATATGAACATAACAATAGGCAGTATTTTTCAATCAAACATGACCCACCTCAATTTTATTTATTTGTATAGATTTGTGGTTCAATAAAACTATGCGTGGTCTCTCTTTTGTAGTCTGTGAATATCACGCTGTGGTTTAAATTTTCAATTCTATATTAAATTAAATCATAATTCACTTTGTATGGACGCTGGACACGCAAAAAATATGGGTTATATAAAGTTAGGTATTTTTTTTTTGCCTGTAGGAGTTAAAATATATTTTAGGTATATTAGCACTAAGAGGTTTTTTGGACGTCTTGAAAAAGTACAAAGAGTCATTATAAATGTTTATTTTTTGTTTATAAGATTTGTCTTGTTTTACGCAAAAACTAATAATTGGTTTGATATGATATAACTTTCATATTATTCTTGGTTATAGTTTTAGGTCATAAATTCTGTTGAATTACTAACGTAGTCAGAGAGATAACTGTCGGTCCAGGTGCTTATCTATATTTTAAAGATAACTAAAAAAATATTTTAGATATATAAAAAAACTATATTTAAAAATTGGGTAAAATTAATGACAACTGTAGCTTAGCTTAATTGACACAAGCTATTGTTCCTAATCAAAATAAGAACCGAATGCGAATTTTAAGCGTCTTATGTAGATAATAATAATATTATAATAATAATATCCTGGGACATTACTTTTCTTTTGTAAAAACATACTTATAAAGATAATTACATCCAGACTTAGGACAAACAGACATGCTTAGACACACAAATGACTGTCCTGGGTAGAAATCGAACCCACAGCCTTCGGCGTGAAAGGCAAGTACCAACCACGCCATCGGACTCCTCTAAGATAGATATTGCCTTTTACACTTTGCATTTCAAAGAAGAATATTTCGAAATATTACGAGATATTTAAATAAACGCGTAAAAAAATGCGTGTCTTGTACGACATTATCACAGCACGTGCGAATAGGTCGGTTGAAAAATATTTATATCAGATCAGTTAATATACATTAATATCTCAAGATGAAATCCTTATTTTACCCATACGAAATCGAGTGACGAGCTGGGCAAAATAATTCATATTTTTGAATAACGAGGGATGGTTTTGAATGGAAAGTTTGATATATATAAATTGAACATTTAGGATCGTATTTTTTTTTATTAAAGACGGAAACGAAATGTCTTGCCTACAAATATTATTCTTTTCAATTCCATACAAATCGAAAATTTTTACAAGACCTGGTCGAATGTATAATGTTTTATCCTTATGGCAAAATCTAAGGCCGATTTCGAACTCCGAAATCGCAATGGAAAACGGTATCATATTATAAAGGATTAGTGTTCGAATTATAAATATTTCATATAATATATAAAATATTGGCCATTTCATTATATATTATAATAAGCAATAAAACGTTCGGTGCTCGTAATTAAGATTTTGATGTAGTTTTGAAGTTTAAATTACTTTAACTTTGTGAAGTGTTTTTCAGAGTTCTCTAGTTAAGTTTTGTATATCAGTTGTATTTATCTTTAGTTAACATTTAGTAAAGTAGATAGTATTTTAATGGGACTAATTAGGCAGTGTAAATGGTCTATTGATTTTATAACTAAGAAAACAAATATATATTTATATATATATTTATATTTTGCAGCGGAAATCGAACAAGCGACTATTTGTGGAATTGACTGTTTTAGGAACACATAAAAAACAATAGAACATATTATCTCTAAATATAATTTATAGTATTGATATTTTGCTTAACCTTTGTTTTGTTTTTTTAACGAGATACAATGCAAAAACTGCGTGTACAGCTAGTATACAAGTATAATTATTATATTTTATTACATCTCCATCTATTTGTTAAATATTAAAAATTAATTATTGAAACGCATTACTGAATGTAAAGAAATATAGAAAATAATTAATGGCTCCTATTCCTTTGTTGTCCCGAGACCTCCAGACCCCTAAATCCGGCCCGGATTAGGATAAATGAATGAAGACGATGGATAATTATATTTCCATAAAAACATACTGTAGAATATTAGACGACTCTATAAACAATTTTTTTTTTTTCTAATTGAGTTGCCGATCTTAAGACTGTTGACATTTATCTTACTTTTTATGCTGTTTTCTTATTTTCAAGTAGTATAGGTACATACCAGGTGTTAGGAGCTTTGTGTAAGCCCGTCTGGGTAGGTACCACCCACTCCTTAGTTCTTCCAGTAAACAGCAATAATTAGTATTGTCGCTTTCTGGTTTGAAGGGTGAGTGACCCATGAGTACTACAGGCACAAGGGACATAAACTTAGTTCCCAAGGTTGGTGGCGTTTTGGCGATATAAGTAATGGTTAATGTTTCTTTCAACGCCAATGTCCACGGACGGTGGTGACCACTTAATATTAGATGACCAGCTTACCCATCCGCCAACCTATGATACAAAAAATACCTATAGTTATCAATATGTATTTTTTACTACGTATTGGTAATAAATGTGACGAAATATATTTTGAAATTTATATGACAAACGAGTACTTAGATTGAAGTAAATAAGTTTGGTAAGTTCATTTAAAATGTAATTAAAACTTTATCTGGTAAAGCGGAGACCTTTTACGAATAAATTTATATATAAATTCACTACATATAAAGGTTAAACAGGATCTCATTCAGAATACCAATTAAGTATTTACCACCGTATATACTATAAATACAATTAAATAAGCAAAAATCTTAGTGACGCTTTTAATTGGTGGTAGAGCTTTGTGCAAGCTCGTCTGGGTAGGTACCACCCACTCATCAGATATTCTACCGCAAAACAACAGTACTTGATATTGTTGTGTTCCGGTTTGAAGGGTGAGAGAGCCAGTGTAATTACAGGCACAAGGGACACAACATCTTAGTTCCCAAGGTTGGTGGCGCATTGGCGATGTAAGCGATGAGTAACATTTCTTGCAGAGTCAATGTCTAAGAGCGTTTAATGACCACTTACCATCAGGTGGCCCATATGCTCGTCCGCCTTCCTATTCTATATAAAAAAAATAACAATAAATAATAACTACTTACAAAAAATAAGTAAGTATGAAAAATATTAGTACTATACAAAATTATTAATTATTATATTTGCTAACATTTTCCTGGGTTTATAAATATAATACGTGAATAGAAGATTAAACAGGGAATAGTTAAAGGGACCTCTTTGTACGATTCAAAGTCCGACCACAAAGACAAGGGCATAGCGTCATATGTTTGTAATAGGTCAATTTCACGTGTGATTGAAAAGGGTTGAATCCGGTACAAGGAAATGTAAGTGTCAGTCGATACCAACAGCTTTGATTGATGGGTGTTTGATGGATGATATTGATTTAATCAAACATTTGTTCAAGTCGAAACAAACAATTTTAAATGAAAATAGATTGTTACAGTTTTTAATTCTGGAAACGACCTGCAAGAAACTCAGGTTAAATTAATTACCAAAAAATATTAGTTAATTATTTACAAAAGATCCGGCAATCATTCGTTTTTATTAGATTTATATTCTGATACAGAGTTACATGAACGCAGTACTAAAACTAACGAACTGTATTTTGTTATTAGTTAGTATATAATGCATAATTTTAATCAAAATGCATAATCATTTCGCATAGTTAATTATTGACCTTATAAAGAGGACATCTTGAGTATCATTAGCATATGAGTTCTAATTCAAAGGCATACCTAGTATATTGAATTGGTTATAGAGTTGATAATGATAAGATGAGTTGATATTGGTTATGGAAATGATATAAATCGAAATTTTAATACTATATATATAAAAAGCCGAGATGGCCCAGTGGTAAGAACGCGTGAATCTTAACCGATGATCGTGAGTTCAAAAACGGGCAAGCACCACTGAATTTTCATGTGCTTAATTTGTGATTATAATTCACTTGTGCTTTACGGTGAAGGAAAACATCGTGAGGTAACCTGCTGACTGAAATTGCCACACGAGTATTCTACCAACCCGCATTGGAGCAGCGTGGTGGAATAAGCTCCAAAACTTCTTCTCAATAAAGGAGAGGAAGCCTTAGCCCAGCAGTGGGACATTCACAGGCTGTTTACGAAGTACTATACCATAGATTTGTTTTTCTTTTGGATACGTGTCTCATGACGCTCAGCCCTGGATTAAATAGTTACGACTACGTATTTTTGTTGTTACGATACAATAGGTGAATCTCATTGTTTTTACCCACTCCGCAATCAATCCACAGCACATCAACACTGCATTGCTGTATACCGGTTTGCAGGGTTATGTAATTACAGAGACAAATTATCACCAATTAGATACGGCTAGCAGCACATTGAATATTTAAAGAGTGAGTTACATCTCTCGTAGTATTAGTGTCTATTGGTTAAAGTGGTATGATGTGACTAGGAGATCAATTCGGTCGATTGCCTTCTTAGAGCAACTTCTTGAGAGGTAAGAACGTATGATACGATTTGAATCCATCTTCAGAAGTGAAAATTTAAGGACTATATACTTCTAATAATACAGTTGTTTTTATGGAAAGATAAAAAGCTCACGAGGCAAATTTTCTTCAATAATAAATGTTCATTTTATGTAAAGTATTTACCGCTTATATTAAATGTTTTAATGAGTAGAATAGGGTATTCTTAAACGAGGTCGTAAATTTAAATTTAATTAGTAGATTCTCACATAATTGACAGAGAAAATAATAATAATAACCTGGGACATTATTCACACACGGCCATCTGATCCCAAACTAAGCAGAGATCGTACGGAAACCAGACAACTGATAAGCTGACATATACAACTTATCTTTTGTAAATACATACTTATATAGATTACAAAAATACATACTTATATAGACACAGATGTCTGTCCTGGGTTGGAATCAAACCCACGACATGCGGCGCGAAAGGCAAGTGTCTACCAACCAAGACAATAGGCTCGTCAAATGGGAGATATAGTTCTCATATATCTACCCTGGAAAGATATGTGATTGAAATAGATTTTTGTTCAACAGTCAAACAATGTCTGATAGTCAGTAATTTAAAATTTTCTTAAATTTAAGTATTTAAAATCAAATCAAATCAAAATAAAATATATTTATTCAAATAGACTTTTTCAAGAACCTACTTCTTATGAATCTTCAAGCGCTACCGGTTCGAAATGTGGTTAAGTAAAATATATAATAAGTTAACAGAAATTGATAATAATGAACGGCCATATTATAAAGCCGAAAAAGGTTCATCGATTTTTCGAACATTTATAAAAGATTTTAATAAAGTCGTATTATGATTTACTTTTGTATATATGTTCGGGTGTATAAACGCCCTAATTGATATTTTCTTAACGTTCTTCGAATGTGCTATGATGTGCTAGTTGGTTCATCGGTGGTTTACCGGTTCCAGGTAAATCCCGACATCTTTAGACAAGCGTGGCTACTTCAGGATGCTGAACAGTCAATGCTTCGTTGTTTCATTTGCACAAGCTATCATCATCGTACTGTCTTTGGCTACTTCTCGGTAAGTGGTCGCCGATATTGACACTGTATGGTCATAAAATATTCCCTCGCTACCTGTACAGCTAATTTCGTTTTTTCAAATATTTGTTTATTAATTTCTACTTGATATTTAGTTTTTAAATTTGTTTGAGCTCGTACTAATGTTTAGTTTACGTAACGTTTTCATTTGCAACGACCAATTAATACAGAAGGGCTAGTGCTAATTAACAACAGAGGCATTTACGTCTAGGCATTTATGATTACTTTTATGATACAATTGTAACATATAACTAATCATTAATTTTTTTTTTTGAAATAAGTAAAGTTTTAATTATTAGATATTTCTATTAAAAATGGGAATAAAAATAGTTTTAATCAAATAGACTTTTAGATTGCTTTTGCATCAGAAATCTTTAGAAAATAATAATGAATGTCTTGTGTATGGAATCATTCGTATATTACTCGCGATACGTGTATCCTTTAAATATTATAATTATACTTGACAACCTCACATATCACTTAAGATATTTTAATATTATTTTATTATATATTGCTATTATATATTTAGAAGCCGGCAAAAAAAATATTATATATTTTAGCATCCGTTTCTTTAAACTTGTTCTTATTAATCGTAACTTCAAAATAGTACACTAGTACAAATTAATCTTATACATCGAAATATAGGAAATTATTTGAATACTATAAAGTAACATCAAGATGCTAAATTGTTTTAATTGTTTATGTGGTTTTAATGTTTCACGTTGTCACTTTTCTTAAGTCGTAAATAAAATTAATACATAGTATTTCTTTTTCGAGATCGAGCAATTGATAAAAATTACTAGACAATTAAATAAAGCCAGAAAACAAAACTAAAACTGATAAAGGATAAAATTGTACACTTTTTATGTATATGTAACTGTTAGTATTATCAAATTATTATTATTTCGGTGTTAACGATTCATATTCGCATGATCATCCGAATTCGATGTAAGGCTACGTTGCCTGATTTCGTTAATATAATGAATGACTAGAACAAATGATGACGTGTTCGGCCGCCCGTGACGCAACATAAATGTGAATGTATGATAAAGTCAATTTCACGAATGATTGCATTCAGTGTAGCATTAAGATGTTCATTAATCATCTAAAAGCCGTTGTTCGGTCAGCGATAGGTTACGGAATCGTGATCGCGCATAATGTATGAGGGATGACAGATAACTAGAAATATTTTCGATAACTTTAACATGACGATATATAGAGACAAACATTTGCCCAATTTTTAAACATATTGGCTGGGTTTGGCGATAATGCTGGAGGTTGTGACGCTTACAATCTAAAAAAAATAATTATATAAAACGTATAAAAATTCATATTTTATGATAGTTCGTTATCACGTCGATAAACACAAAATAAATCTTAGATACCCTATTAATACTAACTAGATATCAATAACTTATTATAAAGGACTTCAAGTTTATCATTTGAAATTCTTTATTTACTATTTACAACATTCGAATATACAAAATACAAAGACAAATGTTATTTTTATTTCTCCACTCTAAATTTTGATGACTTGGGAATGCGGCATGACTGGAGAGAAATCAGGCGCTTTCCGAAACACGAGAGTGTATCTGTGCCACATTTCTAGCTCTGGACTCCTACAAACACTTATAAGCTAGTTACTATACGGCAGTCAAGACGCAAAGTAAAGAGATTATGATTGATGTACATTGTAGGCAGTCGAGATCAAATAAGACGAAATGCTTTATTGAGTTGCACGTTATAAATAAACTTTGTAAGACTGCAAGAAATAGACAATACCATGCTTTGTGTCAGTTTTTTTTAACTGTGTTACATATCATTTTACCGTATGCGCGTTTTTCGCTAAAATCGATTTCAATAAAGCGCGAAATTATTTGATTTTGTAACAAGAATTTTAAGCATAAGTCACCAAATTTATTCGACTTCTACGTATTGCAGCTACCCTACATTATCCGCAATACATCTGGAGCACTGAATAGCTATGATTTATTATATATATATATATAATAAATTAGGCTGAGATCGCTCAGTGCTTAGATCTTAACCGTAAATCGCAATTCGTATCCAGCGAAGAGCCACTAAATTCACATTTCTTTAATTTGAGCTTATAATTCGTCACTTTATTCATGTAAAAAATATTTATAACGAAAATATCTCTTATGCAACGGCTATTAAAATAACCGCATTAATTGAGCTAAGCTCGTAATAACCGATAAAAGTGTTAAATCTCCGGAGCCTTAGACTTGAATAAAGTCAAAGTATTCATTGCAATTTGAAACTAACTCGTTAAGAAGAAGTTTCTAAAGATGGCGCCACTATTACTCAGTTCAATTATACACACAGCAAACATAAGCGTACATACAAAAAAGGTACGAGTTGTAAAGATTCTAATTAGTAAGACTGTATAGTAACCGGTAAACATCAACGCAATACCTCTCCTGTTATTTTGAAGTTAATTTACTGGTGGCTTTGTGCAAGCTCGTCTGGGTAGGTACCGCCCACTTACCAGATATTCTACTGCAAAACAGCAGTACTTGGTATTATTGAATTCCGTGTTTGAAGGGTAAGTGAGCCAGGGAAACTACAGGCACAAGGGAAATAACATCCTAGTTCCCAAGATTGGTAGCTCATTAGCGACGTAAGCGATGGTTAATATTTCTTACAATGCCAACGTCTAAAGATGTTGGTGACCAGTTACCATCAGGCTCATATGCTCATCCGCCTACCTATTCTATAAAAAAAACGAGTATCTTAATGTGGCAGAATATAAACTTACATATACATGTTTCATCTTTTGACACAATAGAATAGCTGGTTCAAATACCGACACAACTAGGTTTTATTTGTGCTTACAATACATACTCGGCGGTTAAGAATAGACTCACAAGAAAATCTGTCTCGGAAAAAATTATGACAGTGACACAGGTCTACTAAGCTCATTCGTCTTTATGTCCCCGACTTTCTGTATTTCTTTCCAAGCAATTGTTTGTGAGGTTCAAATATATTTTCTATAATTTTATTAATGATTTGTCGAATATCCTTTAGGAGTTGTTTTAACCTTAACCTTGACAAGTCGATTTCCTTGGAATTTGGAACGTACATTTCAATGTATGTACATATTTACAACTATTCAAATTATATATTCTAAGCTCACTGACGTGAATCGTAAGAGCTTACTTCAAAGACATTTTCATATAGAATTATGGTCTTTGAATATATTTTAAGCTATTCTCGGTAGCATATTTATATAAATTAAATTATAAATAAGTATTATTTCTACTAGTTTCTGCATATTATAAAATTTAATAATAATTATAAAAAGACCGAAAAATTGTACATTTCCCTTTTTAAATAATAACTCCTTTGAGCGCGGTGACAGTAAAATATCGTGAACTAAGTTGTGTGGATCGTTTCCATATGTAACGCTTCAAAATTGAAGTGCACGTTTGTTTTAATTCTTAATACCTACGTAATAGAGGTGATAACAGCCAAAATTATACTTTTGCATTGTAAGAAATAGTAGGAGTACTAACAGCCGCATCAAATTGGCCGCAATAGCCAAAACTCGGTCAGGAGGAAATAAATCTACTATCTTTTTTTTACTTATTTCCTCTGCGCTGTATATACATTATATAGTAATGAACCTACAGCGTTAATTATCTTGTAACAAATAGACAAACAAAACAACAAGCATCGACGCTGCAGACGGATGAAGTAAATAACGACATATTTAGACATCATTTAGTATTCCCTATGAAGCGGATTTAATTCAGGACGACTTAAAAGGTTTTTATGAATTATAAATTACGATAGGTACTTTGTTAGATCAATGTCTGTATACAAGAGAGTCCTCAATGTATATGAATGGTTTCATAATAAGAGTGAGATAAGATCACCATCTAGAACATCTGCAAAACTGCAACTCAGTAAACGTAACGTAGCAGATGCTAAACACTTTTGCTTCAGATGAAGTGGTATGGCATTATATACCAATACCACTTACTTAAATATATATTTAACTTACTATTAGATAAAGCCAAGTGAATTAAGACTTTATTTATCCAATGATCAAACGTATACAAGCTTTTTACTTTAACGCCACTCACTATTTATACACAAAAATAATAATTAACTTTTTTTTTAAACTGTATCATCATTATCATCCTTTTTTCGCCCACTGCTGGACAAAGGTCTCTCCAATGGCACGACACTGAGCTCGATCTTCAGCTCTCAATCTCCCACCGCTGCCAGTCATCTTGCGTATATCGTCACTCCACCTAGCTGGAGGTCCTACGCTACGTTTGCCAAGGCGTGATCTCCATTCCAGAACATGTCTTCTCCAACGGTCGTCGGTTCTGCGACAATTGTGCACAAGTGTGTGCGCAAACACATGTGCACTCTCTATTCCCTAACGGAACTGCTAAGTGTAGCGGAAAAAGTTCCAAACCCAGAGAAGATGTCTTTGGCAAGAATTGTTGACCCACTAATAGGCAAAAGTAAATTATTCTCTTATAGACTGTTACTTTAAAATTATATTATGACACAAAGTATCAATTAGATACTCGCTACATCAGAAAATTTACATATGTAAGAGCGTAATCAGATTTGATCTTGAAATTGTATTTAAGTCTCTTTTCAAAAACCTCTATGTTTTTTTTTAAACTCAACTAGAACAAGAGTAAGAAAGTGATTATGACATATTTCATTGATGATGCTTTTAGTCATGCTAGAGAAACATTGTCTAGGTGTCAATTTCATATTAAAGCGCACAAATATGCGAAAACACAAGTGCATTCTTTTTACCTCACTCTTATAACTCAGCCGATTGGATAGCAAATCTGACATGACTGGAAAGAGTTCGGGAGGGCGAGGAAAAAAGTTTTGAGTTTGGCATTTGAAGAGAAAGTTTTAATACAATATATAAGTTATTTATAAGAGTAGAATAAAACAGTAACAGTATAATAGTGATAGGTTATGGACAGTGTGTAATACTAATACTGAATATCAAACATATTTTGCCGCAATTATTTGGTATTCTAAATTTTTTTACATTCACAAAATTCAAAGGGAGAGCATTCTTGTCGGTGTGAAGTCTAATAAAAAAAGTCGCTAGCAATGTTGAAATTCAGTTCGTGTATCGACCCCTTTGGCTACTGTCGATACCACTCCTGGCTTTACGCTTATTTAAAGGAAAAAACTAGGATCATACGGTACGCGCTAACGCACTCTATTTCGTTCGAAATGGACTTTTTATAACCTTTTATATCCATTAAAGCCGTAGGATATATCGATAAACTCATTTTTTTATGTAAAACCTTGATATTTTTAATATGAAAAATAAAATACTAAGATCCTGTCTCTTACAAGATCGTTCATTTATAGATTGTGATATGTTTTTTTTTTATATTTATAATAGCTAAACAGACTGGATGATCTAATGGTAAGTGGTCACTACCGCCGAAAGACATTAGCTCTGTGAGAAATATTAACCATTCTACTAACATGTATCTTGTACCTGTAGTAACACTGGCTCACCTTTCAATGTTTACCACAACAAAAACTATAATTATAGTACTCTTTAGCGGTAGAACATGTATTAAGTGGGTAGTAGCTACCAAAGGTTTGCACAAAGCCAACATCAAATGAATGTAATAATACTTGCACGATCATTACAATTATATGAGATCAAGTAATAAAAATAAATAATAATGTCCTCCAGACCGATTTCGGCCACGGCGGCCAATCTAAAGAGAGATTAGCCAACTACGCAGGAGATATTATTGTGCACAAGTTAAGTATAGCGGAAAAAATTCCAAACCCGGAGAAGATGCCTTTGGCAAGAATTGTTGACCCACTAATAGGCAAAAGTAAATTATTCTCTTAAAGACTGTTACTTTAAAATTATATTATGACACAAACTTTTGCCATAAATATTTTACTCAAATATTACATTAAGGTACGTTGCATTCAAATTCTTAATAAAACGTTAGTAAATATTTATGAGTAAATTTACGAACATAACTTGTTCCAATTATAAAATCCACAAAATATTTATAAGCCTTTAGCTTGACGAGCGCGCCTCCAGGCCATTCAAAATTCAAAAATAAAATAACACTGTCACGGCCATGGCTGTGATTGGTTGATTTTGATTTTGTTTCAATTAAAATAAATGAAATTGAATTGAAATACATTTTCGAAATATAAAAAATATATATATGGTGCGCTTAATTTTTTTAATACCTTCATGTATGAAGAAATTAAAAAGAATTAAAGCGAATTTTTTTAAACCTTTGATTACTACCACTCATATGCAATTGACTCTTTCATCCATTTTGAAGTTGGGAAAGTTATTGAATCAACGGAGATCATCGGTTAACTGACGTTCGATGATTAAAATACAGAAAAACGTAGCGTATTTAATGTGTATATTTATTACATATGAACAAAACCGTCAACAGCGCGTCGTCTGTCTTGTATTATGTAATAAAATCTTCTACGAAATGTAATGAAAACTTGTAGCAAACGATGCAGTAGTTTGGTACAAGTTTAATGTATTTTGATTTAATAACTTTTTCACATAAGTAATTTAAAAAAAATCATCTCATGTATTAGTAACTTTTAAGGTAACCTGCTTTTGGATAAGGTATTTAAGGCCAAAAATTAAAAATAATTATAGGATTAAATTTGAAAATAGAAAAGCGCCCGTAGGCTTCTGTAATACAATTTCAATTTTGGAAATGAAAAAATAAGCTAGCCGCTACAATACGGATTCCAGAAATCATTGGTAAAGTAATTTATTTGTAAGTGATTATATCTATAAATAGTAAATAATCTTATATCTGTAAATAGTATGAAACAAAGTCACTTAATTCCTCGTTCTTTATAACTTATTTTTAAACCACGCAACAGATTTTGAGGATGGGTTATATACAATGTGTACATATTTTGTTCGAAATAGTTTAACTATGTCGGTGTTTTGTCATAAAAACTGTTTTCCAATGCTTACATAGCTAATATTGGAAAACCTTAGGACACACATCAAAACAATATACTAAAATTGTAAGTCTTTTTAAGACGTACAGAAAATTCCGCGATAGCGGTATGGTATATCTTCTAAGGTAGTGTACCTTAGAAGATATACCATACCGAACCAAACAAACCGAACGAAACCAAAACAACTATATTTATCAACGATTTCTTACAAATTAGTATGAAATTTCAATTACCTTGGGGATTTACTAAAATAATCTACACTTTAAAATACGAATGAATAATTTAGGAGATATCACCGTTTCTAATTTACTGCAACAGAAAATTCGTTCGGTTGGCCGGCACGCTGCCGCCGTAGCCGTTCGCGCCCCACCACGACAGCGACGACACGACAGTTTCTTCTTTTAGTTACGTCATTTTATTGTATGATTATTGTTTGTATTAATTTGATTTTTTTAAGTATTTAGTTAAATTGATTTTAGTTTTCTACTTTTATTTATCTAATTTTACTGCATATATATTATTTATACCTATACTAATATTATATAGAGAGTTTTGTAAGTATTATTTATAAAATTATTTTTAACAAAACAGACGTGCAGTTTGCAATTTTTATTGTGGCCAATGTTTTAATTCTTACTGTTGTAAAAATTGTAATTTAATGACATTCCAATTGTTAAATTAATTACATGTTGCTAAAGTTATTACATAATATTATATCAGTACATAATATTTTTTCAGACTACATTTGAAAGTCAGTCCAATTGTTTAAGTTTTATTGTTGTAATTTACATTCAACTTACATATTAATTTAATTTATAACTTTAGGACGAACATATAAAGTAAGTATGTTGCATATTTTTAGAAAGAGCTTAATACCGACGTAGTCGGGGAGACAATTGTCGGTCTAGGCCTTTATGTAGCCAACGTCAAAACTATAACAAATACACAAAAAAAATCTCCAGCAATTTTGTAGGTCTCCGGAATATCTACAAAAACGTCATCGATACGCTGTATAGCGTAAATAATTAGCTCTAACATAATTTATTAAAGACAACTCTCAGTAACGAGTGTAATTATTTTTATGGCTAAATAGTAAGGATAAAATAATGACACACGTATTTTAGTTTAATTGTCACAAAATATAAATAAATAACATATTAAGTTGATTATATAAACGCAAGAAAAAATACGCAGCGCGTTGTACCAGGCTTTATGCATGATTATTACCCCCTAACACTGTACTGTTTAAAGAAATTGATCGATTGTCATTGAAAAAAATATCCACGGGATAAAAATATCATTTAATCCGTACCAAGTCGGTAAGGGCAGCTAGTATTAAATAATCTAAGGGCGTCCACGAAACGTATATTCGATTTATAAGCCTTGTCAAGTGCTAGTTCACTTACAGTCCTTTGCTAAATCCAAAAATAGAACGCTTATGATTAGAAATTATTTTAAATTAATGTTTAGAAGGCATGCGAACAAATTTGACCGCATTAAAACTTTATTAATTCATGAAGGCCCTTACAAGCAATTTTTAAGGGTAAGTCCATTGATTAAATTCAAACATTCTCCTACCGGGTGAAATCGACAAGAGACTCTTTTGCTCAGATTCATAATCAACTGTCCTAATTAGTAGTCACCGTCATCAACTGAAGGAAAAAAACATTTCTCACACTTCACAGTTCTTTTGATTCACTGGCTCGCTCACCCTCCAAACCGGAACGTATCAAGTATGTATTTTTTACAAAGAATAATAACGAAGCCCGTTTTTAAAGGAATTATTAGTATTCCTATCTACTCTAATTAAGAGTAAAGCTTGTGTTACGTTAAGTAAGCCAGTGGATCAGGATTGGAACTGCAACTTACACCGCAAGGCGACCCGTAAACCGTTGCGATATTGACACTTACATTATTTTTACTATAATACATAGCCCATACTAACCTGAACAAAGCCATACTTTTCTCACGATGTTTTCCATCACTAGCGAGCACGAGGTGAATTATATGCACAAATAAAGCAAATAAAATTTTAGTGGTTTTGAACCTTCAATTAAGATTCACATATACTAACCACAGGGCCGTCTCGGACACGTGCTATCTTAAAACCAATGAAATTATACATGTAAAAAGATGCATAAAACGAAATGATTTTCGAATTCTTTCTTTTGTTTCAGCTTGATTTCAACCCTATAACATCGTTCCTGTTTACCCTCGACTTTTTCATCATCGTGTTGAATGTAAGTAAAATTTTTTTCTTTCAATTAATTAAAAAAAGGACGCGTCATAAAACTTTTATCTTTACTCGTCGTTGAGCGCTAAGGTTCGAGTCAATTGAAATCAAAATAAACCTCGTGAAAAAGTATTCTTTATCGCTTCAAAGAATTTACCGTTTTATTTGCTGGTAAAGAAAAATGAGATTGAATACACTATTGGGTCACGTTTTCCATGACCTATTTAGTGATAGCTTAAATTTGAATATAGAATATATAAGCAATTTGGATTTCGTTTTTTTAATCTTCTTCACGAGGAAATATTCGAATGCATAAAAGTGTAATTTAATCTACGTTCCAGTCGTTTCATCTGTACTACCCTATGGAAAAATGCATTTTTTGGTTCATACTTCTTTCACTCTGCAACTGAGCAGCGGATCTACGTTTTTTTTAGGAGATATTTTGTAGTCTGGAAAGTGAAAAAGACCAATTTTTATCCCAAAAATATTTAGTTCTCCTAGCATAAAGGACTATGACCAAACGATTCAATATTATGACTAAGTGGTTCGATACGATTCCATGTAATAATTCGATTAAGAAATATGCAAAATGCATGTTTTCTATTGTGTAACTTAAGTAAAATTTCGAGAAATTACTACGACTATTACGATTACAAGTAAACAAAATATAAATATAACTCAGTTTAGGTATATTTATGTGTGTATATATATGTATATACGCTTATGATATTGAAGATAAAAGCGCGGAGTCACGGCGGTGGTTCGTATACACCTCGAAATAACTGCTAAAGCGCGTGCTGCTGAGCTGCTGTGAAAAATTTTAGCTTGTGACGTGACTCGCAAGCATAACTTTAAGTTACGATAATATTTAAGGACGAAAAAACCTTTTATTTTAAACCGTAACTTCTATGGATTTTAAGTGCATATATCTTAAAAAAATACGTGTATTTTTTATTTTGATATATGATGTCGATTAGAAATAATAATTTTAGTTAATAACGCTTAAGCTAGACGTTATTTATATTACAAAGAAAGTAACTTTAAATTAGATTTCCGAAAATCCATCATCGAGGGGATGAGCAAGTGGGGGTCAGGGAGGTGTTAATAATCAATACACTCCCCTTTTTATCTGCCCTATTAAACATGTTTGAAATTCGACAGAATTTTCCGTGAGCTTTTTATGTTGCTGCTAAAATGTTATTCACATTAAACAACATTTACTGGGGGTAATCGGCGCCTCGGAAGATATAAAAAACAACATATAAAACTTAATAGTAATATATTATTGTTTTTTTATATAAACATGTCGTGGATTGGTTTTGAAATTATTAAATCCCGAGTGAGAATGCTTTAACAATTTCCTATAATAGGTCCGTCGTTCACCTTGCTTTATTGGACACTACCGATAAATTTGCCGGTCGTGAACCTCACATCCTCTGTGTCCTGCGTTTGCGGAGAAAAGCATCACAGCAAAAATTGATCAACCTTTCGTCCGCACTGATTTATTAGGGAATACGTCACGATTTGTCACTATCGATTACATGAAAAAAAAGTTAAAAAACATATTATGCAAAAATATGTCGTAGGTTCCCTTAGTATTATAAAATTTACATTGAAATTAATTTCTAAGAATATACCCGATCATTATAAATCTATTCTTTGCTTTCAGCGAAGCGTGTAGTTCAGCCAGTTTTCTATATAATTCAACACCTTTTTGCGAATTATATTATAAAACTAAAGATATTTTTTTTTAAATATTTGTCATTTGTTTTTGTTTTTGTATTGCACTATTTCGAGCTATGCTTTATTTTACCCTTGTTGATATCATCCAAAACCAAAGCATATAATAATATGAAATAATGCAAATTTATAATAATATGAAAATCCCCAAATATAAATATTATTTTAATTTATATTTGATTGATTTGACTAAAAAGTGTAAATATAATACTGACTGTATTATATTAAGAAAATAGAGATTCGGATTAGGCTTTTTGTTATGATTTTCAAATATACGGTACTGATTTGTCTAATTGTCAGTCGATCTCCTGCAATTTTCTACTGTTAGATGAATCATCGGCCTTATTAAAATTAAGGCGTTAAGAGCACAAAAAAATATTCAACGAAAACATTCACTGAATAACATTAATTGCTCCGTCATTTGAAAATTAATTTGTCTATTTATGTAGAGAAAAACGTTAATATTATTCAGAAAAGTTTTGTAACAAAATCTCTATGTATATACATTCTGTACATTACCGATAAAATATTTATTATAATTTGTATCAAATTGTTTATTTGAATTATGTTGCTGTAAGGTAATAAAATGAATAAAAAATACAATTAACCAATAAAGATTTTTTTGCAATTTACTTCAAATATATTTGCACATATGTGACAGTAATTTATAATACCAACATACCTTTATATTTATACTAATTTTCCTATTTTGTTATAATGAAGTATTGCTCCTGACCGAAGTTTTGCCAATACCAGGGACCAGCCAGATGCGGTTCGCTAATGAGTATCATTTACATAAATCATTTTATGGGAACTCGGCATCCGCTCAGACAGACTAACATATAACATATGAAGTGTATATTGTATAAATTAGTTGTAAACTTGAATTAACAAAGCCTGCTAACACTGCTAACCAATGCTTTCAAACTTATATTTATTTAGAAGTCACCCAGCAAATCCAAGCAGTTTTTTTTTTAAATAATAAAGACAAATTTGTTCCATTTTCGAAAGATAAATCTTTACACGATTTATACCGAACGCAAGCTATGATAAATGAAGTGATGAACAAAGCCTTTTTATTAATAAAATATAAAACACGAAAGTAAAATCTCATTGGTGTTTTATTTCATCGTAATGTAAGATTTTTAAAAGTATATTTACTTTTATTAATAAAATACATTATAGTTTTCAAAATTACATAGAAGTTAAAATCCTTCGGAGTTAGAATTAGTTGACTTTCATACAAGATAGGAATTTTGATAAATTTTATAAAAGAGTATCTACTGTGTAGCTTGTCAGTTTTCGCGTTGGAATCTACATTAAAAGACGTTGTTAGTTTAATATTTAATTTTATAAAATATTTTTTCGTTTTTGATGTTGAACAAGATAAATGAATTATAAAAGACTGTTTAAAATGATACATTAATTAAAAATAAATCAACTAATTATGAATAGTCCTAATTATAAGTTATAGCTTATGTATTCGTTACCGGTCGACATTTCTTTTTGACTTGACTTTGTTGATTCCTGAATTATTTTTTTATGAAGATATTTTGATAAGCATTTATTATTTCTTAAGTAAATTGAACAAGAAATTAATCTATAGATACTTTATCTAAATATAAAAGTTTAATGATACCCTGTAACAACTCACTCGTAAAATGTCACTGTAATACGTTACATTAAAAAAATCTTACTACGTTTACAGTTTGTTCTTATTTCAAAATTTAAAGTACTGTATAATTATTGTAGACTAAAAAAACTCAAATGATTTCATCAATCACATCTATTATATTATAATATATTAGCTATTGTTCTTATATTCGCTAATGAAACGCCACAGTGGAGGACCCTACATCTGCTTGTAAAACATATGTTATCATAATAAGAAATTTTAGGTTAATCTTATTCGTAGTTTTTAACCAGGAATATTAAAAATAACACAAAACGTCAGTCATAGGTAATAAGTCAACCCACCTTTATCTTAATATCTAGAAAAGACAATATAATTAGAAAACTACAAAAAAAAATTAAGTGCCATATCGAATAAACAAATCAAAATTAGTAATGTAAGAATTAAATGTAATTATAATTTTAACGATTAAAATAATCAAACGAATAGACGAAAACAAACAACAACTTGAAGAATATCGTTTTAAATTACTTTTCGTTTGGAAACATTCTCAAATTTACTTATTTGTATTTAAACAAAAGACGTTTTACAAACAATTTAGATACCATTTTCTCTAACACAATGTCCAAAATTTCTATTAAGATAAATTACTTAAGTGATACAATTTTTGTATTCAGTACAAACAGGCGATTAATATTTGTTGAAATTCTTTGATTTAGTTTCAAAGCATTAGCAAAATTAAATTATATTTGTTAAGTTTTGAATATAATTTTACTTCACTTAAGAAATAAATTAACGGTCAAGTTAGAAATGGGCACTGTAAGCAAATATAACCTTTCATATCTCGGCTTAATCCAAAATATATATGTTTTTTGGTCCAATTGATGGTAAGTAAACACGGCCCATAGACTTTGTTGCCTTAAGAAATATTAACCATTCCTTACATCGCTAATGTGCCACTTACTTGCTATGGCCACCGTGGCCGATCTTAACTCAGACGGTCATCTGTTTGATTTCTTGACGTTCTCTTTTAACTATTTCTGTATCAATTGCTTTTAAATTGTAACATACGGATATTGCTACATCCCAATTTTGAAAATATATAGGAAAATTGTATACTTTTTGATATTCAATCCTGTTTGAATTAGACTTCAATGAGTATAAATATAATCTGCATTTGAATCGTAGCTATTCAAATGTTTGGTTAATTTGCGAAGAACCTGTACCAGGACAAACGTTCCTACAAACGTTCGTACAATTTCAGACAGTTTATAAAATTGAACTTGTTCGCGTGTACTGAGTTTCCGTGTAATTATCATAGGAAAAAATAACTTCAACTCACATTTTATGATATTATATATAATAAATCTACAAGGAAAAATTAGTTCAATATACATATATCAATATAACACCAGTCCTATTGGTGTTTGTTTGAAACAAACATAACTTATCTCTTGATACAGATGAAATGTGATAAAAATATATTTTATCTGTATAAGAATCATAAGAGTAAAATGGCGGACAAAATTGAACTTTCCAGAGGGGCTGGAATTAATTACGGTCATGTATAATGCTTAGTAAGCACGACCTTTCTAGAAACTCGTAACACAGATAATACGTAGGCACACTATTATTTACACAGTTGTATATACAAGTTCACGCACACAGACTAAAATTATGGAAGTAAGAGTGGACATGTTTTAGAGGCTAGTATACATGTATTAACCGAAGAAACAGGTTCAAGCACGGGCAAGTAGCAAGCAGTCTTTTACTGGTGGTAGGGCTATTTGCAAGCTCGTCGGGATATGATCACATATTGACAGATAACAAAAGAACTTTATACGATCAATCTTGATTTTCCTCCACCTGCCACATACAGCAACTAAGCTGAAACAGCTTCTTAAACATTTTATAGAGCAATGTATAATTCAAATATAGTATAGTTCTTAAAGTACTAAACAATAGTACGAGATACGATGTCAGAAATATAATCCCTCATCTGTTATTTGATGATGACAAAGCTTATATGTTAGATAGTAAATTGATAAATCGCAAATGGGTTGCCTAGCTAAATCACGGGCCAATATTGTTAATTAATATTAACTTTAATTCACCTTTTTGATTAACTTCGATTTGTTATTGATAAAAATCAAACATTAGTCGAGAGAATTTTACACAAGGAATTGGAAAAATATGGGTTGTCTATTTTCTCTTTAGAACAACTATGAAGTTGCCAGGTACAAGCAGGTAAACAGGCGTTATTAATATAGCATTATCAGTTATTTAATTGATTCTTTTTATGAAATGAAAGGTTATTTTATTCCCTATTTAACAGTATTAGGTTGCCTTGTCAAAAGTTTGCCACATCCATGGTATTCGCGCTTCTCAGTCTAATATTAATCCACTCTAGGTTACATTAAGTACTTTAGCCAACTAACATGATTCTCTTCTGTATTCGTTCAATTTGCTGAACTTGGATCCTAATAGCCTTCCATACAATTCTGCTGCATTATTTATTACTTCATACTGAAAAAAAAAAAATTATAAAAAGTTGAAGTTTTTAATTTGTAAATTTTTCTTCAATCTAGACCCAAATAGCTTACAATAAAGAAAATAAAAATTTTACCATACTTTATTATACTAATTCATTATTTTAGTGTTCTCTAAGTTTGTGTACATACTTGACAATCAATTTTCGAAGGGTAGTAGAAATATATCATATCGTCTATATTTCTGCAAGAAACTAATCCTTATTAATAATCAGCTTCAAAAACCAAGCAGTGAAATATATTCTCATTCATACGCAAATATATCAACACACACACTTATATACATATCTTTACATACATACGTCTTCAAACACACACTCTAAGCTAAAACATTTCATAGCGTGATTGCACTTGGACTTTTATTTATAAACATATATTTTTTAAAAGAAGCCGCAAGGTTTTCTCGTCTTTGAAAAATATATTGCAAGTCGATGGGGTAGGCCTTAAATATCTGGCTGTCCGTAAGATATTCAGGACGGGAACACGATTAAGACTCGACGCCATATAAAATCGTTTCTTGTTTACAGCAGAAGTTCATCATAAAATACAACTTTCATTCTTGCTATACATTAAAACTGAAAGTTATTATCGTTCAAACACACCTGAGCTTCTAAGGTATGCCATAGAATTCTCCACACAAAGTCAAACGCAATACGATATCACTTTTAAGAAATACGTTAAAATGATTATGAATCTTCTGAAGTCTTTAAATGAAACTAAAGTTATTATTAATACACTTATTTTAATGTTATATATTATATAGAATAAATGTTAGAGGCTTGAACAACATTAGATTTATATTATATTGTTATATAGAGTAATAATGACGGAATTCTTTGCAAGACTTGGTTCAGAGGTAGCGTTACGTGCTATACATCTTTACGTTGAACGACTCGCGCGCCATCTGTCATAATTTCATAGTACTATAACACAGACCTTCAAGCACGTGCTACAATAAATAAACAAAGTTTCAACGGAAACGCTCAAACGATTCACATACGATAACATGTATGTATTAACATAAGCACAAACACATATACACTCGTATGAGTCCTGAACAAAACACAAGTACGCTGCACTGAAAGCTAAAACATTCATATCAAATATTTAGTTCTAATAACATATAAGTGATATTAATATAAATTAATAAACAATTGGTATTTCTATAATCGCTAGTAATATTATAAATGTGCGTGCGTTTGTTTTTACGCTTTCCCGACTTAATCGATCATCACGAAATTTTGCACACATTACACATTACAATATACACATTGTGTGTACAGAAAAGGACACCGGTTACCTAACCCCCCCCCCCCCCCCCCCCCTTGGAAAGGTGAATCCGCGCGCGGAAACTAGTATAATGTAACTATTAAGATTACTATTTACAATTTCATTATAATTGAAGTGACTCATCAAAACTTGTTAGTCACAATAACAATAAATAATTTCGATTGAAGTTTGTAATACATTTTATTTTTAAGCAAACGAATCCGAAAAACATTAGAGTACATTTTATGAATAAAAATTTTAATTTTTTATTTAAATTTAAATCCGGTTGTATTCAGTAAACGGAATTCGATATCTTACAAAGTAGAACGAATGCGGGTGGCATTTAACCGCAAACCGATACTTATGCTTATTTTAAAATGTTTCACAGCCTCGACTTTACAAGGGCTTTTTATTAAAAAACAAACAGTGTTTTAAAATTACGTATTTTTTCAAGGACTATCAAAGCTGTCTGTAAGAAGCTCGAGGGCGCCTTTGAATAGCGGTTGAACAGGATTGGCTCTAAACAATTATTAATGATTTTAGATTTGAAAACGAAATCGTAAAATAGATGTATTTTGTATAACTAAAATCATTTTCTCTTGGAACAAGGAATATGACAACTCAGATTTTTAGATGGTTGTCGGCGCATTTATGTAAAGAAAAATTAATATTTCTAACAGCACGCCCGGTCTATGGACGAAAGTAGCTTATCACATGGTGGTCGATTTGTACGTTGTCGTTTTTTATATTAAATTTAAAAAATCTACAATTTGTTTGTCAAGTAGGTCTGTTAACAATTGTGGTGAGCGAAGATAATAGAGAATAGTTTAGTTTAATTTCAAATTCCAATGTTTCACTATATTGTTTTCCATTGGAATTTTACTCCAGTTCTATCTGGTCTGTGGATGTCCAACATTTATAGGTATTGAATTTAAAGTATTTTACGCTTCGCTTGATAGCTTTAAGCAAATTCTTCTATAACTGGCGACCCGCTAGGCCATCGATATGGATATAATTTCAGTTAGGTCATTTGTAAATAGAAATTAAAAGCAGAGAAACAGCCCCATTGCTAGGAAAAGGCATCCTCCCCTCTAGAAGAGACAGTTTGAAGCTAAAGTGGGATTTCCACATCAGCACGATGCTCCCACTTGACTTATGAATGTCCAAAGAAAGAAATGCTTTATATTCTAACACTTAATAACAACATATTGTAAATGGAATGTCTTACTAAATTAGCTATTCTAACATGAACTCTTCCATTCGAAGAAGTTAAGATGGGCAAGCTTTTGATGTACCTTATAAATATATATTTTAAAGTATAGTTAGGCAGACGAGCATATGGGCCACCTGATGGCACATGGCCACGCCCATAGACATTGGTATTGTAAAAAAAAATAACCATTGCTTACATCGCCCGTCACCAACCTTTGGAACTAAGATGCTATGTCCCTTGTACTTGTAATTACACTGGCTCACTCACTCTTCAAACTGGAACACAACAAAACCATTATTATTGCTGTATTGCTGTTTTGCGGTAGAATATCTGATAAGTGGGTGGTACCTACCCAGACGGGCTTGCACAAAACCCTACCTACAGTACAGTTTTTATTATTAATACAACACTATTCAATCTTACTAGTAATATCCACTTCGTCGACATTCAATAAGCATTTTTTAACGAATCCACAATGAATACCATAGACTATTCAAGATCTCGAGTAATTATATTTCTTCAATTAATGACAGACTTCATTCCTTTTAATAATAATAATAATCATAATCATTTATTTGCATGAAACATAGTTTTACAGATGTTATGATTTCTTTATAAGTATCTAATATATTTCGCCCACGAGAGGCACGCAAATATATTTTGTTAACAAGTTATTAATATTAAATACAGATCACACCAATTGTACTTTAAAATAATTGTATTAATATATGTATAAAATGATAGGTATATAAAATAAAAATTGGTTTAAAATTAACAATAATTAATTTAATTAAATGATTTACTTTAGATTAAGATTTTCCCTATTACAACGAATACATAAAAATAATAAAAATTGCTTTCATGGGTAAACTGCTATTATTTAACAAACAATATGTTATATAAAACTGCTACAAATACAAAATTTCCATCGCCTTTAACGAAATTACGTTTGAATGAAATTTCAAATCAAAATGCCATTCAAACTAAAATGTTATTGTAATTTATAAATTCAATTCTATTTACAGAATATATTCAAAGCTTTTATTGTTTAAGTGCTAGTTTCAGTGTCGATAAAGATAATTAAAATTCTCATCAATTACGACATGTAATTAATTAGCTTTACGTGTAAAATAAACGGCGCTACGCTTCGGGACAAAAGTTGGGGCAATGTTTTCGGTTTTCAACGCTTATTTTGATTAAAGCTATATTTATATAGCATATTAATAACCAAAAAATTGTAGTTACTATTTTTTACTTTATAATAAATATAGAAAGATAGAAAACTGTCGAATAGTTATGCACGCTTCCACTGCGTC
Source organism: Nymphalis urticae (assembly GCA_905147175.2). NCBI lineage: Eukaryota > Metazoa > Arthropoda > Insecta > Lepidoptera > Nymphalidae > Nymphalis > Nymphalis urticae. The sequence goes on along the minus strand of LR989982.1, from coordinate 15,364,067 downwards.
ACTCTTGTTTTACTGTAATTAACAAAAATAACGAAACACTAAATAAACGAATAACATATTAACCAAACAAAAAAAATATCCTTGATGTTCATATGTTAGCAGAACGCGATATATGGACCTCTGGGTTATGGGCCCAGCACGCTTCCACTGCGCCACTCTGCTCTTATTGTAATTAGAAAAAATAACGAACGATTGAATATAGGATGAACATAAAAATAAATACATACTTGTTCAAAAATATTTTTCTAGCAGAACGTGGTTTCGATCCACGGACCTCTGGGTTATGGGCCCAGCACGCTTCCGCTGCGCCACTCTGCTATTGATTGTATTACGCAAATGTAAGGTACTAGTGATACAATATTTAATGATAAAATATAATGAATGTACAGTAGAACCTCTTACAGTCGAACCTCGATAAGTAGAAAACCTTGAAGACTCAAAAAAAAGTTCTGTAACCTGAAACCTCCATTATTCGAAATCTCAACCCTAAATTAGTCGATATAATCAGTAACAGCCTGTTAATGACCCACTGCTGGGCTAAGACCTCCTGTCCCTATTGAGAAGTAGGTTTGGAGCTTATTCCACCACGCTGCTCTAATGCGGGTTGGTTGAATACACATGTGGCATAATTTCAATAAAATTAGACACATGCAGGTCTCCCCACAATGTTTTCCTTCACCTTCAATTACGATATAAACACAAATAACGAACGATTGAATATGGGGTGAACCTAAAAAATTAATACATATTTGTTCAAAAACATTTTTCTAGCAGAACGTGGTTTCGATCCACGGACCTCTGGGTTATGGGCCCAGCACGCTTCCGCTGCGCCACTCTGCTATTGATCAAATCTCGCAAAAATAACGTACTATTGATTGGAAGTAGTCATTATATTAAAATACTACACGTTAATTTCTTAAAAGATAGTTCTAACAGAGCGTTGTCCTCAAAAACGAGAGTACATAACAAAAAACTAACCGATCCGAACAATTAACATACTATATCAGTTTGTAATAATCTAAGCAATCTAATGTTATTAATGCAATAAAAATAAAAATATGAAAAGTATATTACCCTTACCTACCTACTATTAGTTCTTTATGATCGTCCTTCAAGTGTTAGAATCTAATGAAAATACCATTTCATTGCTCGAATTTTTCTTCAATAAGGGTATTCACATACTAGTATAAATTGATGCCATGCGCCACCCTCGTTTGTTACGACCGATAGATAGGCGTATGTCGGCATAATACAGCACACATCCCTCTCCCTGCTACGACGACGACGTTACATAGCAGCTGCGCGGTCGGTCGCTGAGTAAATTTGTGTGTAAATATGTTTATATAATGATGATGATATAGTATGTAGAGTACATATATACTTCCATTTATCTTTAGCTAATTGATAGGAACAATTTCGACCATTAATTGTTTTCATACAACTATGGCTATTTAATTAATTTCGACAAATGTCAAACGCTACGCTACGTAGCTAACGCTTATTGGTACATCATGGTTTTAAATAATATACTTGAGCGTTCCTCGTGGATATATCTAATGATGAAAATGAAATACTCATACATTTATTATGTTCTTATAAACATAATATTATATATTCAGATTTTTTATTTTCGTTCACGACGTTGACTTATGAACGTAAACAACTTTCATAAATCGGGTGATTTGTTAAACAAAGCTGTGTTTTTTATAGACTGTAAAATCAATAGTGACTGAATTGTTTAAAAAAGGATTTAACTAAACAGCCTCTAAACGTTTATAAACATGGCCGATAAAGAATTGCTTTTAATAGAAAGTACAAACCAAATCCATCGCAAATATTAGTATTATTAAGGCGTTATAATAATTATGCATGTATTAAAAATACAATACGTAGTAGTACATTTGAAACAAAAGTCTAAAGCAATTATCACTACACACTAAAAATAGATTTTATCGTTTATTAATTATTTTCAAGTAAATATTGCAATTGACTCAAATATATTAGTCTGAAGAATACTACACAAATTTTATACAGCGCGTTCTTCGACTTTCCGCGCCATCTATTAGCAGACCGGCGTATACAGTATCCTTATTAGCATTATAAATTTGAAAGTGACCACATAATACAACCGATAATGTAATTTTGCATACACATTGTCAGGTCAGTTAAGATGATATGTAGGTTACCTAATACGGAAGTTATGTACTAATTGCCCATTTACATCACACGCGGACTTAAATTAGAATTATAAGAATTTTAGAAACACACAAACTAAATTTTATTTATTTTAAAACATTCAGTATTTATTACAAAAAGATAAATCACATTTAAGACGCCACGCGTCGTTATACCTTAGGAATAGCTTAATTATGTATTTTATGCAACATCACAACGCTAATTAAAACCTCAACAGATAAGTTAAGAAAAATAGTCGTAGCCATTTTAAATTAAGAACTCTTTATAAAGAACTATTTGCGAAAAAAGTTTCTATGAATAGGTTATAAGGCTATATATAACTAGGTTAGTTTGACAATAATTTCCCCGTAGCACTCCTGACTTTGGAAGTTTGTCTAAGCAACGGCTCCACGAGCTTTCTGACCGCAATCCAGTTCTCCTGAGGATGTGGTTATGAGAGAAAAACACTTGTGTTTGTGCATGCACTTGTGCACTTTAATATTGCCCGCGGAGTTTGCCAACTACTTCTTTATCGAGCCCAACGCGATATCAGCTAGCAATACGTCATTTACATTTTAGGAGAGCAAAGAATGACAATGAAAAATAAATTACGACTGATAACATTTTACTATTGATAACTAATGCGGTAGTATTTTTCATAATTAACTAAATATGTTTTGTTTAATAAATATCCTTAATTTGTATATCTGTATAAGTTTTTTTTTAATATTTTTAACAAACGTATAATAACCGCGTAACAACAATGCTTTATAACTTTTTTATATAGTTCGAAGGGTTAGTGAGCCAGTATAACTACAGGCACAAGGGACATAACAGCTTATTTCCCAAAATTGTTGTCGCATTAACGATAACAGATAGCTTACATTTACAGTGCAAATGTCGATGGTCGTCGGCCTTTTTAAATTAAAAAAAATATCATTAAAATATGAATGTAACCTTAAATATAAACATATATTATCACACCATTTATTTAATTAAACTATGTATCACAATTTCCTGATAAAAATAAAGTATTAAGCGATAGATGTCGGGTGATATTTATCTCAACTTAAATGAATTGTTTCACATTAACGCAAATAGTTTTAATAAATGATATCATTAAATGGTTTCGCGGTTCCAACGTTGTGGGTAATTGGCCTGGAGCCAGAGTTAAACCTATTTTCGGGGAGGGCCGACCATAGGCTGGTCATTAGCATAAATTCTATATAATTTGAACCGTCCGTTTTGAAATCTTAAATCGAGTAAAGAATAAAACGTAGGGATTAATTAAATGCCTTATGAAATTGTGGCTTGTCATCTGTGATGGATCGTTGGTAAATAAGATGAACATTAAATCATTCCATTTAGAATCTATAAATATTAATAGCCTAGTTATTTAATGAGAAAATTCTTACAAATATTATGAATCTGATTGTCAACAATTGTAACAAAACTACTACTATAGAATACAAATAACTAATCATCGTAATATCTTTTTCTATTCCAATAGAAAATCGACCAAAAATCGTTAGTCAATCCATTGAAACTTAACACCAATCCGAAATCCTATATCCCATTAAGAATAAATTATAAAGGAAAATAGTTTTAAATTAACTTACTTTTGTATTCCGTGTTAAATAGTTTATTATGTTATCTCTATTTGCATATATAATTGTTATATACATTTACTAAAATATAGGTTCCTTTTATACATTTATTTACTTTGTGGTAAGCCCTCTAGGTAGGTAAACTCATCACACACCAAACCACCAAACAGCAATACTTAGTATTGTTGTGTTCCAGTTTGACATTACATCTTAGTTTCCATTGGCGCATTGTAAGGAATCGTTGATATTTCTAACAGCGCCAATCTCTATGGGTTATGCCTATTTTCCATCTGCCCGTCAGTCTTCCGTATCCAGTATTATATATAATTAATATATATCAAAGACTTCATGTAAAAATTAAAGTTTTGACATAACACAACATCATCAAAAAGGGAAAATGTTAACCGAAGATTGCCGATTCAAATCCCAGTAAGTTATGTCAAGTACTGATTTTGCGTATGCCTAGTTTATTTTAATAACTAAACATTGAATCCAGCGGTACATAATAACATTGGAAAGAAACGTGAAAGTGTCTTTAATAAGTTTTAAACTTTCACTTTAAGAGGAGAGGAAGACTGCTAAGCCAGCAACATACTTACTGAACGAATTTGCTTAATGTCTGTTGTATACGAAAAACGATGATGACGTGCCTACAGTTTGAAATTACCGTTGACAATTGTTTTATAGTTCCCGAAATGGGAGCGCCATCCATATCCTCAAGCTTCACAAAGTAATAGCTGTTGCCCTCGACTCTCGTCTGCGTTAACTATATTTTTACGTATATCCGGTATCCCTTATTAGTGAAATTTCGTTATAATCGGGTAAGTAGGTTTTGATTCGTGATGAACAAAAATACGGATAGATCTACTTAGTACTTATGACACGAAAAAAGTTATTTACATATTACAAGGGATTGTATTGTCTTGTCATGTCAAACTTCAATTTAAACAAACGTATCTATAGACGGTCACATCGCCACAAGACCGGCGTTATTGAATTTTGTCGTGGTTAAAAGGGCAATCCCGTAAACGTCACGACCAAAGACAGGCAACAAAGATCAAATCCTCAGAATCTACAGCTTAATAAACCTAATAAATTGGATTTCGGGTTTATAATGTTAAGAATATATAATGATTTGTAATTAATGAACAAAATAACGTAACTAAATATAAACTTTTAAATTATTTATCTAATTTTTAGTATTTTTTTACTTTTTAATTTTGTCTTGCTTTAAAGTTATTTATTTTTATTTTATAGGTGATAGTTTTTATAAGTTTCATGTGTTTGTTCTAATGTAAATTTTATTAGTCTGTAGTTGCTAACTAATGTAAATTGTTTTGCTCTTTAGCCTTCATATAAGCATGTAATGTCCACATCGAGAAGACTCCATTGTAAATATTTTCGGTGTTCGGTATTATTGAACTGAACTAAACTAAACTATAGATTGGACAGCTGTATGGGTAGGATGCTCGGATGTTAACGAAATGGTTGAAGTATTTTATTCGAAATTAATGTCAATTATTCATGAATTTACTCCAGTTAAATTGCCGATGAATGAGAGCTTCCCTGTCTGGTATTCCTTATCCCTTATTAAAGCTCTTAGAGAAAAAGCGAAATACCATAAATGATACAAATCTTACGGAAATGGAATGGATAAACTTAGTTACACTTTGTTACAAGAACGATGTGAGGCTTTGATAAAAAAATGTTATACTAACTATATAAATAATACACCTAATAATTTACGTCGAAATCCAAGGTATTTTTGGATTTTTTTAAAAAGTAGAATGAGTAACTGTACTTCAATTCCCAATGAAATGAACCTAGGAATCGAAAAAGCAATGGGTGGACAGGACATAGCTAACCTTTTTGCTAGGCATTTCCAAAATACATATAATTTAAGCCGTGCATACTCAGGATTACCAACGCCAGATATTACTAATCCATATGGCAACGTTATGTCACTCAGTAAATTGTTCGTAGAAGAAGTCGACGTTTTGAGATGTCTTCAGTCCTTAAATATGAATAAATCACCCGGTCCCGATGGAATACCTCCATTATTTTTGAAAAAATGTGCAAAAAAATTGTATACCTTAACCACAATTTATGCCCTTAACCACAATTTATAATAAGTCGTTAGAGATGGGCATATTCCCATCCATGTGGAATAAAGCTCATTTAATACCATTCCACAAAGGGGGTGATGTAGGTGATGTAACTACTTATCGTCCTATATCATTACTATCTAATTGTGGTAAGATACTGGAGTCAATTGTGCATAGGGAAATACTAGGCCATACACGTAAATATATAAATTGTAATCAGCACGGCTTTTTAGCTGGTAGATCAACAGTATCAAATTTAGTGTCTTATGTATCGGTAATTGCAAATGCTTTAGATAAGAAAAAAGAAGTTCATTCAATATACACTGATTTCAGAAAAGCATTTGATGTTGTCAACCACAGGATATTATTGAAAAAAATTGAACACATGGGCATTCATGGTTCCTTATTGAGATAGGTTGAGTCTTATCTACAAAAACGGTCACAATTAGTTAATATTTGTGGTTTTAAGTCCGCCGAAATTGAGGTAGCTTCGGGAGTCCCTCAAGGATCACATTTAGGCCCTTTACTTTTTTAATCTTCGTAAATGATTTATGTGTTAATATAAAATCGAAATTTCAAATTTTATGCTGATGACTTAAAAAATTATCGCGTAATAAATAATGACTTAGATAAGCTAATATTGCAAACGGATATAAACTATATTTGTGATTGTTGCCACTTAAATCAAATGTACCTTAACCCCACAAAATGTCTTTACATAAAATTTTCTCGCAAGATTATTTCTGATACGGTGACATATTATATCAATAATAATTCAACTATCCAAGAAGTAACGAGCATACGTGATCTTGGCGTTATACTTGATAGTTCACTAAGCTTTAGGCTACATCTAGATAATATAATAAAAAAAGCGTCAAAACTATCTGGGTTTATTAATAGACTTTTAAAAATATTTAAGCAACCGAGTGTTTCTATTCTTTTATTTAATACCTTAGTTCGAAATATCCTGGAGTATTGCAGTGTAGTGTGGAGCCCTTGCTATCAGGTTCACATAAATAGACTTGAATGTGTTCAAAAGAGGTTTTTATATCACCTTTCTTACACAAATAATAGTTGTCTCAAACTTAAATCGTATGCACAGACTGAATTTTTACAGAGCAAGCTCACTCTACACTCGGAGAAAAATAAATGATATCATGTTTCTATACAAGATAATTCATGGGCTTATTGACTCGTCCGATGTCCTGCAATGCATACAGTTTTCCATTCCTCGTCCAAATAGTCGCTTGCGATATTGTACGACCTTTTGTCTTCCTACCTCTAGAACAAATGTACTTAGCCACTCGCCTTTATACCGCATGTGTTCCTCTTATAATAATATTCGTTTTAATTATGATATTTTTACCGACAGTTCTATAGCCTCATTGAAAAAAAGTTTAAAAAAACTGTTTCGATAGCTTAAATTGTTTTGCAATTAAAAAAAATTATAAGCTTAGATATTTGTTGCTGTCACAGACTAGACTTTTTTTGTTTGCACTTAATCAAAAGTGTATGTCGTGTCTTCATCAAGAGAAATGTAATCAATTCAATTTTTTGATTGTCATTTTGTTTTGTAGACCTATGAACATAAAATAAAATAAAATAAATAAAAATTACTGTATACCATTGTTGATTGTATAATTGTAGTCAGCTTTGTGGACTAAATACAAAAAAAACCGTTATTTTAATGAAGAAGCGATATCAAAATTATTACAATACAATTTTAACGTTATTTCATTTTAAAGCGATTTCGATAATGCATAACGATTAATAAGTTTTAAGCTAATCCGGCCTCGACCTTTGCTGCCGCTTTGTTGGCAAGCTAAAAACTCTTGAAGACTCTTCGAAAATGCCTTTAAATAATACATATTTTAAAAAATAAAGCAGAATAAAACTGACGTCGTTTTTTTTGGTAACTATTAATTAAAAAGCCAAGAAACGCTAAAAATATATTATATGTTTTAAGAAAAACGAATGCTGTATTCTGTATTATGGAACAGCCTTCGTATGAAACGAAACGAAAAATTAAAACAAAACATATGAAATAATGACAAATACTCTCAAGTGTTTATTGGGACTTTACTCAGATTTTTAATTCAACCATATAATATTCTACTATTTTTATATTTTTCTACCGTTTAAGGAACATATAAGCCGGCACCGATCATAAATGGATGGGATCAGTACCGTATCCTCTGCTATCACAAGAAAAAGTCTAGTGATACTAGATAAACAGTCGGATTGTCGTCATATCGGATTATGGCAGTGAAGGATACGAAAATGCACGAACGCATTTGGCTCTTCCCCCTAGAGGATAGTCGCCATGATAGAAATCGGTCAGGAGAACATCACATTAATAGCTTATGCTAATATAGAAAATATAAATTATCATAGCGGTACAAACTTCAATGATAATAGGATTTATTGGTTTGAATTCAAACAGTATAACAAAGATTTTTCATAATAAACGTATAATAAAGAGAAACTTTCAGTACAAGGCTTTATTGATAGAAGTCTATTACTCCGTTCATATTGCACCGGAAACTTTGTCAATTTTAAAGTCATATTTACGAGTAGATACCTATTTACTATTTATCGCTGCCAGCTTCGCAGGTGTTTAATTAATTAGACATTTTTGCGCGAACAACAAAGGAACACTGTATTTCCTAAGTATACGTAAGTCTACCTTTTTTTATTTATTAACTTTGTCTTGAAAAATAAAAGCTGAAATAGCCACGTGACTATAGTTGTAGATTGGCAAACATCTTTGAGTTTTTCATAACCTTAATTTGTGTTTAAAATTCCTCTCGTGAAAAGCTATGATGGGACAAAAATAACGTGTAGAAAACTGTTTCTAATAAGGATGTATGTGTTCACATTTTGACAACGACAATAATATTAAAGCAATATTTAGCAACCTATAGTAGAAAAACTGATGATGAGTGGGTGGTACCTACCCAGACGGGCTTACACAAAGCCCTACCACCACTGGCAGATATTAACCAACATTCTCTGTTCGCCTTACCCTCCTGCATTCAACATCATACATAATAATATCTTGGAACATTATTTACACATAGCCATCTGATCCCAAACTGAGCAGAGCTTGTACTATGGAAACCAGACAACTGGTATACTACATATACTACTTTTCTTTTGTAAATACATACTTATATAGATAATTACACCCAGACTCAGGACAAACAGACATGTTCATGCACACAAATGTCTGTCCTGGGTGGGAATCGAACCCACAACCTTCGGCGTGAAAGGCAAGTAACTTCCAACCACGCCAACGGCCCTTCATAACATATTTTTATTTAAAATGCATTTGTTCATAATTAAAAAGCAACCAAAGATGTCCTTTGAAAATTTTATCTCGTACTCGAATGCTTTAAAGTCATTCTAATGAGTCTCGGTTCTTCTGACAGAGAAAGAATAGATCCATACTTATGCTTGGAAATAGTAAGTTAGCCTTTGATTCAGCGTCTAATTTTTCAAAGACAATTCGCATTGAAAACGAAACGAAACAAAGCATGTTTTTATTTTTTTATTTACAGATTGAATAAAACAAAGGCAAGGGGAATATAAGAAATCGATAATAATCGAATAATTTAAGATAATCAAATAAATCGATACTATTCCTTGATACAATACTTGACCTGATTCTTTTCTCGGATTTGTCTTTTATTAATTTGTATAACTTTAAAATAATTTTGTAATTATCAAAGCGTGCTCAGCGATAAGTACATAAGAAAACATCAAATCATCAGACAATTGACAGGTTTTTTTATTAAATACATTTTTCGCCACGTAGATAATTATGTTACATATAAAAATAAGGAAAAACAAAAGACTTAGGTGTCTTTTCCCTTCGGCTTATCAATCGATTTTCTTATTTTGTTTAGATAAGTTTATTATAAATAAATAAAAAGGAAATAAGAGTACAAAAAAATCGAAACATGCAAATTCATATATGTTTATTATATTTTCTACAAAGAAAAATTAGGTTAAATGTCGATCACTGGGCGAAAACTAGTTTATTTTAAATGTATAATGAAAAAGATACTCGTAAAACATGAGAAATATGAACTCATTTCAAAAACACCTTACATTTAAATTGATACTTTCAAACTCCAGCTTATTTAAAACAGTCGGTTAACTATAGACAAAGTTTTAATAGCTTTCTTTTAAAAAAATAGACTCAATTTGTAAAGATAAAATAAGATAGAACATAGAATAAGACATCTTGTAGCCACCTGAGCAACCAAGCGAAAAAAACAGTTGCTATATTTATTTATTTTTCTAAAACACCATTTGCTCTTTATTTACCAATTGGCGAAACTACAAAAAATGTTTTTAGTTCTTTTTCAGATACATGAATAATGAAATACATATCATAATGCATAAATATAACATTTATTGATTTAAAATATTATTAAGAAATTGTGATTTTTTCCTTTAACAAAGCCTTTTAGCAATGTTTGCTATTATTATTTATGTCTTGCACCCTTTCCTTTAAATGATTTCCTGCACTCTGATTTTGTGTACGATGGCTTTCCAATGGAAACTAAACGACTCCGCAGTATCATATTATAGTGCAAAAGTGTACTGCTAACACAGTAACAGTCTCTTACTTTCATCAAATGGGACGTAGGATCATCGACTTAACGTGCTTTTCGAGACACTAAAATATTTACAACTTTCAATATTCGTGCTGATACTGAAAATTTCTTAACAAAAAAAAAACCAATAACTTTTTACTGGCCCGAGCCGAGGCTTGAATGAGGCGCACTACATAGTACAAATGTCAAGCAGAAAAAGAATATCGTAACAAACGTTCACAATTTAACTGTTGGACAGCGGATAGTGAATGGCCATTTGGGGTTAAGTTTCCACGTTTGCCTAGAAACTTTATCAAGTTTACTAGCGAGTCAATTAAGGTAATGGTGATTACGAAATTAGTGTAAAAGGCCAATTATTTTTAGTCAATTTCTGTGGGACTTGTCTATACTGACTAAATTACTTGCTGATATTCTTTCAAATTGCGATGGAATCATCTGTGTGAGTGTGTCATGATACATATACGAGTATATGTGTTTTAGTAATTTATCTGCGTCTTAGTAGTTTTGTTCTTAAGGCCATCAGTTATGTCGGTAGGTTCAGTTGATACGGATAACATGTTTTCGTAAAAACGTTTTTTCTAAAGACAAAAAACCCTTCTAAGATATTACGTGTAAGAATGTACGTGATAAACGACACCTAAACGTAGCATAAGACAGGAGGTTTTGAATAAATAAATAGAGTAAAAGAAAAAAATATAGTCTTGATTTTTGATTATAAAATAAATATAGAGTTTTGATTATGAAATAAATTTATATCCTTATTAATATATAGCTACAAAGTATATAGTATACGCGCAGCGCAAATACAAGAGACTAGAGAGCAAGGCACAATGGCATGAGATAGCGTCATGCCGTATGGCATCAGAGCCTACTAGTAGATTTTAAAGCGCACAATTAGATGATGTTGATGTCGCAGTATATTAATCTCAAACAGATATACCAATATTAATTATTTTAACATAATAAATACATTAAGACTGACTAAAAAAATCTTAATCATTTATAAAATTTACTTATTTTAAGTAGTTGTTTTTTTAATAATGCATTTAGCATTGCATAAAATCCTGAATTTCTTTTTGCAAAAATTTTATTTCAAATTTAAACATGATGAAATTATAAGACGTGTTTTTTATTAAATGCCTTGTAAGGAATGCCCATGAGTAAAAACTTGTAATATATTACCAACTAATATACTAGCGCAGACCTAAAAATATAGACGTATTTTTTTTAAATTGACTAACCATTATTGTATTGTTAACGATTAATAAACAACACTATAACTGTTCTGCAACAAATGTTCGTAATAATTTTAAATGAAAACATTGAAATTTTACTTCATATTTTGAACCTTAACTACATAGGTAACAAGGTGTAATAAATATGATTGGTTGGTTTGGCTAGGGTGGCAAGGGAGTGATCGACCTGTAAGGGGATGAGGTTTACCTCCCACCAACGTCCATCGTTTCGAAGGCCCATCCGCTAGATGTCACTATACGAAGTTAGATCGCGCTAACGGAGTGCCAGATCGAAAACATCGTATACTGGAGTAAATTTATGGCTCAGTACGAAAACAATACTGCCATTTGTTATTAGTTTTAAGTTAGTTATAAGTGTTACGTTTTACATAATTTAGGAAGTATGGTTTTCATCAAGTAACAGTCAAACTGGCTACAATTTTTGAAAAGCGGCTGTGTTTTAACTAACACACCGTTTAAAATACCTTATAAACGAATTTGACTCTTCGTACAAGTCGACTTCGACTTTCAAGTTGTCAAGCTCTGTTTCTCAAAGAGATTTAACGTGACCCGTTAAATAGCTAGGAATCCGGTTGAGACAATGACTCCTGAATCTGCAAAGAGCATTAACGCAATTAAGAATTAAAATAACCACAGGAATTTATTTCAATAGTTTCAGACACTTGGAAACAACCTTACTTGGTAGAAACTTGAGTATAATTGTCCATGAGAAAAAAATTGAATTCAGGTTGGAATTAGTTTGAAATTTAACAGGTAACAACTAAAACATAGGAGCTTAGATACATAATAACTATAATAAGCTTATAGTCCAAAATTAATATATCCATGGTTTCTATTTGTAATTCTGTGGTGTGTTATGTATATTAAAAACGTCTTTGATTGATTGTTATGTATATTAAAATCGATTGTAACTTTTTTATGTTGGTTTTTAAAGTATAAATTAATTTAATTTATTAAAATTATATTTCATGATTAAGTACATTAGTAAAAAGATAACAGCCGGTGTCCTATTGTTTCTAGACTGGCCTAAGGTTTCACTTCAATTTTTTGGAGAAGACTTGCGGCTCGACTGGGATGGGTGAATAAAAATCAGGCAGTTTTTTATGCAGGTTTTCTCACAGATAACCCAGTGGCTGATATACGTGAATCTTAATCAAAAATTCAGGGTTCGCACCTGAGCAAGAAATAAAGAGTTGAAAACATTCTGAGAGAACCAGTCTGGTACAATAAGTTCCAACCTCACCTTCACCTCGGGAGAAGAGGAGAGATTAATTATTTGTTTAAATTATTTTTTTGTTGAATGTTGAGTTTTATGTATAAGAATAATACAAGTTAAAACTCTGTACACATTTTATTTATTATTTTTACAAGTATATCGAATAAAAACATTTTTCGTTTCAATCATTGGTAAGAAGGATCGCTCGTCGAATTTCAACGATTCCACAAAATGTATTTATGAAGGTTTATCTTTGAAGAGATAAAGAGAATTCAATTTTATTTGGAAAAGCTTTCGTCCATAATTGAAGGAATAGAATTAAAACAAATAAAATAACTATTCTTGTTTTTTCCATCATTATAATAAATTCGTATTATTAATGTAATTTTCAAAAGGTTAAAAGTTAGTTTAAGTTAGTTTTTAAATTTTTCAATTTAATTTTTTTTTCATCATCATCATCATCATCAAGATACAAAACCATAATTCATCTATCCATTTATGTCACAATTCATAGAGATTAGAGTGGCGGAGATTCTATAGTGGTAGGGTCACGCTGCGTACCCTCAGTATGTACCATCAGAAGCAGGCATCAGAAGGCAACTCTTTTCACCCTCGCTATGGACGTTTGCAACATAATGGAACTGAATTCCAACTTGAACGCCGTTCACTTTCATCTTAAGACAGCGAAGATGGCCTCGCTCTTTCTCACTGAAACTCAGATATTTAACATTCCTTGTACCGTGGGCTGGGGTATGTGTTTACGACACAGAAGATATCTGCTCTCATCGGCAACCTCCGAGAAACGAAACTATACGTGCCTATATACATAGGTCCCATAGTGGAAATGCCAAAACTGATCGGCTCGTCGAGCACATCTAACTAGGTACAGATTCCGTGTTACAGCAGAGTTACCTTAGAAAAGCGATTACACGCTCTTCACGGCCTCGGTTCACTGGCTGCTGCTGTAGTACCTACAGGTCAGCTGACTGGGATGGGATGCGGTCCATATTCGCATCCTATCCATGGGACTTTTCGCTGGATGATCCAGATGTCGTTTCTGACACGGTTGTTGATGAGGTGCTTCAGGACACGAAACTCTTCATCGCGTACTCAGCAAACCCACTAGATTACTACTGAGATATACTACATTCTAGATCTATTGCCATCACTTCACCTCCTTGTTCTCCGAGATAATGGGGTCTATTATAAACTGCGTACTCCTGCGGTACCTAGAAGAGCAGTTGATTAGCGATCGCTAGTACAGTTTCCGCGGCGTCGCTCAGCCGGTAATCTTCTAGCTTACCTGACTCACAGAATTTTCCACTTTCCTAAAACGATGGGACATAGAAACCTTGAAGAAAAGAGTGCACTCAAAGGCTGGCAACGCACTTGTAAGCCTTCTGGTTTTGCAGATTTCCATGAGCGATGGTACTCACTTTCCGTCAGGTGAGCTTTCTGCCCATTTGCTCCACTTAAACAAATTTATAAGGTCAGGGTAAATAAGAGGGTTAGTCAGTTTTTTGTTGTAAAAATTTGTAAAATTTATTGTTTTGCACTTGACTTATTTTGCAGAAGCTAAATTAAATTAAAACTTCCAATAGCAAGAAATATGTACATAGTACGTTACTGTGCAACACTCGGAGCTAACTTCGCGTTACCTAATATAATATGTCAGTTAAAGATTTGATTTATTGACTCACTTTGTTAGAGGGTTTTCGACGAGGAATGGTTTACAGAACAAAGTAATTGCACCAAGTTACTTTATGTTGTAAGCGTAAGCTTAGGTTTGTTAAAATTAATTTCGTACAAATTCTTGTCTTAATTACATTCATACGTAAACTTTGTTCTTTAACAAATAAACCTAATATAAAAGAGCTAAAATTAAATACCTCTTTATTTCTATTTTTTATCTGTGATTGATATATTTTTTAATCATACAATAGTATTTGAAAAGATAATATTTTGTTGAAATAATTAATAAAAAAATGATGCGTAATTTATCACCTTTCATATCTATCACATTTCATAGCTATCTTTGAAAAGTCGTTAGCAATAACAGGCGCAACGTAAATGGACCGGCCAAAGCAAAACTTTCCGAGATATTTGCGTATCTAAACAGAAAATAAGCAGCCATTAAATGCCCCACTGCTGGGCAAAGGCTTTATTTTCTTTTTTTGAGAAATATGATTGGCTTATTGGCAATTTTGACTACTAACGTTACCATGACCCAGTTCACAAACCCCGCATTTCTTGTAAGGTGGTGACTGAAAATCAGCGTCGGTACACGAGGCTTTAGATTAAACGGTAATAAATTAAAAGGCTTTTAAGTTACCAACATATGCTGAATGGCTATTTTGATTGTTTCCTAGCTTTCTATTTGTTTTTTCTTCTTTTTGTTAGAAATGCTCGACCAAACAAGGACTCTGACAATATATGCCACTAAGTAAATAAATAATCACTAATAACACAGACTGACTCTAGTGTATGTGTCAAGTTTATCAAAGAATGAACAAGAAAATATGTAACCATAAATAAACAAAAGTATAATATAACCTACTTTTACGTCATAAAGATATTAACCTCTTTATTTTTTTTAAAATATCATGCTAAAAATTTACATAACGATGATGAAGGATTATAGGCCTCGTTCATGTGTATGGTTTGGTGTTCTTTTTCGGCGGAGCAAGTCCGCGGGTCTCTACTCACGCTCCCGTTCCGCAGCCTCTTTCCGCGACATAACACTTTTGCAAAAAGAGACCATCAGTATCTAGCATCCGAGTGTGATTAATGCCACGCTCGACAGCAAGATGTGTCCGCCGACTATCGCAGCCTTTTGAAATATGAACCCCGTGGTATCGAGTACCAAGGCGTCATGCAGTTGGTTCTGGCCCTCAATCGATCGAGGACCATCTTCATCTCTCACTCCGTGATTTGTGGTGAAGCCATATTTTCTTCAATCACTGAGCGAGGGGCCCTTTGTGGAAGGACTCGCTCGCCTGGATGGGGAAAAGTTCCCCAACCACTTTTGATTGTGTAATCATGTCTCAAAAATCAATGTTTATATTTTTTTATATCAGAATTTATAAAAGATTTTATTAACCTATAAAATTCTTATCACCCTCGATACACAGAGTTTATTAAAAACGAAAATTATTCACTCTCAAGGGAAAACTACCCCACATAAATATGCCTCACAGGAAACGTCGACCCGATGAGAACAATTTATCATATACGGTTAATATAGGAGGTTTTATAGATGGTGTTTTGGAGCTAACGAGGGCTCGGAACGTATGTTATAATATACTCATTCCGATATATAAATCTTTTTTATATTTTCATTTATATTTATTGCTTAACACGACCTTGTTAAGGTGTATCAGCAAGGGAGACTGTTCGGAAAGCTTAATATGCCGTGAAAACAATCTGCTCACCAAAACCAAGATCATTATGTAAGAAACATACATGTAGAGAATACTCGAATGTAAAATAAGAGACGGTTGAACACTGTTCACGTGTTCCGTAGATGTATAATTTCGCGAGGCAAAGTTACAAACGAATAGGATCGTAAGGATGCCCAACTGTCTAACATCGTTGCTCTACGCAAAAAGACACAATTACGATGGCAATGTATCGTATAGAATACACCTAAAAAAATCCAACATAAATTTGATATTTTTTAATTATAATCTATTGTTTGTTGTTATGTTTCTACTCTTACTAGTTTATGAGAAGCCAACTCACATAATTAGAATTGCATTATAAAATGTATTAGCACGATGTCTAGTGTGAACGAGCAAAGTTATATAATTAATATTCACTCACCATTCTTACAAAAAAACAGAAATACAAAATTGTGATTCGTGGCAGACTGATTACAACTGGAAAGTGGATGGCATCTATCCAAGCACAATACCATGCATGCCACCCATGAAAAATACTTTTCCATTTATTTTTTGACATCAAAAACACGAACGTGTTACTTCGATTACTTTTACTAATTACAAAATTGCAAATTAATATTAAAATTAAATTTTTATATTTTTCATAAAATTTAAAATTTGAGGACGAAGCTCGTTTGAGTTAGAGGATACGATGGTTATAAGGAAATAAGTAAACATGAAAATTGCTAACGACGTTATAATGTCATGAATAAAGATTGCTTGCTTAACGCTGTTTCTTGCAATATTTTTTTAAAAGCAAGATCAACGTAGTGCTTATCTCATCAAAACTTTCTATTGAGTGTTGTATGTATACAAATAGTCAAGAGAACTTTATATATACGTAATAATTCAATGAACAATTATGAATCAAAAATAGTCTTAGCTGAACAGAACTTCGGTTTCCAAATAATACTTTTTGACCGGTAAAATCGGTATTGTTGCTTGGCACAATTATGTGGTCTCATAATTTTCCTAACCTATAACGTAAAAACATATAGTATTAAAGTCACCATTACTTTAGTTGTGGGATATACCTACTAATATTATAATAGAAAAAGTGTGTTGATTCGTTTCCTTTCAAGAAGCAATAGAGCGAAAGATCGCCATGTTTTTGTCATGGTTAGGGTAGTGGAAGATTTTGGTATAACAAATATGACACTTTTATCTGAGGAAAAATGAACAATTCTTTTGGGACAGTTATTTTGTTAAATGTTTTTATTTTCCTCATCGAGACATAACAGTGACACAGACTTTAAGCCCAAATTTTAATAAAGTTTCTTATATAGATGTGGGTGTACCAAATATTCAATAAATCATCAATTTACTAGTCTTGTCTGGTGACAAATCTTTGAAGAGCTTTTTTATCATTGTTGGATGACAAGTTTGAGGGAAGTACTTACTATCCTCTTCAATGTCTTGGATGTCTGCTTTCATGGTGATTCGATTAGTAAATATTTGCGTAATAAAAGGTACATCGAGTTATATTAAAAGCCCAACGAGAGTGACTCACGTAAAAATGAACTATGAAAAGGTGAAACGTGCGAAAATGGCAATGAATAAAGCATTCATATTTTAATTACCCATCAACCTATAGCTATATATGTATATTGAGCGAAATACTTAACCTACATTTTTCATTATGTATTATTCGCAACTATATGATTTTTAGGACAAAAACGTAGAATTCAGCAGACATTTACTCCTTTTTGGATTTACGAAATTCGAGTAAAGGCTTGAAAGGATGAGTGAACCAGTTTAACTACAGGCACGAGGGACATAACATCTTCGTTTCCAAAGTTGGTGGCGCATTGGCACTGTAAGGAATGGTTAATATCTCTTACATCACCAATATCTATCCGTAACCGTACCGTAACAGCCTATGAATGTCCCACTGCTGGGCTAAAGGCCTCCTCTCCTCTTTTTGAGGAGAGGGTTTGGAGCTTATTCCACCACGCTGCTCCAATGCAGGTTGGTGGAATACACATGTGGCCGAATTTCAGTGAAATTAGACACATGCAGGTTTCCTCACGATGTTTTCCTTCACCGTAAAGCACGAGATGAATTATAATCACAAATTAAGCACATAAAAATTCAGTGGTGCCTGCCCGGGTTTGAACTCACGATCATCGGTTAAGATTCACGCGGTCTTACCACTGGGCCATCTCGGCTTTTTCTATCGGTTGTGACGAATTAACCATAGGTGGCCCATTTACCCATGCCTATAATATAAAAAAAAATTAAAAATTACATTCAGGACTCACTCATAATTCAATTAATGATGGGAGGGGAATGCAACACGACCAAAATGAGTTCAAGTACAGGATCAAAGGCTTTTTATGCTCTCCGACGCACGGAAGTGTCTACATTTCCAACTTTCAAACTCCAGGCTGCTACTGAGAATCTTAGACAGGAAAACCCGATAATCTTTTTTGGACAGTCTTGGGGATTGTACCCTTGGGACCTCGAGATAGTTTGAAGGTATTATAATTGAGACAATAGCAAATACTAACTCCAATACATACCTTATTCATACAGACAATAACTTAACAATGAATTTCTCATTTATCAACTCTAACAAAATTACTCAGCTCCACAGCAAATGCGGTTAGAAAAGTTAGAAAACTATGAACAATCGATGGGTGAAATAAAATAAATAAAAATAGATATAGACGGTTCATGATAACTCAAATAAGTAATTCAGTAAAATTATAAACGCTTATGATTTATCAAAATCTTCATAAAATTTGCTAGATAAGGATGACATATTCACGAAATAACCTTCTGCACAATAACGAGAGTACGGTTACAAAAATCAAAAGTGTCATAACATCTTATATATTTTTATGAGTTTAGTGCATTTACGGTCAAGTAAATTAACATAAAAGTAAATGGAAAATTATCTTAGACTATACTATAATCATAATATATAACAATAAATAGAAGCATTGCTTCCCTAACTTTATTCTGATATGTTGTTACTGCCTATTCAGTTTCTGCTTTGACTGACATTTAATTTACGATTCCTATGGCAAGTTCCATAAGTCATTTATACGCAAAGTTCGTCTGGATGAATACCAACCACTCACCAGCTTATCTACCACTATACAATACTTTGCAGTATTCTGGTTTGAATTATTAGTGAGCAAGTGCAATTAAAGTCACGTAGATCTCGTAACTGATTGTGCATTGATGATTTATTAGAACTGGCTTACATTTATTATATTAGATATATCTGTTGGCAACGTTTCTTACCAACACATGGTAGATCTGCTGGTCTGTCTGTGTCCAACTCCATACTATGCCTAATCTGAACATCTGATTATCGAAAATCGACAACAGCGTTTCAACAATTCACGGCTGAAGTAATAAAGTGACTATAGATTCAAAACCTTGCCTAAATTTATACAATTCGCCCGAAATTCAAACAAACCGGTTCACTTGATAAACTTTGGCTTGTATAATGAAAGTGAACCGTAATGTTATATTATATTATATTAAGGCTAGCTAGCACAAAGACAATACTGAAGCGTATATACACCTGCTTAGCGTAGTCTGTCGGTCGTGACGTGTTCTATGACCTTGAACCCCTAACCGACTTTTGTGTGAAGGAGACAACAATATACTTTTCTTTCACTTTCGTTTTCATGAGCTAACATAAGTTTATCGTCTGCCCCGTACCATAATGTGTAACAATATACGTTGAAAAGCTTACTATATAGAATATAAGCAATATTCTTTGTAATTCTTTTGTTGTTATATATACAAAATTATAATTATAAAAAAATATTTTCTGATTTCCAGTGGTTTGTGAAAAATGGTTGGAATTTCATTCAACGCTTTGCGTAGTTATTATTTTATTTCTAACTAAAATTGCTCTTGATTGAAGATTGTCTTTGGTATGAAAGGATTTATTAGAAGCGTTGTCATTCAGCTCAGCTGTATTTGTTATAATTGTTATATTGTTTTGTTTGGTGGCATGTTTGTCTTTGTATATGTGCTTTTTTCAGTCATCTTCAATATAGATGTTAATAAATTAAGTATAAAAAATATAAAAATAATAAAGAATAATAATATGAGATTTATTCTCATTGCCCTTACCTTACCTACACGTTGCTCTTACCTGTTAGCATGATGTTAAAATTTAATCACATTTTTCTATTTATAATCCCGGGTCCTCTTGATAGTGGCATATCCACTCCTTCATCATTTATTTCGCCACAAAACAACTTGTTTAAATCATATAATTAATGGATAAAGAAACATAAAAACATATAAAGCATACGATGTGACTTATGATCTTTTCGTATCCCACCTTTGCTCTCTATTATACTGAAAAACCAACACTTACTCCTTTTTATGTATACTATACATTTTTGGTATTTTGCAATTCAATAGTAGATGCTTGCAAATTTACACATTAAAGCGCTATTGTAGCTAAAAATAAAATGTAAATGGGCACGGTCATGCAATAAAGTTCTCATCAGTTTTTGCTACAACTGGAGCCAATACCTAAACTTCAACAGGCTTTGTTCATATAGGGAACAAACAATGCACGTGAAAGTGAAGCGGAAGAGTACGTGACCTGGAATCACATGTTAAACTATGGCTACACATACGTGAACAAGATAATGTGTATATCACAATGTTGCCGTAACTTTTCAAAGCATTCGAAGTCACAATAATTTTTACTTGCCTTTTTGCTTTCCAATAACCTCACGTTTGAGTTTTTTTTATTAAAGGGATTTTGAGATTTGAGATTTTTCATGTTCTCAATTTGTGTTTTTTATTAATTTTTTGCTTTGCTTTTATATTTAATTTAATACACGTATTTTAAAACTTTATATCTTTAAGAGTTTTCCCCGTTGTTTATTTTACAACATTTTTAAAAATAGTATCCTATTGATTTAACGATGAAGAATTGGTGCAACTGTATTAAAATGTTTGTATCTTTTCATTTAATATAATTCAGTAAAATGACCGAAACTTGAATACTATAGCATATTTTGATTTAATTTAATTTTTCCCTCCAGAATATTTCATATGGAAAACATGAAATATATCTTTCATAGAAAGTTTTTCATTCACGTAATATTTTATTTTTCAAAACTATATTTTACCAGCGAGTACATTTCACTTTTATATTTTAAAAGCAATATGTATGTCATGTTTAAAAAACGTTTCACGGTCTGAATATGTAAATAATGTATATCACATAACAGTGCCATTGTTATTTTATAAATTCATGTATTACGCGTGGAAAATATGAAAAAAGGTCAATCAAAAATGTATCATTCCTCATTTAAAACTTAACTAATAAATATAAAAAAAAGTAAAGTAATGAATATATAAGCGTGAATTTTCTGTTCAAGAAAGTTTTTGTTGTATTTTTATGTAGACCGAAGTAACTCCGAAAGGCCGCTTCGAAAAATAAATAATTTTCTTAGACCTTGTTATATGGACCTAGATATGTACTGTATTCGCAAATTGTATATTTCTTGTTGGATTAAGCTCACGTTATCTTCGGCTCAGCAGACATATACAGACCTTTATTTAAACTAATTTAGTTCTCTAATTTCTTCGAAGTCAAAATGTCTTATATATCAAGAATAATTAATAACTTTGGATAGTAAATTTATATATCCTGCGGCTTTTAATCATATATCCTGTGTGTATATTAATAAACAAGACAAAATGTTCCGCGATATTCAAATGCATCGATCGATTGCAACTAACATGAATGATATAACAACAGAATAACTTGTCAAATCTGCAAAAAAAAAGTCGTAGGATTTCTATGAAATATTATTATACAAATTATGCAAAAATATTTACATAAAGTCGTCGATAAAAAGTGACAAAAAAAATTTAGAGGTAACGACTATCAATTGTAAAATCAGCATGTACGACTGTGTGCTTTGTTGTATTTATAGAACTTTCTAGTTCGTGGACAGTTTTTATTTTAAATTATACTGTTCATAAACCATACCAGTGACCGTGTTTAATTACAGTCACAGAGTGATTAACATCACAGGTCCCGAAATTTGTGTTTCCTGTGTCTATACAGGCATTGTAAGAACCTATATAGGCGTATGTAGTCAATGGGCTGCCAAAAACGTCTTTGTATATATCATCGCATAAGCCGTGATACTGGCTCACTATCACTTTCAACCAAAACGCAGTACTATAAAGTATTACTGTTTGGTTCTAGAATAATTGGTGAGTATGTACAACCCAACTTCGCAGACCTAGCATTATTAAAAAACATATGAAAGACAAGTTATTTTCAGCTCTAATACTATCACTTGTTAGCGCATTTTTGTTTATTTATCTCGAGGTGTATATTGAAGCTAAATGTCGAGAGGAAATCTGCATAAAATATTACCGAGCAAGATAGAAGATTAATTTATTCCATCAAGAATGAAATGGCAAGGCATGTGATGAGGATCTTCACGAAGATATATTTTTCCAATGTGAATCCACCGACACGCAGTGGAATTGAATAGAATTTAATATAAAAATGATTTTCTGAAAAAATAAATGTCTGCACAAAATGTAAAAGCAGCGTACCGTTTATAAAAATACCAGGAAATATCCAAACAGAAAATAAGCAACAGTATCTCTGTTGATTATTTTAAAAGTCTATTAGTGACGTTTGTTCGCGAAATGTAATACGATTAGATCGTACTGTTATGAAACACATTGAGAACAAAACTTACGCTAACTCATATTTTCAATATTTAAGTTACCTTTGAAGTAAACACAACACTATAACTCAGATTCTACCTCAGGCTGAGTTGTTTTCTTGTCTCGATCATAGGATCAATAAATCATAGACAAGAAAATACGTAAGTTGTTTCTAATTTATCATCAATATCTTAATTCAATACTTCTATTATATATTGAATTATGACACAATAAGAATTTTAATAGATGCGAGAACATTGTAACTTTTATATTATACTAGCGACTCGTACCGGCTGACACGGAATAATAGTCTACATAAAACATTTATATCGTAATACATATAAAATCAATGGTTTACGCGGCACACCATATCAGTGTGCAAAGTCCCAGTCGCCATGATTCCTTTCCGACATCTTCAAGATTAATCGTTATATTTCAGCCATTTTTTATTAAACCGTAATTAATTGTACATTTAAACCATCCTCATGAATCACTCCGCCCATTGGTGTAAACCCTATGAAAATTCGTTCAGTATTGTTTGAGTTTATCGTTCTAGATATGCAGAAGCGGCGAGGGATGTAATCGTACTTATATGTTATAAAGCGTTAAAAATAATTTACTTATTAAGGTTATATAACATCAAGCTACGACCGATCGGGGCGGTTACATATAACACTTCTTTGATTACAGCTGGCATTGATCTTAAACTTTGAATAAACATTTTTGAATTTCGAATGCCTGGAAATTTTATCTAAAATATTTTATTAAATGTTTTAATCGTATAAGCATTTTATTTATGTATGTGTATTTTTTTCTAGATCTATGCCATGGTGTGCGTGATATCGCAGTTTCAAGAATATCTAGACGGGAGAGGCACCGCTGCCTTCGACTACTCAGATAGAGTAAGTTATACATGTCACTAGCGATCAACTTTTATTATAAAAAGAAAAGTATACACACTCAAATATATTATCGAAATTTGATCAATAATATAATAATACTATCATATATATTAATATCACTTTGACCTTAAAATTATTAAAATATTTCGCGAGAAAAAGATAACGATGAAGCTAACGGTACCTATTTTCTATTTCCTACTCAATCTCTCAAATAATTTGAAAAAATACACCAAAACATTGATACGACATTCTAATAGATCTTCATACGCGTCTGTCTCTTTTATACGCATAAGCTTAAAAAGAGAGCTATTATTATTTTCTAAAATTACATTAGTTCAGAGATTGTTTATAACAAAATCGGGCCGAATAATTGGAAATTGTAAATTAAGTTATTTTTGATATGAAAGTGAATGTAATCAATAAAGTATTTCTAATCAAACTTTCGTTCGAAGATAGCGTAACTCTAAACAAAACTGTGAATACTTAACAGTTTGATTTCAATGAAAACTTGGGAAGTACGTCGGTAGATCAAAGCGTAATATGTAATTATGCCCAACGAGCGTTCATGATATTAATTACGAGGCACCCGTCTTGTGCCCAAAACCAACTACTTCTATTAATAGCTCTCACATTTATTTTAGTATAGACATCAGACACAATTTTACTACAAAATTATAGAAACTCCTATCACTAATGAGAACGGTGAGAACGGTTTCCCGTTTATTGATTCTGTTGTTTGACCAAATATTAGCAAAATTGCAAAGTATTGGTCAATTTCAATTTAAACGTTCGCCATGTTCCATTGATGTGTAAATAAAAACCGACAATTGGAATGAAATATGTTTTTGTTATTTGCTATATTTGTAAAAATTCGTCTATAAACACGGGAAGTTAATGCAAATACGTTAACAAGCTACACCGATTGCGAATTGCTGCTATAACTGAAAATATTTGTGACGTCACTGCTTCAATAGCTCTGGTATCTGTTTACAATTGTATTTGTTCGAAGAAAAACTACTGTTACATTTCTTTTGTTCATATGAAATCAGACTTTATTTAAATATAAATAGGAGTTGTAATATTTTTATTGATTTTGAATGTAAATTTCACCGTTGATTGGTAGGACTTTAGGTTCTTCAGAGTATTAGCGGGTTATTGTTAAATACCGCACTGTACCTCAGACTACTGTTATGTAGATACTAAGAACTGTAAATAAACTACAGTCATTTATTTTATTCATACTGATGATTTACACCATTAGCAAAATGTAGCTTTTTTGGATAATATAATACTGACAACTTAAATAAATAGTTTTAAAATTTAAGTTTAAAATTGAAATACAGCTCAGATACAATTACACGTTGTGTTAAGTCTGTGCTGTTAGTAACTACATTACCATAGTCAGGCTTGCTCAATTCTCTCACTTGCCTATAAACAGAATTCCATACTATTTATAAATGCTAATAATGTCGATGAAACTAAATTACAATGCATAAATATTATAACTTATTATATTATAGTAATATTTTCATCAAATTACTTTATTAAGTTAGAAAGCCGTGTTCCAAATTTATTTATCGTAGATGTTATCAAAGAGAGAATTCCTTTGATCACAAATTTGTTTTTATTTCATGTGTCATAAAGATATTTGAGGATTCTTTGCCTTTTTAATAAGTTATAAAACAAAATTTAATGAGCCCGATGGCAAATTATTGATGATAGGAATTAATTAATATTTCTAACATTTCAACAACACAACACCACGGAAATCGAGATATAAACTTCACTTGAACCAGTTCTTTTACTTGCTTATTCCAAATCGTTGTAGAGTAAATTTTACAACAACTACAACCATAGATATGCTCAAAGTCTAACCTGCGTGTATATAATGTCTATAAATTAAACCACACGTATAAATCTTCATATTCCACATATCATTATAAAAACCGATAGAAATATCTTAACCAGCTTAACATTTGTATCAAATAAATTGTGTGGCCATATTATTCGTTAAGCATCTGTTCATTATATCACGTGGATTAACCAGCAAGAGATTATATGTCCAAAATATTGCGGGACGAACTGAAGCTTAAGCTACGGTCATACATGTGTAATGTAGCGATTACGAAATATTCTTTTTATATGTCTTTATCTACAGCGGCTGTTAAAACACCATAAAACCATCCCAAAAACAATAACCAAAAATAAGGATATAATAGCACAAATATTAATTTCCTTGCGAATACAATTGAGATTGATTCCAAGTTTTTCCAAATCGTTTTCCACATAATCAGAATCATCGTCAATCGAAGCGCATGACTATCCAAAAAAGGCTATTTCACCACAATGTCATCGAAATTGCTAGCCATCTAACAATACGACCCTGGCCAGTGTCAGTCATCAGCTACCCAGCCTATTGATGGCTGACATGTTAATCAATCAACTTTATACTTCAGCGTAATGGCCGTGTCGTTTCGCCCATATAATGGATTAGCGGTCGAGGTCACAGAATCTAGGCCTAAACCAAATCTATATTGCTGGCAGAGGTAATTTTATTCCAACGATAGCATAATTATCAAAGGCTTGAACCGCTTGAGATAACTCGTCGCTGTCATATTGAAAGTTTTGCATAACTTATCTATGACACTTGACTTGAAACTAGCATAGTAATTTATGCATAATAATTATTATATATTGAATAAGCGAAGGCCATAATATTTCTTAAATTTAATGATTTTTATAACGTCGATTGTGTAATTAAAAAGTAATTTCGTTTTCACATAATAAAGATATAATGGAAGCTAATAGTTGTCAAAAAATAAATTAACCACGCTATCATATTCTTTATTTAAAAAAATAATTATGTTATATTAAACTTTATTGAATTCATTTATATTCAAGGTAATGTTTACCATACATATGACACCATACAATGATTTGTAGCTTGCGGTTGTGCAGTACACAGCTACCGCACAACACACCACTACCACCAGCTCAGCACCAAGTGGACGTCGCCGCTCAGCACCCAGACCTTTGCCCAGCCGATGTGACCCCGAAGATTTCTCCGAAGCCCCCAGTCGCGCCATTGGTGAGATGTCACAGATCCTTTACATTTAAAATAATCATTTTAACATTACGCCAAATTTGAGCTATTACGTAATTTTTTAGTAAACAACATCAAGAAGAAACTAATACATTTTATAGAACTTCTAAAACGACACAATAATGGTAATTAAAACAATGAAGTATTAACTTCATTATTTGATATACAAACGTTTCATCGTAGTTCAAAAACTGTTGTTTTTTTATATTCTTCCACCATAAAATAGGCAATGGCCGTTTGTGAAATAGTTGATTTTTAATAATGGACAATCAGATGGCGAGCGCTAAATTCAGGATAAATTTTCTGATTACAACTCTGCAATGGTTAAAAATAAACGCAATAGCCAGCCTTTTTCAAGTTTCCCACTGCAAGATCGGACACTGGACACTTTCATTCATTATGCACCATTCCAACTGCGTTTAATTGTTCAAGAAAAATTGCTTTAAAATTAAAAAAAGAACTTAAGATATAGAAACTTTTTTCTATTTCTATAACTGGTTTCAAGTTCTAAATGATTTAAACCGTTTGATGTAACGAAAACACACACGTCCAACAACACAAACAACCAATATATGTGCGTCACGTTTTTGCACATAATTCTATTATTAAATTATTAATCACGCTTCAATTCACGCTTGTCACGTCATAATCTATGTATACAGGCTAAGTGGTTTCCGTTCGCCATTACAAAAAGCATAGATGTGATCGATAACCATAGTGACAACGAAATAAGTCAATATGTAGTCGATGCTAAAATGGATGTAAATATTTATCAGAAATATATAATAACTAATTTCCGCTCGCTGCTTCGCTTGCGTGTAGATGGTTGGTGTAAATAGCCTATGTATTAAGCAATAATGTAGCTATGTGTTATCTCTAATACAAATTTCAAGGCAATCTATCCAGCTATCTTTGCGTGATTGAGTAACTCAAAAATACAAACTTTTATTTTTATTTAAAACTTCTTTGACCACCGCTATGTGTAGTTGAAACAAAAGGCGGACTTAATGCCTGAAGGCATTCTCTGCCAGTCAACCTTTAGGCTAAGCAGAAACCCGTAAAGGCGGTAATTAAAAATATACATAAATACAAACAAAAAAAAACATCAACAAAATAAGTTTCACATTTATAATATTGGTAGGACAGTAATTATAAATTTTAATCGAAACCTTTCAGATGTTAATCGAACAAATAATATCGTAATTAATGATTATAATTACATATAAAAAGTTAAAAAGTTAAAAAGTTAGCCAAATAATTGATAATTCAACTTAAAAGACAAGACATGCAATTATTCAGATTTTTATTTGAACAAAACTATATAAAGAATCTGCTTAATCCAGCTCAGTATTAATTTTGCAGACACAAAACGTTGAGCTTCACTATGTATTCTGAAATAAATTACGTATAGATAGAATAAAAAATGTATTCTACGTTACCTTAATTTTGTTTACGAGCTATCTTTTATTGATATACAACTTAAGCTTCTATCGCACTGAAGTATTTCGATTTCACGCGGTTTTATCGGAAAAGCAAAAACATTTACGCAAGTA
Source organism: Nymphalis urticae (assembly GCA_905147175.2). NCBI lineage: Eukaryota > Metazoa > Arthropoda > Insecta > Lepidoptera > Nymphalidae > Nymphalis > Nymphalis urticae. The sequence continues at coordinate 15,335,401 of LR989982.1, read as the reverse complement.
TATGAAACTTGCAAATAATTACTTAGTTGTAGGGCTTTGTGCAAGCCCGCCTGGGTAGGCTCATAACATATTCTACTGCCAAACAATAAATATAATAATACTTAGTATTGTCGTGTTCCGTTTAGAAGGATGAGTGAGCCAGTGTAACAGGCACAAGGGACATCTTAGTTCCCAAGGCTGTTGGCGCATTATCGATACAGCGCTAATGACTGTGAGCGATGGTGACCATTTACCATCAGGTGGCATATTTGTCCATTCTCCTGCCTATTTTATACAAAAGACAACATCGTAGTAGATTACATTGCGTTACACACAATAATTGTTTCTATTTAGTTTATAAATAATGTTTACGATAACGATTACGATGTAATGTATACGTATGCATTCTTGTTCGATACCATAGTCCGCAGAATAGAGTTGTTACCATGCCTCACTTCAATCAAAAAGTTTAATTGTAATTTTTATTAAATATTATAAAAAATAACATAGTATTAACAAAAATAAAAAGAAGATATTAATTTGATTGACCCAAACCTTTTACTGTTAAAAAGTAAAAAAAATAAAGCGCTTGCGAATCCTATGTTCATAGAAGAGTTGAAATATTTTTGCGTTAGAATTTTTTTCTTCAAGCGTCACATATCTGATGTCAGCTTCAATTTCGATCTTGAAATTTAAGTCTCATTCGTTTAACATAAACTCCCAGTTATATTAGAATATCGCGTCAGCTATACGGTAGTGTAAAAAGGGACTAAGAAATATTATATGCGCTAACCCAATTCGTATGTACTCATACGAAATGAAACACTTACGCAATCTTACGTGTTGGTGAATAAGATATTTAATTTAATTATGCATTCATATCAATTACAGAATTATTTTGCATTATTTTAAAGGAAAATAACAAGCTATAAATGCTCTAACTGTTGGGCTGAAGCCTTCTCTCCCTTTGAGGAGAAGATTTGGAGTATATTCTACATTCTCAAAGACAGGTGGCACTTAAAAGTTTCAAATTTTCATCCAACAGGCATGAGTCGAAAAGACACCCTGACACCGTATAGTCAGGGTGCATTTTCGCTCTGTATTTGACACAAATGCTAAATAAATTATGAACAAAAATTAACCATATGAAAATTGACATGAAAATGACCCGCAATCTTTTGTTAAGATTCAGGTGTTCTAACCATCGCAGATTTTTTAATTAATTTTATATTATCAAAACCGTATCGAATTAAAGATTATATGAGTTTTAGTTTATCCAAAATAAACTCCGTATAGAATTATTCTTTCGAACATTTTTCCAGTGTATTGCAACCGTCTACTCTTACTTTAACACGGAACTGATATGATAGTTACTGATCCCAACATAGATCGATTGCAATTTTATTTTGTTATTCTCTACGGACAAAAGATACAATACATCGTTGATCTTTATTGATTGATATAAGATAAAAATATTTTTATAATTGAATGAGGTTGGTTTTTTAAGAAAAACTAGCATTCGGATATTTTGAATTCGATTCGAATTTATATTTTTTGAATAGAGAATTTAATTTGTTTTTCATGATATGAAACTATCGAATGCTAGTCTAACGAATCACGGGTCTATTCACTCAAGTGAATTATTATTTGCAAACGTATTTTTTTATTACACAGTCTATTGTGCTAGCTCTCATCCAGTAACGAAGAATGCAATTATTATAATGATGACGGAAATCGGTCACGAGGCAGTTTTGGTAACGCCATGCTTATCATAGTGCTTAAGTGTGTGGACAAACACGGGTGCACTCCCCGTTTAATAAATATCATAATTCGATGGGACGGCAATCCGACACCACCGAAGAGAGTACAAGCGCAGTATCAAATATTGTTTATCAATTGTAAATATTGACTCAGTAAAAACTTCCAAACATCGAGCTGCCATTGCCTTATCTAGGTCGAAATTCTAATTAACAACGGGACGACCCCGGAGGCTGAACACAGGACGTTGAGAGAAGCCTTACAAGCTATTAGACTATATAGACAAGATATAAAGCTTCACAAGCACAAAACATTGAAACCTTATTATTACTTGCCTGTATATATTTGTATGTGTTATATATCAGCAAAAGGCTAATTAAAATTTAATTATTAAGTAGATAGTCAGTTTAAATGCTAAATAATTTTATATATATATGATTATTATAAAGACACTTTTAAGATTTGAATAGAACGTAAGCTGTATTTATTCCAATTCAACCCTAAAGTTGTTAATGATCGTTATTCATGATTGTCGTGATGTTCCATAAAGCACTCAACTCAAAACCAATCAGAGCTGAGTGAAAGAGATAGCATTAATCGTACGTCGTAGATGTCGTGTATTCATAAGAAATGCATGACAACGCGAAATCACTTAAGCGTTTTTAGTTGCGACATGAATTCTGCTATTTCTTTGTATTGAAATAATATAAAAACGATGACGATCAAAAAGTTTGGGTCTGATCTTATTGAAACTAGTTATGACTAGTTGACCAAGGTTGATGTGAGAGGAGAGGGGCAAGTAGGTATACATGCAAAATAATCAATAGACTTACGATCGCATTTACAATATCAGTTAGGATTACTTAACTAACTCTATAATGGTGAGTTTTCATCTCATTGATAAATTAAAGCAACAATTATTTTTTCCATTTCTCAGGCCCCTTTTTAACAAGACTCGATTTTAGCAACTGAATAGTGACCCACATCATCTATTAACCGGACCCAGTAAATAAGACTGTCAAAATGATCTGTCACGACCCTTCCATTGTGTTCCTTGAACAAATACATCAAATTAATGTCTGATCGTTTTTATTTGCTCGAACTGGTGCTCGTAATGGTTAGTGTTTTTTTTTTTTGACTAAACTAAAAAAGGTGATAGTGCTTTTTTGTTTTAACAAAAATAATATAAAGACATTCATAGTGTATTGTATAGTAGTTATGTTAAAATTATAGGTTCGGTATCGTTAAGAAATAGATAGTTAAAAAAAAACTTTATTTGTTTTTACACAATAATAAAGATAAAATCAACCAAAATAATATTTTTCGAAACACACACAATACGTGTACGATGTACGTGTATACAAAGCAAACTTAAATAAAAAAGTATCTATTTGTGTGACGTCCAAAATGAGTAACCACGCAAAGGTGGATTGACAAACGTCATTATCAATAAGGTGCTCAATAAATTATCCTTATTTCGACGTACTTGGATCATAAATCAAATATATATGAATAGTAAGAAAGTAACTAAATTAATTTAATATCGAGTATAGCTTAAGCGTGTCAGTATTTATATATAAAATCTATCAGCAAATATTCTCAACATAAAGATTGACACAAATCTTGCGCATCAATGATGTGCACCGTTTTCGCGTAGTACCGTAGCAGTGGTCTACACGGCGAATGAGTGCTACACACTACTAGCGCACACTACTAACAGCTCTTTATAAGCATTATTACACATACATGTCCAAAATGTTTACACGCGGTGCGTTATATTATTCTATTTGGTTCAATGTATTAACGCAAGGCAACATTAAAATAGTTTAATACCATTCCACGGTCTAGTTGCGGTTATTGTTTCCAAGTTACGCCACTTCGCGAGTGATTTATTACACAAAGACCTCCCAGGATTATCCGAGCCGTTAAACAATGATTGACGATCGACTATGACTTAGTATTTTTAAATTTTAAGGATAACATATTTTTAAATTACATTAACTTTTTTAAATATATGTAAAAAAGGTGCACATATGTATATTATTGGATGGTTAGTAGAAGACTTGGTATACAGACCGTCAAACGTATTACACATTTCTGTTCCACTCCCGTAGGCCGTAGCGTGACGTTAAATAAATAACTTATTTAACCTTAATTGGGATATAAAATGCGATTAATCAAATCCGAATGGTAGTTTAAAATATTAACGCGTTAAAAAACAAAAATAAAATCTTCAGCTCTATTTTATTATGTAAAGATAATAAATAAGGAAGTCATATCAATCTATATTATATATATATATATATATATATATATATATATATATATGTATATATGTGGAGTAAGTGTTTGTTTATTTTCAAGCATTATTTCATAGTTTTTAAATGTATTGCATAATCAATGTATCTACTGATCTAGTGGCTAGGTAATAAGGCTGTAGATTTCGAGGTCCTAAATTCAAAACCAATAAAATGTATTGATGTTTTCGATCAAAATGTTGTCAGTAATAAATTAAGTTTTAAAGCTAGCAGAATTTAAACTCATTTTATCATTGATGTTGTTGAATATAATGATTCCAAAGTTCTTGTAATGCCTTCCATGTAAAGTAAAAAATAACTGTAAAAGCTCTACTGCTAGGCTAAGGCAGGCCTTTTGAGGAGAATTTTTGGAGTGTATTCCACAACGGCGGTACACTGATACAGCGAATTGGTGGATACACATGTGTAAGTTTTTCATACGAAATAAGCTGATTTTCTCACGATGATAAATTTAAATTAAGCACATGATAATTCAGTGGTGCTTGCGCTTGATCTGGCTCATCGCGGCTCACCTCCTCCTTCCAGAGTAAATAAAGTTTATTTTTAAAAGATAATGTAATACAATAATTATACAAAATGCAAAGCTTGCTAGGAATCCGATTCAGCAACCTGTGTTCCGATTAAATTAAAATGATAACTTTTTTTATTATTTGACCGTTATGTAATGTGTTTTATTTTCTATTATTATTTATGTTATAACCTTAAAATTAATGTACTCACAAATAAGATTAATATTTATAGATGAGATAAAAAAACGTACGTCTTAAATCATTCAAGCTTAAGTTAAATATAAATTATTATTTTCATAACATTATCAACTATCTAACCTGCTGCCATAATAAAAATATATATAATTATTTTTTAGAAATTAACCCTAAAATTTCATAGATAAGAACTCTCCTTTTGAAACATTTCCTACGACCTTGAAATATTCAATATTTAGTATTTTCAAACCTTTCGAGAGCGGATATATTTTTTAAGCTAAACAAATTTCCCGAGCGTATTCAAAAACGAGTGTTTTGTATATAAAGATTTCAATCCCCGTTTTCATCCACCCGTTGATAGATTTTCGAAAATCCAATTTTAAGTTATTGTCTTTTTAGCATAAGGCAACGTCCACGGTAAGTTTTAATTTTGGACAATTTATACACTCCTACTACACTACACCTACACCTGCAAAGTTATCAATATTAAAATTCAAATATCTAGAACTTATAATCAAAATTTAAATAATATTAACAATACTTTACTAGTACTAATTTCTGCCCAAGAATCACGCGCGTGTGAAATGCCCCGTGTTTGCCCCATGTACTTTTCCGCACCCCTGACAAAGTGAATGCAAACTTTCATGATAATTGTTTTTTTTTATACAATAGGAAGGACGAGCATATAGGCCACCTGATGTTAAGTGGTCACCAAACGCCCTTAGACATTGGCACTTTAAGAAATGTTAACCATCGCTTACATCGCTTACATCGCATTGGCGATGCGCCACCAACGTTGGGACCTAAGATTTTATGTCCCTTGTGCCTGTAATTACACTCGCTCACTCACCCTTCAAACCGGAACACAACAATACCAAGTACTGCTGTTTTGCGGTAGAATAGCTGATGAGTGGATGGTACCTACCCAAACAAGCTTGCACAAAGCTCTACCACCAGTGCTAGGGTTGTTTGAGTATTTAAGACGTGAAAGCGTAACAAACAAGCAAACTTACTTTCGCATTATAATATTAGTAATTATACAATCTCGCTTATGGAAAACCAAACATGTTATTCTGTTATACTATTCCGGTCTTAAACTTATGGGTGTGTGTGTGGAGTGACGGTGTAATATGTCCGAATATTAGTTCATTAAAAGTCTCACATAAAGTCCATATGAATGTTTATATTGTGGTGGACGCCATAAACTCATATATTATATATTTAATAATCAACGCAATTAATATACTATATGTATGACAATATTGCTTTAGGTTGCATATGTATCGTTACAAGTAGACGTCAAGTTGATACATTTAACGCATTCACTTTTTTAAGTTATATGCATGCCGACGAGCAAATAAGACACCCGATAGTCTGTGAGTGTAGTGGTCACCATCGCTCATAGACATTGCCGATGTAAGAAATTATTCTTTACATCGCCAATTCGCCACCAACCTTGAGAACTGAGATGTTATATTCCTTTATAGTTACACTGGCTCACTCAACCTTCAAACCGGAACGCAACAATACTAATTATTGATGCTTAGTGGCAGAATATTTGATGAGTGGATGGTAGCCACCCAAACGGGTCTGCACAAAGTCCTACCACCAGGTCACTTTTTCTTTTTCCTAGATTTAATTAAACCTAAATATGACAAACCACCAAAATGACAGAAAGTTTATTCACAGTATTCGATTAATAATATAACATAATTTGTAATTAACAATCCAATTGTTTGAAATCTAAATTGATGTAATCAACAATTGATTGTTTGATTAATTTGAGAATTTGCGCTACATTTATCGGCAATACATAACAACGAGCATTGTTACCGTTGTCGAGCACCTTTAACTCCGTAATTACCAAAAATAAACATTTGAAACAAATTTTGTGAGAAAAAAATGATTCTACATGGGTTAAAGTTAGACACATTTGAGATATGTATGAAAAACTTCGAATTTCCGATAAAAAAGTTTATCTATTATTGTTGAATACAACTGGTAATACTTCGATTGTCGACTTCGATTACACAATATTTTCGGTAGAATCATTGCAAAATATTTTTTCGACAATCGATAAGCAAGTGTATTCGGGCTAATATAACTTGTTATTGTTACGTTCACTCCATGTTTGAATGTAAAAGTGGAAACTTTGTTGGCTTATGCGAAACTTATTTTGTTACCAAATGTTTATGTATTATATTATACTGTATGTTTCCCTAAATAAATAAAAAATAAATATTATAAATGCGAAAGAATTTCTGTCTAACCATTTATTACCTAACCACGACGAAATAACTGAACGAATTCGAATTAATTAAATGTTATATAAAGTTAGCCCGGGGACCTGGGTAAGGTTATTGGCATAAGCATTGGGAACAATTTATTGTTATTATTATGTGGGATTAATTAGCAACGTCACATAGAGCCTTGAAATTTAGAGTAGACCTTCGTATTGTTAGTGTTAGATTGAATTTAAAAAGGATTTTAGGAAATTTTAACGATAAGTATAAGATTTTTTTTACAGAATAGGAAGGTGGACGAGCATATGGGTAAGTGGTCACCAAACGCCCTTAGACATTAGCACTGTACGAAATGTTAGCCATCGCTTACATCACCAATGCGCCACCAACCTTGGGACCTATGATTTTATGTCCCTTGTGCCTGTAATTATGGAGTTATTGACCAAATCTTTATTTTAAACTCAGAACATCGCGATATGCTTTATAAGACAGTCATTAGACTGATTATATTAATAATATCAATGACGAAATGTGTTTCCTTTCTATTTATTTCTCCCTTATCTTTTGTTAAATATTGAGCTAATCACGAACGTGTCATAAGCAGTGTCCATATAGTAAATATCAACTCAGATACACACAAGTCAATTCAAGTCATATTGATATAGAAATGGCCAAGGAACCATAATAAGAACCTAAATCGGACAAAAGACGTAACAAATCGGAAATATATTTTTTGTCTTATTATTAATATAAAAAAATATTTCAGGCATGTTCAGTCATCTGTACCAATATATGAGGAGACGTTTTATTGGAATGCCGAACTGAAAAAAACTATTAATCACAGACATAAAATGTATTCAAAATATGTAACGCGTTTTGGAAACGGTTTTAGTGTATAATATTATTATATAAGTAGTTTCGCTTCGCAGATTCACTCGCTTTAAATTTAGACAACTGACGCGATAAGCGTGAAAAACCATTTCCTTGTTAATTAAAAATTGGCATTACATTCCTGATAATAGAGTTTTCGGTGATTGCTTTTCACGGATCTGACAACACTTCTCATGTCAAAGTCTACTTTAGTGGTCACACTATTAGTGCGAATATATTTCACGATTGGTATTGTCTGCCTCGTTGGTAATGGGCAGCTTATAAGACAAGTTCCCAAAGACAGGTTCAAACCCATTTGGACGGCAAACAGAAAGTTCATGAGTGTTTCTGGTAAGAAATTATCAGGAGGAATTTGGCAATGCTTAAATGTCTGGCGCTTGAAATAGTAATTATCATCTAGATATTATTAGCAAATAAGATTGATACGATAATTATGCCATTTCTAATATTATCTTAATTCTATGGCACAAATATTTGAGGCTACGTAAATAGTCAATACAGTGTCATACCAATATTCGTTACGCCTAAAGGCAAAGCAAATAAAGCGTACGTCTAGAGTAATCAAAGGATATCGATATTGAGTCAAATATTCCTTAAAGTAATATTGATTAAATAAGCGAGAGAACGCTTTGCGGTTTTTTCGAAAGCACTTAAACGGAACCAAACAAAATTAAAGCATGGATGTATATTTACTCGTGAATGAACGTTGATCGATTTTAACGAATAATAATCGATTAAAATTTCAATTTGTGAATGTAAAATTAATTAATATGAGAGAATGAAAAGTGTTACTATTAAAAATAAACGATCTCATATAAACTTATTTTGCTTTTCAACCAATGATTATTTATTAGACAAAGGGATTAACTCTTATTGTATTGCAGTTTAAGCAATTTAGTTGTTGCACTTCACGTCATATTTAACATTTTTTTATAGAATAGGTATTTGGACGAGCATATGGGCCACCTGATGGTAAGTCACCAACTCACATATACATTGGCATTATAAGAAATATTAACCGTCGCTTACATTACCAATGCGCCACCAACCTTATAGATATAATAATAGTATTGACGAAGTTGACCTAACTTTAATATTTATAGTTTAATAAAAATTGCTATAAATAAAATTTTGATCGAGCCCACTGCAAATTACATGATCTCGGCACGCTTTGCTTGTTGCATGGATTTAACGGATCGGTTTAAAGTATTTCCTTGATTTTATTAAACTGGAGCGTAAAATTGGCTTATTCGCTTAAGGTCATATCGGCTGCAATGAAACGTATAGTTTTTTGTGAATAATACTTACACTAATAAAACGTTGCGAAAAACAGAAGTCAAAATTATCTTATAATGTAAATTAAATAATTAATTATGTTTTTTATTTTTATTTATTTATTCATTTAAATACTATCACTATACTACTACTACTACCACTAATACTAGTACTTAATGATCTATCTCTAGCGGCTATAAGTCTAACTTTATTTATCAACTGTTTTAAGCGGATGATTAGTAAAACAATTTATTGTTCAAATGTCAAATTGTTACAGAAAGTTAAATCACGCTGGTTTCGATGCAATTATTTAAAATTCGAATTCGATAACTTTTTAATATTCCAATATGTTTCATTGCGTATTAAAATTTTTTCTTCTTTCTGAAAGTTAGTCTAAACTGGAGTCTTTTATGAACTTTGCAGTCTACAACAATTATTTATTCAATCAATCAATCAATCAACAGCCAATCATTGTCCACTGCTGAACATAGGCCTCTCCCAAGGTGCGCCAAAGCTGCCTGTCCGCCTTCCGCATCCATCGTATTTATTCATTAATATTAATTACAATTACATTATAAAGCTGACCTTTGTCCCTTTCGTTCCATTGCTATTGCTATACAAAATATATGACCGAAAATATCATGACACATAAAACCTTAAATAATTGTAAATAAATAAATTAAATGATTGTAAATTTTAACAATATATTATAATAATATATGTTTAGCTATATTTTAAGATTATTTTTAATTAAAGAATGTTTTTGAGTAATGAATAAATTCGCGTTCGTTGTTCATTATTACTTGGTTAACCTGAAAGTTATCAGACGAATGATGAAAGATGGAAAAACGGAGTTGAAAATAAAATAACGAGCCCGTATGTGACGATTGTAGGGAGTAATCAAGTTAATTGTCTTAATAAGAAAATACGACTCAAGTCTTGCACCATAAATTCTTGGTATTACAAATTTTCTCCCCAACGAAACATATATCTTAAGTTACTTAGAAAGGTCAAAGGTTAACATTATATGACAAATTGCCAGACTCTAATCTTATTAAATTAAATTATTTACGATGTATTGAGATGTTATTCTTAATGAAATATTAGATAAATAAAGATGCATAGTATAGCATTGTCTTATTACTTACTTACCATGTTGTGTGATTTCATACGGCGAAACCAAAATTTGTCATCATTATTACCGATATCGCTGTCAGCATCGCTTAAGGTTTTCCTTTAAAGGGGAGATGGCCTTTGATTAGTACTATATCTACAGCCTGTCTTGTAAATTTTGTTTAGCGGGTGATTAGTTAAACTTTTCAATGTTATAAGTAGGCGAACAGGCGAATGGACCACCTGATATTACGTGGTCCCCACCGCCCATATACATTGGCGACGAAAGAAATATTAACCCATTTCTTACATCGCCAATGTATATGGCGCCACCAACCTTTGAAACTAAGATTTCTTTGTCACACTGTCCTACTCACCCTTCAAACCGGAACGCAATAATACTAAGTACTGCTGTTTGGCGATAGAATTTGTGATGAGTGGGTGGTACCTACCCACAAAGCCCTACGTATAATGGATTAAAGCCTTTTTATTTCTTAAAGTCACATGTACATTTAATGTAATACTTTTTTGTTAATAATAATAACTAACACGTGATATTATCTTCCTAGCATCCGTCCTCTCGAAACCGAGCCGATCTGCCGTTAAGAAGCATGTCCAGTTTCCCGATGAAAGTTGCATAGAGGAAGCTAACGAGGCCCCGAATGGTGATGAAAAAGCAGGTAAAGTATACAATTTATAAACTGAAAAGTAAGACACACCGCTTACATATATTTATATGATTAATAAAAAACTTATTCATGTTATTGTAATAATAAATTTTACGTCATTTTATTGGTATACCACTTAACTGAAAACTAAGTCAAATTTTAGTCTATTATTATATTCAAATGACACTGACACATTATACCAGGTCACCCGCATGTTAGAGGGGAGGGGGGACATTTACAGGATTTTGCAATGTGAGATTATTAAATAAATATCACTAAGAACGACCACTAAGAATAATCGAGGCACAGACGAAAGTATGTGGAGAAACATGGCGTATTTCAGATATTTTGTCTAAATATATATTCGAAATAAATTTTTGATAATTCTGATTTTCAATTTTAAAACAATATATCATTGAATTCAGAATTTACATAAGTAACTGAATGAATCAAATAAAGGGCGGGATTATCTGCAAGAGTTAACGAAAAACGACGCGATCAAGAAAAGCGAAAGCGGCCGTGACGAGTAATGATCTGTAAAGCTAGGGCCGCAATTGTGTAGCCAAGCAACTTATACATCACTTAGCAACTGTCTCGTTTGTTCGTAGTATCGTTGTAGGTTTAGTTGGACAAAACCGAAAAAAAAATCTATCATTTTTACAACTTAATCACAAGATCGAAAAAATCGAATTGTTTTTGTTGACCAACAAGTCAGTTGTAAGCATGATTTATTAGAACGTCAGAAAACATTACAAGTAGAAACTTCTAGAAATATGATTATCATAGGGTAAAAAGTTTCACTTTCAAAACGTGTGTAGTGTCAAACTCAAACAGGAGCAGGCCATCATATATTACACAAACATATACACAGCTTTCTGTATAGGTGCGTTTGAGAATTTTCCTAGAAATTTATTCGAAGCTTTATTTACTTACGTATTTACATATAAGGTCAATATTACATGTTTGAGATAGCACCATGTCGTATTAACTACACTGGTGTGAGGATAGTGCATTTTCACCCAGATAATCGAAATTGCATGCATTCTTGCCACCATTCCAAATAAATCTTATTCAAATAAATGTTTTTGAGATTTGCATATATAACTCAAATCGATAGTATACGCGTATTATAAGTTCTTACGTCTGTTACACTTATAAATTCTAATCTTATTTACAAAGAACAGCGATTATATATCAAATAATTAATAAAGTTTTAAATAATTTTACGATCTTATTCATTTATTATAATTCAATTGTTTTATATCATTAACAAAACTACCATAGTAACTAGTACACTGCTATGGTTACTCTGTGTGTAACGTTTACATTTTTTCGGGAACTCACCACTATTTAGACAAATATTTGACTCAATTTTGTAAACAATTTCATCCATTTTTATAATAAAAGTAAGATTACAGCCTTATCGTGTTACTTTTTCTTCGTAGGATAGAATGAGTTTTAGTGTATTTAGCTTTGAAGCATTATTATAATTTATATTTTTATAGTATCAGAGCTCCTGGTGAGCTTTAATATGGATAGAATATGACGACACGGTTAGCTGGATGACTTTGAACTTCAATTCTATAACAGGGCCATTTATAAGTGGCTTTTACTTCGAAGTTCGATCCTTTAGTAACGTTTTGTTTATTCAACCTGGCACAAAGTGAATTTCATATGCGTTCCATTAGATATATGGATTAAGTAAACCAATATTTGGTTCGCGTTATCCACCTATCTAATGTTATACGTCTAAATTCGCTGTGGAACCACTTTCATTATTGCGATGTATTCAGAGTGCAAGTGATTTCGTCAACGGATGTCATCCTATGTCATGTGGTTTTTTGGAAAGCATTTGGAATGGATAACTTAACCAGTTTTCTTGCCATCCCGCTAGTCACAGCTTACCTTCTATCGAATGAGGTTCTTACCAATGAAAATTTTCGGAAATCGACCACGAGACATTCGTACATGGCTTCTTACTGTAACACCGTGGGAGGCAATAATACAAATAAAAAAATGCCATTTGTAACATCGAAGTAGATATGCCAGAGTAGTTTAATGTTTCACTGTACATAAAGTGTGAGCATTGCTTCCTATAAATGGTATATATAAATAATTTAAGCAGATTTAAAACTTCCCTTTCAGTTGGGCACATACATAGACAACCATCTAAGAAATCACTTCAAACCAGAACACCGTCAACATTCATGCTTAGAATAGAAGCCGAGGGTTAAATTATTCTTAATATTAATTTCAAATCGATAATTCAGCAACGCAAGAACAACATTCAACTACACAAATACATAGATAATAGTAAACAGTTGACAATCTCTCCTATATGCGACTTGTGGATCAAGCGAGAGTCTATTAAATCATCGGTACGCAGTCAGCGTCATTAGCCGAGATGACAGCAGTTGAGTCAACGTTTCGGATCGCAATAACCTCGGTCAAGGTTAAAGGTTGTTAAACTTTATTGTAGATAGTGTTCAACGGTAAGAAAACCTTCAATTAGACATCACCGAAATTTTTAATTAAGAGAATAACTCATTAACCAGCCATTTCTAAAAATATCAAGACTTGAGAATAAGAATGTTAAAAATATAGTATAAGTTATCGATATAAAATATCATCCTATTATTTCAACTGCAACCCAACTAGTCGCCACTAACCATGGTGAGTAATGATGGTATTATTTGTCTTTGTTATTTAATAATTCAATTCATATATATCTACTGGTGGTAGAGATTTGTGCAAGCTCGTCTGGGTAGGTACCACCCACTCAACAGATATTCTACCGCAAAATAGCAGTACTTGATATTGTTGTGTTCCGGTTTGAAGGTTGAGTGAGCCAGTGTAATTACAGGCACAAGGGACATAACATCTTAGTTCCCAAGATTGGTGGCGCATTGGCGATGTAAGCGATGGGTATCATTTCTTGCAGTGCCAAAATCTAAGAGCGTTTGGTGACCTCTTACCATCAGGTGGCCCATATACTCGTCCGCCTTCCTATTCTATAAAAAAAAATATCATATCGATTCCATATTTTTCGCCAACTCCGACATCCCAACCCAAACATCGACAAGAAGGAATTAGTTCGATTGGTTTCGGCGATTAGAAGGTGATCTATACTTCTAAGAATAAAGAGCCTGCTGACTTACTGTCCTTGTCGCATCGTTTGACTTGCCATCGTATGGCTTCCCGCCAAACCTAATTCATGTCTAACAACATTATCATAATAATAATAGTTATTTTCAAACATCGAAGGTTGAACTAAAAGCAGTCCTAATATGTTAGAAGCCGGTGATGGGCGAATCCATTAAATTGTATAATTATTATATAGAGGAAATCACTTTCTGATGTTTCACGGTTGTATTCTGCAGTGAAATTTGATTCTTCTTTCAAAATAGCTGTATAGTATTTTGACGTAAGCAATGACTTCGAAACAAGTCTTACCTCAACCTTAAATCGACCATTGAAATATAATGAAAGCAAGTAAAATTGTAGATAACGATGTGAAGATATCAACATGATAAAAGACATTCGATAAATTAGACTGACAATTATTATGATTAATTAATTGAAATTAATTATTACAAGGGTAAAGCTTAAAGACGTAAAATTTAGATATTTTATCATATAATTAATTACTGTACGAGCTGAGTTTTGTGAATTTAACAGGCGGATGTTAACGCGAGTACACACCACCGAGATGTTATTGAATAATTAATATTTAGAACTGACATTTAAAATATACATTTTTAGAGTAATACAATTGTAATTAAATTTTTTTTTATTTATATTACATCGTTTTCTCTGGACATCACAATACGAAAATACTAAGTAAATAATTAACAAACTGGATCAATTAAGCTTTAAATTTAAATTGATATCCTGTAAATATCCCACAGCTGTTTGCTCATTCCCCGTGTTGTGCCAGCGCAGGATAGTAGGTACATGTGACAGAATTTCATGTCACGTGAAGATATCCTCACAATGTTTTCCTGCACCGTCGAACATAAAATAAATGATAAGCACAAATTAGGCACAGTGCACACCTCAGTGGTGCTTGCTCAGGCTTGAAATCAACATGTGCAACATTTGCGCATACACTTGTGCACTACAATATATCTTGAATCGTTGGCTAGTCTTCCTTTGAAACTTTGAGCCTTTGAGATTTTCCATTGTGGCCGAAATCGGTTAGGAGAACATTATCATTTGTTTTATAATATCCCTTAAGAACTTTTCACTTTCATTCGTATCATTTCAAAACCCTAGATTTAGATAATACTGCAAACAAATTGTGTACATGATTCTTTTGGTTGTAAATAAAAAAATATTATTATTTTTATCATCATATTTATATTTCTCAGCTCATGGCTGGTTTTGGCTATATTTACGGGCGTTAACCAAGTAAATGCATGTGGTATGTTAGTTTGGTAGATAACTTGTCATTTTATTCCATTATTATTATTATTTAAGTACATACATGTCTCGATAAAATTAACAGATACAAAAGGGCTCGCCTAGTTAACTAACACATAATGATTTCCGACCAATTCCCTCAAGTGTAACAACTCGTCACCCTCATTAATTTTGACGTCTCATTTAAAAGATGTCAAGTTTTGGTTTACTTTCAAATTGCTAACACGAATGAACTCTTGTGAAGCGTTTTATATTATTTGTATTATATGATAACATTTGACATTTTGGTTAAGACAAAAAAATTAACCGAGATAGACCAGTGAATCGTGAATCGTGTGAATCTGAACCCACAATATAGGATCTAATTTGTTCAAGCCTCTGTATTTTCATATACATTTAATGTTTTCACTTAAAGTGGAACAATTTCAAATGTATTAAAATATCAAAATCATTAAATCTAATGTTATCGTAAATCAACATCAACGTTTCAAAAGGGTTTTAGAACGGCCAGAGAAGGGATTCTCTCATCTTCGAAAACTATGCTAAGATTAAATCAACTGACATAAAGACACACCTCTGAATATTCTCGGGCGAATGTGCTTAAATTGCTGAAGAAATTGTACCAAATAACTTTCTACATTACTTGCTTTAACTATGTAGAAATGTATGTGTTAAATCGTAACATTGCTTTATATAAGACTACTATATTTCATCTAACAATATCATACTAAAATAATTATGTTTCACTATTAATATAAAATTGTATTTTAGTTAAGGAAGTTAAATAGTCTTCTTATTATAATGAACGTTTGAATTTAATTAATAAAATTATTAGTAAAAGCCTGTGCATTTCTCACTGCTGCTAAGGCCAAAGTGGATTTTATTATGTCTCAATAATAAAATATGCCGATTATCATCTTGGCTCAATGAACGAAATATGTGCTCATTTCCGTGCATTGAAGTGACATGAGAGAACCCAAAGAAAGGTGTTGTTCATCTGGCAAAGTTCAACAAGAACTACCAGAATCTTTAACAGGATGCACAAAAATAAACAATGTTTACCTGCCCGTTCCAAGACCATTTTGTTGATACTTGATTCTATATTCCACGCGTGTCGTCGCGGGCAAGAGCTAGTTAAATTAATAAGTTCACTATATACTTTTTTTTGTTTACACACAGAAAATGTATATAGTGAACTTATTAATTACATATTACATTACATTATGAAGCACAATAATTAAATTAATAAGTAAAAAGGATAATTGTTAAGCTAGACTATAAGCGACAAGCATTACGAGTACATGAAGAATGTTATGATCACGACTTGCCATGTTTCTTATATTGAAACATTGATTTTTTTTTCCTGAAATACCAAGGATGTGGAAGGAGGTTATCACCAAGGAGATAAACTAATTACTTTAAATATATATTATTACAGAAGAAGTATTAATAGTAGGAGAAGCATAAGTAGTATAAAAATTTTATACAAACTCTTACCAAATACGAAAAGAGCTTTAAGAAAATCAATCACTAGTCTACACAATTTTCCTGAGTTACATCCTCAATAGTCTAAGAGCTAGGAACTTAACCAAACTTTACTAGTTACAAGTACCTAAACAAGGATAGTATGTGTATTTGATTTGAAATAAATAACACGTTCTTATTTTCACCTAATGGTAAATGGTCACTACCGCTCATAGACATTTGCGAGGTAAGAAATAATAACCATTCATTACATCGCCAATGCGCCACCAACCTTGTGAACTGAGATGTTATATCTCTTGAGCCTGTACTATATATACTAATATACTAAATATTATTGCTTAGCAGCAGATATTATGAGTATGAGTGGTCGATACCCACCCAGGCGGGCCTGCACAAAGCCCTACCCACCAGGTAAAAACGAAAATAAATAAATATTTGCCAAAATAGCTTAAAGTATATTGGTCTTATATGCATATAAAAGTTCAAGGTTCGTTCTTGAAATTTAAATATTTGGCTACAGTCCAATGACCAAACATTCGTGCTGGTATTTGTTTGGAGAGGATAACAGGAATTATTTAAAAAGAAAAATAAAATACAAGCTTAGCTCAGTTTTATTGAATACACGATATTTTAGCCTTGACCTCACTCGTCAGCTGAAGTGGCTACCAGCTCTCATAACATAACACAAAGTGTGTTAAATAAGTTACAGAATAAGTCACAATGGCGCGGTCGAAATGTGTGATAACGAAGTAGAATAATCACTTTTGTTCCCTCGATTGTATTACATTCTGAGTGTTAAGGTTTTGCACTTAAACGGCGGACCTCCGATCGAGTATTTTATATATAAAAAAAATATTAAATCTTTGGATAGGATATTATCTTGATGAGTTATTTAATTTTAAATTACTTGTGTCTTGAGATGAAAAATTTGGTCAAGTAATAGTAAGTTGTAAAGTCAACAATTTGTATAGCAGTATTTCGGTTTTAAGGACATTCAATGGATTACAACAAGAGTAGTTCTGTGATCGTACCAAGTGAGAGATGAGTCGAAAGGACCTTGCTCGTATGTACACCCAAGAGACACATTTACAATACGAAACCTATCCCGAATTATTTATGTTTTTACTGAAAACTATTTTTAACCCTATGAGGGATGAACCGATTTTGTTGATATTGATCGATTTTGTTGACTGTTCTTGTCAAAGAACATTGATTATTACCGGAAAACACATATAATTGCAACAAGATACTATTTAATAATAATTACTGTAATTTCATGATGTATAGTATAATATAATTTTGTTTATACACGGCCCTTTATTGAAAGGTCTCTGGGGAATATCGAATCTGTACGAAAGGGTTTGATGACCCTTGAGGTGACAGAAATCAACGCTTAAGATCAAACTGTCGTAAATATGGATTACTACAATTTATATCAACTGGACGTTTGAAGGAATCGGTAATAAGCAAAATCTATACATTAATGTAATTATTATTTTGACTTTGACTAATAAATAAAAATATTTTTATCAGATGGATAGTGCTGTTGTGAACATGGTATTTGCTGTGGTGAAACTTTAAATCGGTACATTATCTACCTTGTGGTGGGAATTTTTAGATTGGTTCTAATTTAACTGACTAAACACATAACCATTTCCTTGGACAACCGATACCGTTGCCAAAAGTTTACACTCCCAGGAATGCAAAAGTGGGTTAGGCGGTCTTAAAAATGTTCGACCTTCTCATTAATACGTACTCCATAAAAATGTCTTCGTTTGATGAACCCACCGACATACTATCATAATATCGAACTATTTTTAAATACATACATACATACAATTCTATTTTTAAATACATACACAATCACAAACACATATAATACAGTAATACAAAGAATATAAGAGAAGAGGTATAACAAGGGAACTGTCGACCTTCTGCATTAATGTTAACCCTCCAACTTTAGATGGTTCAGTTATTAAACTAACAGGATATTACATAATAGTAATTATTTGACCATTGGTAGTTCTAACTATCGTTCGAAAATCACAATTACCCAAAATTTAACCATTCTTTACTATTTTTAACTATTGGTTAAGTTAACTACGAATCATAAAACCTTAGGCGTTTACTATCCCAGACATTGTTAAACAAATTCCTTTGAATTTAACCATTTAAAAGTCAATCAAGCCTTGCTGGAATTGTCTAGATTCAATTAATGTTGACTTGTGTCAATCGACGGTTTTCAAGTACAAAACATCGCTCAAAACTTTGACGATGCGTTATTTACATATTTAAGTTATATATGCAAATTTCAAAAACTATATATTAAGTTTATCCATATCAATATTAAAAATAGCCAATGTACAAATCGCGACATGACACGAGACGATTGGTGGATTTGCTCTTCCGAGTACATATTCTACATACATATATTTATTTTAAATTACTTAGTCAATCAATCAATCAATCAAGTCAAGGGATTCTTAAATATATTATATTTCCAGACGCCCGCGTCATCAGCTCTCTCTGGATGGAGCTGGAGTCGGAGATTCCTGTGCCGGAACGCTGACGGCGTCGAAGCGAGCAGTACTACCGGCCTGTAACGCGCGCTCGTAATGAGCGCCGTAAGATGTCTACAGCCGGTGTACCGCCCGCGGATCAGAAGGATTCCTATCTGTAAGGAATTAGTGCGGCGATTGCTTTAAAGATACGAGACACGGCAAACATTTAAAATTTCAACAGCGCGGATCACGGACTAGGATAGTATATTACTCATATGTAGTATATTAAAATGTATCTCTGCATTAAATTATATTAAAGAGATAATTCATATCTACTATGTATAACGAAATATATTATGTATAAAGCAAATATTTAAACGATTACTAACAAATTCACAAATCTCAATTTAATTGAATATTTTCAAATGATTACGCTTCATTAATTATCAAATATTTGGATACATAAAATATCGATTCAATTTTAGTGATCTTTACCAAATTGTACACACACATAGAAGTTATTTTCTTAGCGAAATTCGCCGCAAAATAACAAAACGAAATTCAAACGCTGTTCACGTTTTTACAACCTAATGAAATAGAAACTTACGTCACTGTTTTCTATAATACATATTTTACTATAATAATAATTTATAATCTTAAAAGGCATTTTTAAACGCTTCATGTTAGAATTATATTCCAATTCTATCGATTATATCAATATTCAATATAAACCGTGTAATTTAAGAAATCATATTGAAAAAATATCCGAAAAAATATACCTTAGGTATATGACAAAAAAAAAGAATGTTTTTCATTAGATTCTATACTAGCATATTTCCACTGTCTTACTCCAATTAGTTGTTGGATGTGATCGCAATAGTATTTTGACAGTCGATGCTTGTGGTAATCGTACATATGAAACAAATCGCAATTAATTTACACAAGTTATTATTGAATTTAATAACGTTTTTTTATAATCTGTAATTTTATTTTAAAAGGAATATGGCATGTGGGTCATGTAAATACGGAAGCGAATGTTATTACATCACGTCGCTTAACAAGTCAATTTCCTTGTGAAGCGTGGAAGTCGGAGAATGTGTGTGAAAGTGTGATTTTTCAATATATGACGAGGATCACATTCTCCTATGAAAATATTGCAGGAGCGTTTGAAATGCCAATGTTAAACTACGTGACATGAATATAGTCCAATTAACCTTTTGCAATGAATTCCGTTGATTGAAGTTGGTATAAAAAATGTTATAACATTTTTCCGTACGCTTACGACGTTTTTTGGGGTCAAGAAAGAAGCCTTTTTATCTCTAAATACATATCTTTGTCTAAAAAAAAATATTTCCTATAAACACAAATTATTCATATATTGATTTAAATGTTAAACCTTTACATACTGTTGCCCTAGGTACGTAAACAGGTGTGTGTATCCAGTTAGCCATTAAATGACAGTCAGATAAACAATAACAAGTAAACTACGAATATAATTCTCAAGTTCTCAATTCAAAAAGAGCTTTATAATCATTTAAACCGAATGATAAAAGTAACATTGGGTCGTCATACTCCCAATTAATGCATCAAAAAGGTAAAGCAAATAAGTATTTATCGTTATTATATATAAATTATTTCAATACATAATGAACCGCGCAAGTTAACATCAAAAAATGTAAAATAATGTCGATGTCATTGAATAATATCGAAGGAAGTACTTTCTTATTTCGGGAAACATTTACGTATCACGGTTGAGGGTCGTATGTCTTTCTCTTTCAATTTATTTAACGGCACTCGCTGTAAGAGCCTTACAGCATTTCGTGAAGTTAACAATATTTTTGTCGTATCTTTAAGGCGATTGTGTTGCCGGAGGGAACAGGGTACTTGAACGATGTAATGTATATTATCTGAAGGGAAAAAGTTTTATAAAATTATTTTTCTTCATATTAATTGTTATTTTCAATTTTATTTTATATTATAATTTAGCTTCTTAAAATATATTTTTACGCATTTTTTCATTTGCAATTCTTTAATGTAGAAACGATAAAATTTTGAGACCAAAAAGTTTGAAGTAGATACCAAATATATATAAATTTATATTTCTCACATTCGAATTTAAAAACGTAAATTAAATATGCATAGCGTAGCAAATAGTGTTAATACTTATTATAAATTAGTTCGTTGTTGAATATAATGGCTTTATTGTTCTCAATTTAATCTTGTAGGTTCAATGTTCCTGATCTTATTATTCGTAACTATAATAGAATAATTGTTTCAAATCATTATAGAGGGCAAATATTTAATTATTAGTAGAAATAATTATGTAATATTGAATCATATTGTAGTAAGTATACCAAAGGTTTAGTCTTAGTTAGATAATAAGTAATAATTGCATAGCAACTACCGTTTGGCCCTATTATACACAACTGTAGACTTTTAAAATGGAATTCTCTTCAAGATATATTCTCATGATTGTTTATTTTCGATATTTTATTTCGTTTTTAAAAAACGAGCGCTCTTGAATAACATTTAATTTGTTTTCATTATAAAATAAAAAAATGTATAAACCCAAACAGCTACGTCATCTTTCATGACAGTCTAGAAACGTGTAACTAAAGTGCAGCAGAAATATGTTGTTTTTTTATATTTCTTACTATAATATTTAGAAAAATAAATATTTACTATATTAAAATAATATTAAATGTCTGATCTGAAAGTTTCACCTCATGTTTAATGCATACTATTTATTGATTGTAATGCTATCGTGTAATAGAGTAATTAGCTACAAAGTAACACTGATTATTGTCTATCTATCCACAATTGTTATTCAATTTAGATTCAAATAAATGATTACATCCAGATAAGATTTTTATTTTACACCTTAGACACCACTGACTTGACGACCGATTTATGAAAAAACAAAAAAAAATTGCTAGAGGAGTAAACCCGTCCGTCTGGGTAGGTATTCTCATATATTCTATCGCCAAGCAGCAATGCTTAGTAGTATAGTGTGACTACAGAGACAAGGGACATAACATTTTTTTTTAACGGTGGAAAAACGCATTACGCCTTTCCCCTACGGGAACAGTGGGGGGTATGTGGACCTCGCCGATGTCCTAGGCGTCGAGTGCTAAGGGACATAACACCTTAGTTCTCAAGGTTGGTGTCGTATTAACGATGTATGGGATGGTTAATATTTGTTACGTCTATGTCTATGGGTGGTGGTGACCACTTAACGTTAGGTGGCCCACTTGACAGTCTGCCTTCGTAACACAAAAATTTATAAACATGTTTACATACTTGGTTTTACATTTATTTGGGCCGTACATGGAAGATGATGAGTTAGAAATGTAATATTTTAATTAAAATTAAATTAAAAAAAATATATAAATAATAACCTGTGCTAAAAAAAACTTTTAGTTAAGTGCGTATGTTACAACCTGACACCGATAGATGGCGCCCATTAAATATTTAACGTTCTTGAATCGCACGTATTAGTCATAACAAAAATGGCTCACTATATATTATTTGTATGATTTTAACACACATTAATACGGTTAGACCAATTTTCATGAAAATTGGCTGACGTTTAAAAAAAACCTAATATATATACTATATTTCTATCAATTCAATTTAAACTATGTATACAAATTCTTTCAAGCAGAATTTTTGAATTTTTGATTGATTGAAATGTGTAACTGTTACTTATGAAATGACGAAGTAGATAATATTTATTGTTTGTAAAGTAAATTTTACGTAACTTTTAAGACGATATAGAAGAATAAAAAGGTAATAAGAGGAGTTTTTATTGAATTCATTATATCTTTCATCAAAGGGCGAATTTTATAGTAATGCGAAGACAGATCAAAAGAAAGATAATATACTTTTGTTAAAGTAACGCTTCGAGGAAATTGAAACCGGAAGCAAAAAAATACCTATTGTGTACTAATTTTCGGATTAAGGGCTTTTACTAAAGAAGTAACCGTAACAGCCTGTGAAAGTCCCACTGCTGGGCTATAGGCCTCCTCTCCTCTTTTTTTTTTTTTGAGGAGAAGGTTTGGAGCTTATTCCACCACGCTGCTCCAATGCGGGTTGGTGGAATTCACATGTGGCAGAATTTCAGTGAAATTAGACACATGCAGGTTTCCTCACGATGTTTTCCTTCACCGTAAAGCACGAGATGAATTATAATCACAAATTAAGCACATGAAAATTCAGTGGTGCTTGCCCGGGTTTGAACCCACGATCATCGGTTAAGATTCACGCGTTCTTACCACTGGGCCATCTCGGCTTTTTAAACTAAAGAAGTAAACAACCTCCAAAATAATATCCTGGGACATTATTCACACACGGCCACCTGATCCCAAATTAAGCAGAGCTTGGACTATGAACACTAGACAACTGATATACTACATATACTATTTTTCTTTTGTAAATACATACTTATAGATAATTACACCCAGACTCGGAACAAACAGACATGTTCATGCACACAAAATGTCTATCCTGGTTGGGAATCGAACCCACGACCTTCGGCGTGAAAGGCAAGTATCCAACCACGCCAACCGTTTCAAAAAAGTATTTATGTTTACGATTGTATCCTTATAGATTATTTTTGGAGAAAGATTGTATACCCCGATGGCAAATAATGTTCGAAATGACAGATATTATGTGAAACAGAAGGTGGCTCAGGATAGCGAAATAAGTTTTATGTAGTTATAAACAATATTTATTAACAGGTAGAGTAACCACCCTGCTCAAGTTCAACAATAATTATATCCGTTCATTGTAAATACATCGCTATTTATTCCAAAGTCTAATCATTTTTAATGTAGTTTTAGGTAGTTGTAAAAAAAATATCACGAAATAAAATAAAATTGAAACAATATTTATAATCAACTTAACTTAAATAAATATTAGGTTATTCTAAATTATATACGCGTTGGTCCTAGCGTTGAGTTTAACATGTGCTTAAAAAATTAACTAACGCCTTTCAGTATTAGATCAACTCGTCCCGTCTTTAATAGCAACACAGGAAAAACCAAACACTCCATAAAAAACATATTGGTTCCGTTGTTTCTTATTTTCTGGACTCAACAAGAATGTTACCTTATATTTATACTATTATCAAAGTTATATGTAGAATTCTAACCATACAAAACCAGGTCGGATAGTACGTACATTTAAAATGGATAACATACCGAACCTTTTTTCTTCCATATCGGTGCAGTTTAACAAGGCCTGATGGCTTAAAATCTAACTAAAAGGAAAAAAAAAATTAGAACATCAACAACCAAAGACAATGGAAAATGACGTCTTTGTCAGGACCATAGACTAACTTAGACCGTTTTATTATGAAATATTTCGTAGGTTCCTAAAATTACCTCACTAGATTACTTTTTATGTAAGAGGGGGCAAACGAGTAGGAGGCTCACCTGATGGAAAGCGAAAAACACCGCCCGTGGACACCTGCAACACCCCAGGGGTTGCAGATGCGTCGCCAGTCTATACATGTATTTTTTTTATTGTAACAGCCTGTGAATGCCCCACTGCTGGGCTAAGACCTCCTCTCCTTTTTTGTGTATTTAAATAAAGTTTAATAGACAATCATGCAAGCTGCCCTATTTTTTTACGTATTTCGTTCTTCCATGCGATTTGAGTCTTTAGAATCAACAACTCACCTTGTTTCATTCATAAACGCCTGATATAACAGACGTCCGAGCGGCCTCTATAATGAGGATTATTTATAAGGGATTTAAGGTCCATAATAAAACAAATCATATGTAAATAAGGGATTATATTCTTACAATAGATACGGTTGTTATCGAAGTTGGTTTAACATATTTTTGTTCAATTTAGCGTTAGATCAGACTTAATAATAACATAACCTATACATAGAATTTTATTAAATATAAAGCATTATTTTAATACATAGATTATTTTGTGATCCGAGTTCAATAAAAACGCCTTGTACAAATATAGTATAACTGTAGTATTGGAACAGATCAATAATAATAACTGAAAAAAAAAACAGTAATTTATAATGTCGTTACAATAATTTCAATATATTATGATAAAAAAAAAAACAAAAATGATATTACATTTATAAAAACTTTGCACAAAGCATTTTACATTTAAACCGCGTTAGAAGCCCAAATTCTACATTTACTGTTGCAACTCTCGTTTCGCTCACCTTATTTTATATCGTAAGACAGAGATAGAGTACTATTTTCGAGAGAGATAGAACGCTATTTTCGATCACAATTATTAACACGGCAATAAAGAATTAACTAGAACTACATATAAACTTTAAAAAGATCATCAATTAATTAAATACGTAATATTTATTAAACAAATGAAATCTAATGTGTAATACTTTTAATATATAATATATTTTTTTACTTAGTACATTATTTCATTCTTCTAGTTAAAGCGAAGCTATAGACACCTATCAGCAAACACACCCTCAAAATTCTCTCTATCATTTATTTCCGAATATTACAACATTAAGGCTTCGTTACACGGTCATAGTATTCATTTGATACAGTCATTGCATAAATAAGTCGATTTTGAAACTTTTATACGCGAAATCGCGTGCGGTGACAGAAGCGAAACGTCACAAGTATTAATGAAACAACTATCATCCCGATACGTTATTCGATATCGACAATTCGACATTCGAATTTCATGTACCAAGTACTGGGGAAACAAATGTGCGGTTTCTATATAAATATCTAAAAGAATTAATTAATCTATAGAACGGTTAAATTCATCGAAAACACGAGTCTTAAGCTTTTGTATTTCGCTTGTGTCAATTGGAATTTCCTGGAAATTCTTTATTTCAATTACAGATATTACGTTTAACAATGAACCGGTATAAGAATATGATTATGTGAATTAGCGATATCGACTAATGGTGCTGATTCTATAGTACACAAAATCTAAGCTAAACATTTACTTATATATAACAGGTCTATAAAGCCGGATAGAAAATAACATATATGCTATTCTATTTACTGTATTTAGTCAAACAGTATTGTATATATTTGTATTATAGGACCAGTATAGGACCAATTACGAGTATATAAATTGTATAAAAAAAAAAAAAGTTTCCGTTGCGAAATCGACTCGAACGGATAACAGTACGAGCGTTTAGTGTAATATCGACATATAAACAGCAATCAATACTACGATATCGATCAAAGGCTTAGCTGGATTTGCCGCTATGAGCACCCAAGGATTTATCAATAGCAAGGAGAAGCTCCTCGACTATAAACATTGAAAAGAGACAACAATATTACAATTGTATTTCGTTCTGAAACAAACAGCAACACGCCCCTTTTCTCCTCATTCACATAGTCTTTCAAGCTACTCGCATAATCTTAATAGTCCTTGTATGAACATTACAATATAATTTTTCGGATATTTTATTTTTTGGTTAATAGTTAAATCTTTTCACACGACTTCAATATACCGCAGTCCAAACGTTAACGAAACAGTTGTAGGCTCGAAAATACTCAGTCCGTTATTATTGACGACATTGGAAAATAATATCGTTAATAATGCGAAGTTTTAGCACATTGAGTTCGATAGAAAAATATTTACAACTGCAGCAGAAAGTACGCCTTTGGAAATGTTTAAATACAACGATTATTATGAGTAACTATAGCATTAGCGCATAATAAAATAAAAAAACATTCGAACGAACGAACGAACGAACGACCTTTGAACGAATCAATGAATGGATTGTCATTTATCTATCCTTAAACGAATCCTTAGTAAGCAATAAAAATAATTAAGCCATCGTCAATATATATAGATGGTAAAAAATATATCAGTCGTGTATTTGAATATAACTCGTTCAAAGATTGATGAACGAATGATGACGTACAATTACGAATATTCTTCATATAAACCGAAATTTAACAAGAACGTGATTGAAATGTGTTATTTATTAGATTTATTAAACTCCCACCAAATCGAGACCATGAGAAATTGCTCCAATTTAATAAAAGATTGGAAATATAGGGATCGACGATATTTGTGGAGACGGCATTACGTTTGAAGATCTTAGTACATCAATTCGAACACAAAAAAAAGTTAAGATTCAGTCGGTCTATTAAACAATTGTTCTACTTTATTTTCATTATATAACGTTTCATAAACTTTCTCATGAAAATAAGGCCGTCGATATCAGTAACTGTTTGACTGTTATAATTTTTTTAAAAAGACAATAGAAAAAAAAATACAAAAAAAATAATACATTTCTTTACATAACGCTAGTCGTAACTTATATTGTTGATTTACTCTTCATCCATCGCATAATATTATTACGTCACAAAAAAAAAAATTAACGACCAATGTCGATCGACTTCGTATAAAAACAAAAGAAAAACGAAATTTGGCATTGAATGCTCTTGCAATTAAAAATTCTTGCATTAAAAAAACATAATCTGATAAAAATATTCTACGATGAATGTCACATTTTAATAATACATTTTATTAAATAAAACATTTTAAAGCTTCACTTGGTTCAACGTACCAACTAACTTGAAAACAATATTATAAGACGTAAGTACGGACGTTAAATTAAATAAAAAACAAAAGAAAATCACCCTTTCGATAGGACACATTTACAATACAACGTAAGAAAAATTTTAGGATAAAATTTTGTGACATTAATCGATACAACGTCGAATCGATTATCAAAAAAAAAATATCGATTTTAGTGATGACCTTGAAAAATAAAGGATTAGGCTAAGTTATATAAATTAGTTTTCATGAGCCGATTTTAAAGCGA
This sequence comes from Nymphalis urticae, assembly GCA_905147175.2. Taxonomy (NCBI): domain Eukaryota; kingdom Metazoa; phylum Arthropoda; class Insecta; order Lepidoptera; family Nymphalidae; genus Nymphalis; species Nymphalis urticae. The sequence goes on along the minus strand of LR989982.1, from coordinate 15,307,244 downwards.
CGATAATAATTAATTGTATTACATTAATCGTTATTAACTATCGAATCGGGAATGCTGTATTTTACGCATACAAAAGCAGCACCCGATTTCATACTATTTATTAATGCGTGATACATTGGAACGATACAAAATATCATTAAAGCGAAATAGCATGAAACACATGATGAACGAAAACATTCGAATTTATTCGAGGGTCAAATTCAAAATACCCCTTACTCGTGTATTAGGCCATTTCGTGGGGTCCTGGGCTTAAACTGGCGGTATCGTCCAGAGTACTGCGGTTTTGTCGGCGGACGTTGAGAGGAACGAGAAGTCGTCAGGGTGCCATCTCGCGGATATCACTTTGTCTGGATGTCGAGCAACCGGAACGCTGGGTAGAGCGCAGGTCAGATCACCTGGGAAGAGAATTTTTTTTATCAGAAAATATTATAAAAGCTTATGTTACTTTAGAATAAAACATGGTTTGCATTTAATGAATACCATTTATAATATATTTAGTTTATGTAAAAAATATATATATTATATTATAATTATATATAATGTCAAAAAATTAATCCGAGCGTTATTGTCGTCTTTCGACACCAAACATCGATATTTCAATAATGATAATCGATTGTTAAATAGGTTTCGTAACACTCATGATATTTTAAAATTGGTTTCAGCTACATGATAATTATTGAAATTTAGTTGAATTACCGAAGAAAAATCATTATAAAATTCAATGGCTCTATGTCATTACTTATTATTATTATTTTTATTCGGAAAAATCGGAATTATTCGATTCGGAAAGAACACCTCAGACCCGAGAAGAACCAGTGAAAGAAACTCACCGGGATTTTTTTTTAATCAACAGATGTACATTATCCCATACAATAATTAGTTATTGTATGTAGTCGGATAACACGAGCACCGACTTTACGTTTATGATAATAAACAATATAAATATGACAAAGCTTAGTGTAGAATAGGAAATGAGTAACACGCCAAAATATTTAAATATTATTTGTAAGTTAAAGTATACATGCGAGCGAGTTATTGAAATCAAAAAATTATTAAATAATTATTATTTATTTGTATAATTTATATATTATCAATAAATTATTGTTACATTTTCTATATTAAACACGGATGCGATCTTAACGCGCAACTCACAAATGAGACAGATATATTCAGAGGAACATAGTTTACCACTCCTCGTGATGGAATTTATACTTCTTATTTACATGAGACTACTCTCAAAGTATAATTTATTCTATAAGAATAGATGCATTCGAACAATCTACAATTGGGAAAGAGAGCGAGCAATATATGTACTACTTATAACAAGTGACTGGTGCCATAAATTTAAGCATCTTACGTGCTTAAAACAACATCCATAAAGTTAAATATGCTAGTAGAATTTTCATCAAAATCGGACAACAGATACATTTTCTCATTAATAATATATTATAGATACAGTAACAGCCTGTGAATGTCCCACTACTGGGCTAAGGCTTCCTTTCCCTTTTTGAGAAGAAGGTTTAGGAGCTTATTCCACCACGCTGCTCAAATGCAGTTTGTTGGTGGAATACACATGTAGCTGAATTTCAGTGAAATTAGACACATGCAGGTTTCCTCACGATGTTTTCCTCCACCGTCAAGCACGAGATGAATTATAATCACAAATTAAGCACATGAAAATTCAGTGGCGCTTGCCCGGGTTTGAACCCACGATAATTGGTTAAGATTCACGCGCTCTTACCACTGGGCCATCTCGTCTTCTTTTATATAGATACAGAAGAATAATTCAAAATGAAGCCACGTAGCTATTTAGACACGTCACGTAGTGCTCGCTCCGTACAATCATATTACGTATCATATTATAATGTCAATCAGTTCAGACGTCTTTAGATATTTGTATATATATTACAAAATAATGATTGAAAAAAGCTATATTGGTTCGTGCGACTGGCTAAATAATATACTTACTTACTATAATATACTTTACTTTACTTTATACTTGTATTGTACACCACAAAGAGAAAAAGAATACAAAACATGGATACAGGCTAAATAAGAGTAGCATACAATTTTGGCGACCTTATCGCTACATAACGATCTCTTCCAGCTAACCAACGGAGTAATTGATAACTCATAGGATATGAGGTAGGTGGTACTCTAATAATAAATAAGATAATATTAATTTATGATTAAACAAACTAATAAATAAATGTAAATATAAAAATATATGTTTAGTATGGCTCAGCAGACATAAAAAAAACATAATCAAGTAGACATATATCAAGTTACAAACGTGACGTATTTCTTTTACTTATAGCTGGTTCGATTTATGTTAACCGACATTACAATAACTTTTTACAATAACTTGTGAATTATTCTAACAGGACCATTTTCGCTGGAAAAACGCATTTACACGTTTTCTCCCACTCATGATGAGGGGATATGTGAAACTATGCATACTATTCCACCATTGAGCGCATAGGCATACCTACTAAAAAAACGCGGTACCCATACCGTCACTTCGGGTCGCCACGGGATCGCTTACACATACTACCACGAGTCATAAACAGAGTCTATGATATGGGTAAGTACATATATTTTTATGTTAGAGAATAAAACTGGAATTTCATTTTTTTACATACTGGTTGACATAACACAAAGAACATCTTAGTTCCTTTTTATATTACACCGACAAACGCTGCGTACGAAATTGACCACTTAACACGATCCACCATCCGCTTTACCTTTCTCTTACGTAAAATAAATACAGTATATCTACCGTCAACATACTACTATGTTTATTAAACAGTTTATTTTCAGCTAAAAATGTGATCAAATATATATATATATATATATATATATATATATATATATATATATATATATATATATATATATATATAAGCATATGAGTATAAATTTGATAAATAAAAGAGATAGATGACTTCAGCGAGGCGTGTGTTTAATGGTTTCTGTTCGAACACTCCGTCCGGACATTTTAGCGTAATGAGAAAACCAAATATGTTGTAAATCTCTTATTTATAACCAATATATGTTACTTTGTCCTGTTAATTTGCTAAAAGCTACATGGCTACTATTTGAAAGCGTCAATTCCACCTAGATCATGGAACTGAAATACGCACACATTTGTGATGCTCGTCACCATACAATCTCGAATTCTAAACCTTATTCATGTTAGAACTGGGAAAAATAAATGGTCGCTTTAAAAATTGCCTTACCTTGCAGATCAGTGAGCACAACTCTTCCATCGTAGCCTGCGGTCAGTAAATAGTAAGCTCCGGGCGAGAAGCGCACACTGCGCACGTCGCTCGAGTGCGGCGTGAAACGTTGTAGCGCACGAGAACCGCGCACATCGTGTAACGCGCACGAACCATCGTCATGACCACAAACAAGGAGACGACCGCTCGGATCAACTGCTAAAGACGCTACAGCGGAACCCTAAAACAAAATATTAAATTTGTAAACTATTGAACTGCACGCAAGCCAAACGAAAATTAATATTATTAGTTCTATATTTTTACGACGGCTCTGTTTTTCGAGTTACTGTCAATAAAGTGTATACATACCTTTATAACCAATAATAACGGACCGTTCTAAGTTACATATTATTTTCATAGCGATCATAAAGTTGAAATTGTGAACAAAAGGCAATGAAAGCTATCACAACCTATTATTAATTTTATCGTTAATAAAATGACTTTCTCTCAGGTATACAATGTATATATTCTGATTGATTTCGCTGAAAAACATTTGAAGAGTAGCAATAAAAGTTTCCGCTGACAAATTAACTTTCAAAACTTTCATTTATAGACGTAAGAAAAACACAAAAGTCACAGTCGTAAAACACGCCTGTTATTCGATCTATATAAAATATTTACCGCAAAATAACAGCATTGATTTTTCTTGAAACATCCAAGGCTGATGGGACAATGAACTTGTGATAGTGAGTGATCACAACCCTTTATTTACTTATTAGCAATATAAAAAAATCAATTATCGTTGGAATATAATTTTATTTCCCATATTCTTGTCCATTAGCTCACTATCATTCTAAGCTAGCACAACATTATCACGTCATTTCTAAGTAGTAGCACAACATGACAGCTAGAAAAGTTTAATTGAAAAGATTTTTGATGTAACAATGGATGTACTTTGTTGCTATATATATAGAAAACAAAGCATAAAATGAGTTTTATTGTTACGTCAGTTTACGTCTAAAGATGGAACTAAAGCAGATGATCAAAGCGTAAAATAAAAAGAAGCATTCATTTCCGTTGAACCTTTACACTAAACCATAATTACACTAACACTTATATTCATAATAAATGATTTATAATTACATTTTTTTTAAAGTATTAATCTGTGTATATATACTTATCTATATATGTAACTAGATTATTACTGTAAGAAACGAATAGTCTATATTAAATTTGGCGAAATCATAAAACGTCGAAAGATCCCATAAACTTGAAAAAAATTAACATGAGATAGAATCTTAGGCCGGATAGGGACACTTTTATATTTTACCTTGCTCGGGTGTCCGGTGGGTGGTGTTATAACATTGACGCAGCCTCCGGTACGAAGATCCCAGAAGCGTACGGTTTTATCTTGACTGCCAGATACGAACATCGCACCACCCCAGTTGTACAGAGAGAGGACGTGACCCGAGTGACCGCTGAGTGCCTGGTACAAGGACGAATAAATGTCTCAGTGTGTTGGTATACATACGATCGAAAATATATATTTTTTAAATATTTAGAATCGTAACATTATTTATATGACGTCATAATCTTGTAAACAAAATGATATAGGAATGTGTCTCAATGTTTTCGGCTTATTGAATTTTTTACTACATTATATAGTGTTGTAGAACTTTTGTAAATTAATTTAAAAACATAAAATTACGTTTGAAATATCCATAATACAATTTGATACCATAGAATAGTTTTTTAATACAATTTTTGCTCTTTTAATTCCTCGGTGTGACAAAGTTTTGAAATGGAATTTTCCCATAAATCGAGTATTGACATGACTAGACCTCACCGGGAAAGTTTGCGAACTCTCATCATATCACCAGACAGGGAGACAACGGATTTATCACTTAATTAATTGAAAGCCATGCAAATAATATCGGTATCTTTTGACAATGACAAATATGATATCAATTTAAAAACAGTTTTAATATTAAATAGAACTATATCATTCAACTTTGCTTCCTCATATTACAATAACTTTATCGTTACCATACAAATATTATAAGTAAGGCAAACGTTTCAGTATGTATTATTTATTAAAAAATAAAAAAAAACTATTCCTTAAATACTAAATTTTCACTCAAGTTATATGAACAAAATCCTATCGCCATATATACTCACTAACAACTGTGCATATTATCTCGATGATTATTTATTTTTGTATTTCATACCTGGAAAGTCTTGCCCGTGGCGCAATCCGTGACGTATATCTTGCAATCGCCGGCACCGCCGCTCACCAGCAGGCTCGTCTTGTTCGAAGTGTCTTCTATAAAGCAGACGTCTCGAACCGTGCCATCGTGCATAGTCAACTCTACCTGTTAAAATTAAATATAATTTAAATATGGAATTTAAAGGTGAAGCGAAATAGTTAGTATAAGTTTAATAAGATTAATTTCTTATATAACTCTGATAAAACATATTTTATTATTATTTTAGGTTATATATTTTTTTCAAATTACTTTTGAGATTTCGCAAAATCATATATCGATTGACATATCTTATTTCTATTTCATATCAATCAATCGTCTAAAGTTTGAATTTGAAAATAGAATGCTATTTCAATTTGCGAAGACATTTATAGACTTCTCATATGACAAGAAATAAATTAATTAAACTCTTTGAAGGGATTCGTGACAATCCAATTTCACTTTCTTTCGTAGTGATTCTTCTTGGTAATTTTATCTCACTGAATCACAAGTAACGAATGCTGCTTCTTCATATTCAAATTAGTGTTATAAGTCAATTATATGTAATATTTAAATGGAATGTAAAAACACGTTCAACATTTTTAATTATTCTTTACTGAAAAATAAATAAAGTACCCATTGAAACTTTGAGTTTTTGTGTACACTTGGTAAGTTTCTTAACTGAATATACCTATTAATAATATGTTGTATCTTTTTTTTTTCCGTCCACTGCTGGACGAAAGCCTCCCCCATAGAACGCCAACCATCCCGATCTTGGGCAGTCCGCATCCATCCCGTACTTGCCACCTTTTTTAAATCGTCGGTCCATCTTGTCACAGGGCGTCCTACACTACGTTTGCCTAAGCGCGGTCTCCACTCTAACACGTGTCGGCTCCATCGGCCATCAATGCGTCTGGAGACATGACCAGTCCACTTTTTATGAATTGTCAAAGCAAAAAAAAAATGAGACCTTCGAAATCATTTGATGAATGATCAATGAGCCAATACCGCGCAGTTCATGGTGTCACGATTCAGAACGCATTTTTTTTATATCAAATGGTTTTTAAAATAGTAAGTATATTATTATTTCAACGCGCGTTTCGAGTCTTAAGAATAATAAATAAATAAGCACTTCGAATTACAAAAACTATTCCTGGAATTAACGACACAACTAACAGAACAATGACAAATATCACATATTGTTTTCAATGTATAATATAAATAGAGCACCGAATTCTTAACACGTGCGATCATCGAAATCTCAAACGATAACGTCATTGACGATTATTAGTAACTTAATATTTGACGAATAGATATAATATACGAACCGTTTCTGTTATAACAGATAAGATAAACCTATTTCCTAAAACAATAATCTGTTTTTTTTTTTTATTGGATCATTAAGCTTCACGAGATGATCATATCAGCCGAGATGGCCCAGTGGTAAGAACGCGTGAATCTTTATCGATGATCGTGGGTTCAAACCCGGGCAAGCTTACTCTTCATGTGCTTAATTTGGGATAATAATTCATCTCGTGCTTTACGGTAAAGGAAAACATCATGACACATTGGAGCAATGTGGTGGAATAAGCTCCAAACCATCTCCTCAAAAAGGGAGAGGAGGCCTTTAGCCCAGCAGTGGGACATTCATAGGCTGTTACGGATTACGGAAGTTTCACGAATTAGATCAAACTATAGATAATATATATCATAACTAAAAACATAAAATTAAAAAGCGCACTTTCTTTCTTTCTTTTGTCAGAGTGTATGCGACTCGTTAAAACATATCAATTAATAATACTACGCTGTAACAAATGATAGTAATGCCAACCGAATTATATTTAATTGTAGTTTTAAAAAGGATCGATTACAATCAACTTACAAACTGTATTTCTTAGTTACATAAAAGTGAAGCACAAATAAAGCGTATAAAATTTGTCCGTCAAGATATTGCCACTAAAATTAAAGTCCCTGTGACGTTATATTTACACTCAAGTCACTGGGGTGACATCGTCGTAATACAGCAAACATTAATAATAATGCCACGCAATGAACTGTTATTGAGTCGTTCTATCCGACATGTGTTAACCCTCCGAATGTGTTGTTAAGATATCAGAAACGTGGACTAAGAAATGGTCTAAAAAAATCAAAAACTTGGAGCGCTCGACCACTTAATAAAGCTTTGGCTTTACAACGAAACACTGTTTTGGTGACGGAGTAAGATATCATAGCCATTAACAAACTTTTTATAGACAATATGATAATAACAAATATTTTAAATAATTCTCCATTATGGCTCTTTTTTATAAAATAGGTAGGTCGACGAGCATATGGGCCACCTGATGGTAAGTGGTTACCTACGCCCATTGACATTGACATTGTAAGAAATGTGAACCATCGCTTACATCGCCAATGCACCACCAACCTTGGGTAATGCTGTTTTGCGGTAGAATATCTGATGAGTGGGTGGTACCTACCCAGACGACATAGAGCTTGCTTAAAGCTCTACCGACAGTTGCTCAATACAATCAATGTGCAACAATCCAATGCTTAATTAATATTTCGTCAATATCCACCCAAGAAAAAATATTGTATGAAAATATTTGTAAAGTAATCAACAAATTATTGTCTCCACGATTCAAATAGCACATCGTGTGTCCTCGGAGTTTCACATTTCAATCTAATGGCACAATTGCAGTCTAGGAAATGCAATACGCGTATCTTTATTAACGATCAAGTTTCAAATATAATACACGAAGCCATATTAAGTGACTCTGATTGGAGATGAAGTCATGTTTATTTTAAATTTCATATTGGTACTATTATTTGAAGAATAATAGCCTCACATCACAGCATATCTTCAAGCGTCGCTATGTTATGTCAATTGTCCATTGAACGATGTGTTGATGTTTATATATATGTATATATGATGCGATACATCTATGATGATACGATAAAATCACGCAAAAGAAAATTATTGGACTATATGTCTTAATGTCATACAATTATATTAATAAATAATTACTACCTCTTGTCCTTCCAAATTGCAAGCGTGACTGTTAAACCTCATCAGTTTGACGGTTTTGTCGTTCGAACCGGTGGCCAATAGGTCGCCAGCTGGACTCCAAGCCAGACAGTAGATGCTACCCTTATGGTGCTTCGTTCTCTTGAGTAGAACTGTGGGTGCCGTTGGCGCACTGTTGTCTCTGGAAGAGGATTTAGCGTTATTTTACGTCGCGATTCAAAATTTAAGATGACAGACGACATACAAAATATCCTTTTTCTAAATACATGATATGACAATTGAAATCCCAATAAGCTCATGTAATAATTTGTATCTGAATGTTTATGATTTATTATTATATAATAACGTTAAAACGACTGGTCGGTTCATTATTAAACTTGGTATATAAAAAATATTTACATTAATTTACGCCAAACGAAACCATTTTAAACCTAAAATCTGTAGATGATATGAATGATAATGAGTATAATTCATGGAAAACATATGACACAAAAGTCCTTTGTTCGTCCAATGAAATGAGAACTTTGTATGTGTGTTGTTGTTGACACTTTAATGAAAGTTTCTGGCATGGTACCATCAACGTTACGCAGTTTAAACCCTGGTCGTACCACATAGTCACTTACAAAAACAAGCATTATAACGCATGCCAGCATCATATAGTATAAAATAAATTTATATAGCACGAGAAAATACGACGAAAAAACATCATATCTCACGTGAAAGCAACATTTGAAAGAAGCAAATACATTACGCAATGCGTTCGTTTATTCACAAGAAAGCTCGTCGTCATCAAAGAAACTACTTGACGTGCCTCGAGTGATTTTAACATAATTGCTTTTTAATCAAGCGTTAGTCATTCCTGGACTGAAATCACTGTGAACGATATATGATTTATCAAGACTCAGAAACTTGTGAATTGTAAATTCACTATTATTTTTTTAAAGTTAGATCGAATAAGTTTGAAAATGTTTTTACTAATATAAGCTTTGAATCATTAAAATGTATATACAAAGTCTATTTTAATTACAATGTAAACGATTAGGCTTCACCAATTCTTTCACTGATTTCTTAATATTTTTCAATTTTACAATTCGCTTATTTTTTACACAATCAATAACAATGGGTGTAATATTTATACTTTATACTTTACTTTATATATATTGTTTTAAAAAACAATTTTTATTTTTATTGCTCACATAAAATATATACTTTTACGTGATACGTGATACATTTTTGCGTGATAAAGACAAGCCCGGATTCATGATTTGGAATTAAGAGTACTACTTAATAATCATATTTTATTAAAGTTAAAGATTAAAGATGACCGAACGATGATTATTTCGTAAGAATCCAACGTGTTAATATGAATCACTTTCTAACTTCATGTTTAATATACCTGACGTTTAACTTATACAACTCGTGACGACGCTGTTTTTAAATAGCATATTTGCAATATTGTACAAGTCAGGTGAAATGAGATTAATAGAGTACACGGTGACCACGAGCATAAAACGCAGGTGACACAATTACTAGGAAAAGCGTTTCATTGTACCAGTTGAATTATGTCGCTTTTTTTAATAATATAAATGATTCAATTTTTAATTTTAAACCTTTTCGTGATTGTTCTGCCGAGTTAATTATTTCGATAAATTTATTTAGTGGCTGTATAATAAAATCCTTATTTTCTTTTTGCATTTTAAATTTTGTATGTCTTATTTGACACAGTTTTGATTTTTTTTACGTTCATTTTTTATTTCATGAATAAAAAGCTAATTAAATAGAAATTTCCATAAATAAATTTACAATTTATAGCTTTTAAAATCAACTATTTTATTTAATCTAAATAATGTCTGTTTTCTGCATATCATAAATATTGATATATATATTTTTTGGAATTTGATTAGAAATAATAGACAATTCCCCACAAGTCTCTTTTATTACCCTCATTTGATTAATTTTGAAATTAGAACTGTAAATTAAATTAAAAAAATACACGAATTTAAATATATAAGAAGCTTCTCATAGGTACATATTAATCGTTGTTAAAAAATACACACCAAAAACTAGGATTATTAACTCTTAAATAGATTCTATTTGCACACCATCCTATGCCAATTTCGTATCGTAAAGCGGGGGCGACACTGTCCTTCTGTAACATGAGTCGTCGAACGTTCATATATGGAAGAACAAACGGTTCATACATAAATAAAATCTTAGGTCGTTGACATCAAATATTTAGTAAAGAAAAAAATAATCATCGCTTAGACTTATTACCGACATTGTGTTTGACATTCCGGAATCCGATCCGCGCAAACAAGCAAAGCGAAAGTTAGACAGCAAACATAAATAAACCGTAGCCGCTTGGTAAGTACGGCGATTTTACTTCGTTTATATCACAATTTCCCAGTTGAACGAATTATGAAAACCATTTCAAGTCAAAGTCAAGAGACCCCCCCCCCCACCGGGGTAATGTATACCGACAGATTCTCAAAGCAATCTGTGAAATGACTGATTTGTTTAGCACGACACAAAGGCCTGCTCTCGTATTTAGGAGTTGTTTGAATCGTATTCCACTACTATCCTCTATATTTAGTTGGTAGATATATGTTTATGGCAACATATCACGTTTGTGAATATATAATTTTATAACAATAAATTGAACAGGTGAAAACTCCGTGGTGTCCACTGAACCATTTCGGCTTCTGGACTCGACGTTGATTCATAAAAAAATTAAAAATACGCAGATATAAAAAAAAAAAACTGTTCACAATCATAACGGTAATAAACTTGTTTAAAATCAAATGAAGAAAAAAATATAGAAAATCCGAGTTAGTGATATGTTCCGCAATTATTTCTTTTGTCTCGAAACGCATTCTTATAGGCTTTCGCAATGTAGAGATTTAATGATTTTATAGTGAGTATATACATATATGTCTAGGAATTCCAAACGACTCTTTTGTATATCGATATGAATATAATAAAGCTGAAGAATTAGTTTGTTTTAACGTGCTAATCTTACGAACCACCTGTCAAATAAAAAAAATGTATACTTCCATTTGATAGCCCAACTCTTGTGTAGGGTTATGTAGTATATATAGCACGGGAGCAAAGCAAGCACGTTTTACACGGATAAAAACGCGCTAAGCAGTTCCAAATTCCTTCATGTACAAAAATGTTTAGTATAATTTAAATCAAACATTAGTAACTAACTTAACTTTATCACTGTATTTTTATGGACTTATTTTATACTAAATATATAATAAACTTTACTTACATTTATTAGGTAATAACATTTGAATATATTGACAGAAATATACGATGTATCTCTTAAAACTAGTTGTCACTGAACTATTGGAAACACACCTTGAACACCTCACGTCAGGATGTAAAATGTCAAATACCAACGCGATCAAACTTTTAGACCTAGAACAATTTTTTTATGGTATAGACAGGCGGATGATCAAATGGGCCACCCGATGGTAGGTGGTCACCATCCATAGGTATTGGCGAGGTAAGAAGTAATAACCATTCCTTACCTCGCCAATGCACTACCAACCTTAGGAAATAAGATGTTATGTCCCTTGTGCCTATAGTTACACTAGCTCACTCACCCTTCAAACCGGAACGCAAAAATACAATATAAAAAAACTTACAAGTTACATAACGATGACTAAATTTGATTGAATGATTTTACTAGTAAATAAAATATCGTTAAGCTTACCTTAGGATTTTAAAGAAAATCTTCGCAAAATAAACCCTGTAGACTTATAATAATCTCAAAACTTTAATTATGTCATATGAAAATATGACGTAGCCTTACCTCCCCGCAGTATTCATATATTTATATTTACAATTTTGATACGATATTCAATATCGGATGCTGTAAATTTTTCATTTAAATCATTCAGGTGCCCGACAAGTCGTATCGTATCCGTATCTTAAGCCATAAATCGCGTTTTCTGGCTGTATTATTAACATTAAATGACACCTGACGAAATGTTACATTAAGGCATTTCAATGATGTTAAGTATTGATGTCTTTAAATTTGACCTTTATTGAGTGATATAAATTTTTTTGTACAATTGACCTTGAATTGTTTTGACATTTTATGATGCAATTGCTTATTGTATTCTTACATAAATAATAATTTAAGTTCTTAATATTATGGTTAAGATTAAAATTTACTTAGTGGTAGGGTTAAAAGCAAAGCGCAAAGCAGCAGTACTTAGTATTGTTGTGTTCCGGTTTGAAGGGTGAGTGCAGGCACGAGCCACATAACATCTTATTTCCCTTAAGTTGGTGGTGCATTGGCGATGTAAGTGATGGTTAATATTTTTCACGGCAATGTCTATGGGTGACTGTAACCATTTACCTTTAAATGGCCCATTTGCCCCTTACTAATTTTAAAAAAAACATTATGGAAAAAATTAAGTAAAGCAGTAACCACTGTATGAATTATAAAAGAAAACGATGACTTCATTAAACATTTTTAATACATTTATATTATAAAAAGAAAACGATCATTGAATAATTCTAAGTAATATAGCAGCTTAGGATTAAGAACTGTGGGACTAAATTCGTTAAACTTTCACATTTATTCCTTGACCTTATAGAATGATTTCAGGCTAAGCAATACGATACCCTATTGGGAGCAAATCAGATCTAATCAGGCCAATTTGCAAGAAACAGACTCAGATAATGATTAAAGAAATAAATTATAGCAGTACTTCGTTATTTTATTTGTAACAGAATGACAGGCTAAACAATTGGGAGATCTGGTATGTGGTCACCACCGTCATTGCGCCACCAGTCTCGTGCCAACGATGTTATTACACTGGCTCACTAAATCTCTATACTAAAACTGACATTCGTCGGTAACGGAACCAGTAATTAGTTAAGTGGCCTACCCATTCTACCACCAGTAAAAGTTGATTGCCCTTGTCCCTTTTCGTTGTTAAAGATCGGCGCAATTTTATTTTTATTCCATCTTTATGTCCGATCATATGCCTAGGCATCCAGCACCCGTAACTGGTTACATTTTCTTTTCCGACATTAATCTTTTTTCGAATATTGTTCTATACTAATATTTCAAATTTCGAATATATTTCGACTAATAAACAAACGAAAACGTAACCTTTCTAAGTCATGAATTCCTTCATAATAGTACCACGAAACCGTATATCGTTAATTGAGTAAGGTACACGTTACAGGGTCGTCTAATGAAGGTAACTTGACGACCAAGGGACAGGGATGACGTCACCGGCACTAACGTTCTTATAATAGGAAATTAAAGTCTTCTAATAAGGCTAAGGGACATAATTTACATTAAACATAAAATACTTTATACATTAATTTGTAGTTTATTTCAATTGTATTTTATTAATACTTTTTTAATGTTTTAATTCGGTTAGTAAAAAGAACAGCTTGTGCGCTGTCATTGTCTTCATCGCCTTTGTCAATTTATGTGATAAAAAAGTTGTACGAAACCTCTTTTTCGCCCGACTGGGAACATAATTTATGTGTGCGGCATGGCCTTTGCATTTATAGTTTTTTTTTTACTCTATGAATGTAACGTGAAATGAAGCTTGTAGAGTTCGGCTATAATGGATAGTTAATTGTTTATTATTATTACATAAAAAGATACGTTGGAAAAGAGTAACTACTGAGTTTCATGTCAGTGTAGCTTTACATAAAATAAAAATCTTTAATATCAAAATGGTAAAAGCTTTCCTCAAACTTACGTGAGTTATATATTGATTTTGAATATTTTTTTAACACAGAATAAAATAATATATATTGATGTCCTCCTAAACGATTTCGGCCACGGCGGCCAATCTCAAGAGATATTAGCCAACTGCGCAGAAGATATTATAGTGCACAAGTGTATGCACAAACAAAGATGCACTCTCTATTCCCTTACTCTTATAATCTGATGGAGCAGCACTCTAACATGACCTCGAACGATACGAAAATTGGCCATGAAATTTTATGCTCATCGCGCTCTAAGAAGTTACAGTTTAAAGCGATATAAATTAAAACTTTAGCACTAGCTATATTATTCAGGACATAAGACGTGTTATACAATATATATTAGACACTGTGAATAAGATGAAACAATCTTACAATAGAATATTAAATCTAGACGTCAATTTGCTTGAATTACGTCATGATTGCGTAAACAACTTATTAGACAAAGAGACGTAGAAATTACTAGATATAAAAAATACGTTTCTTTATAAATACAAAATCGCATATTTTAATTATTTACCGCATTAATACGTATCGTATAAAAAGCAGAGAAGGCTTAGTGGTTAGAAACTAGAACCGAAACCAATGATTGTGGATTCAAACCCAGGCACCATCGATTTTTCACATGCTTAATTTGTGTTTATAATTCATATCGGATCATGAACGAAAATACCGTGAGGAAACCTGCTTGTGTGTCAGATGACCAATCCGCATTCGAACAGCGTAGTGGAATAAATTCCCAAACTGTTCTCCTCAAAAGGAGAGGCTTTAACCCAGCAATGGGAAATTTAGAGGCTTTTTGTATTTATCGCGTAGGTACATATATAGTCCTAGTACCTACTTTGACTCGTTTTTTTCTAATATTCCCATTTTCGGTTATATTTTATAATAAGTCTCTCAACACAGTCAAATATTATAATCGAAAATCTACCTCTAAGTCTCTAATTGTACTCTTGTATTGGATTTGTCTATTTATCACGAGTTATTCGACCGGAAACTCGCCATCAACAAAATTAAATATAAATCAACGTACTATGAAATTCCTATAAATATTATTAGCGCAAAAAAAAAGTCGAGATTACTCACTTGACATCGTCTATTTTCGGGTAAGTACATATCCTCAACGTTTTCGTATTAGATCCAACAGCATACAACTTTCCGTTCGGATGGAACTCCGCACATCGCACCGCCTGCAAATCTTCCAGCACCGTGACCGGTTTGAAGGTGGGACGAGATCCGTTCACTTCGGGAACAGCTACTGGAGTCGACAGCGGCGCGCTCTGACCGCCGTTTCTGGTCTGTGTCTGAAATAAATGACTTCATAAGAAATGGTTTTATTAGGGTTGTTAGGTGTTTGTTTATGTATAGTGTAAATAGTGGTATCTTATTGGATCATTATAATTAACTGTAGTACGAAATATTTACGATATAATTTTATCCTAAATTTTATTTTATTTTTATTTATTTATTAACACCAACAAGATATACATTAACAAAAGCGAGTAGAACATAATTAAACAACTAATATTAAAATCTAAATGTTATCTTAATTATAGGTGTTACACACATTTCAAAGCAAAATAGACACAACATGCAGGTAAAATTACAAATTAAAAGAAACAAAATTAGGAAAGAAAATCATCAACATAAACATTAAAATAATAAATAATAACATATCCTAACAAATTAAATAAAATTGAGCATATTTATAAATTTGTACTTTAATATCATTAATAAATATTAAATTAAAGAATTACAATGTCCAATTAAATAAAATATAAAACAAATCAATTGAAGAATAATTGAGTAACAAGGTTTTCCGATATTAGGCAATAACAAATTAATAAGTTAATGCATCACAACCATCATAATTATTAGATTACTCTAAATTAGAATTATATGATGAATAAAAATTTAATAAATTACATTTAAATTTCACAAGGCTATCACAAAATATGTCAATATCCATCTTTCTATCTAAATTCTTTTTATCTATAGTGGGTGACGTAGTAGAAAGAGTACAATTATTTTTTGTTAATTTATAGATGGCATTGTAACTCAACATTAATCTATTAATTGGAGAGTAGCGTCCTTGACGTGAGCGTGTAGGTTTTTCTACAAATGGAGTATAAGACGACGGTCTTAGTGTCCTCACCGGTGCACGAATATTTAATTGTTTCAATAAACAGGGACTGTCAATGACACCATTCACCAATTTATGCAGGAAAGTGAGATCATGGAGCCGTCTTCGATCCGAAAGTGAATGAAGTTTAAAGAACTTAAGCCTGTCTTCGTATGTCCTAAGAGTTTTGACTAGGTTAAGATCAAAGCACAAATGCCAAAGAAATCGTTTTTGAATACTTTCTATTCTTTGTGAATAAATATTGAAGTGAGGATTCCACACAACACTGCAATATTCTAAAATGCTACGTACCAAGGCTGAATAAATAATTAATTTAGAGCGTGAATTCTTAAATTGCTTGCAGTTACGTAAAAAGAAGCCAAGAGTCTTAAAACCTTTGTTTGCAATATTGTCAATGTGGATATTATACCGAAGTTTATTATCGAGTATAACTCCTAAATCACGTATGTGAGGAACTTCGGACAGAGCTGTACCATCAATTAAATATGTTCTCGCAAAAGAAGTCTTTTTCCTAGAAAATTTTATTACATGACACTTCTCAGCATTCAAAGTCATGCCATTACTTCGACACCATAAGGATAGCTTATTCAAGTCCTCCTGTAGGAGTTCTCTGTCGGTATCTGTAGAGATAGGTCTAAAAATCTTCAGATCATCAGCGAACAAGTAGCATTTACAGTATTTAAAGCAACTACTGATATCGTTGATGAATATGTTAAACAGCAAAGGACCCAGGTGAGAACCTTGTGGTACGCCGGTTTGCGCAAAAAATGGTTCCGAAGCATAACCATCAACGATAACAATTGAAGACCGGTCGACAAGATAAGACCGAAACCATTCCAGTAATGGGCCTGAAATACCTATAATTTCTAGTTTAGTAATTAAAACACCATGATCAACTTTATCGAAGGCCTTACTGAAATCTGTGTAAATTGTATCAACGCACATGCCAGTATCAAGAGCTTCAGTAATGTCTTCAACAAAGGACACAAGATTAGTTGCTGTGGATCGGGCTTTCACAAACCCATGTTGTTCAGGTGCAACGAATTGTTGGAAGTGCCAAGAAACAACAGGATATAAAAGTACCTCAAATACCTTCGCAAAAACAGACATAATTGATATAGGTCTATAATTCCTAGCATCCTCTCTATCACCAGTTTTGAACAAAGGCAATACAAGGGCCTTTTTCCACAAGGTAGGATAAGTGCTAGTTGACAGAGAAGTATTGACAATTAGTGTCAGTGGTAAAGCCAATGTTCTAGCGCAAGTATGGACAAAAATTGATGGAATCCCGTCAGCTCCCGCTCCCTTATTAGAATCCAGTCTTTTTAAAACATTGTAAACCTGATCTACAGTAAAAGATATTTGACTAAGGTTCGTAATATTACATAAATTTACAGAAATGTCTCCATTATTGGTAGCGTGGTAACCATCATTCTTATTATAAACTGACGAAAATTGCTTAGCAAAAACCTTGCAGATGTCCGTTCCGCTGGACGCAATTATGTTGTCGCCCTTAATTTTTGATGGATAAGAACTCTTCCCCTTTTTTTGTTTTAAAAATGACCAAATTAACTTAGGATTAGACCTTAAAGATAACTCAAGACGATCTATATATTTAGAATAAGAATATGACAAGAGTTTTTCGCACCTTTTCTTCAATAAGTCAAAAGTCAGTTTATCGCGAGGATTGTTGTATTTTCGAATCTTTATTCTATATTTATATTTTTCTTTAATGCACTTAATCAGACACGAAGTAAACCAAATAGGATATTTATGACTGCGGGGTTTCTTTTTTGGTACATATTTTAATATCAATTTACGAATTTGGGCATAAAATAATGAGACCATATCATCAACACAGGAGCATTTACTCAAAATTTCCTTCCAATCAATTTCGCTTAGTTCTTTCTTTATATTCACGTAATCTGCCTTGTGAAAACAAAATTTGGTAATGTTGCTATTAGGGATGAGCGACGTAGAATTTGTTAAATCGAAAGAAAGAATTAAAGGCGGATGAAGGGGATCGACACATGTTAGAGGATCAAGGCATGAAGTAGTATGAATTTCAATGTTCGATAAAACAAGATCAAGAATTTTATTTTTATTGTTCTTTATATAGTTGAATTGAAACAACTCATTGCATGAGAGAAAGTCTGTTAAAAGGTTTTGTAAATAACTGTTGGAGGGTTCTGCACAAAGATGACTATGTGGATCCAATGACCATGTAATGCTACTGAGATTAAAATCGCCAGCGATAAGTATATTATCGGTAACGGACTCTAGTACTCGATTCGAGTTATCGACGAAATGTTTAAATATATGCTTTTGTACAGGAGGTGGAATGTACACAGCGCAGATGTAAAGTTTTTCAATCTTTTCTTGGGCGTTTAATACATCTACACAAACCCAAAGATCCTCGCACTCGGACTCGAAACTGAACATTCGCGAAGAATTGTATTGATTAGATACAGCTATGAGTACACCACCTCCATTTTTCGAAGCGTGGAATCCACTACTCTCCCGATCACGTCTATAAACAACATAACGACTATCGAAGATTTCAGAATCAAAAACACTCCCATTCAACCACGTCTCCGTCATAATTACAACATCGTATGAGTTACAGATTACGTTATTAAATAAATCAATTGTCTTTGATCTTAGCCCCCTGACATTTTGATAGTATAGAGAAATATTATTTTGTAAAGGGCCCTTAAGTAAAAGTAAATACAATAATCAAACTTAGCGTTATTTTATGACAAATTACTGACAGTGTCATGATTTCGTATATATACATAGTTTGAACCTTCAGATTTACGCACAAAAATTTTTCCATCACGAACCCAGACAAAGCGGAAACCCAGCTCCTTTGCTTTACGGCGAGCTGCAGCATGCAGAAGTTTTCCTTCTGGTGTAAGATTTTCTACCACATATATTGGAGTTTTCTTGGTATTAGCGATTCCCAAATGGCTAGTGTTAAGTTTATCCGTACTATTATTTTTGTTGTATTTAATAGTAGCTGCTAAAATTCATCGCGCAACCTAGGACTGCTGAACTTAACCAATATCGATCTCGGTCGTGGACTTTTAGCATTCATCTTCACAAGTCTTGCACCGAAATGTATGTTTTCTTCTGCTACCGGACATTTTATGATTTTACCTAACTGTTGAACAGTGTTTATTAAATTTTCTTGTCTATGTTCTGGAACACATTGGATCTCAATATTTGCCGCTCGTGTATGCTGCTCAAGTTGCATAAGGCGATTTGTGACAGTTTGGTTTGCAGCACGCAAATTTTCATTCTCCTTAATTAAATTATTCAACTGTACAGATTGGGTGGACTGTTCCGATTTAAGTTTTTCAATATCGTAATTGATAGATGTCAAAGCAACTTCAAATGAGGCAACAGTGTTTTTTAATTCTTGAATTTTTGGACACAGGTCGTTAGTTAGAATATTGCGCAATTCATCTCTAATTATTTCGCGAACATTAGTAGCCGACAAACAAGAGCAAGTAGTAGTACGGCTCTTAACGCGCTGAGTGACAAATTCCATTTCAACCGGAGTATTGCGTACGGGAGTGTTGGAATGATCACCTTTCCTAGGCTGTTTACATCTGCATGCATCGCAAGTCCATAGACTTTTCATTTCCAAACTCATCTCTATAAAATCCTGGTTGGGTAAATATATTTGGTAATTAAAAAACCGACTAAAGGAACGTCAGGACATCATATTTTTTTTTAATTATATAAAGGAAATACGCTTATGTGACGTCATATGCATTAAATCATTGGTTGAGTAAGAACTTCTTCACTTAGTATTTACTAAAGTTCTAAAGATCTACAAAGTAGTGGCTTCTTATATTAGAGTATTTCGAAGTTCACGTGTGTCTTTTGTGAGTTATTGGAACTAATTTAATATTATATAATAATATCCTAAGTGTGGGTAATTATTACTGATTTTATTTCATAAATGTAACGTCTATTTTCTTTTAACTGGCGTTCAAAGTAAGTAATATAAAAAAGGTAATTGACGACTCGACCATAGGAGTTTTTCAGTAGAATATATTTTTAATTGATTATATTTCGTCGTTATTATAATATATAATCGAACAAGTAATGACAAAATATTTTTTGTATATCATATTTGAAATATTAATTACACAGATTAACATAATCTACTCATGCGAGACGTGTCGCTGAAAAATACAGTAAAAAAACTTGAGACGAGACAGTAACCTTAGACTTTTCGATACGAGAAACGTTCTTCGAAAATCATCTTCCGATAAAAATAATTTTATCATTTTAAAATAATTTAATTTACCGTCAAGAAATTCCCAGTAACAGTTAAGAATAAAGAAATCTGCAGTGCCGTTCGTCTTGAAGCACTTATATCTGTTGGGACGGATTGTTCATTTACTTTTATTCAACAAAGAGTTCAGTCAAAAAAGCAAACTCTTTACAAGATTATATATGCAGCTGTAAAAACGTGATCTACGTTTTTACAGCTGCATATATAATGCTTTTGCTTATACCTAATACAAAAAAAAATCTCATCTCTAGTGTCTATGAAAACTGAACATACAAATATGTCATCTATTTTATCAGTGAAAAATATTCGTCATATAGAGATCTGTATTTTTCTCTTGATTAACTATGATTTACTGCTAATCCATGATGAATTTACTTGGATGCGAATGAAGAATGTACAGCTGAACACGCTAATATAGAATAGCCGTTTATTGACAATAACTTCATGAATGACCTTAGAAACTTATAGCAGACGATCAATAACTAAAAATCAACAAATTTAGCAAACGTGCTTCAACTCGAATATTCCAAAAAGGCGGATGAAACCGCGAGGCACGGCCAGTGTAAACATAAATATAAAACGTAGGAATGTAACTGAACAGGAAAATACCAGCTTGCAACTGTGTTCGTTAAAACTGCATGACTTACATATAATTAATAGTCAAGCTACTGTCCTTGTAAACAAACATTCAGATATAATTAAACCGCAATTAATAGAAACGTTTCCTCTTTAAAACGTTCCCGTCGTACTCGATTGTGCACGATGCCCGATTCGATTCTCATATGAACGTCTGTTCACAAGGACAGTTGACTTGCGTCAAAATCATGCAATGTAAATGTAATTTAGAAAGGTATATAAATTAAATACATTTAAAGTTCAATAGTTACATATATAGTAATATTGCAAATATTTGCTACATAATAATATTGATATTTATTATATATGGATAAAACAGCTTCAGTTCAGTTCAACTACATACGTATTGTGCTTCTATGTATAAAAAATGAAGAAAAATAATAATTACACCGATAGGATTTCATGTTTTAATTGAAAATTACATATACTACAAAACTGCTTGTAATTGTTGCCAAACCCTTAAAGAAGTTTAACCATTTTTTACGCATTTACATACAAATTCAGTCCGCTACTCGCAAGCGATCATCGCTATTATTCAGTAATATAGTTTATTAGTTCATTATTATAATTATATACCTTACTTACTAAAAGTGAAACATATTGTGCCTAGCACCAACTTTAGTCAGCTTTGTATTACATTTGTATGTGTAAATGAAATTACTTTAATATTTTCGAGTCAATTGATTAAAAAAAGCGTTTAGATTTTAGATTATTCATATAGAAACACTAACCATAGATTGTCAGCCGATTGTTGCAAAGGAAATGACTATAAAACAATCGAAAAACGAATATTAAAAAATATATATTATAGATACGAAAAAATGGAAGAGTAATTAGGGTGAGCACAGTAGTATACGTCCTCAAGCACATTGAGTCTCGAATTTTTAATGACCTCGACGTCATGTTTACGAATCGTTTAGTGGGAACCAATTCATTCTCAAGCTCTGATTGTTCGTATGAGGACCACGGATATAAGCTATTACTGTCGAATTCCTAATAGTCGTAATAGTATGGGAAACTTCCCATAATAAGCCGTAATTTAATTCATTTGTTGAGTTTCATAAGTGCTAGAAATCTAAAAATTATCTTGTTTTATTACCATATGATGATTATTTGGATTCATCATCCATTGACGTTAGAAATTTATGTTAATATTAATCATTCCAAACATTACTACTACGTAGTAGTACTACGACTACGAATTAATATGCCATGCTCCATGTGGTTATAATTTTACTTCGAATTTAAAAGTTTGTGGTCTAGTATAAAACTGAACGTACCTACTCAGGGTATGCATAACAACCCAAACAACAAAAGCTGTAACATTATCAGACAGATAGTAAACACGAAATTATACGCTTGTTCTAAGATCGAGCGTGTGTTTGTTGATAACGATTCGTTACTCTTAAGAATGACGGACATGGTTCCATGGTAACAGCTTTTGATTGTCCCACTGCTGGGCTAAGGCCTCCTCCCCCTTTTTGAGGTGAAAGTTTAGAGCTTATTCCACCACGCTAATCCAATGCGGGTTGATAGAATACACGCGTGGCAGAATTTCAGTGACAATAGACACATGCAGGTTTCCTCATGATGTTTTCCTCCACCATAAAGCACGAGATGAATTATAATCACAAATTAAGCACATGAAATTCAGTGGTTCCTTACTTGTATTAAATTTTATACATCGTCATGAAACCAATCGTAAGCAACAGATGCTTACTAAACACTGGCCGTCTTTCCGGCCGTGTTCATTACCCATTTAACGAAATAAAAAAGTAGTCTTTTTACAATAACTATGATCGGAAAATCTACTATTTTACGTGCTTTCCGAGGCACGAGGACATAAGTGAGATATAAGAGGATAGTTATACAGGGTGACTGGTGAATTAGTATCAATATTTAAGGACGTGATATTTGACGACCATATATGACCAAAAAAAAATACATATAACATAAATATTAATAAACTTCTAAGTAAAGTTAACCAAAAGTTATGTAATTAATTACGCGTCATGTGGACGCCCTAGCTGCGCTGACGACACAACACCGTTAGGTACATTTAGTTATCGCGCGGTACTTTCCCTACGTCCAAACGCCGCCGCGTGTTAACAGGGTAGCAGGCTACCTTTGATAAACAAGCATGATCCAATCCCCCTTCATACTTTAAACCTGGCTTAGAACAGGCAAAAATACCAAAATATTTCACTCGTTTAAGCAACAAATTTGTTGACTAGGTAAATGATATGAACTTGGGACAAAAATTAACTGTTTACCTATCTTGGTATTTCCGGCGTATTTAAAAATTGAATCATACTTATTTACAACGATTGTCAATCATTTAACTACCTATTTACCTACATAACTACACTAACCTTAACAAATGTTCAAAGTGAGCTCTTGCTCGTGTGATACACAGTTCGGCACGTTTACGCATATTGTCTTTCACACGCTTTAACACGAATGGGTCACTTTACTACTCACAGTACTCACATTATTCTGCATTTGTGTATTGATAAGCCATACCTAATTACTAATTACGGGTCACACTCACACACGAAACATTAGGTATACGCGTAAGATCGATCGCTAGGGGCGCGCGCGCGGGAAGATGGACGAACCTTACGGCGGCGCTCGCCCGACTAACCTACTAACCTACTAATACTAATAAGCCGCGGGGCAGAGGTTGCGGGGGGCAAACATTACGCCGCACGCGCCGCGGAAATATGTCCACACTTTATTTATTTAAAGTAATTTTTTTGTAAATTTGGTCAAAAATTAAGTACCTATTTTTTTTACATAATTCGAATGAGAATCATGTACCGATTATGCTCCTAAAATATTGATCCTAATTCACCAGTCACCCTGTATAAACACGGTAAACTTCTAACTCCGGGATATCACTGAGAATATCTGAAATGGAAGTCTTTTTACTATCCCGTCCGGCATCTTGCATCAAACACCTCGGGTTTTTGCAATACAAGCTAGCAGCTACACTAACGTTTTAGTCTATTACAATAGATAACACGGTTACACATAGAAACATCAGTGTAGAAGTATTCTGAAATGATATTACTCTCATCATCATTACATATTCTTGACGAGCTTTGTACGTACAACATATATTCTACCGCCAAACAGTCATGGTAATTCCGATT
The DNA here is from genome assembly GCA_905147175.2 of Nymphalis urticae. Classification (NCBI taxonomy): domain Eukaryota; kingdom Metazoa; phylum Arthropoda; class Insecta; order Lepidoptera; family Nymphalidae; genus Nymphalis; species Nymphalis urticae. The sequence continues at coordinate 15,282,767 of LR989982.1, read as the reverse complement.
TTGGCCACGCGCCAAAAAATCCTTGTCGGATATAGAGTAACAGATACTTAGAATGTCGCGTAATAATAAGTGTCATATTTGAAGGTTACAGAGGGAAAGACTTGTTTTCATATGTAATACATATCTAAATAAGCAAACGAACTTGCCTCGCTCGCTAGTATATAATAAAAGCTTAGGTTAGTCTAGCTGTTTTATCAACCAATATCTTAATTAAAAAAGAAAATTACAAAAAAATACCTCTGTCAGTAGCTAATAGACACTACTTATTATATTATTTTCTATTGTGCTCTTTTTAACATTAGCTGATATTTATATGAGGAGGTAAACAAGTTAAAAAAAACTGTGGTTAAGGTCGTAGTTAAGAAGGTTTTAGTCATCGTAATGAAGTAAACATGAAACGATTACAGTTTTTGTTTTTTTTTAGTAAGAAGTTTTCGTAAACCACTGGAGAGTGTGTTTTGTTTTCCAATCACTTCAAATACAGTTAAGAGAACAGTGCGCTATCTTATTCTTAAAAGATAATTTAGACAGAAATACTTAAATCACTAATTTAAATATGAAGTTATAAAAGTAAAGCGGCGGCCTGTTAACAACCCACTGCTGTCATTTTAAGAAGAAGGTTTAAATCTTAATAGTTCATCGGCTTAAGTCTGGACGTATTCCATTAAAAACTTTGGATTTCTTATGACAAAGAATTGATTCTCCTAATTGTTTGTGGGGAAAAAATGTAAGATTCATATTACTCGTTAATGGAATGTGTCAGATTCCCTGGTCTGAGAAACTTATCATTAAGCAATTTAAAAGTATGTTTGTTCGATATTGGGAAAATACAAATCATTCAATTGAGCTCATTAATGTTCTATATACGAATCTGTTAAAATGCGTTTTCATTTTTATTGGATTGTAATTAATAATTAATTAAGGTTTGACTTTTGTATTGTGTATCTTTTTGTGTAAAGGGTATAATAGTACAGACGTGCTTGTGTAAATCCCAAAAAATGAGAGAAATAGAAAAATGTTTGCAACTTATTCCACAACGCCGCTTCAATGCGGTTTGAACACATATACATTTAGCAGATTTCTATCTGGCATGCATGTATCCGAACCGGCGAACACGAGATAAAACATAATCACAAATTAAGCACATGGCAAACCAGCGGTGCTGGCCCGTCTTTAAACTGACTGACTTCGGTTGAGATTCACGGACACGTGCTATCGACTTGACGATCGCGGCTCGTTATCTAGTTGGGTTCGGCGTAGTATGATTCCCCTTAATACTCATCTCTATCGCTCTCGCTCTTAGTCTATAAATTTTCTAACTCAATGGACTATCTTACTATTACTGGTAGGTACCACCCGCTCATCGGATATTCTACCACCAAACAACAATACTTAGTACTGTCGTTTTTCGGTTTGACGAGTACCAGTGTAAGTACATCTTCGTTCTTAAGGTTAGTGGAGCATTGACCATGCAAAGAATGGCTAATATTTCTTACAACGCCAACGTGGTGACCACTTACCATCAGATGGTTAAATCCAAATATCTAATTTTCGAAAACAATCTAAGTATTAGCAAAGTTTCTTTTTCAAATCGAACATAGGACGTGATTGGTTATATAATGCCGTGTATTCTTGTTTCGAATGTCAAAACAAACAAGATATTGAGAGAAAAAGTTAGATAGATCAGTGTTTAACTAAACAGCCGCTAAGCAACGTTTAAAAGTAAGGCAACGATTTTCTCTTTCTAGCATTATTGATTTAACATTCGAAAGAAGAAGACACAGCATTGTTTAACTAATCACCCGCTAAATTACGTTCATAAATAAGGCCGTGAGTTAAACGCACCGCGGGTAAAGTCATGACAGATGTTGCTATTAACATATTATATTATAACCAAAGAGTTTTATTAGTTAGATAACTTTTTTTAGAAATATAATTTAGCCTTTGTGCGATGAAACCGACACGCTCGGAGAATTTGAATAAGAGAACGAATGAGAGAAAGTTTAATTATTGTTCGACTTGTGTTATACATATGTAGAAGGTAAAACACAGTAAGTACGATGTAATAGATAAAATAAAGAAATCTTATGAATTTTTAATCTTTACTACAAATTGTATTGTAACGGTAATGAAACCATGTATGTAAATGGAAATACTTTTTTTTTCCGTATAACATCAGTGCTATTCTGTATGAAATCACTTCATTGAAATGTCGACAACTGAGTTATGCTCTATTTAATTATATTATTAAAAAAGTTAATCGAAATTCAGCTCGGAACAAGTTCGTGTAATGTGAAAAATGTATGACACATAAAATGTAAAACACAACTAAAGGACATACATACAATATAAGGAGCAATTGCTGAAGGATATGTGTTTATATATAAATTTATTTTGTATTTGTAATCTCGGAAACGTCTAACGATTTGGCTGAATTTTTACATTTACATGAGGTTTTAGTTTTTTTTTTATCGACATAGGTTCACATCTTTACTGAAAAAAAATCGCATTTTTTTACAATAATAACTCCGAGCTCATACGAATGCACTACTAAAAAGAATAAACATAAATTCGACCCTAAATCGTACCATAATCGCACTTGAAATTTTCACCATAAACACGAGATTATCGTTATGACAATTTCATAGACGTCTGATAATAGTAGACGAATGTAATGACCGACTTAATTAATTATTTTTTTAAACTAACGTAACATAATTAAAGTAATTAATAACTTATACTGTATGTTAATATTAAGAAATAATAGCTTTCCACTTCTAATAAATATGCATCCAAGCAAGCTGACAAGGCTGATGGGCGCCAAGAACAAAAATAAATACATTTGTTGTAAATGAATTGTTCTTAATGAATAAAATAAATTACATATAACGATTATTTTCGTGAAAAGAACAAATATGGGCAATAAATATATTATACATATCTATATGACGATCTATATGACGAGTGTTAAAGCAAACGTAACGGTTGTCATATAATGTTATGCAGTACGTTCGGTTTTCGTGTAGAGCTTTCTACTGACGAAGATTTCAAATATGTATTACGCAAAAGCGCTTTCTTTTGAATATTAAGATATATTATTATTCGTACTGTGACATAATATGTTAAGCTGAAGAAATATTACAATATCTTTACATTAAAAAGCAATTATTGTAAATCAATTGAATTCTCATATTTTTTTCTCAATTAAATTAATTTTTCGTACAAAAACCGTGAAAACTCTAAAAACTAGACGAGTAAATTAATAAGATATCTTTGTCACTCGATGTGGGCGCTGTTCATTTATATTAAATCTCTTTGTGAAATTTTAATTAGATTCTCTCATTCATTACGAAATGCTTCAAACTCCATTATTTTTGGAAACAAACAGATTAAATTACATTTTATATAAAAGTAGTTTTTGTATACATTGTATAAAATATAGATCGAATAAATTATAAATCGCAATGCATTAAAAAAATAAATTTCAAATGTAGAAGTAAAAGTTATTACACACGAAACACGAATATAGACAATAATTATGTGTTACATAATAATAGCACGATTACTAAAACTTGTTCAAGTGGTCCGAATACACAATAGAATTCACACTCGCAACGCAATACGCATTAGGCAACAGTGCAAAAAAATATATCGTCCGAATCACCTGGAAACCTGAAATAGCATGTATTTGGTACAATTATAATATAATTTAGGTGTGATAGTTTGTACTGTCTATCATTTAATTAACAGTTCGATATTGAATATATTTATTCAGTTTGATGTTCGATATTGAATTTCGAATGACATTTTGGCGTTTTAAATTTGAGCCACTGTTTACTTTTTAGATAACAATAATCATACAAATATTAACATAACATACTCCGTTACAACGTACGCGCAGGAAGGTCCGATGCGGTTCAACGGAGCTGAACGGCGCTTGACAGGCCATCGCTTCCTCCTTGTTCCTAACACGATGCAACTAATAAGCAGAACTAAACACAGATCGCATGCACTCCAGAACTTCGCCTGGAAAATCATCAGTTCGCTTCATGCAAAGTAGACAACCATAGCTTAGAAAGTACGCATAAATACATTTTTAACTAGCAAATATGCATAGTAATCAAACAAATTACCAGAGAACTACGATATCTTGTTAATATATAGAATGAAATGTAGTTGTTTAAATAAATCACCTCACAATGAGACCGCTGTCTCTGTAGAAAGTTGTTCAATTACCTGAAAGGCACTGATGCGTTTGGGTTGCGGCACTTGTGGAGATCTGTCGATTAGATTTTCCATGGAATGTCGCGTAAGAAAATTCTGTTTCTCGAATGCAGTGTTTGTTTTGTATGCTGTGCGATTGAATTTAGTCGCGGGAGCAACTATGCGGTTGCCGTTTTCATCGTCGTCCTCCCACTCGGTGACCACCTCGGTGCGGACGTCCTCGAGGGAACGAGACCGACTGCAAGGGCAAGCGGGAGATGAGGCGTTCGGGTTCCTGATCTGTCGCTGTCTCTCTCTGTTGAGATAAAGATCCGCGTGATTGCTCGGTGTCGGCGCACCCGCCGATCTGTAGCTGGGCGATAGGAAATAATAGTCCCGAGACTTATTACTGTACGCGCTCATTCCAGAGAAATCGGAATAAGTGGACTTCGAGGAGGATGTTTTGAAATTTCTTGCATCCGCTGGGTCCGGCGGACGAAAGTAAAAGTTCGGTTGCACCTGACGGGAAAGCGGAGGCCATGGCCTGAACGGCGCGTCAACGTAATGTGCCGGTTTCGACTTCATGGCGGAACACGATAAACCATCCGCGCGCGACAAGTTCGGTTCCGTGCGGATGTTGCCGACGAGACTGCGCTACTGTTGTCGCGGATGGCGGACGGCCCGCACAAACCCACCACTGATGCTCAGCATCGTTCACCGTGAATTAGACAGAGATAGGAACATAGAGAAAGGCGCACGCGTTCCGCTCGATCCGTTGAACGCGAATACAAGTGAAAGGGGTAGCCCCTCGGTCAACACGCTCAAACAGTGCTCGTCGGAGGCGCGCGCGCAAATATCTCTTTGTTAATGTCGTTAAACCTCAATATTTATTGCTTATAAATATTGCTACAGTATATTTAATTAAAATAAGTTATCTATTAATGTAGACCATTACTTTCACGTTATGTGAAACATGAATCTCAGATTTTATTATCATTAAGCTTTTGTATGTTCTAGCAAAAAACAATACAATTGCGTTTTTTAGCTTTACTACCAATGACAATGACAATAAAATATAACATTTAACGAAGACTCAAGTGCGGTAAGATTAAGTGGGTTTTCTATATAAAGTTTTGATTATTTTTTTGGATGAAATAATATCGTTAACAGCGAAAAGACAAAGACAGCGAAATTCAAGTTATTTTATATGCAACAAATATGACACAAATAATACGACCCAGTTCTAGCAATCACCTAGTAATCTGTTAACCCTAATTAATTGTAGAAATAAAATAATTAAAAAGATTTAAACGAACAGACGGACAAACGCGAAACGCTACTATGTATCATACTATTAAAATTGAAGAATATTTTTCGCTTCGTCGCTATAATTCGTATGTCACTGTTAACGTTTTAAATTTCGTAACAATATTATCAGTAAGAACATTGCGTGAACGCAATCGTTTGATAATACCTTCACGAAACGGTTCAAATTAAAGGTTTTCGAAATAACTTATAATTCGTCACGTGGTCGAGTAACTTTCGCTCCTTCTTACGTTTGGATTAACTATTTTATGACATAATGATTGTAACTATTACATAAGACAATTTAGGAAATAAATCTTGAATAATATTACAAATTAAATACATAATTATAAAAATTATAATCTAAATATTTTATACGAATAGACTTTAAACCGAAGCAATTTTGAGGTCGATTCTACAGAGAATTCGAGTACTATTGTCTCTTTTTTACGTATATATATGCATATATACGTATCATGTATATTTATATGAAATTAATAACGTAATATATAATTATATATACCATGTACTTGGTACATATAATTATATGTTATTATATGTACCAAGTACACCAACGATAGAACATATAATAGTCTTCCACTCCGATTACGGCCACGGCGGCTAAACTCAGGAGAGATTAACCAACCACGCAGGACATATTATAGTGCACAAGTGTGTGCGCAAACACAGGCGCATTCTCTATTCACATTCCCTAACTCTCATAATCCGATGGGACGGCAATCCGACACGGTCGGAGTTCAGGCGCAGGACGAGTGTACACACTTCCAACTTTTAGACTCCGGGCTATTGAGAATTTTGTACAGAAAAACTAAATAACTTTTTAATTGGCCCGCCCTGGAATTTGAACCCCGGACCACTAGGTCTGCGGTCGTACATCAAGCCACTAGACTAAAGAGGCAGTCAAAAACAAATATAGTGTGACCTACAAAGCACGTTCTTCATAAAATTGAATTAGATATTCTTAATCCTTCCATAATTACGTGGTACTACAAACAACAATTATAAACCTCGGTTTGGTTATAAAAATTTAACCCCATATTAATCACTCATAAAAGTACCCAAGAACAAAATTATTACTACTAGTGATCATCATTAAAATTCGACCGTAATTAATTGCTAATAAAATTAAACTCATAAAAGTATAAGATACATTATTTACAATTACAATAGATTACATTTAACTTTTAGATACATACTTAATACAACAACAGTTCAGAGATTAGCTCTACAAAACTTAAACGACCTATTGACAATTTTTCGGTATGATTAATACTTTTCGTGTTATTTGACAAATAAGCACTAAGGTAAGATATGCTAAATGACGCTTTGGACGAAACCTGGAATTATTATAATTAAAAAAAAAAACAAGTAAATTGAAGTGCATTTTATTTTGGCAAGATGAACGTAACGTATGATTAATTTATTTTATTTAAAATAGAGTATTGATTTACACATTTGTTAAACTTTAAGGATTCTGCGCCCTCACGAACGTGCAATATGCTTAAAAAGTGATACAAAGATTTTTATTTTCTAAATATATTATTGACAAGAAAAATCTATATGAAATGTTCTAATTGGTTAGTGTGTATCTTCACAAAATATCCTAAAATTATCTCAATTCGTCTTGTCTTGAGAACTGGAACTCAACGTGTTCCATTAATCTCTAATTGTAATCATATTGTTATAAACTCAACTGATGACGACACTCATCCGTCTTTATTATTACATAAAAATACGACTACCAAAACGCGAAATTTAATTTACGCCAAATCAATGAGAAGTCAAAAATCACCACACTACTCCAACTACACGGTAATTGTCTGACCTGATAACAAATAAGTGTAAAATATTATATGATCTTTATATTTAATTATATAAAAACATAAATTGTTGTCTATTCACGTATTGTTTACGACAATAGTTTTATTTGATTCGTCTGCGATCGTAACTTAAACTGAACGCAGTTATATGATTAAATAAAGAAATACATTCAAAACATAAAATATAAACAGACTTCAATCATCTTGTAATATACGTTGATAAATAATTAAAACAAATTGTTTGATAGATCAACGAGACAATAGCTATAAATCACAATTTAAAAAAAAAACGTAACGCGTATGATGCGCCTACGCAACAGCATATTGTACTGGAAAACTTGAAACATTTAATTAGCCGCCTTATTTGTAATGGAACCCAAGGTTGAACCATATACAGATCATAACATAAACAACATTATAACACAAGAAACTCATCATCTTAAATCATCCTACACGAGAAAATGAATGAATAATTAGTACGCATAGCGACCGCGAAGACAACTTCTATGGAATTAATTTCGAATAACAATAACAACTAAATTACTGAACCCTTCATATTACGCAATAATTTCGAAGAAATAATTATTTAAAAAAAAGGTCGAATGCGCTAGTGAAATAACAGGCATAAATCATCATTGGGTCAATAATTATTGATCTAATATCCCATGGCGTTAATATTATAAGAACAAATCATCACTCTAATTACAACAACAACACTATACGAAGAATTTACATTTGTTATTAGAATAATACGTAATGATTGTATACCTCGACTGTTAGTCCAGAATTTAACCGTAAAACCATGAAAATCGAGGAAACAATTTTTGTGTTGAGTGGTGGTATAATTGTGTATTAATTTGTTATTAACTGCTTGCCCTTTGTTATTAACAAATACTAGCGAAATAAGGAACCATATATCTTTATAGAGAACATAAGATTTTATATAGTTACATATCCAAAGATTACGTCAATATGGGTTAAAGTTTCCAAGTGCAACATGAATTTGGCACTTTAGTTTCGCATGCACTGCGACACAATGTTTGAAGTTTCCACATCCCTCTCAACGAACACATATAGATATGATAGCACTTAGAACGGATCATTTACTGGTGGTAGGGCTTTGAGCAAGCTCGTCTGGGCGGGTACCAACCACTCATCTGATATTCTACCGCAAAACAGCAGTACTTGGTATTGTTGTGTTTTGGTTTGAATGGTGAGTGAGCCAGTGTAATTACAGGCACGAGGGACATAACATCTAAGTTCCCAAGGTTGGTGGCGATGTAGACGATGGTTAACATTTCTTACAATGCCAATGTCTACGGGCGTTGGTGATAACTTACCATCAGGTGGCCCATATGCTTGTCCACCTTCCTACACTATAAAAAAAACACACACACACATTTTCTATACCGTGTTTGTATTTGACTCGATAGTATGATATCTATAAATATATAATAAATCTTCATTCTTGCATATAAGAAACATACACAACAGAAGATACCCGTTTATATATTATACATATGTCTCTCGTAAAAATTAAAAAATACACTTATTACTCACGCCAATAACAAACTAATACGATCGTTATCGCGAATTTGTTTAACAAAATTGATATATAATATTTATAGATTAGGGATTTAAATGAATATCTGTTTGTTGCGTGTTTATAACTAGTACATTCCATATGACGTCACAACTAACATTATAAAGGTGCCGCTATCAGTTGTCTATATTTACATAGCAAATGAGTAAATAAGCATAACATTTTACCTAAGTGAGTAAAATAAAATATTAATTAATACGTAAAGAAGTACCGTGTAGCTGTGTAGCAAAATAAAATATCGAATTGCGTGTAAAAAACGTTGTTCATTTCGTGGTAATAGAGTACGTATTAATGATATTCTAAAAATAATGAATAATAAATACAACTTCGATAAAGCTTTATTGTATGTATGTTATTCCTTTATTATAATGGGAATTTTTTTGTTTTTCACATTAACTAACATGGATGACAGATATAGTTCATAAGCGTTTATTTAAAAAAAAAAGTCAAACAACGGTAATGACTAAATATATAATCCATTTCGAAAATAGAATCATATTTTCGAACTTCATCGATTACATTACGTAAATAAACGCTCCATAACTGAGACAATATGACTTCATACGTGAGTCACGTTTTGAAAAACCCCATGTAAAGAATTTGTTGTAAATATTGACGCAGTTGCACGCGAATATCGAAAGATAAATAATTTTTCACTAACGATACCTATGTATGTCTGTATGTATATATGTTAAATTTGATGAGATGACAAATAATAAAGCTTAAATATCTATTTGAGCTACACGAACCTTTATTATGCATCGGATGATAATAAAGAAAGCTACGTTTGTGACTTTTAGGCATTTGTAACCGTGTTTTTAGAACAAGAGATTTAATTAAATGACAATACAGTCAGGGGTCAATGTGAAAACGTTTTACTATGTCATTGCGTTTGGCTAGTCAGTGTCCACGCAGTTCACTTTCTCTAGGGTTATATTATCTTTTCAAAGAGACATCATGATCATGTTAAAAAAAGCATAAATATATTATTAACTATTACTTAAATAAATATTAATTATTGTTTCTATGTACGCGTACATCGGTCAATCATTTTTGAAAATTATCATTTTACTAACATTATAAATAAGACTTGGAACTTTCTCGATGCAGGCTATATGTTATCCATTTATTACATTGAGTTCGAGTTTTAGATACACATACTTTTTTGAGTTGAAAATAAATATTTAGGTTATTATATATAATGTTTGTTTATTAAACAATGCCGTGTGCTAAAACCGAACTATGACATAGTAAAATAAGATGCACTTTTTATAATTAACATAAATACTGAAGTTCGATTTAAGACCGAACGGGTCGACTTTAACCGAGCCTATTAAAACAACAATTAATTCACGCACGGCATGCAAGAATCAGACTGATAACAAGTATTGACGGGCCGGTTGGCGTGGTTGGTAGATACTTGCCTTTCAGGTCAAGGTTGTGGGTTCGATTCCCACCTAGGACAGACATTTGTGTGCATGAGCATGTCTTTCTGTCTGTCTGTTTGTCTTGACTCTGGATGTAATTATCTATGTAAGTATGTATTTACAAAAAAAAGTAGTATATGTAGTATATCAGTGGTCTGGTTTCATAGTACAAGCTCTGCATAGTTTATTTAATTTAAGATCATCTAGAAAAGAAGAATTTATTATCAAGGACGACAAAGCTTTAGTTTTCAAAAATGTTTGTGACAGCCGTAAACCGTTTTGCACTTTGAGTTGCATCAGTTTTAATTTAAATGAATCATTGAGAATGTAGTCTGGAATCTTCGATCAATTACATCCTATTGATTAAATTGGAGTCAGTCTCAGGTCAAATTGTTGACTTGAACCGCATTCACACGAGTCGATTAATCGAAACAGTTTTTCAATCAGGATCAATTTGATGCTGCAAAATTCGATTTAAAGAAAATTCGATTTTCGGTTTTTAAAAAAAATTGCTACATATTTTGGTTAATTAAAAATGAAGCGTGTGAGTTCGCAATTATGACGAAATTTAATGTACTGTTTGAAATTTATCAATTTGACTTATATAAACTTGTGACTAACGCGTTTTGGTTCGTTTATCGCTTCAATAATTACGTCACGATGCTTCTATTAATATGCGTTAAGTTTAACCTCGATGTTTAAAAAATATACTACAAATTACATAATAGTTGTTTTCTCTAAACAAAACTTGCGATTGTAAAGATGCGTGTCTATCACGAGAAAATTGGAAACTTGTGTGCTGGCGACGCGTATAAGTTGTTAACAAAAATTGATACAACGGTTTGTATTTGTTCGCGATTATTCTGGAAAATTGCAAAATACACAAACTAAGAAATTGCCAATTATTTCACACATTTTATTTTTCTTTCTTTGACAGCGTATTAAATATTTTATTGGTACTATATAAGATACTACTAATTTATTTAAAAAAGCTCTATAAGTGTCTACAAGTGCCCCGAGATCAATGATGTTCGTTTTACATATTTGCGTAATGAGATAGTACATAAGAATGTAACGTAAGGTCAATTATTAAATTAGGGTTATTTATAAAATAATTTTATAAACAAAATGTGCCTTTAAAATTGAGAGACATAGTTATCAAACTAATATATATAGGTAGGATCTACATTGCAGAAGTAAGTTGTGAAGGTAAGTTAAGGTGGTTGAAAATTGAATAACAACAATATTATATACTGACCTTAATAAATTATTATTAAATTTTCAGATGCGCTTAATGAATATATACGCGAATAAATTACTGAAATACTTTTTTTTTTTTTTAAAAAAAATATTTTTCATTGCAGCTGGTTTATATAGTAGATATGAATAGACCATCTAAACGCGATTATCAGGTGAGAAATATGATTTCGTTTTTAATAAATAAAAGAAAAGAAATCTTTAAAATCTACTCAAAATTGGCAAACTGAGCGAATTAATAAATATTAACCTTCTTTTATGCAATCGATTAAAAAAACTTAATTATTTAAAGTTATTTTAAACAAAAAAAAAACGAAACTATTTAATGTTAACCGATGTTATTAAAATAAAATAATATCCTCGTAAGTTACCTTGCTTTCGTTTTAATTAAGCAATACTGTAATTCAAAATGAAATACAATGTTACAATAATTCGCTTGAACCGATTTCATGATTGGATTTAACTCGCACACTATATGCATACGTACGTAATGTCCGTGGATTTCACTTTGTTTCCTCACCCTTTATTTGCATACGTTCGCCGTATGTGTATGGCGGCGCTACTGATTCGCTGAAAAGCCGTTGATGCGTTTTAACATGTAAAAAGTAAATATCCAACGAGACGTGAACTCACGCTCATATTGGTAGAAGCTCACAGGGACGGAATTGAAATATCTACTTTTTTTTTCTTCTATTCTTCTCTTAATACTTAATAAATACTCGAGTTTAATTTCATTGTGTTAAATATTCAGCCAAAATGAGAGATTTGGAGAAGTATACATAGTCGTACTATCTTTGAAGCAAGTTAAAGATGAGACCATATGATTTCTAAATTTTTTTCATTTCATAAGGTACATTGATCAGAAATTAAATATATCAAATGGTAAAAGTAATCGCTTTTAATATCTTTCAAAATAATATTTATTACTATATAATAATTTATTACATAAAATTACTACTAAATACGGGCTTATTAATAAACGTTGATTTCTCTTTTAAATTAGAAAGAAGAAAACAGTATTGTTTAACTAATCACCAACTAAAAAACGTTTACAAGTCTGCATTATGTTAAGTAATAAATAGATAGAATCGAAATGACGATAATATACATATATATATATATATATATATATATATATATATATATATAACGATTAATACATACAACCTTGTGTCATTACATATCACCATCGAAACTTTATTAAAACTCAAACACGACCTCCGAAAGCACAGAGTATCGAAACCGGTATATCCATATTAAATTTATGTATAAAAAAATATATATATTGTGTCACCTTTTTTGGGATCGTTTAATTATTTTCTTTAAAGAGTACGATGTCATATGACGAAACGGTTGAGATGTAAATATTGTCATGATTTAGCGTGCTAGCGACGTAACCATGTATGGTGTTCGAGTCGAGACTCGGTGCCTTGTAGAGTGGCCTAGTCGAGACATTCCATTTCGATTTTTATCTCAGGACTACTGGCTACTTTATGGGTATAAAATATTTGTATAGATATAAAAGTTTATAATAATACTGATATTATAAATGTTGAGAGAGAGATTAGAGAGTCGGTATGGACGCACTAATCTCAGGTTCTATCAGTACGGATTAATTATTTTTTTTTACTTTTAGCTTATTTATTGTAAAACTTTATTCGACGATTTAACATCACGGATCACGATACGACCCACGGGGGCGGAGCGGGAACGTTTAACGCGGATCAACCCGCGCGGAGCTAATATATTTTGTTTACATATACCAGCACTGTAATACAGAGATTTATGAAATGTCAATGATAAATAAATTTACTTTCTAGGTAGAATCCATTAATTCACATCTTAAGATACAACTGTAATTATTATTTGATATTATAAACGATCGAGTTCAATAACCATTAGAATTTTCATTATTTCAAAATGTATTCCTTACTATTTTCCGTTTTTACTAATAATATAACAAGAAATAATTACTTATAATAGTAATCGCGTGCAAACAGACCTTCTTAACAAAAACATTGATACGTAAGTTTTAATCGTAACGCTCATTAACTGTATAACGGTGAAGAATAGTCAGATCATTACAACGGTTCTAAATCTAATCGCGTATAATAATTATCCACAAACCAGCATGTTGCTTGCTTTAATTATAACGTGTAGTGTATGCGAACTGTAAAACAATACTCGATATCGATTTATTGAAGAAACCTTTAAAACGCACCTCCGCCGTTTCAACGGTTTATTGTCATAGAGGCAAAAAAAAATTGACATATGACTAAATAATATTAGTATTCAAATAAACGGAGACGTGACCTCATGCTTCGGATGCTTATATATTGCATTCTTCCATCGATACGCGAACAAATATATGATCATTATTTGCATATTAGGAGATCATGAAAGGGATGCTGTTACGAATGACAGATGAACAGTGGATCGCTGTCCAACACAGTTACCTTATTATGTCCGCAAGAGAGCCTGTCGTCATGCGCCAACGACGATATGGAATTGTGCCGATCGTAATCCCAATTTGTATGCCAAGTATCCAAGGAATCGGTGGACGATTTCTTCGTATCAATAGAACTCTTCCTCGAAAGCGAGTTCATTGACCCGACGTAATCTCTCTTCATATCTCTTACGCCTGTGCTGTTGATCGAGTCCCGTCTGTTGTAATTCACTACATTGCTACGGGACAGGTTCGGGAATGAACCCATTGAATGTCTTTTCGTGCTGTATCTGTGCGTTGGACTCGGTGTATCTCTACGGGGAGGTGTCTGAGAGGGACTATATCGGTCTCGTCGGAGAATGCTCGGAAATGTCGAGGGATGTTCGATCTCTCGCACTGGCGATGACGGTATACCCAGCGAACCCCTACGCCTGTCACATCACATTAATTGTTAAAGACTTAAAAAGTTTGATATTCAAAATTGATTAACACTTGTATTTTAAATTTACAGACCTTATGATGAGTCCATTCGTCGGTGAAATAGACTCCCTATGATAGCCAGGCGTTGATTCCCTGCTGTGCAGGTATAAAGATGATCTGTAAGGTGTACTACAACGACCGTGGACGTCGCAATGTGGATCGTGTTCAATAGTGGAGCTGACTAATGGGGAGTGACGGCCCTCTCCCTCTAAGGTCATAGTTCCGAACATCGAATCCAACTGCCGCATCGCCAAGGCCTTTTTTACCGCTGTCATTTTCTCGGTAGTACACAAAAGCGCGCCACAATATTATTTTTTAATTCACGAACGAACTATCGACAATGTTTCTCAAACAACGATTCTCGTTACTGCAAAAGCGTGACTTAAGTAATATGTATGTCCTCTAAGTATGCCGCGACGCGACTGGACTGTTCGGACGGCATTGTGCGCAAAACGCTCGACGATGACTCACGGCGGCATGCGCGCGCGCAGCAATACCAATTATTATCAACGTGTCCTACAATTACACCGTAGATGTATGTAAATAAAGTGACAAGGAGGTAAATAATACTCAAGTAGAGCGGCAAGTATATAAATAATAATCGTGGACCGTCGAACGTAGGCGTTAGTCCAAGTTTGATCGAAGGTCGTCCGTGTCGAACGAAGCTAGGAAAACGGCGACGACATTTATTTTGTTACCACAAAGTCATTAAAGAGATACGAGATATAAAATTATGTATTCGTTAATAACAGAAACCCACACCCGACGATTTCCAATTCAAATATAGACATAACGTATTATGTGTATCGTCAGAGCGAGCAGTCCGTTTAGTGAAATCGTCGATATGATAGTAAATTCGCTCTGGCGTCGAGATAACTACATCTCAATTAAATGAAGTGGCTAATTGTTCCTTCGCGATTTTACGGTTCCTTAAAAGGCGAGCTCCCGTTAAATTGAACAACAGAATTCAGCTACTGTTATTAAACTAATTCGGAGTAACAAGCGTACTATTACAAGTGGATCCGAGTGATATGTGAGCTGGTTACTTTAAAATGGCGTTTTTACAGCACTCATAGAAAATTGCATGATATTAATAAACGAATGTTGTAACTGTTTCAATTCTATTATGTTTATTAAAGGTTAGTTACGTCTGCGAATTTGTTTTATTGAGAACAAAAGCATAAAAGAAAATTAAATTTCACGGAATAATAAATTACTAAATATTGACCAAGTATACATAATTATGTATGTTAATATAATAGCGGCACGTGCTAATACTTTAAATTCATACCGATTCAGATTCTAAAATATATATTATTTATTAGTTTTCGACCACGAAAACCCGCGTTTATGTGGCGTTGGTTGGTTTAAAATTTCATTTAAATTGGGTCAGTTGTGTAGCCTTGAAGGCGTAACCGACAGACAGACAGACAGAGTTACTTCGCATATAGTGGAATTGTACACGACGCATGCAGGCTTCCACACGATTTAATTAATTTATTGACAACACAAAATAATCGTATCTTTGAAAACAATAAAGAAATCTAGTTGTGATAGATAATAAAATTGATTAATTAATATTAAAATATTATACCTCATTTTCTTCCACTTTATTTTTATAAATTGAGATTATTATAAATTATTGATTATTATAAATTTTATTTATTATGGACATTGAAAAAGCTAAAGTCTACAGCTTTGTTCAAGGAGCAAATATAAACCGATTAATTTTTACATATATACAGTTTACGAGTCGGAAAATGACATTACGACATTTTTAACTCGAAATATGTTATGAAACAACGTATATGAATACATAATACGCATTCAAAAATCATAAATATTTTGAAATTTAACATTATTATATAATTAAAAAGTATAATTAATATTACACAACACACATATGGAAAGTATTTGTACAAAATATACTAAATTATAGAATCCGGATTGTGAGGAAAGTGAGGAGAAATTATTCATACGTATTGCTATATAATTGATGTATTTATAATTAATGCAAACGACAGATTTATTCATGATCATGTACAATTTAACGATGCATCGTTTTATATAAAAAATGTTATATTAAAAACATATTAAAAACGCACGTACTATTAAAAATGTTTTGATTTATTCTATGACTTCTTCTTGATACTCATGTAAATGATATCGTTTAAATCAAATTAATAGAATCACTTTATTTTTTCAAAAGATAAATTTTAATATAACAAGCTTGTTTAATTAATTGTAAGGACATATCACTATCTAATCAGAGGCTTTGATTCATTAGAGTGGGGGCGTTACAGAAGTGGAGTTATATTTCAAATTTAATTTAAGTTTTGTTTAATTTACAATTTAAATTATGATAATAAAAGGCTAGATATGTTTTAGACCGAAACAAACACGGAACAGAGTGAAAGTTAAAAAAATTATGCTCATATTTTTGTCTACTTTTGTAACACATATTAACATATCAATATATGGTATATTTACACAACCAGTACTTTATATAATAACGAACCACACTGTTTCGTTTTTCATCTTTCATTATATACAGTTTACGACAATATCGTACGTCACATATCTGAGAGCGAGTGAAGTCGAGTCGGACAATGTAAATTATATGTATATATTTATAACTTTTCACGAAGCCCGTTCGAAACCCAAACCAATAACATTTTCGAGATAACTTTCTTATTTATCGTAAAAGAACAAACTAAGATTTTACACTAAGAAACAAATACATCGTTTCATTACTACCATATTTCGCAATATATATAATAGAACAGATGCTATTGTTTTTTTAAATAAAAGTGTATATAACTTATAAATGGTATACCAAAACTTGGCAAACATTTTCCCAGAAAAAAAATACTAATTCTATACAGTCTTGTTAAATAGATATCATTTGTATAAAACACGAAAATATATAGATTATACATAATTTTGGCATATGTATATATAGTTTGGTACGTCACGTGATCAAAGTTTGACGAAAATAAGACGATAAAAACTAAAACTTAAAAAAAAAGGATAAATACCGTGATCGCATCGAACGTTGTAAATAAAAACAGGTGGTAATTTCGTAATTGAATCGGATAATTTAAACAAGCTTTTTTTTCTATTTCGTTATCGTTATCCATATAGTGAAACCGTTAAATTGTCGTGTGTAAACGAAACTTATCTAGATAAAAATAGGTTAAGGAGACCATGCGTATATGTAAATTTTATTAGTCGATTAGTTGATAAAAAAAATTATACTGATTACTTTTCAAAACCGGTGATAAGCTTATGTTTATCAATTGTAATATTAAGTGGTTCTATATTCAAATAAAGATATTTGATATCGCATTCGAAAACGAAATCGTTTTTTTTTTTAACATAAGTAGCACACCGGAAGCTGTAGCATCCAACATCACATATGCGCGTTTATATAATTCTCACTCGATTCATTTATTTCGCAAATAAACATCTCTGTTTGTACATTAAAATAAACATACTCATGACTCTAAACATGAAGATAAATAACAAATATTTAGCCACATATCATTTATATAAACAAACAGATGCATATTGGCGTATTAAGTGTTTTGTAAAATATCAATTTAATGACGCACTGATAAAAATATAGAATTTTCGAAACGTATGTTTTAATGAATAAATTATGCTTTTAAATATTTAATTATTTAAATAAAAAGCATGTGTTTTAAGCTATAAATTCACTAACGCATGATAAAACTATAACCTGTTTTGAAATAACTGTACTTTTATTGTACTACCTCGTCGGGGGAAGAATAACACCAGAAAACATAGGCCAAGCCAACAAGCCAAAAAATAGATACAATTAAATTTTTTGCCGTCTATATTTGTGTACGATAAGGACGCAATATACACGTCACACGTGGGATAATACTACTATAAACACATTCTCATTGTCATTTAATAAATGATAAAACGTAATTATTATTTTTTTCTTGCCTGTATTTCTCGTTACAATCAACATTTCGATTCATTTAGTTTAAATTACATCATATAGTATATCTATACTAAGACTGTCACGATGTCAAACTTAGTACAGCAATACACAGTATTATTTTGATTCCGGATCGAAGGGTGAAAAGCCGAGATGGCACAGCGGTAAGAACGCGTGAATCTTAACCGATGATCGTGGGTTCAAACCCGGGCAAGCACAACTGAATTTTCATGTGCTTAATTTGGGATAATAATTCATCTCGTGCTTTACGGTGAAGGAAAACATCGTGAGGAAACCTGCATGTGTCTAATTTCACAGAAATTCTGCCACATGTGTATTCAACCAACCGGCACTGGAGCAGCGTGATGGAATAAGCTCCAAACCTGCTCCTCAAAAAGGGAGAGGAGGCCTTTAGCCCAGCAGTGAGACATTCATAGGCTGTTACTGTTACTGTCTTTAGATGTTTCTGTATATTTGGTAATGTCTGTAACTTTATGACGCTGAATGTACCGTAGACAGTTGCACCAAGCCTACCACGATTCTACACAAGACACATGTTTGGGTTATTGATCATATTTAACAATTATAAAAAATAATAAATTGAAAACAGCAGTGCTTTTTTTCTAAGAACTTACTTCACTAATACGTGCATTGTCGACAACCGTAAGGCGGTTATTGTTGATATACTATTTTAATGCGTGTATTTTCGAAATGTTATAATTATATTTTTTTATAGTTAATTATAATCAATGTCGCATAATCGTATAACATTTTGACATTACACGGGCGATTTCTGCGTTGTGCTTCGGTGTTTTTAAGCTAAAATGACGAAGTATCGTGTCGAGTCAGTAAACCGTAACCGTAACAGCCTGTAAATGTCCCACAGCTGGGCTAAAGGCCTCCTCTCCCTTTTTGAGGAGAAGGTTTGGAACTTATTCCACCACGCTGCTCCAATGCGGGTTGGTGGAAGTCGAGTCAGTACAAACATTTAATTTTCGTAACGCCGTTGACATTTACAGAGTTCATCTAAAATGAAATGAAGTTTACAAGTAAAATGAACAAACGCCATCATCGTCTTGCGTCACCTCTAATTGTGAATTTATAATTATTAATCATAGCTAAGTTTAACTTCGAAATATTTCTTGCGTTTGTTGTATCTTTTATAATAATTAAGTTTAGTGTTGTAGTAGTTTAATGTGTTTGTTTATTTTTATTTAGAAACTTCCTGTAGCGATATCTTATTTAATTTCGATTTCGATTCTATATTCTTATCAAACGTGGAATGCACACACAAGAATTTTTTTTTTTTAAATCAGTCTCGCTTGATCGCATAAGTGTACTATAGCTGTACAAAAGATCAGTGTGCCTAGTGCATTAGTAATAATTGACGTGAAATTCGATTTGTTTGGAATGAAAACAGCGCCGTCTAGAAACAGTAATCAATATTACATACAAATCGCAATTAATGTCAAACGCTATTGCAAAGTCAAACAAATCGAACTTGGCACACTGTAACAGACTGCGTCACAGTCGCTTCGCACGCAATGTGCTCCATCACTAAATCGGCGGACGAATAAAATAGGCGATTTTTCTAGAAAAAACCAGATACCAAATGGGCACCACCGTCCAAAGATATCGGCTCTGTAAGTAATATTAACCAGCTCATACATCGCTAACACGTCACCGACCTTGGGAACTAAGGCATTATATTCTTTGTGACCACAATAAAACTAAATATTGCTGTTTCGCGGTAGAATGTCAAATGAGCGGGTGGGACCTACCCAGAAGCTAGCACAAAGCCCTAGCACCAAGTAGTAAAAAACTTACAGCGCTACCTATTTTGGCCATAGACCAAAACTTATACTTAAATATAAAAGATCGAAAGAAGAAGTTTCGAAACGTAAACTAAATTACACGTAAAAGTGTTTACAAAACAGAAGTACCACATATTGCTACACCTGTAATATTATTATTATTATGCGTAATATCAGAGCTCTATGTGATTTCAATGGGTAAACTGGTAAACATTTATTACTCATATGTTAAAAATGGAACACTTAAATGTCCCACGGATAGGCAGTTGGGTTGGTGCCTATGGCAGAAAATCATCCGACAAATGCAGGGTATCTTCACGATGTTTTTCTTCGCAGTTACACCACGAGAATTATAGGCACTAATGAAGAACATTTAAAATCATATCCTAATATGTATCTAAAATTATGCTTATGTGTCAATGTGTCAACCAGTCCAAGAATTTAATTTTAAACACCTATAAACTTAACAATTTCCAAAAAAAAAAAAACGGTTTTTGCTTACAAAATTGCGCATTTTATAACCTGTGCAGGTGGTCTAATCTGCGATAGGCATATTATAACACAGACTATTTGAATAGCAACTTTTACTTTAATTTATTTAAATATATTTGATACTTAAATGGTTTTAAATCTTGTCATATTAGCATACATTTTAAAAAGGTCGTTTAATCATTGTTTTAAATCATCAAAATGCAGACGATGACGACGTTGGTGACGGGGCGGAGTAACGGCAACATTTTCATCTTATGTGATCAGATAAAGTAAGTTTTAATACCTTAAACGCATTTACTCTGAATTAACTAAGGTTCGTTATTTTTGCATAATTAGCGACATTTTACCTTTTTAATCTTTTTAAGGACTGCCTCGAAACGTTATGTTTATTGAAATTATTCACCTAACTAATGATAAATACCTATTCAGTATACAGGAATAATGCCTTCATTTGAAAATAACTCTTAGCACTTACGAGTCTGAACATTAATATCCCAGAATCTGGGACCCGGTCATAACTTCCAGAATAAAATCTTTTAATGTATTAACTGCTAATAAGCACGTCGCAGAACATAATCGGTCTAGTGTATATAGAGATTGGGAAGCCAAACAAGAATTAAGATATTATTCATATTAGGATATTATTCAGTTAGCCGCTTGAATTCATTTAAATGCTATGAGGCCAAAATATGATAATTTTAGCTGTGATAAGTCGTGAAGAAATTACTAATATTCATACAACCTTTCGTGTTAATGATATTAGTGCGATTATTATTATTCTAGTAATTGAAGATTAACACTGAATGCTCGTAATGCCTCCTTATATAGTATATTAGGTGTAATATGTCCATTTGCTAGAACAACGATATCTCTGTCATGACTTACACGCGAACGTGCTACATTTAATTCCCTATGAGTAAAGCAGCAGCAAGTAATAGAAAAAAAATTACAACCCTTCTAATCTACTTAAATTATAAAACAAAACTAAGCAATTGAACGCAAACTGTGGTAAACCCTACAAACTAAGGAATAGGTAACCTTAAAATTAAAAATTAATAATGTATAAAATTAAAAACAAAAATATTAAAATAAGATTAATAGACAATATTACAACCGAGTCAATAAATGCAACTTAAACGTATTTAGTATTATCAATGTAATATTGAAATTAATGAGATAACCCAAAAAAATAAGACGCGCGATGACATTTTCTAGTAAAAGTTAAGAAGGGATTTATTGTGGCATCAAAATTACATTAGGCCCACGTTTGCGGTTAATAATAATAATAATAATATGCTTTATTGTAACAAAATAGTTGCATAACCAATACAAACACAAACATAAAAGAAAAACGAAAACTATTTTGAACAAAAGGCGGTCTTATCGCTAAAAGAGCGATCTCTTCCAGACAACCTTTTGTTAAAGGACAAGAAATACATATATAAAGCGGTAAGGAGGTGTACTGATCATCTCAATTTTTATATTTTATCTCTTAAATAAATGTATAAATACATATAAACAAATAATATATACATAAACATACATATACATATATAAAATATACATAAATATACGTATATATATATATATATTATATGTATGTTTACGTTACGGTTAGTTGTATACTTATAATTATTTTAGCATTTGTAAAATAAACGATGTATTATCAATAAAATATAATTTGCCTATCGTCAGAATCCCTGTTTAAATACAATATATTGCATATAAACACGATTGATACTATAAACAATAGACCATAAGGAATATAAAATAAATATCATTAATATATAATATTTACGCGCGCGTAATTGTAACCGCGCAAAATGAGTATTTGCTATTCTATTCCTAATCAAGTACGTAATTATAAATAAACAATATTCAATAGTTCATTTATTGTATATTTGCAATATGTGCGAATGAAATGTGTGTATTATATTTGAATTAGTTTCCACCCGCGTGGGAGGGAGGGGAGTCAGGTGTTCGGTACCCTTTTCTGTACTCTGACAACATGTATGCAAAATTATTTTTAAAATTATTATTTAGGATTTATATCTGTCGAATTGTTCATTTAAAAAAAATCATAGATAATTATATTTAAGGCATAAAGCAATTATCAATATCGCAAAAACATTAAGCAAGTACATTTACTTTGTTAAATTTCTTTCATGTCAACATTCAAGTAAATAGCAACTTATTTAAAGCAAATCATTCGCATAGCGTTTCGATTTAATAAAAGTATTAACCAATTTATATACAAATAAAATTATATTATGTGAAACTAACAGACCAATCGCAGACCTGACTGAATCTTGCAATTTGTATAATTATAATGATTTAAAATTGAAATATATTCATGAAGTAAATTCAGATTATTAAATATTGTTATTATATTTAATTTATTTTTCAAAAATAATCATACTTTAATTAGTTTATTGTAATTAATATTATTATTAATCATAAAAAAAAAACTTATCAAAAGGCATAGCGACGATTTTCTTTTAATTTTCATGGTAAAAATATATAAGCACCAAATTAATCTTTTAATAAACCACACTAAAAGTAAAAATTCAAACATAGAAAATTCGCCAACAAAAATTAAACAGTGAAAACCAAAACACAATATAGAACCAAACACATACAAATAATAATTCAATCATTGCATATTATCGTATACAAATTAAAAAAAAAAAAAAACGTTTTCTAACTAAAACTCTCGTATTTAATAAAACTAGGTTAATTATTATATGGTGTGACAAAATATCGTAAAGATTGAATTAACTTGATACACTTACGCGTTAAACGATAAGTATTCGGAAGAACATGGCCAGTCGACTGAGACGAGGAAAAAATGCGACACAGACGAGTGCGTTCACACTTTGATATTGTTTTAAAACGAAATTTCTGATACGTTGCGGTAAATATTTCTCGACGGTTATCTGTGATCGTTCGTAAGATTTTTAATCTGTTCATAATTTATTTGTTTCCATGATGATGTGATATGAGATGAGCTCTCTCATTGGTCGAAACCAATCCTCGTCTTTGAGGTCAATGATTCAGCGTCAAGGCAAGCTTCAATGTGGCTTGACAGATATAAAAATAATAGTTAACTTTTTTCTAGAAAAATACATTATAATATAATATGGCTTATGATTCCTAAGAATTTTATGAATTCCTATTTTTATGAAGCATTATTAATATACCTATTTCACTTCCATCTCAGTGTACGCTGCAGACTAAGTGTGGTTACAATAAATACCAAATGAAACAGAATCATACCTACAAATTATGTATCTATTCTAATAATATATAGCAGCTATAGTACTTTTGTGTAAGTGTATAGTGTAATGTTTCTAGGTGATAAATAATAATAGTATATCTTACATTAGCTGAATCTGGTATTTCGATGGACTCGCTGATATCATTTTGTCTGAAATGATAGAAATAAAGAATTAAATTAACTAATATTCGATATACATTTCTAAAAAACAATAGTTGTGTGATTGTCAACATACAGCTTAACCTTTAATACAAAAAAACTTGAAAGTTGGGGAAGAACTACATCAGGTAAATGAAGGGGCGAATCTTAAAATATATATGTAATTAATTTTGGACACAAATATATTTCCTAACTTGACGGTAAATAAATAAGAACATATTAGAGACTTTCTTGTTTTTATTTTTTAAATATTGAACTATGCAATTTAACTAATGATATCTATATTAAAGCTATGAACGTTATATGAATAAAAATCATTACCTCATGTATTGGGAATGTTCGTGTATTTTCTGATTGTGTTCTGCATTCGGTGGAGGAGTATATTTGACGGCCGACGGAAAAGCCGATGCAGCATCACCTATTTGCTCCATCCTGAAAACATTAGACTATAATTTATTATTTAAGAATAATAATGAAATTCAATTATTTATTTTTTAATTATTTTTTGTAACTGGGTGTACTCGTAAGTATTAGAACTGGAATAAAATAATAATACAAATCAAATATTGATACATGATATAGGAGTTGATCATCAGGTACTCAAGAGTTATTTTTTTTTAATAAGAAATATACATGTACTTACGGTTTCTGTGGCCTTAGTTCAGAGGAACAAAGATTACGTAAGTAATCATCACATTCGCGTTGTTTCTGAATCTGGTACTCTTTCAACAATTCCCTCCTAAAGTCACCATCTCCCCCGGGAGTCATGGTCTCAAGCTGCTGAGGTAGTCTCTCCGCTATGGAGGAACGTTCAGCAGAAACCGGAGCCGTCGATATCGAAGTCGATGCAGAATAATCCTGTCCCCTATGTTCCGGCGTTGTAGCATTCGAAGCACCGATACTACTCGCCTCGCTCGCCTTTGTATATTCGCCAATCGGTTTCAATTGCTCATCAATTGGCTTCAACGATTCATTTAAACCATTATAAATACTATCGCCGTTTTTATTGTCGAACAATCTGTCGACAGACGTATTCATCAATTTACTGCCTTTAATTCCAGTGAGATGAAAACCGGCGAAATATGACGATGACGGTCCATAGTCGATAGCAGATAGAGCCATTACCGCTGGGTGTCGAGGAGCACCGTCTGGGAGTGGTCGGAGTGATCTCGTCATAGCGTCCGCCGCAGATCTAGGTCTTCTAAACGGCATTGCCAAGTGAGGAAAAGTACGAGGCTTAATAGGCGTTACTAGCATATGTTCCGTCCATGATGTGTGCAACGATGGCCGTTCCAATTTTTCAACATCCACGTTCAACATTCTCTGTTCAAACGGTACACTGAAAGTCTCCGCCGGTATAGACTGCAACCATGATAGCAAACTTAAATCCGACTCGTCAAACCCGGAACCGTCTAGAAGACGGGAAAAGTTAACCTCATTCGACTGCGCCTCTTTCGAACCAGTCGCTTTCGCTTGACAATAATTTACACAGGATTCATATAAAATACCCTTAATCAGCAATTGCATCAAACGATCGTTTTTAGCACATTTCGCTGGTGAACCGCACGATGAGGACTTCTTGTCGCATGGTAAGAATTGTTCTACAAGGGGATACACCTCTCGAAAGCATTGCACGCGTGCATTACTAGGATTCCATTTCTTGAATTGTGCGTGATCAGTTATACTAGGAAGTGTCAAAAGTAAACATAAATTAGAATATTCTTCTTTAGAAGGCGCTATTTTTTCTAGATCGCTAAGAACCTTAACGACTTCGTCTACAATGTTCTCAACATTGTTATATGCTTTTATTTCAGATCGAATGCATAAAAGTTCTATGTATTTATGTCTAAGTATAGCATAATTAAATTTATTCGCTTCAAAAGCTTTTAGTGCGCTAAGCGGTTGAATAAACTCTAGCACATCATCCCACTGGCCGTCGAGAATAAGCTGACGAAGGAATAGTACGTCGTCGGCATAATTCCCATTAATGACACCTGTCTCCCTTTCCAACGATAACTGCGTGATGTGGAGATCACGGTTATGTAAAAATTCCAGGGAAAGACGGACAACGTCATCCTCACGTAGATTCAAGTGTGTCGACGGCATAATTATTGTTCTGCTTAATCTAGAACAAAAAGAAATGGAAATGGCTTTAGTTTCCCTATAAAGAATACATTGAAGCAAGCCAAAAAATGTTATTTATAAGAAAGAATTGGAGACCAGCTAATGTCTAATTCAATGTTGATAACTATGTTCCAAAACACCTTCTTCTTTATGTTTTGAAATTTAATATTTAATATATTATTATAATTACATTGCTTTGAAAATTTTATATATCAGTAGTCATATAATATTTTGTAGATCAAAATTTTGCATGGTATCTTTACCTCACTAAAAAAATTAAAAAACAATTTTGCAATTATTTGTTTAAATATCTTGTGCCCAGCACTATTCATCCTATTGAGTAGAAAGTGTAGAAGTTGTTGGCACTTATGTGAAGGTTTCTGGCATAGTACCATCAACATATAATTGGTGGATGGCTAATCGTACTGACGATTGGCATAAATAGATGTCCAGTGCTAACCATTACAATGGAGTAGTGTTGTATCATTAAATGGTGTCTGAAGTTGATTGATCAATAGCCAAAAATTGCATTCATAGTCAGTATTCGACAGATTATGTAACTACTAGATTACATAAACAAAACAATGACAATAAGATAGATATGAGATTTATGTATGATTATATTATTGTCATGTGTCTAAATGATATTATAATTATCTGACAAATTGTTATCTTTGCAAAGAGCTTCTTATATTTATACCAAATAAAATAGTGTGCGGAATTATTTCATGCCAAGCCAAACATATTTACACTGTCAACAAAAAATGCTATAAATATATACATTGATATCTTTGGAATACTAATCTACAATAGACTTTGTTTTAATTTAACTTCTTATTGGGACTAAGGTATTTGAAATAACAAGCTGAGTAATTATATTAATAATATTTTTTCAAATAGATTTTCTATTAACTTATTATAGAAATATAACTTTAACAAAGATGCATAGAACAAGTATCATTTTACTCTTTAATAATAAACAATACTTAGTGAAAATACCTGAATAATTAATAATAGATATTTTAATAATGTTTAGTTTAGATGCATGCATAGCTGTTCATTAAACTTTCACTCAAGTGTATTTGAGGATAATGTATGATCTTGAGAAAGCCTTATGTTGCATACTTAAAGAAATTATTAGTGCATTTCTTACACACAAGGCATGCAACTAAGAGAAAACATTTTCCGCCAAGTACTAACATACAATTTCAACTAAAATACCGAAAACACCGATTTATCTGTTGTAACGATATTGGATTATTACTGACTGCGAAATCGTTAATTTCCGCCTACACAAAAATACAGCCTCCACAAAAACTTTCGCAGGTGGCCTTAATTTTTTTCGAAAATAGATCGTAACGTAATAAACAGTCTAAAACCGTATACCACAAATAATTGTAAAAAAAATAAATATTTTTCAAAACAATTTATAAATGGAAAAAACATGCAGTAAATAAAGGTTTACCTTATAATTAATCACTTTTCATTCGCATTCACGAAAAGATCACAATAACAAATGATAAAACTACATTTACAACAATATTTTTAACGGGACATTACAGAAGAAATTATTAAATTTATTCCACATTTTAACGTCGGAGAGAGCAACCAGTACAGTATACAGATAAATAAAATAAAATTTCTTATTTGATGCTTTGATCATTTGTCAGTGACTCACTAGGTTGTCTTTGGATATAGATATTTTTTCATTATTTTTTAACTATATTGTTATATATTACAATTTAAATTTAAAAATTATGTCATGCTTTCGCAAGCATACACAGGTATATTTGGAGGCATACTGTTGTGCACATAAAATTTATTTTTCTCTCTAGTGATGTACAATTATATAAAAACGCTGTCACCAATGTAAATATTTTATTTATTTGAATAACTCTCAAAGTCAAGTGGATGTTGTTTTATGCCACTAAAATTTTAAAAATTGTAGATGTAAGCCTTTAAACGTGTATTTTTTTGTATTTAATGAGTACAGAACGAAATTACAATAAATAGATAATTACTATTGTGTAACAGCCTGTGAAAGTCCCACTGCTGGGCTATAGGCCTCCTCTCCTCTTTTTGAGGAGAAGGTTTGGAGCTTATTCCACCACGCTGCTCCAATGCGGGTTGGTGGAATTCACATGTGGCAGAATTTCAGTGAAATTAGACACATGCAGGTTTCCTCACGATGTTTTCCTTCACCGTAAAGCACGAGATGAATTATTATCCCAAATTAAGCACATGAAAATTCAGTGGTGCTTGCCCGGGTTTGAACCCACGATCATCGGTTAAGATTCACGCGTTCTTACCACTGGGCCATCTCGGCTTATACTATTGTATATACATCATATTATTAATAATGCGATGTATATATTTTATGTTTACGTTGGTTGTATAAACCATCAGTGTAATACACACACATTAGACTTACAACACGATTAATAAAATATTGTACTGTAAACATTTAAGCTCATTAATTAAAAAACTCAATTGTTATAATGTATCAATTGGCTGACAAAAATGTTTATAATAAATGTCTAACATTA
Organism: Nymphalis urticae; assembly: GCA_905147175.2. Classification (NCBI taxonomy): domain Eukaryota; kingdom Metazoa; phylum Arthropoda; class Insecta; order Lepidoptera; family Nymphalidae; genus Nymphalis; species Nymphalis urticae. The sequence goes on along the minus strand of LR989982.1, from coordinate 15,253,823 downwards.
TCCTTTAGTGATTTTTCGAATAAAACTCACTTTTTTAGATTTACGCAATAATTTATAAGCATAGAACTTTGTGAAATAAATAGGTATTTATTGTGCAAATTGTTATTTGTATGTAAATTAAATGATACCGATTAATGAGGCCTACATCAAAACTCTGTACAACACTATAGTGTGTCTATAATTCACTATGCTCATTTAATTGTCAGTGCGGCGGTAAAAGAAATTGAAAAGACCGTCTAAGTTTTTAACAATATTTTTGAAAACTTACCAAAAATGGACGAAGACGGAGATAGTATTCTGTTAGAAGACAATTATTATCAGTTGCTCAATGTATCAAAAACGGTAAATAATTTTCCACATTTTTTTATTTCTCCAAATTAACATATTATTGCAGCATTATTATATAACGTTCAAATCATACTTCTCTAAATAAAATTTATAATTAAATAATTGGTTTAAATGCAGGCAAGTGGCCGGTATTTATTGTGATTTCTATTTTTAGATGCGATTATCTTTTATAAAGTTATTTTATAGGTTATGTGCAGGATGAAACTGAATACATAACAATATAATTATTGTCATAAGCGTTTATAATTTACAAAATCAAATACTATAATATAATTATATAACATTGCTTACCTATAATCATTACTATTACCATACTTTTAATTACCTTCCTTTTAATTGTTACCTGTAGGTAAAATAAAATATTTATTTTAATTGTTAAATTTTGAAAATACCTACATATAAGCTTCAAAAATTTAAATACGAAATAACTAAAACTGTTCTAAGTATCCCTGTTACAAAAACATGTGTGTCATGTTTTTTGTTTTTTCTCTTTTAAAGTTTACCTACAAAGACACACGTCTTAATATGTTAGCCATTCATTAAACCTAATTTAACTACTGAATTTATTTTTTGTTTTATAGTATTAACAACAACTCTCATTTATTATTCCATATCTTAGTATTATATACCTAATGTTAAAGACAATCTTGTTTGAATATAAATACAGTCACAGTTACTACAATATTGATTTAATAATTAACTCACTTCAACATGTATGTAAATTTGTATTTCATTGTTTTTACTGTCTTGCACTAGAGCCCAGTTCATATAAAAGGCTGAAGGTATACACCACAGCTAACAGTTACCAAACATATGCTACTAAAAATAAAACTAAATAGATTACTGGCCCCGTTAATGCTTGAACTAATAATTTATAAATATCCTTGCAAATTATTTATGTTTAACGCAATAGAATCTGTATAAATCAGGCCAGTAAAACACATTCGGTTTTATGCAATCCTGAACTTGTATGCATATAGGGTACCTAAAGTTATGTATTCTAGGATAATTTAAAAAGATAAAAATGTTTATTCCGTACTCATCAAAAGGATTGCTTAAATTATCTTTTCTTTATTCTGATTCTTTTAACTGTCTAAATAAATTGTATGACTGTATTGAGATTTTTTAATATAACAAGAATAATATGCCCACATTATAATAATATACACATATAAAAAAATAGAATAGAAATAAGTTAACCATTTTCGTAATTAATAATTAATTTTGACATTTCATCGGAGAACAAAGCTGTTAAATGCTGCTATCGAATATTGAAAAGAGAAAATTTAAATTGACCAAATTAAAACACATTATAGATATTTCAATAGATATATTTTTTTAATAATCTTACTTTATTGTTTCATAACATCTAATTTGTGTGTATAATGTAATGGTTAGATGGAGAAATGATTAGAACAATGACTAAAATTTCTATAGTTTACATTCTTCTAATTATATACAAATAAAATATGATATTTTCTATTTCAAGGCAACACCCGAGGAAATAAATAGTGCATACCGTCGATTTTCCCGCATATTTCACCCAGATAAGCACAGCACAGATCCAAACAAGCAAAAATGGGCTGAACAGATATTCAACAAAGTCAAAGAGGCCTATGAGGTCCTATCAGATTCACATAAAAGAGCTATCTATGATACCTTGGGTAATTAAATTATTTTATCATTTTCCGATATGTATTTTTTTTTCCAAAATTCATGTAGTGCATATTTTATATTAGTGCCTGTAAGCATTATAAGCAGATATTTTTTCTGCTTAGCTCCTATCGCTTTAATAATACACAGTTTTAAAATGTTTACAACATAATTATACTACGTTACAGACTTTGTTATGTACTATTGAGATCAATTAATTTAATATGAGCTACAAATATTAATGAACTCTGAACTTATTATTGCCTGTAAAATGATTCAAAACATATTTGTATACTATTTGCCAATACATGCAATTAGCAGATATTCATAAGGGTGGCTTTATTAATTATAAACATACAATTATCTTTACTGACTTTCTAGGTAAGAGAGGTTTGGAAGTTGATGGTTGGGAGGTTATATTTCGAACCAGAACGCCTCGAGAAATAAGAGATGAATATGAAAGGTAATTTTACATTATACCTTATATCTTTGCTTAATATAAACTTTAGTTTTGTATTTGTATAATAGAGTTTACAGGATATTCATTTTATAGATATCTTTAGCCTTTTTTTTCGAATTGACTTGTTGATGTTGCCCCAAGTGACTCGCCAGCGTCACTGGGCGGGGCTTCTTTAGAGATCTATGATATGTTTCATCAATTAATACACAATCATTAATAAACTCATTGATTTTACTCCATTTAATATAAGTATCTAATGAACAACAGTAAGATTATTTGTAATTGTACACTGTGATTGTTATATGTACAAAAAACAAGTTTTGCTTAAATCATAAATCTCATGTACAGGTTAAAACGCGAGAGAGAAGAAAGGAGGCTACAGCAGAATGCGAATCCCAGGGGTACCATCACTTTATCAATAAATGCAACAGACCTTTTTATGAAGTATTATGATGAATATGATATTTTGTAAGTAAGATAAATTTCATTTTTTTAAGATAGAAACACCTACAACAGATTTACAATAATTTTATAAATGATTAAATATACATTTGAGAATAATAATATTCCTGTTGTCAAATTATAATATTTTTTATAGTTAGGAGAATGGTAATATTAGTAGACAATATATTGGTAAATATTATATCAAATGCGATAAAAACTTTGAAGATGAGTAAAGATTGAAAATACATTATAGAGATGGCTTAGGCAAAAGTCAGTCGGAAAATGTTAGTTTTAATTTATATAATAACAAATAACTTAAAATTAAATTCAAAGTTTTCAGATTTTTTAATATATTTTTTGAGTTCCATAAAATGGTAGTCTCGATGTTATTACGTCATGGGGATGTGTGAACTAAAAAGTCTCAACTGTCAACTGATCACCATATAAACGCTTTTTTTCTCTCCCTTTTCTACTCTATTTGAAAATATTCTGCCAATGTCACATATAAAATAGATGACACAGATGATACGAGATTATTCAGTTTCAAATTTTGAATTGTTTAATGATGATGAGTTAAAACTATGTAATTCTACAGTAGGTTATATTATAATTAAATAAAATAATTATTTGAACACAACTTATATAAAGGCTTTGTACTATTAAATTCATAGTCAATGTTACAACATTTGTTTACATAGCCAACTGACTTCATGACCAGACCATTACAGAATCTAATTCAAACAATTTTCAGAAATGGGTGTAATGCCCTATTATGTCATCGATATGTTAATATGTGAAGAGTAAACTCTGTATCCCTTTTTAAGCACATTGCGGGTTGTGATATTATGTAGTTAAAGTTCATATGGAAAAGATGTACTGACAGCTAAAATTTATGTATATTCGTGCTTTAAATACATTTGATTTTTTTTAACGGCTTTCGCCAACTGTAACTGTTAAAGGAATGATCATCATCATCATTACCCTTTTCTCGTCCACTGCTGGACATAGGTCTCTCCAATGGCACGCCACTGAGCTCGATCCTCAGCTCTCTATAAATAAAGGAATAAATATTTAATATTTAATCTTATTTTTATTATGACTTGCGGTTGAATTTTGACCTCTTTGGTCATCTAGTATATATAAATATCTCTTTGAAATATCTTAAAGTGTAACAACAAAAATGATTACTCTTTTTTACAGAGAAGATGCAGCTATTATACCAAGTATTGAAGTTTCCGGTATGACTATACAGCAATCTATTGATGCCCCGGTGACGCTTAGGAATACTGCTACACTATCAGGGAATATTTCTACGCAAAATGGGACAGGTGATAAAATAAATACATCTAGTCTAGAATAGAATAGAATAACCATTTGATTGTGCTAACCTCCAGAGGGGTAACTAGATTCTTTCCTATTATGATTATAACTGGATCAAAACTGATATTGCAATTATATTTTAATATCACATTTACCCCGAACAGAAGCCCTATTTGAACGCATTGGATGCATTGGCATAGCTCCGACATTGTTCACATCAGGATAGACTGATAGTCTATCGATTCAATTTATTATAATTGATTTAGCTCATTTATTGATATTATAGACCATTTAAAATCATGCAACGACCCATCAGGGCTAAGCAATAACTGTCACGCTGTGAAACTTACTTGACGTTGAGTGTTTGTATTGTTGAACAGTCTTCCTCATTGGTCAAACAGCTAGCTCTATGTATTTCATTTCGAAATGATAAAATTATCTTTATTAAAAATTAACCTTGCTATTTTTTCAGGCACCGGTTCATTAACTGTATCAAATCGGCACTTAAGTTCAGAGCGCGGTTGGACTGAATTGGAATGTGGCATTGGTAACGGACCAGTGGTCGGTTTCAAGATATTTAGAACATTATCAAGGCTTATGTTTGTCAATTGTTGGACTGGTCTTCAGTTTACGCCGAGAGGAATAGTACCAAGTTTTGTTTCAAGTAAGTGGAGATAAGTATGTGTACAAGACTGGTGACGATGATAAACAAGAGCGTTGTTTAGCGAGTGTCTAGTTAAACACTGATTTCTCTCTTTTTGACATCAATGATTTTAAATACGAAAGAAGAAGACACAGCATTGTAATTACACACTTAACAACGTTTATGAGTAAGGCGCAATTAATAAAACCGATGATAAGGAATAGACGATGCGTCATAGACACGTTTTTTATATGCGTTTAATATTGACCAAGTTTTACTTAAATAACATAAGGCAGTTGCATGCTTTTCAAATATCTTAGTTGCTTAGTATCTTCAGTGGTTGACTGCCTCGTTGGTCTAGTGGCTTTTTTATGGTATAGGCAGTAACAGCCTGTGAATGTCCCACTGCTGGGCTAAGGCCTCCTCTCCCTTCTTGAGGAGAAGGTTTGGAGCCTATTCCACCACGCTGCTCCAATGCGGGTTAGTGGAATACACATGTGGCAGAATTTCAGTGAAATTCGACACATGCAGGTTTCCTCACGATGTTTTCCTTCACCGTCAAGCACGAAATGAATTATAATAACAAATTGAGTACATGAAAATTCAGTGGTGCTTGCCCGGGTTTGAACCCACGATCATCTGTTAAGATTCACGCGTTCTTACCACTAGGCCATCTCGGCTTACCATTTGACCAATTCATGGTATAGGCAGTTGGGTAAATGAGCAACGCGCACCTGATGTTAAGTCGTGTTAGAAATATTAACCATTCCTTACATCGCCAATGCGCCTCCAAACTTGGGGGTTATGTTTCTTGTGCCTGTAGTGTTACTGGCTCACTCACCCTTCAAACCGGAACGCAATACAATTCTAAGTTATCTGTTTAGCGGTAGAATATCCGATGAGTAGGTAGTATCTAGAGAATTCGATCCTGGGATCCCGGTCGTTTTTCAGTCCCGAAAATTCTGGGATTAAATTTGACCAATCTCGGAATTTTCGGCATTGACAAAATTGAAATACGCGAAAATATTCAATATTTATTTGATTTGAAAAGTTTAACGTCTTAGTTTTATTGTCATTTATTAACACTTAGTTAATTTCTATAATACTTTAAGTTTGGATAAAATAATTTACTATTGATTCTCAATGTGTTTTACATTAAAATGAATCTGGTCATTAACAGTACTGATCTCTGCGCACGTATAATAATAACGTAAGAATTTATGTCCGAGTTAATTTTTGTTTCTAAAATTTAAAATACTTCAAATTTTATTTCAGTTTAACATGTGAAAATTTATTATTTTATGAATATTCAGTTTCTTGTCATTGAAAATAATTAAAACAGCTGATTTATACAGGGTGACTGGTGAATTAGGATCAATATTTTAGGAGCATAATCGGTACATGATTCTCATTCGAATTATGTAAAAAAAATAGGTACTTAATTTTTGACCAAATTTACAAAAAATTTACTTTAAATAAATAAAGTGTGGACATATTTCCGCGGCGCGTGCGGCGAGGCGTTTGCCCCCCCGCAACCCCTGCCCCGCGGCTTATTAGTATTAGTAGGTTAGTAGGTTAGTCGGGCGAGCGCCGCCGTAAGGTTCGTCCATCTTCCCGCGCGCGCGCCCCTAGCGATCGATCTTACGCGTATACCTAATGTTTCGTGTGTGAGTGTGACCCGTAATTAGTAATTAGGTATGGCTTATCAATAAACAAATGCAGAATAATGTGAGTACTGTGAGTAGTAAAGTGACCCATTCGTGTTAAAGCGTGTGAAAGACAATATGCGTAAACGTGCCGAACTGTGTATCACACGAGCAGGAGCTCACTTTGAACATTTATTAAGGTTAGTGTAGTTATGTAGGTAAATAGGTAGTTAAATGATTGACAATCGTTGTAAATAAGTATGATTCAATTTTTAAATACGACGGAAATACCAAGATAGGTAAACAGTTAATTTTTGTCCCAAGTTCATATCATTTACCTAGTCAACAAATTTGTTGCTTAAACGAGTGAAATATTTTGGTATTTTTGCCTGTTCTAAGCCAGGTTTAAAGTATGAAGGGGGATTGGATCATGCTTGTTTATCAAAGGTAGCCTGCTACCCTGTTAACACGCGGCGGCGTTTGGACGTAGGGAAAGTACCGCGCGATAACTAAATGTACCTAACGGTGTTGTGTCGTCAGCGCAGCTAGGGCGTCCACATGACGCGTAAATAATTACATAACTTTTGGTTAACTTTACTTAGAAGTTTATTAATATTTATGTTATATGTATTTTTTTTTGGTCATATATGGTCGTCAAATATCACGTCCTTAAGTATTGATACTAATTCACCAGTCACCCTGTATAATTTACTCTACATTTTTGATACCTATCATTAATCCCGGGATCGATTAGAGAAAAGGGGGTCTTTATTGGTCTGAGAATTCTCTAGTGGTACCACCTAAACGGGCTTGTACTTGTACTTATTACACTATATATAGTGTAGCACTATAACTACTTAATTACTTATCTTTACAGCTATGGCGTTACAGCTCGATGCACATTCGGTGGGTTACTTAACTTACCGTGCGGGCGGTCAGAGTGGTTCTTCAATGACTTCGACATATGTGAGAGATACTGAGAAGTATCATGTTAACACGGCAGTACAAATCGGCAACCCCCATTCCGTCATATCGTTCAATTTCATGAGGAAGCTACCGCAGCATGATCTCAAGCTGCGCTTGGCTTTAAAGTGAGTGTTTTTTTTTATTATTGTATCAAATTACTATATAGGTAAATTAGAATCTCTAAGTTCATTGATTTTCCTGGGCATCTTATTTCCTGGGTTACAGATGCCGTGGTCTGTGATAAAAATAATATTAAAGTTATATATTAGTTCATCGGATAGTGAATGGTATATATTCACTATTCGGTAAATCGCCAATGCCCCATACACCTTGTTAGCTATGATGTTACATCCCTTGCGCCAGCAGTTTCACTGGCTCACTCACCCTTCAAACCGGAACATAACAATACTGAGTACTCCTGCTTTTATTAAAAACTTTATTATTTTCAACAAACATTAGGTATATTCTTGTAAGATAACTAAAATTAGCCAAGGTTGTGCTTTCTTTGTATGCAATAATAATAATAATTCGAAAGATTTTGTATCTTGAACAAATGGAAATGGAAATAAATCTTTTTGCTATGCCTTATCTATTCATATATAATGATTATTCCATACGCTGACAGTGCGCTACCAACCGTGGGATCTATAATTATATTTACCTGGTGGTAATAAGCAAGAAACTGGCACACAAATCCCTTTTACGGGGTTATTTATCACAGTAATACAAATTATTGCTACTTAGCGATGGAATAATTAATAATGGGTACCCAAGGGGGCCCGAACAAAGCCATACCGCCAACTATTAAAGTGTTTACTTAAATCATTATAAGTTTTAAGCGTATAAGCATAGCGAAATAAATGGAAAATGATTTTTGCGACTTTGTGTACTCGTACTTGGAAATATATATATTACAATTTTTATATCATTTCATTATGCAATGCGAAGTATTACTGTTAAACTTGCTTAAACCGGATTAGACTAGTTCAAACTGCAAATTGTTATGATCTATTGGGCGAATTCATTTAATGAAATTTTATACATTATCATTATTTAATGCTACAATTATCATAATTTATAACTAATACATAAAAAACGTTTGTGTCATATCGAACGTTTATTGACATTTAAAGTAGTTGGTATAAACAAACCTCAGATTTACAAATTCCTTGCGATTTGCTAATAATTCGGCTATGTTCTGAACTAAAAACAGTTGTTGACTAATATATATTTATTTATAAAACCATATCATTCCACATAATTATTTATATCCATTTTAATTTTACTTTCAAAGTTCATATAATAACTTCAGCTTCATACATGATGCCATTTTAGCAGATCCATAATGAATATCATTGGTTGGGATATCTTGAATATCGACCAATGATATTGCGACAATTTAATGTCAAAGTTATTTATTTTATCTTTAATCTTCTTGTGTTTGGAATAGTATTTATATATGCTGATACGATTCCTTAACTTAATGTGAAATGAAAAATGTTCCAGATTCGGTACGTTCGGTGCAATAGCTGAGTATGGAGCAGAAAAAAAGGTGTCACAAAATAGTAGCGTCTCGGCCGCGGTGATGCTCGGTATACCTAGCGGTGTTATGCTTAAATTAAAGTGAGTATTTATAATAATTATAAAACCAACGTTAAAAACGACGGTTAAGAGATTCTAGATGTTCTATTTTTAAATAATCTCTATATGAATACGTGAAGATATTTGTTCCCCTATTTAAGCACATTGCGCGCACGAAGGGTTGTCAGATTTTGACGTGGTTAAAGTCTACATGGAGATGAAGAGCAGAAAGCTAAAATTTGTCTATGGTATTGTTGTAAATAAAGGATAACATCGTGGGGTAACTTGTATCTGTCCTATGAGATTATGTCACGTGTTTATAACTAATATAACAATTAATAAAACTCTATAATTTCAGAGAAGTGGTGGAATAAGTTTAAATTAAACAAAAAACCTTTTTAAGAGGAGAGAAAACGCTTCCTAGCTGGACTTTTTATGGTCTCTTATCATTACATATCTTTGATTTTATATTAATAACTTTGATTTCTAGATGGTCGTGTTCGTCTCAAACCATAGTAGTACCAATCCACCTATGCGAGGAAGTGATACCTTCGCCCGTATTCTATGCAACTGTTGTGCCAATGATATCCTGGCTAGTGTTGAAGAAACTTGTACTGGATCCTATAGCTAGGGAGAGGCAACAGAGGGAGCGGCAGAGGTCAATGGAGGCTAATTTCGAGAGGTATGTTTGATGCTTATAAAACAAGTAGACATGTAACTTGTATGTGTAGATGGAGACAAAAACTTTTTTTGAGTGATAAGGAATGCTTTCCAATACAAAGGGTCCCAAATAACAGCTAATTAAACAATTCGTGTTTATTTAATCTAATTGTTTTATCTTTAAACCTGTCGCATATGACATAAGACGCTAATTATATATCAATTAAAATTTAGAAATAGTTATTTTCAATATAGACCAAGTAGAATTTTCTGAATCAAAAAACAGTACGTTTGTCTTGCTCCAACATGGAATCCAATTTTATCTCTCTTGGTTTGGATCACGAACAACTTTCTCAGGACGTTCGCATTCTGCTATCTTCTTATCTTAGAAACTATCGTTTAAAAATATTTTCCAAATAACATAAGCATTCGGATCAGGGTTAATCTTGAAAAAAACACTTCACCGCATTCATTAGCCTAAAACAGCATTCTTAAATGTTCGTATAAACCATTTAGTACAATGAAGGCAGTTTATGACAAAGTTTCATCCTTATTTTGATTTTAGTAAAAGCTTGTCTTGTGTTCTGCACCGCTATCTTAGAATGCTGTTAAATTGAGACTATTGAAATAACCAGCCATTGGTGTTAATATTTCTTCTTATTCTATCACCACATTCAACCCTTCCGGCATCATCTCCCATCTTGAAGTAGACTGTTTTAGTTTTTGTATTAATTGTGTCACAATTATTGCATTTGAGCTTAGAATGTTCCGTTTGAGTTAAGGATTAGCTTGTCACTATGTTCTTATTAAATTTATGAGTATGTACACATGTCTAGTTTTTCCACACTTTAAACAAAGCGGAGCGTAATCTCTATAGTTTTTTTAATCTTGTTCTGCTGCTGGTGTACTCTGTCCCAGAAACACTGCCATAGAAATTGTTCTAGCAAACAAAGCAATTGATTCATATTCAAATTCATAGCGTTATTGCTATTGAAATTCCGTTTCGGAATATTTCTATATTGTACCGCGGGTTGTGTTACGTCAAATAGTATGTCTGTGTGCGTTTACGTCTTAGAGAATAGATCCCATCCGCGACGCCTACCACGTCGAATGGCTTGGATGACCTGCCACCGATCATGCGGGGAGATATGTTATCGGTGTCGCTATGATCCGACACAAACGATTATGATTATTCTCCAAGTTTATACATACACTGTTGGATCTTCCGCTGACCTCTGATCCAGTCTTTGAGGGCTGCCGCCGTGTGTGGAACTACAGGTCCACAAAAGATAGACCTTATTGCTAGGGCGAAGTCGGAGCACATTAGCAGAATTGGAAAGAAATTGATGCCTCTTTCTTCAGGAAGACATGCGTGCTGGTCTCTTGCTAATGCTGTCTTAAGAAGTTTCTGTCAGCCCTCCTCCTCTGCACAGGGTTACAAAAGACAAAGTGCAGTTCGTAAAGAACTTTTTCTTTGGATTTTCATAAGTCGAGTGGGCCTGACAGCATGCCTTGGATTGTGCTGCGTTCATGTTTTTCAGAGTTGGCATAGGTCTTAACCCTCCTCTGGTACTCATACACATTAGTCGTTGTCCCTAAGTCTTGGAAGACTGATTCAGTGCACCCGATCCTTAACTTAAAATTCGTTAATTTTGGTGTTCCACAAGGGTGCGTACTATCACACTATATTCTGTTTCTTCCGCTTATCAATGACACATTGAAAATTAGCAACGGTCACTGCTATGCAGCACTGTAAAAGCCTTATAAGCCGGCGTAAATTATTTCTATAAATTGATTCTTATCACCAAAAGTTTCGGGCTATGGCCTAACTAAACTTAAACTTGGTTCAATTAAACCCTAATAAAACACAAGTTTACGCCTTGACTACTAAGAAGTTACCATTATATCCTCTCATTTTGAGAACTTTCCCCTGTCTACTACAGCCAGAACCATTTCACATACCAGCTTTTTCCGTTTGACTGTATTCAAGCGGAGTAGAGCGGCTCGAATTCTCTACGATCAAGCTTGTTCCGACGGACTCGATCCTTTGGCTCTGCGTAGAGATGTGAGATCATTCTGCATCCTCTCAAAACAAGTTCACCTTCAACTTCAACTTCACGGGGAATATTTCCATACATTTCTTGGATTCATTCGACTGCTGACTGAATTTAACCATCGAACGTCGCGTCAGAATTCCGAATTCCATCCACACGACCTCCACGTCTGGACATCTACAACTCTTAAGCCATTTTCTGCCTCGCACAAAAACTTTGAAACCATCTTTCGCTGGCGCTTTCACGAAATGCATATAATTTGGGAACCTTCAGGAACAGAATTCTTATTCGGCCATCCACTTGCAAGCTCTCTGGTGTTACTTTCCATGGTGTGAACCTCCTGCTCGTTTGCACCTCTTTGACGGTGTAAGGAATGATAGTCTATGAACATTAGTAACTACAACTTATAAGGTGGTCGATTTATAAGTATGCTCTCTGTTGCAATAAAAAATTATACATCAATATTTATTTTAATTTTAGAGCAGACTTATTTTATATGATTTGTTATATTCCAGGTTACAAGAAATGCAGCGACAAGCACGAGCGACGGTCGAGCTGATGAGGGAAACATATTCCAGGATCAGAAGCGACGAGGAAAAGAAAAAGGGTTTGGTCATAATAAAGGCCTTATATGGAAAGTTACCTTCTGGTACGTGTCTCATAATAATTGAAGCTTATAGCAATATCCCATACACATATACAGGGTGACTGGTGAATTAGGATCAATATTTTAGGAGCATAATCGGTACATGATTCTCATTCGAATTATGTAAAAAAAATAGGTACTTAATTTTTGACCAAATTTACAAAAATTTTACTTTAAATAAATAAAGTGTGGACATATTTCCGCGGCGCGTGCGGCGTAGTGTTTGCCACCCGCAACCCCTGCCCCGCGGCTTATTAGTATTAGTAGGTTAGTAGGTTAGTCGGGCGAGCGCCGCCGTAAGGTTCGTCCATCTTCCCGCGCGCGCGCCCCTAGCGATCGATCTTACGCGTATACCTAATGTTTCGTGTGTGAGTGTGACCCGTAATTAGTAATTAGGTATGGCTTATCAATACACAAATGCAGAATAAAGTGAGTACTGTGAGTAGTAAAGTGACCCATTCGTGTTAAAGCGTGTGAAAGACAATATGCGTAAACGTGCCGAACTGTGTATCACACGAGCAGGAGCTCACTTTGAACATTTGTTAAGGTTAGTGTAGTTATGTAGGTAAATAGGTAGTTAAATGATTGACAATCGTTGTAAATAAGTATGATTCAATTTTTAAATACGCCGGAAATACCAAGATAGGTAAACAGTTAATTTTTGTCCCAAGTTCATATCATTTACCTAGTCAACAAATTTGTTGCTTAAACGAGTGAAATATTTTGGTATTTTTGCCTGTTCTAAGCCAGGTTTAAAGTATGAAGGGGGATTGGATCATGCTTGTTTATCAAAGGTAGCCTGCTACCCTGTTAACACGCGGCGGCGTTTGGACGTAGGGAAAGTACCGCGCGATAACTAAATGTACCTAACTGTGTTGTGTCGTCAGCGCAGCTAGGGTGTCCACATGACGCGTAATTAATTACATAACTTTTGGTTAACTTTACTTAGAAGTTTATTAATATTTATGTTATATGTATTTTTTTTTGGTCATATATGGTCGTCAAATATCACGTCCTTAAGTATTGATACTAATTCACCAGTCACCCTGTATACATATATGTATGAATATATTTATATCTAATAGATATTTACATGGATTTTATATTCATCCCAGAGTCAGTGACTTTAACACCATAATAGCAAGATTTGGTGATGTCAAAATAATTTGTCCATAAACCTTAGAACCTATCGGGTCTTGAAGAACTAAGACTCAGCCGAATGTTTTATGTACATGTCGTTGTTCACTTCTTTGTTTTCTTGTAGGCGTTGGAATAGTTTTTGAAGTTCTAGTTGAAAGAGAGGGTTTTGGGCGTGGAAAGGTGATGAACCAGTGCAGATTTCATCATTCGAGACGTCCAGAGTTTGATATTATGATACGATGAGCCTCTTACCAGTCTGTGAAAGATTCTCGTTTTAATCACATTAATCGCAGATATTTCGAGTGTTTGGGGCTTTGTTTGTCATTGTGGGGATATCCCATAATCGCCACGCTTTGCTGACGGGTTGGCGATTGCAGTAAGATGCTCTAAGTACTCACAAAGAACCTGCTGACCGTTCTCCGGTAGATGTATAAACGTCGGGAAGACTTCTACGCACCCACGATTACGAGTTACGGTGATGATATTCGCCGTCACAGCACTACGAACAATCTCTTACAATCATTTTGTTATTTTTCTTATGTTAAATTGTAGTAATTTACATATTCATTAAATACCAAAGCCTATTTACTTTGGTAACTACGAGTGAATACATTTTAATTAAAAAAATATTTTAATGTAAGTGGATAAACTGCAAGTTATTCCAAAAAATGTATCAAATTATAAGATCTAATAGATAAAAAAGATATATAAACAACAAATTTCGTATTTATTAACATAATGTATGTCTTTTTCAGGTGCGTCGGCTCACGAAATACCCATAGAACAAACGGGTGATACAGCATCCCCTGAATCGCCGAATGCATACTCAGAAGTCATAGACGTGACCATACCAGTGCAATGTCTCACAAAAGATTCGAGATTAGAACTTTTGGAAGCTAGCAAGGTACGCGACACGTAAAACCAGTTTAAACCAGTACACTCCGCAATTTCGTACGTGTCAAATGGGACAAAATTACATAAATTTAAATTTTTGGAATATAAATATTTGCATATGTGCGTGCATAGCTTAATATAATATAGTATCCTGGTTCATTATTCACACACGGCCATCTGAACCCAAACTAAGCAGAGCTTGTGCTATGGGAACCAGACAACTGATATACTACATATACTAATTTTCTTTTGTAAATACATACTTATATAGATGATTACACCACGACTCAGGACAAACATACATGTTCATGCACACAAATGTCTGTCCTGGGTGGGAACCCACAACCTTCAGCGTGAAAGGCAAGTATCTACCAACCACGCCAACCGGCCCGTCAAATAACTTGCATCGGAACTTGGTGTGGTCTTTCTACATCAATCTGTTCATTGAAGTATTATATATATTTATAATATTATCATCACAACAAGCAGACACACTACTTCTTTTATCTAGGTATGTATACATATAATATGAAGAAAAAAAAATCATGGATTTGAAAAGTGATAAAATTTAAAATGTTTTTGCTGATTATACTAATCGTAGTACTGTTTGCAATTTAAAAATAGACTTTTTTATTAGCACACGTTATACTCGTGAACTACATTGGTGGGTCTATAGTTATATCAGGAATGAGAAGTAGAGTTACGTCATATGGCTGATGCATATGAAGTATGCAATTAAATTTTTTTTTTAAAAAGTGAAAATTACGTAAACGCGTTTTTTATTAAAATGTATTTTTTTATCTGTACCAAAAAAGTGTTTATATGTAAATATAAACGGTTTACAATTAGTACCGGAATATAATTTCAATGAAGTATTTACAAATCACGTAATTGAATAAATGACGATGGTTTGCGACTGGCGTTCTTTAAATAATAAATTTTTCAATGCATGTCATCATCATCAATCACTTAATTAAAACGACATTCACACAATAAGTCATAGGAAATAAAGGATAACCCGATCCGTAATGAATTATAACGATACGATTATTGTCATGTTGTACATAATAGAAGCCACTTGTGAATAACTTCAGTACTAACAATTTATTTTGTGCCTTCTAGAATTACTTGCAAATCAAATTGACGAAACGGTTGGCGTTGTTGGTAGATACTTTCCCTTTACCCCGAAGGTAGGGGGTTCGATTCCCACCCAGGACAGACATGCATGAAAATTTTTGAGTATCCTGTCTAAACTGAACGTTATGGAATGACCCCGTGACCTCAAATGTAACCTTCCTATTTTTTTTATAGAATAGGAAATCGGACGTGCATATGGGCCACCTGATGGTAAGTGGTCACCAACGCCCATAGAAATTGGTATTGTAAGAAATGTTAACCATCGCTTACATCGTCAATGTGCCACCAACCTTCATGTCCCTTGTGCCTGTAATTACACTGGCTCACTCACCCTTCAAACCGGAACACACCAAAAGCAAATACTGCTGTTTTGCGGTAGAATATCTGTTGAGTGGGTGGCACCTACCCAGACGAGCTCGCACAAAGACCTATCACCAGTAATTTTATGCTATAATTTTTCTTTTTCAGTATGAGTTGCCCGGTTTCTACGATCCGTGTGCGGGTGACGAGAAACATCTAACAATCCAGTACATGTTCCATAACAACCTCCATTGTTGCACAGTTGAAGACAATCAGGCCGTTATCCTTCCACGCAATAGTGAGTATGACGTCATCGATCAAAATCAATGTGTTTTTTTGTTAAAATATACTTTTACAAGTACTTTTTAAGAATCTTCAAGCGTAACCATCGGTTCGGAATGTAGATTCTTTCTACAAAAAACCGGTAAGAAACTTGACTAGATACTTAGAAGAATATAAATTTGTATTAATTGAACTAATAAATCTATCCCAGTGTTTGAGATAGGTAGACAGAAATATTTACGAGATTTCTTACTATCAGATTTAGCTAAGTCATATGTGCACCTAGCGGTGGTACTTGAAGTTATCTTGCTATTTACTAACTTAGTTAAATGAAATAGAAATTACAAGTATATAATAAACTACATAAGACCTAATTGTATGTGCGAGTGAATGTCCCACTGCTGGGCTAAAGGCCTCCTATACCTTTTTGAGGAGAAGGTTTGGAGCTTATTCCACCACGCTGCTCCAATCTGGTTGGTGGAATACACATGTGGCAGAATTTCAGTTAAATTAGAAACATGCACGCTTCCTCACGATGTTTTCATTCACCATAAAACATGAGATGAGTTATAATTACAAATGAAGCACATGAAAATTCAGTGGTGCTTCCCCGGGTGTTAACCCACGATCATCGGTTAAGATTCACGCGTTCTTACCACTGGGCCATCTCAGCTTTTTTACCATTAACAATAAATAAATAATCTTGTAATCTTACGAAAATTTCAAGTATATTACAACATCGTGTCTCGGTTGGCTTATAACAGAATTTATTTTTAAAATATGGTTTAGTACGTATTTCGCTAAATGATTTGTTTATTTAAATAAATTAATATAATAAACCAAATTCAATCTGCGGTATTCAATGATTCCAATTTTACTATGAAGCCGGAAACGATTAGCATTACAGCGTAATATGTAATTGATCACGGTATAATTGAAGTTCATTAGATCGTTCATTACGAACTACGGGTAATCAAGTTATGAAATAAGCGATATTCCATTGCATATGTGTAACCATTGCATCTAATATGTGTAATTTATTTAATTATTTATACATAAAGCGGCGTACACATTCTGTGTGGCAATATGTATAGCAACTATCAAACTCACCGGTGTTTCCGTGAGAAAATTGCGCAAACGCACCTATTGCGCTGATAAGGTCGTTTTATTCGAATTGTCGGTTTTTGAAACGAATATGCGTACGCTTAAATACGCTTATACTTACCAAGTTGAAACATATTCTTGTGGATATCGGAAATTATTCGAATCTACACATTTTTATTGAAGGGTAAAGACCCGAGGGTCCTTATCCGAGGATATGGGTAAGCCCGTTGTCCAACGTCGCGTGGACATTACCCAGCGTTGTATCAATAGGAGCTAAAGCGCTTGGATACCATAATTCAATCGACAAATGTAACATTATCTATATATTGTACCTTTGTGTCGCTTTGATTTTCATCGTCGTATTTCAACGCAGCTTTCTAATCACCAATGAAAGGCCGATCGGTAATAGAAGACTGGCTCCGTAAGAAACGTTAAAACCGTTTCTAATATATTCAGTGTAACGAGAACATTGAGATCGAAAATGTTGTATCTCTTGTGCTTGTGATTACTCTTTCTCGCTTACAGTTTGAGATTAATTGATTTATGGGTGATATTACACGAACATGTACCAAACTCCTACCGGTAATATATTATATATATTTGCTTGATTTTGTTCGTATTCAAATAACATGTACGTGCCTTTAGTTTACTGAAATTCATCACCCAAGACACCCTATGATCACGTTTCACGTTGTTATAAATGAAACATGTTGATTGAAGCACGAAGGTCGGGTTATAGGTAGTAATGATAAGTGCTACCTAGATCGGCAGACTCGTAATTTATCATCACATACAATGACACAGATCGAGTAACGAGGCGATTCCATTAGAATAGGCGATTTCCTGTTATTAGTACAAGCACCAGTGACGTAGCTCCTAAGATCATGTAGTATTACGGTACAGTTTTACATAATAATTATTGTTTTCAAAGTTGCCGCAACGCGTTATTCGTAGTGCTTTCTTATTATAGATTAAATACTGTAACAGCCTGTGAAAGTCCCACTGCTGGGCTATAGGCCTCCTCTCCTCTTTTTGAGGAGAAGGTTTGGAGCTTATTCCACCACGCTGCTCCAATGCGGGTTGGTGGAATTCACATGTGGCAGAATTTCAGTGAAATTAGACACATGCAGGTTTCCTCACGATATTTTCCTTCACCGTAAAGCACGAGATGAATTATAATCACAAATTAAGCACATGAAAATTCAGTGGTGCTTGCCCGGGTTTGAACCCACGATCATCGGTTAAGATTCACGCGTTCTTACCACTGGGCCATCTCGGCTTACATAGATAGATTAAATAAATCTTCTAATTTCTATGCGTTCCTAGCTTATAACGAAATCATTATATTTCGCTTGCAACACATAACTTATGGTGTAAGTACCGTTTCATAACTTAAAAGGCATTTCATTCGGTTTTATTCCGATATGATTAGACTTTTGTCTGATATGTAGTTTGGGATATTAACATATAGTTTTGTCTTCTTGAATAAATAAAAATAATTCCAAGTCTTCAATTATGAAATATCGTTTCTGAAAGACGCGTTTTTTTTTTGTTTTAATTTTTCCTTTTTATTTTATTTGCACCTACTACGATGAATAACTATAGCTAAATACTTATGGCATTTATCGTTTAAAGTGTTAGTGTTAGCAGCGTTTTTTAATACAAGTAACAATGACTTTCTATAGAATAGGGAATGCATCAAGTGCTCTTAATACTTTTTTCTTAATAAGAAAATTATTTTACTAGGATATTCTTATAAATATAATAATTGCCAGTTTAGTAGTCCAGTAATAGTTCAGTACGAGAAATCAATACTAGAAAAGTTTGCCGTGCTCCCTCTCCGCTTTCAATTCCAACAGATTATTGACCAACGCGCATTCTTCGGTATCGGGATCACTCGTTTCGACAACGAATTTTCGTTTTGAACCGCACGATTTTACGTCAACTATATTTAACATAATGTCTAGGATTTAGAACATACTATTATCCCAGTCGTGGTACTTCAATTCAAGACCTTAATTGGGAATAATTAGAGTAATGGAGTGCGATCCTTTTGGAGTCTTCGCGATGAGCGTTTGGCGGTGCCAAAACGTAAATACGTTGTCTAAAAACACACGTTCTAATAGAACAGGAACAAATTTTCTTTTTGCGACAAAATGCACAGATAATTAAGTAGTTTCTTTGTTATTCAGTAATGCAACTCACTCACTCTTCTATAACTTTACATTAAATTAATTGTCGAACAGCATAAAATCTTATCAAAATTAATATTGTTATTAATAGTGATAAGATTTGAAATTTGAACGATTTCGACCAATAAATTTAAAATATTTGTTTCTTTTAAAACAACTTAATTTATTACACACACACACACACACACACACACACTAACATAAATATATTTATAAATTATCTTAGTATTTGTAGTGGTGTTACTAGTAAGATGTCTCGATATCTTATAAACATAGAGGTAGAAAACACGTGGAGCCTTCAGTAAGATGTATTAGCACCCAGATCTATCATTATATTGTTTTCTAAGTAATTTTACTTCATTTTTAAATTGCAAATTGCAATGTCGTTTAGCGTATTCATTCTACTGAAAACATTATTCAGTTGTTAAAAAAATTAACTCGACTAATAAGCTATTTAACTTACAGACTTCGACTTTGACTTGCAGACTATAAGCTGATTTTATTTACTTTAACGTAATAAACGTGTAATACAAATTTTCTTAGCTCACACTAACTATGTACTCCTTATATTTTTTTAAATCAACAATGAAAACATAAAAACAAGCAATTGGATTTTTTACAAATTTACAATTATATGTTCTACAAAACTGTTTCAAGTGGGTGCCGTTGAATAATTTTAAACTTTTCAGTGTACATTTTCATTTCAGATAAGCCCGCCACCCGCCAAAATCATAGTTGTAATTCAACAAAAATAATTAATAATATTTTATTTTTTTATTATTACTTTTATACTTTTATAAATGTATCTGATCAATACATGAAATTGTTCATATTATTAAGCAAAATAATAGTATAATCTTTGGGTTTAGAAACAACTTCATTGTTTTGTAGTACTAAGTACTAGTTGAGTTGTTTGAAACACGTAGAAACGAAAAAAATACAAACTTTGGAAGGATTACTGCATAATAACGCCTTTTCAATTATGTTAAATGTTATCCCTAATAAGAAAGTTCTAAATTTTTGGAAACATTACTTGTTTCTTCAAAAAGTAGAAAATAGCTCAGTTTTATTTTAAAGAATAAATATTTATATATTTTTTTTTACAAAAATGTTTAATACACTGATTCTCTTATATAATTATTATATGCCTCCCAATAAATATTGTATAATTTAGTGTACGTTTAGAAATAAGGTGTACAATATGTGAGAAATTATGATATTCCTAATATTTTGTGAAGTTGTTATTTTGCCTCATACAAAATGGTACAAAGAAAACCTTCCTAGTTTATTATTGTTCTGGATTAAACCGATGTTAGATTATAATATTTAATAAGCGCATTTATTATTTATTGAAAAAAAATGATTTAAATTTAAAGCAAAACATTCCAATGGGTAAGCCCATTGAAATTGGAATGTTTCCAATGTGCTTACCCATGTTTTCCATATTAATACATTACACTAATCCTACTTTTGTATGATTGTAAATATAGATAAATAATGATACCGCCAAGGCGCCTAACCTTGGGAACTGAGATATTATGTTCTTTGTGCTTGTAAATTTTTTGCTTCATTCGACCTTTAAACCATAGTACTAATTTTGTCTGTTTGATAGTCGATTTGATTTGACGTGCCCAAACAAGTTCATATTGTCCGAGTATTTTAAACAGTGTCTTGTTTCTTTTGCAGGTCATCGAATAAAGAATCGGTCCTGAAAAAAAAAGTCGAGGCGCTACCATTAGCGTCCTTACTAGCAGCTATAATGAACGCTACAAAATCCAGAAAATCGTATCAGTAACCATTGTCGCGAAACATTCCATTGCCTAGTGTTGCCATTAATATAATAATAATTATACTCGAAACGCACAAATAATATCACACTACATTTTCAAATATTTTTTTCGTATTTTCCCTATTTTTAAAATGGATATTTAATTTTAACGTGGCGATTGAATTAATTTAAAATCCAATTCAATATAATGTGTCTTAGGAAATATAATAATATTATGAAGACGATGGTAATGATAGCAATAAATTTCAGATTAATCGATTATATTATAATTGTATCATATTTTTGGATTATTGGTTAAAGATTTTTAGTGTTAAAATAAAAATGGTTATTTATTATTGTCTCATAAAAGTACGTTAGATATTAAAGCAAAATGTAGTGAAATTCAAGAGAGCATTAGAATTTACGAGAGCTGCGTGGTGTATCACGCTCCAATATTATATAGAAGAGGATTGCCCAACAATGGGACTGTTGATATTTCCTCTCAGATACATTGTACATACTCAAATGAATATTAGATGCGATACGATTTTCTGGTTTTTATGAAATGATTTACTTCGAGGCATGATATTCAATTGCAATAATATAATGGTCTAAAAGACCGATATGATATAGTGTTTTTTGAAATTATATAAACAAATTGCCATTTGATATCGGATAATCGTTACTAAAGTTGAACGCATTTGAACAACACAAACAAAGTCTTCTACAAGAAATCAATATCTACTGCGTTTTGTTTTCTCAATCACATTTATATTAGTGAGATATTTCACCGAAATATATGAGGACGTGAACGATCAAAGTATGCTTTTGTAGTTTCATAAATAAACGCAGTAGAGTGTATAAGTAGTCTATGGATTTTCACAGAGATTGGTTGCAAAAACACTGTCAATGTGGTGCCTTATTATAGACATTTCAAAGTAAGTCATCGTAGCTTGATGGAAGATCGCCTTCTGTACATTAGTAGTTTAATGTTTGTGCTTATGTCGTGGTGTGTGTTGGTGTATCATAGAGTAAATACTTATCTACTCTATTCTTATTCAGTGCAATTAGTCTAGAAGAACGATATCGACAATCGATATCGAATTCGAACTTGAAATGTCGTAGTGATGTGCAATGACTACAGTAAGATTAAACAAACGATACACGTATGAAGTTTTGTTGTCATTTTACGATTGGTTCGAATATTGAGTGTCAAATTTGTTTCTTGCGGGTTTTTTTCTTAAATTATTGTGTAATCACGGGCTTATGAAAAACGCATATTACATATCGTTAAGGCTTTGTAGCGCTGTCAAAATCCATAGACAATTTTTTTTTTAACAGTGTGATTTTGCGTGTCTGTTGTATAACATTTGTTTATATAATTTTAAAATACACTTGTACTATTTTGGTATCGCTATATTGATGTTGTGTTATAATGTATCAAATACAATAAACGTTTTCCATGGATAATTAGGCATTTAAATTATATAAATATTTTTATAGCGATGATTAATTAAAGATGATAAAGTAATTGTTACGAATTGTGTTCTAGAATTTGAAAATCGATTATATCAAATTTTTTTTTGTGTTATCTCTACAATGTACAGTGAGAAACAAAAATAAGTGTTCGTTTCGTTTTTGTTGATTCGTCAAATATGTAATTCTAATAATTTTTTTTTTAATATTATTTAATGTTACGTTATCTGTTATAATGTCAATCATTAAAGTTTTAACTTTAGACATTCTAAAAAGTTTGTTGTTTGTCAACAATTATATCATTTTTAGATGTTTTAAGAATCGCCAAGAACATTCGTAAGAAATTTAGTTCTGAAAGGAAGCATTGCATTAATGCATACGTCACGACTAACAATGTTAATGCTTTAGTGGTCTAGTAGCTTGTTTATAAAACTGCAGGTCCGAAGTCATCGGGCATTGTCCATTGCTTTGGAAAGCACGTAAAGCTGGTCTTACGCCAAAAAATGATGGCCTTCAAATGACTCCATCTGACTGTTAAATAGGTAATATATGTGTAAGGTAATTTGTGCTCACATTGAAGCTTACCGCGAATGCTCTTGGTGGCTGAAATAATGAATTTATAAAAAAAAATACGAAAATGAAATTAATTTTAAATCATGAATAGAATCGATTTAATAATTCGATATAAAGTCGTATAGAAATTGTTAATGCTGTAACATATATACAGATAGATATGTGTGCACATATCTATGTATTACTGTACAAATTTAATTGTTGCCTCGATCGTAAACGTGTTGTTTTATAAAAGTTGTTTGTTCTATGTGTATCGAAACAACTGCATTTAAGTAAATAAAAGAGCTCTGAACCGATTTTGCTGCTAAACATATGATATAATTTAGATGTTATTCTTAGAATGGCATGAAATAATGTATTTTAGATTAGACGTTTTCTTGCGCCCCTGAAATATATTGTTTATTTGTTCCTATATATTTTGTTTCATTTTTACAAACACACATTTACATGTGTATTCTTCCCGCATCGGAGTTACGTGGTGGAAGACGTTTCAAACCCGTTTCAAAAGTTAGTCAAAAGTAACTAATAATTAATAATTTAAACTTTATGTCAAAACGAGGCCCGAGTAATAAGAGGCTTGCAAATTAAAAAAATGTTGATTAATTAGTTAATTACATACGATTTTTTAATTGAAATTTTATTGTCTCTCGGTGTAATTCTAAGTTATGGTCAACAATGAAGAATGTTATTATAACATTTTTATATTAAATATTAAAACACCGTTAATTCATTTAATAAACGCAAGTTTAATAAAACATCAATATTTTTTATTAAGTATACAAGCTAAATATCGGAAAAAACCGAAATATGAGAATATAAAATGTAATGATATTATTTTCATCATATTTAATAGTAAAAAAATATCACTAATAACTACCTACCTATAGTTATGCCTTATAGATTTTTACCAAAAAATAATATAATACACAACCCGTCTTCGGTTTTAGAAAAACTTTAATTTACAACGAATCAAATTGATCATGTTGCAAATCATTTATGGGTTAAATACGTCCATACAATAAAACAAATCCAGTTTATTTTTAGCTAATCGTATGGAGTGATCAGTATGAGACTTAAAATAAAATATAAGGTTTTTTCCGCACTGTAATAATGTGTTCACAATACACGCTAAAAGCCATACCTATATATCTAAATACCTTGCGTCTTGATTTCAATCTTATTCCGGACATACGAAAGTATCTAATAATTAAATCGAAATTGCAACCTTTTGAATCATGATCACGATGACAATTATTAAGCCACTCGGTACTCTAGTTAATCTAAACAATTGAAGTTGCGTGTTTTCTTATACCTAGCTGGTTTCAACCGGCTTAGAACCGGTTAAATCTAAGCGGATCTGGTTAGGCTGATGACATGTTCCATTAACGGTTAGATCAAGGAATTATCGAACATCACAGTTTAAATTAATATAATTCATTCTGATATCAGACGATTGTATTGAGTGTTGACGAGTGGCATTGTTTTAATTTATTAATGGAAGGAAGGCCGACGAGTGCGAAATGCGCCACATGGTAATTGGTTGCTTATAGAAGTTATTATTTTTTGAGATATATCTCACTGCTTAAATCAAATGCAATGCCTACCATAGCATCGACCATTTTAATAACTTTTTAAAATTGCACATGAAATAATTTTAATTTCACAAATTTTAAACTAGTGCAAAATTATTTGCTTACGTTAAAATGCAAGTTTAATTCGTCGAAACAACTCAGCCAAGTGAGGTAAGAAGTTATTCTGTAAGATCTCACTCGTGAAATATTGAAAAAGGACTTTTAAGCTCCTTTGTTGCCTGTATACTTGAATGACCTAATTATTCAATGTCGCATATTACTTTATGAAATTTCACGATCGTGTTCTGCTGTGAGTTGAAACTGGCAAGCGCCATTTAAACAAGTATAACTGTAGAATGATGATGATCCTCATGACAGTACCGAAAAGAGTTCACACTTCTAGACCTGGCTGCTACTTAGAATTTTTCGACATAAAAACTCAATAATTTAATATCGGCCCGACATGGGGTTTAAACCCAGGACTTTGGGGATTTGCGGATTTATATCCAGCCATACCAACGAGACTGACAATATTATCCCAAGAAATAACTGGTAAGTGGATAGTATACGTCTTAATGGGTACACACAAAACTTTGGAGGTACAAAAATTTATTACGATATAGTAACTAGGAATCCGCCTAATCAATTATTGTTTTCGAAAAAGAAACACGTTTCATGTTGATTAAAAACAATAATAAATGATACGTATTATGTATAATATTTAAGATTCTATAAGTCCAGCCACATGATCGATATAACAGCACTTTTACAAACCAGTTGGCTTAAGCGGGTTAGGGTTAAACGATATCACGCACAACCACAAAAGCGACTGATTAATTTGGATGACATAGTATTTAAGTAGTTTATGTTTTAGTTTGTTTTTTTTTTTATTATTTATTTTCCTATAATTGGGAGCATTATTCGTACTCCCGACTAAATCTTTGAGCATGTTTTCTTTAAAAGATAATTACAGAAAAAGATAAAAATTAGGTTAGGTCTTTTAATATTAAGTAAAAACTGTATTTTTGGGAATATCACATATTTATATATGCATGTTTAATCACTCAAAAGGAGTAATAATATATATATATCACTATATCTTTATATATTATAAATCTCATACAAATCCGGATGAGTAATTCGAAATTACTATTTTTAATTACATAAAAACACGCGTGATATTATATGTATGTTGTTAGTGAAAAACGAGACACATTAAAATTTATTGGTGGAATTTATAAATACGCATCCTTGTCAACTATAAATTGCCTTTGATTTTCCTTATTCTTTAAGCTAATAATTAAATATCACGTCAGACAGAAGAAAAATATTTAAACATCGACTTATTTTTGTTTAACAAATGATGTAAACGAAACTCAAAAATATAATAATAGCGAAATTTATTTAAAAAAAGGGAATAGATCATAAAGGTTCGAAATATTAGTGTATTAAATAACAGGCACAATATGATATATGATGTTTCACAATATGATGAATATAGACATAATATATTAGCAACGTTTGAAAGAAAATTAAATAAGAGAATGTTGGTACAAAGGCTAATGATCAAAAGTGGTACAAATAATGATCATTTTTCACTAACGAGACCTATGTTGACTTACATTACAATAAACAGAGAGTAACTTTTAGTATGAGACAAAAAATAAGCTGTCAGTACAGACTATATGAAATATAATAATAGTTTAGCTTTTCTTGCTTCACTAATTATTTAAATGCATTTAATGTTGCACTAATGATGATTCTTCGATAACCCCGCGAAAATTGAAGATAACGTTATTTTTATCCCTTTCGCACTTAACAAATAATGAGCTAAAGCACTAACGCAATCGGTTTTTGGGTACCTAGAGTAGTACCAGGTACTTGAAATAGGGCCTTTAATTAAAATCTATTTCAGCGAAACCTAACACGGGACACCAAGCGGCATGTTTTTTTTCGAAATGGCTTGTTGCTGTTGGCCTCGACAGCGTCACTGGGCGGGCGGCATGAAATAACATGCGTATATATTAACTATATTTTTCGCATGAAAAGGTACAAAAATATGACTTCATTCAGTTATAACTTTTTACTGATTGCATATTTTTTGTTGCGGTCTGGTTATAATGACTCAATATTTGTTACACTATTTTATGACATAGGTCTCGTTAGTGGTGGTTATTTGGTCCAAAATCCATAAATGTAAAGTTTAAATATATTAGTAATTTTTATCCCAACAAGTTGCAAGTTTTGACGAGCTTTGAGTTAATAAGAAGTAACTGAGTATATATTCAAAATCTAATAATAATTGTCTCAAAAAATAAACACATTACAACGATTCAATTGACTGCTCCCGATTTCGTTGAACTCAATTTGAACAACAAACTAAAATAATTTGAAGCTATGATTATGTTCTCTGAAGATCTGCGTTCCTATTGCTTATTCACTCAGAAAGAGGTAGTACAAAACAAGCTTTAGTAGTTTGGGCAAATGATTCTAATTTACGATACATTAACTGCCAATACTTTATTTAATGAAATATAATATTTATTTACAAAATAATTGTATACATATGGGCCACCTGATGATAAGTGGTCACCAACACCCATATACATTGGCATTGTAAGAAATGTTAACCATCGCTTACATCGCCAATGCGCCACCAACCTTGGGAACTAAGATGTTGTGCCTGAAATTAGACTGGTTCACTCACCCTTCAAACCGGAACACAACAATACCAAGTATTGCTGTTTTGCGGTAGAATATCTGATGAGTGGGTGGTACCTACCGAGACGAGCTTGCACAAAGACCTACCACCAGTAATTTTATGCTATAATTTGCTATAATATATATATTATACACAAATTAATTAGTTTTCCAGTTTTTCTTCTTGATGTATTTTACATAATGAAACGAAAATCAATGTTTCAAAATAAATGTGACAAGTCGTGATTCATTCATTCGTTCGTCGTGTAATGTGTGTCGGCTATAATGTAGCGTAACAATTATCCTTTTGTATCGTGTATTCGTGTATGAAGTATAATGTATATAGTGAACTTTGGACAGTAAATAAACACTAACTTAGTCTATTTCATTAAATTAGGTATTACCTTCTCCTAAAAAAAAGGAGAAGAGGCCTTAGCCAAGCAGTGGATGTATTTTCAAAAAACCTTAAGAATATTATTGTAATAAATATCGATACGAAAAAAAATTATTACTTACAAAAGTTGTATGCTACAACTGATAAAATTATAATTTTTTATTCCATTCATATTTCATGTCGAAGATTTATCTTGATAGAAGCAATAATTTCTCCAAAATATTTTTATTTTCCTATAAATCTGTGTAGTCGTATCGGTATTACCCCTAGTGGTATTTATCATAAGGTTGGCAAGGCTGGACTTCTCGTGTCAGTCACGGCAGCATGCGCAAGCAAGATCCCGTGGCACTCCTCGTTAAGATGGGAAGGGTACCGCTGGTTTATAGTGGGTTTTACGATGTTCGGGGTGCACTCGGCGCTTTGGACACCGGCGAGCCCCACATTCCCCCTCACTGTTCCCGTGGGGGAAACGCTTAATGCGATTTTCGAGCGTAAAAAAATGGCTGGACTTTCTCTGTATTGCTGAAAAAACTAATTTTAAGTGATGAGATTTGTTTTTGACAGGGATACCGGGGAATATTACCCACCTGATAAGCCCTTCTAAGACCCATATTTACTATAAATAACATTTAAATTTAACAAAATCGTATTATGACCTTGAAAATGAAAAGTACGGGTATTTTAAAACATTACGAATATACTGTAACAGAGTAGTACTATATAAGGTAAGGGCTCGTTGAAACTTTATCTTTAAAATTAATAGTATATGGAAAACTTTTCTTTACTTACATAGCATTATCATTATCTTCATCGTCATCATCATCGTCCGCTTGGCATTTATTCGGTGTTAGCAGAGTGGATCAGCTGATTGACATAATAAAAGTCAGACTTATTAAGCTATGTTTTACATAATAGTTGGTACGGCGTTCAATCACTTCAATGCTCGGGATCGAACTTGAGCCTTTTCATGGGTAGGCGGCACTTATCGCATTGGGCTAGTAATATTTTTATTTCATACAATACGCCTACGGGCAAATGGGCCACATGATAGTAAGTGGTCACCATAGACATTGATCAATTAAGGGAACAAAGATGTTTTGTCCCTTGTGTTTTGCATTGGCTAACACATCCTTCAAACCGGAATAAGTACTAAGTATTGCTGTTTGACAGTAAAACAAATGACGACTGGGTGGTACCTAACCAGACTTTGCTTTGCTTGCACAAAGCCCTACCACCAAGTATTTATACGTATAAACATTAAGTTATTAGTTTCAGTCGGTAAATTGAATCATAATATTACAACACAACAATAGCATAATCTAAAACAATATGATGAATACGTTATTATTAGATTATTTATTTAAATGTAACACAAAATACGTAAATACGAAATATTTACCCGAACCGACATTTTAATACATTAGTGCGTCACGAACAAGGACGTTCGTAAAAGTAAAGTGAATGATGAACGAATGCAATATTATATTTAAAAAAAAATGTTTAATAATTTTTTAACTTAAATTTTGGCCATGACATCGTCTGACGGTATGAATTTTATTATTAACTAGCTATTTCACGCGGTTTCAACCGCTTTAAACTTCACCCCCGTGGTAACATGACGTCATATAATGTACTAGTTTTCAGGTGTTATTCATGAAAAATGTCTTTCCTTGGAGTTCAGGCTTGCATAATACGAAATTTTATCAAAATTGCTTCAGTGGTGTAACCGTGAAATCGTAACAGACAGACATACATATATTAGTTATAATATTAGTATTTTTTACGCTTTCACGTCTTAATTACTCACACGATCATAATATCATCATATTGAAATTCATATTATATTAAATTAAAATAGATCATATTAAATTTTGCATACGGTCAGGGGTACAAAAAAGGTAATAGGGTAATTAAAACCTGACTCCTAATACGCGGGCGAAGCTTGTCCTATAAAAGTTTTTTTTTAAATTATTGTACTGGTTTTTTATACGCAAAGTGGCTGGCAGCGGATGGTGACAGAGAGCCGAAGATCTATGTCCAACAGTGGACGACGATATTGATGATGATGATGATGAAATGTATCGACATATAATAAGCCAAAAAAACAACTTAAGCAATCCATTCAATGATTTTTTATTAACTAAATTATGTGTCAAATCCATCAAAATACATAGTTGCTTATTTACATTTATTCATTCCTCGCATAGAAAATATTTTATCATGTGGTAAATTTTGATGTCGTTTTTTATATCCCTTTGTGGTTCGATAGCTATAAAAATCGGGTTATTAAAAATAGAATTACTTGAACGAATTAGCATCAAATCATAAACACGGACTGCATTTTTAAAAAGCATAGACTTAAGGTCTATCCAATTATTTATATTACAATCAAGACACGAGAGTCATTTACAAATATGCGGAAATCATGCGCACTGTTTCTAAGTATCGTTCAGTGCTATGCGCCCGCGCACCATTCTTTTTAAGTGTCTGCTGGCGTTTGCATTTACATAGACTGTTTTTATTATAAATATTTATTGTATTTATTCTCTAATAGCCATCTGTTGGCTGTGCTAGTTTTATTAGGTTTGAACAGTGTATAATTTTCCTCTTACCAACAAAGATACACATACATATATAATTGTGTAGTGGAATGAATATAATTTGTATGTTAACATATTGAAAGGAATATTTCCAGTATTTAAAGGGAGTGAAGTGAAGTTGGTATTCGTTTCGATGGAAGTACCGTAGTAACGAACAAGATAATTTATCTTATACTTTCTTTTTTATTTTATTTTATACTTAATAATAAATAAGGAAGTTTTGCTTGTTTTTCTGATTGTTTTTCCAGTATCTTAACTACTAATTGAATAAACTTTTATTATGTTAGTTTATAGTTGCATTGCTTTGAGATTAAGCTTATTATACTAATTTAGTCGGAGAGCAACAAAAGATCTACGAGAAAGTACATGACAGGAGATCTCAAGCGAGATTTGTGATTGTCTGTCCTCGTGACCACAAGAGGTGAAGCTCTGTCGAAACAGTCAAAATAATAATTAAAAAAAGCGGCTAAAACCCCATGAAATAGATAACATGCATTGATTTGCAAAATTGCAATAATTTAATGTATTTATACTACAACACAATCTGGACCAGCCTTAGCTGTCGTAGGTATTTAAGCTTCATTTGGCTCGAGTAATATTAGTTCATCAAAATACCAAAATCGTAAGAGTCGTTTCTGACGCAAACGAAATAAATTAAGATTATAATTAAAAAACTTATTTTAATTTCGTAACATATTCTGATTAAATTAATAGAAAGCTCCATATATCCCATTATTAATAATAATAACATTGTTTTTACTAATGATAATAATATATGAATTAATTCCCTAAACAATGTTTTAATACCAATTATTGAAATTAATATCTAGCAAATCGGAACACAGAGAGAGCCTAACACGAGAGTATTTATTTTTCACACAAAAAACATATATTGTCGGTAAATTATTGATTCTTTCTATAAGAACCAAAACAGTACCAGCAGCTTACACCGTTAAAGCGCTTTAACCACGTAAATTATATCCTTAAGCCTCTAAAGCTAAATTTTCAGTTGAATAATCTGTGAACGGGTAGTACCCACCCAGACGGGTATCATATAGATAGAATAACTAGTGAATGGGTGATATCGTAAAAATTAAAAATGTAACAAACAACATAATTTTTAACAATACTCTGCATTATTTATTTACTGCTCATAAATTCATTGATGTTTCGCGGTTTACGAATATACTTCGAAACGATAATATTTAATAGCTCCATAAATGAATGGCGAATGAGTCGCTACACAACGTTTTAAGCGAATTTTATAAGGTTTAGTTACGTATTTGTTCAAAGATTGTTAGTTTATTAAAGTTCTCATGAATTACTTTTATCGTAGTAAACAGAAAAGAGTGTCTTACCATTGACGTATTGTATATTATTTTCATTAATTAAACTTACGTTTGTACCTATAAGTAATACACATTCATATAAATATGTACCCACACACACACACACACACACACATATAAACACACAATCATACATATTCCTAAAATAAAATCGTAAACATGAAATTGTCTGAAATTTGGACAAGAAATTACCATAACAAGAACTTTAAAATGGAAAGTTAATAAAATTACTAATACATATGATAACGATGAACGCAACTTTAAATTACTTTAATTTACAATGGTGTCAAGGGCGAATAATGATGAAGCGTGCAGGCGGCGCCAATAACTGTCTCCTTCAAATTACATTTTAAGTGCCGTTTGCACTAAGCACAGGAGCTACCTACCGACCACTTTCTGGACCAAAGTACGATCTCATAGAAGATTTCCAGACCCAAGCAGTGATAGCTCAAGCTTCTTAGCCAAGTCTGATACAAAAGTTTCAAACATATATTGGCATCAAAGTATAAGATAAATTAGCCAGGCCAATGCTATCAAGGCATATAATGAATTAATTAGAGTCATATTATAAAATAAAATATTATTAAAATTAACCTCAACAGTTGGTTGGATGGTTGAGTAATTTTTGTATCTGGTAATTGAAATTTCGCTGTTTATCGATCACTTGCTCTGAAGATAATACAGCTTACAAATAAACTACCTGAACCCGCGGTCATGAAGAGTCCTTCAAAATCTACCATCGTGCCATTTAAACCTTTTATTATTATTATATTCTAATCATATTGCATATTTTTTTAAATAATAGATATAAAAAAATTTAAATCATGAAGATGCAGCAGCAGTCTAGTACTGAGCATGTTGGACTGTGTTGCAATAAGTTCGGTACCAACACGAACTTCAGATTTTTTGAAGCTTTATTATTATTAGTGATATTCGTTGGCTTTAACGGCGGTTTTGCCTTGACAAACTTCAACCACCTTCAACCAGCAACGGTCCACGTGGTGGACTACTACTTTCCTATTTATAATATAAGATTATTAATATTATTCAAAAAGTAAAATAAACATATTAGTATAATTAAATAGTGTAAAAGAAACTACCTGTTCAAGTATATCTTCTTGTGATATAATTTTTATTAGTGGTAGTTTAAATTATAAAAGCTAATTGCAAAGTTTTGAAACACAATCGTTAAAAGTAGCTACGTTACACTAATCACAAGAATTTCACCAAGTAAATACCGTAACCGTAACAGCCTGTAAATGTCCCACTGCTGGGCTAAAGACCTCCTCTCCCTTTTTGAGGAGAAGGTTTGGAGCTTATTGCACCACGCTGCTCCAATGCGGGTTGGTGGAATACACATGTGGCAGAATTTCAGTGAAATTAGACACATGCAGGTTTCCTCACGATGTTTTCCTTCCAAGTAAATAATGTAAGTCTAAAATGGCCAGTCAGTACAGTCAGCCACACTATCTTTTACACGTAAGACACAGTAATGTGTTTGTTTAAAAAAAAAACTTAACAAATTTGACTAAATATTAGCTTTAAGATATTACAAATTATTTGAATCAATGCTTTTAATAAATTAAGTAATTGATTTGATATTTGTCAATGAATTATTAATTTATTATCAATCATTTCGATCGATAACTAATCTTAAAACTCAAGACTGCAGGAATAATTAGACATACGTCACAATATATTTACAATAATATTATAGATATTCACAATAGTATTGATTATTTTGATAGAATCTGTGACAATCTTTGTTTAAACACGAGAAGTTACTTATAACATCAAGTTTCCTACTCTGCTAAGCCTCAGAGCAAGTTATTATAGATTATATAATACTTATAATCATACATAAATAATAAATAGCCAAATGTGGCCACCTAATGGAAATTGTTCATCACCTCCCATTGGCGCTTAGGCTTATTAAGCGTTGCTTACACCGCCAATGCATCACCAACTTTGGGAACTAAGATGTTATCTTGTGCTTATAGTTACACTAAGCCCCCTTTCAAATCGGAACACAAAAGTAATAAGTATTGATATTCAGTAATAGAACATCTGATGAATGGGCGATACCTACCCTTGCCTTACACATAGCCGTAACACCGAGAAAAGTGACGTAATCTAAATGACTGATTGCTGATTCTACTACTCTTCTTCCTGTCCTAATCGGTCGGCACACATGTATTTTTCCTCGATTTCTTTCTTCTCTCGTGATCTCATTACTTACTACTTCCTTACGCAATCCATCACTTTCTTCATCTCTTCATCTTCATCTTTCGTCACACTTTCTTCGGACTCCCCCGTCCCCTATATCCATCAACATTCATACACCCTTCTAGTCATATGC
This sequence comes from Nymphalis urticae, assembly GCA_905147175.2. Taxonomy (NCBI): domain Eukaryota; kingdom Metazoa; phylum Arthropoda; class Insecta; order Lepidoptera; family Nymphalidae; genus Nymphalis; species Nymphalis urticae. The sequence continues at coordinate 15,219,563 of LR989982.1, read as the reverse complement.
TTTTCACATCCCTCATCGCATGCAAATACCACGCTAATCTATTACTCCTCAACTTTTCATTTATTGGACTTTCAGACTTCCTCTAATATACTTGTTTCTTATGTTACCTAGTCTATTTACACCGCACATCCCTCTTAACGTTAGCACCTCTTGCATTTAATTTAATTTTCTTAATTTATAAAACATTTATAGTCTACAAGCTTATTTGTATAAAGTTTATTTTAAGTATATTTTTTTCTAAAACTCTTATGATATGTACGAATACGGGACGTGTAGCTTGTATAAATAATAATAAACTAACAGCTATTGAATTCAAAATATAACAGTGTAGCAATTTACTAAGTATGATATAGGTACGAGTATTCATTGTATGTACAGTGAATTAGTAACTTTCTGTAGACAATAGTTTTGCTACAAAAGTGCATTATATGTTTGTATTTAATTATTGTTTGAGAATAAAAAGTACATAGCGTATACGATGTTACATGATAAATAATTCATGTGTTCCGTCTAACAATGACAGCCTGAAATGAATACACGTCTAATTCTATAATAATAGCGTAATAGGATTTGTAGAAGTAAACAACAATTAGCCTGTAAATTTCCTGCTGGGCAAAGGTCACCTCTCCTCTTGAGAAGTATGTTCCACCAATCTGTTCCAATACGTCAGCGGATACACGTGATGATTATAAAAATTAAGCACGTGAAAGCTCAGGGTGAAATTGGGTTTGAAGCCACAATCATTGGTACACGTGAAGTCAAGCCACTAGGTCATCTCGGCTCTTGTAGACAAATCGTTTTGAAATATTAACACAATATGAACAGTTAAGTCAAGAAAAAAGGTGGAACACAGGAACACTGTAACGGTAGCAAAAGTCCTTGTAAAGGGTCACTGGGGTTCTTCAATTGGATAACGAGGTTATATGGGAATCCTACCACTAAAAGTCCTGCCATGGCCGTCTTCGTCGTGATCGTCCTGATATAACGTTCTCGCTGAGCCACTAGACCAAATATAACCAAATAGTTAAAATCCTATATAATGTATTTTTATGTTATTACAGGGTATCCGTTACATAATTTTAAATAATTATATTTTATCAATTAAATTAAATGTTAATTCGCTTCTACTATAAGTAATTTTATAGTAAGGCCCCACATTTTTCACTTTCGGTGCGAAATATGTATATACCAGCCTTTTTCATTAATATAAATAATATTATTCGACTCTAAAAGCGAGAAATGTTATAACAATATTCGTAATTTATCTGAAATATCTGAGACATGCTTAACCGGGTTTAAGCTATTAACAAATAACTCATTCGTCTAACAGATTCGGAAATACTTCGTCAGTTACTTGGTGGTGAGTTTTAACTGGCATTTGATTTTTTTTATTGCAACATGTCTTGGAGGCTAGTAGTCGAATGATACCAACGACATACATACAACAAAATCATTCGAAATAGGCTTTTTACTTCATATAATATAACGAATAAGTATTACACGAACTGATGGCATAGGTTTAAATTCATTTGCGCAGTTCAAGTATTAACACGAGCTTGTATAACGTAATTGGTAATAATTGATGTGTGTTTAACAATATGCCACTGATTGCCTTCTTCCCACGCGATGTTCTGTGTGTTCAGAGTTTTCACGAGTGTAATTTAAGTTTAATGAATTACTTAAAATTACATTGACCATGGTTTATATTTTGCTTTCATTCCATTGACATAAAATTATAACGTTTTTTTAATTAATTTAATGTCATATTATCTATACATTACAAGAACTCACACTTGTCACGTTGATAATCTAGAAAGTTTTTGACACGGCGGGCAATCTCAAGAGAGATTAGCCAACTGCGCAGGACATATTGTAGTGCACAAGTGTGTGCGCAAACACAGGTGCATTATCTATTCCATAACTCTCATAATCCGATGGGACGGCAATCCGACACGACCGGAAAGAGTTCAGGCGCAGGACCAACGGCTTTACGTGCTTTCCGAGGCACGGGATTGTACACATATCCAGCTTCCCGACTCCAGGCTGTTACTGAGAATTATCGCCAGAAAACCAATAACTTTTGTATTGGTCTGACCTGAGTCCACTAGACCAACGAGTCAGTCATATATATATATATATATATATATCAGTATTAAAAATATTGATTAATATAATAGGTATTGTTCATTTATTCATATACTTTTTGACATTTGCCTTAGATCGTAATATTCAAGATTACGTGAAAGTCAACTTTATATTGAAAATATGTAAACTGTCTAATCTTATTTATAATATTAATTATCTCATTTATGTCTTCTTTACGTTATTATAAAGTTAATGTATCGATTTAAAAAAAAAAGATAGTCATCATGCGACAGTTTCATTCTTAGTGCTTGTGACCAGAATTATGTATTTGCGGTAAATAAATAAATCGTAAATAATCTCAGACACACTCAAAAATATAAATAAAATAATTTTAAATATCTATATATTTTGAAGAAATGAAAAAAAAAGATATTTATTTTAGATTGTATGTTTGTTAAATCAGAAATTAAACAACAAAATAAATATTTACAAGTTTTATTGCAATGCATAGATATTTAAGAGAAATTAACTTATTTATTACTCGTAATCTTCCAACATGGAACTTCCGTAGCCTCATATTTATGTGTATGTACTACGTAACTGATGCGACGAGAAAGTGGATACTTTTGTTTAACGCTATTACTCGCTTCAAAATCCACCAATATTCAATTTAAAGATAACAAAGCGACAATTATATTTTGTTTTTAATAATAATAAACATATACATACAACATTAAAATCTCCAACCAAAAATGATTTTTTTTTCATACCAAGTATCTACAATCGCTACTGCATACATTAAAGTGTCAATAATTGAATCGATAATCAAAGCGTTCAAATCAAAGCTGCATTTACTAGTTTCATGTGTCAAAAAGTGAATTACCGAATGGACAGAGCTTAGTGTAAACTTAGTAATATAATTGAAAAAAAAGGCTAAGCAAATAATGATACTTCTAGCGCCAGCCCTTTATTAAAGTAGAACGTGATTGTCTTTCGGATTTATTTGCATTAAACTTGGACTATATGTGTCAATTTCATAGAGTTTGCCTTAAAGGTTGCCATTAATTGACACGTTGATTGCTCTTCTTAGCATCGTAGCGTGAAGTTTTTTTTATATTATAGGTAGACAGACGAGCACACAGACATTGGCGCCGGAAAAAACATTAAACATTCCTTAAATAACTGAAGCGCCACCAATCTTGGCTTTTGCCTGTAGTAACATTGGTTCACTCACCCTTCCAGCCGGAACACAACAATATTAAGTATTGCTGTTTTGCGATAGAATACGTGAGCCCTACCACCAAGACTTATACATATCTGTTAATTAAAATGAACAAAAACGTGTTTATTAAATAGGATTTCACAAAATCCTTAGCTTTCTAATATAAAATTTATATTACGAGTATAAATATAAATATTATGTCGAAAAACATTGTCATTCTACTTCGCATGTCGCATCATTTACAGGATATACGACACACGTATTTGCTCGTTACAATTTTTTCTAGAACTTCCATAAACAGTGGTAAATATACGTTTCGTAAGCGTTCTATAAATAATCCTATCATTACATAGTTTTTTATTAAACTGAAGACATGAGTTGATAAAGGTGACAACAACTCACAAAAAAGTCACAAATTTGTAATATTATAGAAATTAGCATCAAAGTTTCGATTGTTATTTTGCGAATATTTGCACGTATGCATTCTGTGTCGTGTGATAGATAGCGTTGTAGTTATGTATAATTTCGTTGAAAATTTTAATAAAGCTTACAAAAAATGATTTCTTATACCGTCGGTTCTTGTAATTAGTAAACGCACAAATTAGTTTTAGAAAATGAATTAATTAGTAAGTGAATTAAATGATATATAAAATACCACATTTTTCATAAAATTCGTATGACAATCCAAAGAAAATTAGTACTCCATGTACTTAGCGTACGTACGTAGCACCTTCAAGTATGCCATAAAATAAAATAATGATACATAGCACCTTAATCCACTCATGTATTGTGAATAGTAGTTTGTAAAAGTAAACATTACTTAATTCTCTTTACTTCTGTTTTTGTTTTTGTAACAGTAACAGCCTATTAATGTCCCACTGCTGGGCTAAGGTGCAAAACCACAAAATCTATATACGTTATATAATGATAATTGAAAGTACTTAGTTGGTAGGCTCAAGTAACTGCAGCCTGTGAATGTCTCACTGCTGTGCTAAGGCCTCCTCTCCCTTTTGAGGAGAAGGTTTGGAGCTCATTCTACCATGCTGCTCCAATGAGGGTTGAATACACATGTGGCATAATTTCAATGAAATGCAAGTATCCCCACGATATTTTTCTTCACCGTCAAGCACGAGATGGATTATAAACACAAATTAAGCACATGAAAATTCAGTGGTGTTCGCTCGGATTGAAACCCACGATCATCGGTTAAGATTCACGCGTTCTAACCACTAGACCATCTCGACATTTTTGTTTTTGTAATTTTAGTAAATATAAATAGTATAAAAATCCTAGGTAGTTATGCAACCAGTATTGCACATTGTATTCTCAGTAAGAGCCTGAAACTGCATTGTTGCATTTATCGTTGTGTGGTCTACTGTGTGGCCTAGCTGAGTAAGTAAGTTCGTGAGAATTATAACATTTAGAGTTTAGACAGATATAAATATTTATTTTCAATTCAAATAAACTGAGCATCTAAATCTGTTCGGACGTGTTTAATTCACTCCTTAGCACTCCACACCTTTTTAAAAATACAATTTGGCTCATCGCATACTTGACTACGTATTTATTAAGTTTATGTATTTTGTTCAATCAATCATTAATATATAGTAAACATGAGTTTCTAAAATTGTGTGTTTTTATTTAATTTTTAGAATTATAGACAGTAATATATTTTGTAAAACTCGCCATCAGCCCGAATGAAACCAACGTACTGAAGGTAATATTATACCTCGTTCTATAAGCGCATGTATAAAGTATTCGGACAAGACAAGACATTGTTTATTTGAATATTCTTTGCTGTCTGCACATCAGGCTGATACAGAATTACTAGCTACCCGACCAGTACTTTTCACGGTAAGAATTATGGTATACGTAAAAAGTTTATACCGTCAAAGCATAATATAACTCTAATGGTAATCGCACTCGTCAGTCGGCATGATATTTTCCAATATCTTCAACATTTATTGTCAAATTTCAGACAATTTTCATAAAGCCTTAATGAATCGTACATCTAAATCACCTCAAGTATAACTTTTGGTGGAAACCATATGTACAATCGTTAGGTAGTTTTTGAGTTTATCGCGTTTAAACAGACTTTGTTTTACCTGGTGGTAGGGATTTGTGCAAGCTCGACTGGGTAGGTACCACCCACTCATCAGATATTCTACCGCAAGACAGCAGTACTTTGTATTGTTGTGTTCCGGTTTGAAGGGTGGGTGAGCCAGTGTAATTACAGGTACAAGGGACATAACATCTTAGTTCCTGTATTATGGTTACTTTGTGGATGACAAATAAAACTCGTTATTGTGTGACTACTCGCTCTGGCACAGGCCACCTCTCGGTTGTCCGGGAAGTGTATGCTCCCTGCCACTGGCCCCGCCAGATGCTGAGCGGGTATTTATTAATTACAATATACTACAGTTTCCAAAGTTGGTGGCGCATTGGCGATGTAAGCGATGTTTAACATTTCTTACAATGTCAATGTCTAATGGCACGAATAAGTAACTACTTCTTATAATGAACTTTAAATTTTTTGCCAAACTTCCTAAGGTTTAAAGAAATAAAAGTAACAGAAAAATATCAATAGGAATTGTGACAGGACCATATTAATCAATAGCAATTGGTTATCCAGTGTTTTAAGAATCACAATCACATCTTCAACAATCCAATGATATTTTGATGATGATGATGACGATGATTGCCGGGCCGATTGGCGTGGTTGGTAGATACTTGCCTTTCACGCCGAAAGTTGTGGGTTCGATTACCACCCAGGACAGACATTTGTATGTATGAACATATCTGTTTACCCTAAGTTTGGGTGTAATTATCTATATAAGTATGTATTTACAAAAGAAAAGTAGTATATGTAGTATATCAGTTGTCTGGTTTCCATAGTACAAGCTCTGCTTAGTTCGGGACCAGACGGCCGTGAGTAAAAAAAAAGATTGCCAGTGCATTTATTGCTTGAAGAATAATTTACAATTTCTAAGGCGCCATTACAGAGTTATTTACAGGTCGTGTTGATTAGAAATCGATGATCTATCGCCGATGTTGTAGCAGTTTTCTATATCGTAAGTTAAATTTATGTTCACGTGTATTGCATATATAGTAAATACATTTCTATACCTTTTTTGTTTACCGAAATCCTTTGCTTACTCTTTAAATGTTAGTGAACTCAAAACTGAGAAAGAGTCAGCAATATTTTCTGTCAAATAAGTTTATTTTAGTTTAGAGATAGTAAATAGCAGACAGTTATTCCGATTTTAACAATAAACCTGAGATCCTCTCGGATTATTAGGAAGAATTTTTATTTATTTGGTGGTAACTAGTCATCACAAGACAAGACAAGTACAGCAATATTAAAAAGAATATGACTTGATAAACTAATTTAATTTAAATAACATAAATAAATATCTTATCAATAACTGTTTTTTTAGTGTAAATTTTTACGAATATTTGAAATTTTTATTCAGTAAAAGTATGTTTTACTAGGTAAAGTATGTTTCATTTGGTGTGCTCAGTAAGTCAGTGTAATTACAGGCACAGGGGATATAATATCCTAATTTGTTTCTAGAGGCTCTGACGGTGGAACAAGTAGATTTTATGTCTATGAATAAAACTCAGAGACCTCGCAGTGCACACGAGAACTCAACTTTCTAGCTGTCTACTACATGCATACTATGAATTAAGAAGAAATATTAAAAAAAAAATCTGGAAAACATAGCACAGACTTAATATTCAAGTTCAAGTATGTCTTTTTTGCATAAATCTATCCACTAATTAAAAAATTGATTGTAGCGTAATAACAAAGATAATACTCGGGTATTATACAAATGATTGATAACATCATGATGCGCACTTCCCCTCGTTACGGACTTTAGACAACTACATACAATTTGTTCGTTTGTTTGTCTGAGATATTGTTGTTATACTGTCGTGTGTTCAATTATCTTTGATTATTTTTAATTCAATCTACACAAAAAATAACCAACTTAAAATAAGAGACGCTAATCGCGATATTTTTGCTGAATGTGAATTGATTTTAGTAATTAATTTTTGGTAAACGGCAACTGTGGTCAGGTTTAAAATTGAAAAAGTTTAGTATATAGCAAACTATATGTTATTTATTTATTTAATTGTCTTATTTTCATAACATACGTATATTTGTAGTAGACCGCCTCGTTGGTCTAATGGCTACATATAAGGTCAGGACCCGGAGGTTCTGGGTTTGAATTCCAGGTCGGGCCAACAAAAATTTACTGAGTATTTCTATCGAAAATTCTCAGGAGCAGCCCGGAGTCTCGAAGTTAGAAGTGTGTACACTCCCGTGCCTCGGAATGCACGTAAAGCTGTTGGTCCTGCGCCTGAACTCTTTCCGTTCGTGTTGGAATGCTGTTCCATGGGATTATGAAAGTTAGGGAATAGAGAGTGCACCTGTATTTGCGCATACACTTGTGTACTATAATATGTCCTGCGCAGTTGGCTAATCTCTCTTGAGATTGGCTGCCGTGGCCGAAATCGGTCTGGAGGACTGTTATTATTATTATTAATGTCTTCATTTTTAAACTCAAGCTTAAATGACTTGGTGATACGGCTTTGTTTTCAAAAACCACGTGGTACCACAAGTACCCGTCTGGGTAGATACCACCCACTTATCAGATATTCTGCCGCTAAATAGCAATACTTTGTATAGTTGTGTTCCAGTTTAAAGGGTAAGTGAGTCAGTGCAACTACAGGTACAAAAGACATAATTCTTAGTTCATAAGGTCGGTGGTGTATTCGCGATGTAAGCCATGGTTAATATTTCTTATGGCGCTAATGCCTATGGGCGGTGGAGACCGTCTACCTATTTTATATAAAAAAATGAATACTAATATTTTTTTCTTACCTTTTATGTATGTATATAATACATTACCGTTTCACTCAACATCAAATGAATTACCGTTATCACATCTAATAGTTCTTTTTAACTTTCTCTCTTATCTAAACAATGTTTTTGTTAACTCAAAAGGAACTAATTAACAATAACTTTGAGATATATTTCTGACATATTTTACGAAATAAATATATTAACAACAATAGTAAATTGTTCGTAATATAAACGAAATGATAATCATGGTCTACTCGTATTGGTGAAATCAGAGTATGGATGAACGAGAGGATGAATGTAATGATTTAATCTTCAAAGTCAAAATCTACTTTTACTTCATTCATGTAGGCTCTAACAAGCAATTTTGAGATGCGATTCGACAATATTTTTTTTTTCAGGATGTGGATTCTACCGAGAAGAAACGGCAAGAAACACAGTAGTTACTCTTTTTCATAAATGAAAAAATGTACCTGTAAATAGTCATATATATTTATATTAATGTGATTTTTTCTCCCTTATAGGCCAGCATTTGACCGTTGTCTTGTCTGATGTTAAGCCTCGACACGGTCTAGGATGTAGCACGCTTATTTGGAACAAACCTGCTTACTCTGGATTTGAAGACACCAACGCCAACGCAAACATGGCTTAGTGCAAGCATGTCTTTATTTTCCAAGCACCACAATATATGCTACCATCATATATTCTACCGCCAAGCAGCAATGCTTAGTATAGTTGTGTTCCGGTTAGAAATGTAAGTGAGCCAGTGTAAGTGGAGGAAATATCTTAGTTCCTAAGGTTAGTGGTGAGAATGAGATGGTTCATATTTCTTAAAATGCAAGTCTATGTTACCTATATACACTGAAGTCTGCGATTCGTGTTGCATCTTCTGGTACCAGTTTTATGTATATTGGTTAAGTAGGTTAAAAAACTACTTTTCATTTATTAATATTGATAATTTAAATAAGAGATATAAATAAAAAATGATTATTGCTATTATTGTTCAGTTTGAGTTTATTTATATATTGAAAAATAGTACCTATTATATGTTTACGGTATTCTATTATATAGATTCTAGATCTATCTTCGATTTAGATATAAGTATGCAATCTTTTTACTTTAAAAAATCAGTAATATCATCTAACATATTAGTTATGTAATTAATTTCTTAATAATCACTTTTCTCGACTATATCGGTGGGATCCCACTGAAAACCAGCGTTCAAAAACTTCGCATCATATTTATCTTATAAAAAAAATGTTAATTGATTTTATTAGTCAGTTATTTTCTTTTTTAAATTTCAAATAATTTTTATCAAAATAAATATAAAATATTTCGTTATGTGTTAACACAACAATGTTTTTTTTTTTAGATAAAATTGTTACCTTTTCAATTATTATTATAAATTTATTGAATATGAAAGATAGTTTTGTTTGAAAAAGATGTGTCCCAAGAACATGGGTCGGCTAATAATGTTTAAGGGTTTTAAGGTCTAATTATTCTAAGCAGTAGCCCGGATTTGAGTTGAGTTGAGTCCATTAACCAAATTTGGACTTCATTATTTTTATACAAATCTACTTAACTAAGGACAAATCTAGAAAATTCAAATCAAAGAAATTTTATCGAAAATTCTTCGAGATGGAACTTAATAATAGTCTCCGTTTTTCACATCTCTAATGTTTCTTTATTCGTTTATAAAAATATGAATTGTCATTAACATCAATAGCTTGACTTCAGCTACTAGGCCTAGTATAAGCCTTTAGATATATGTCCTCAATACGGCCTTCTACTAGCCTTATAAAAATGACTCTTTCATAAATTATTTATTATACTATTTAAAATCTTAATATATCAAATTGTATTTACAATCTGATACCAGTAGTATCACCTTAGTAATAGTATCACTAACACTCTTTTATTCATTTTGATCGTTAAAGCCTAGTTGTTTTCAGTAATAATCTCTTAAAGTGGTAATGTGTCATAAAACTAAACTCATGATTTAAAATGAGTGTATTTTAAATCATGAGAAAAACCAAAAATCCCACAGACGAAGTAAGGTCAAACATGTAAGCTTATTTTCAAAATTCTCGAGCACGAATAAACTATGATTTCCTCTAATTAATATTGCGCAATCCTGAAAACTACAGTATAATGGCACCCATGCCTTTTCTAAACGGTGATGATGTATGACATTTGCAGAGCATGACTAATTGTTTTGTCTCAATTTAACTTACTCATAATTGAAACATTGACTGTATTTTTCCAGAAGCCTGGAAATCTGTTGAAACTTTAATTCCGCGAATTATACGCTTTTATGTAAGTGATTAATTAGCAGTAAAAAAATTACTTGATTACAGGATGGCAACATGACAAATAACAGATCATGTAACAATGGTTAGACTATAACAGATATTATCCATAAGCAAATTCTTAGGGCGCCATAACACTTCTAAGACTTTTCTTAATTTGTCAAAATTGCCAAAGTCTCTAGGAGGTTAAGTACACATGCTTTAATTCAATTATTTAGTGTAAAACAGAGTCTGTCCATTTATTCGCTTACTTCTTCTAACTACAGGACAGCGATGTGTAATGCGTCCATTTCTAAGAGATAGCATAATATTCAAAATGATAATAGTGAAAAAAAATTTTTTTTTTTTGCTGGCGATTGATTAGCTGAACAACGCCGAGTCTTCTTTCGAATATCAAATCAATAATGAGAGATTAGCCAACTACGCAGGAGATATTATAGTGCACAAGTGTGTGCATCAATACAGCTGCACTCTCTATTCCTTAACTCTCATAATCCGATGGGACAGCAATCCGACACGACCGGAAAGAGTTCAGGCGCAGGACCAACGGCATTACGTGCTTTCCGAGGCACGGGAGTGTACACAATTCCAACTTCCAGACTCCGGGCTGCTACTGAGAATTTTCTGACAGAAAAACCCAATAACTTTTTATTGGCCCGAACTGGGAATTGAACCCAGGACCTCCGGATCTGCGGCCTTACATCAAGCCACTAGACCAACGAGGCAGATCACTGATACATAATTATTTACAGCAATAACAATTGGCTTAAGCGCAAAAATGGCAATGTGTTTACTTAACTTTAAACAAATATAGAAATCGCTACTTATATTGCTTAAATATTAAACGAATACTAGAAGGAATAAGCCTGTATCACGAAGTTATCGACTTCGCTTAATCAATATACACTTGCTGTGGTATTCGATTTTATAATAAAATCCAGCAGATCGCTATATATTTACCATTAAATTAATTTATAATTTGTTTCCGATCGCATCGTTCGCGTGTGTTTTAAGTATCGTCTTTCTTATTCTGTTACCTTTGACAACGTGTGTGCAAAATTTCATCAGGATCGGTCAAGTAGTTAAGACGATAAAGCATAACCAAACAATAAAGTCACTTTCGAATTTATAATATTAATAAGGTTATTAAAAAATATTTATAAACATTATTCTGTAAAAGATCATAGAGATATATTTAGGAGCTAAATTTATTTAATTATGTATGATTATTACGTATATATGATTGATAAAAAAGAGTACTAAGTAAGTGCAAATTTTTAGTGGCAGTTTTTTTCGGTCAGTAGAACCGAATGAAACCGAGTCGAAACCGATGGTAGCTTTTTATTTCCTTATTTAAAAGTAATTTTAGATTTAAAACCATTACATTTATGTACACTTTATATAGTATATATTTAATTCATTTACTTAAGAAATCGTAAGAAACTAAACCGAACTTTTACATTTAATTGAATACTGTAATGTGACATTTGCTAAGTGGCATGAGCCAACTTGTGTTAATGTTGTTATCACGTACATATACATCATATTAATTAATAAGTCTTTTTGAAATAGATCTAATGACAAGACTGATATGGTTTATATAAAACGATCGCGTGATTTTATAGAATTGACTACCCTATCCCAGGAAGGACGAATTGATTTCGCGAAGTCGATAGCTTGACTTGATATTTTATCATAATCTGATGAAACGGCAATCCGCCACGACCCGAAAGAGTTCAGGCGCTGGAACCAGGTGTACACACTTCCATCTCTTAAACTCCGGGCTGTTACTTGAAATCTTTGACGGAAAGACCCAATGGGGTTGAACCCAGCACCTCGGGATCTGTGGCCTTGTATGATTAACGAGACTAACGAGGCAATCAACCGAACGACATTAAATACGATAATAATATTAAGAAAAGCAAGGCAGATCGCTTGCTAGATGCAATCCCGATTGTATTGTACTATAAATTTATTGGAATCTAGAAACCGAATAATACAGGATCAAACCAGAACAACAATTAATTTTCATGTGCTAAATTTATGTGTATTATTTATTTAGTGCTCGTTGGTGAAAGAAAACCTTTAAAGTTACCTGTATGAGTCTAACCTGTGTCGGATAAAATCAAGCCCCAAAATTTGTTACTGTAACACATATTTATAAAAAATATCAAGGGGTAATTTACTTTGTATGAAGTCGGGACTGCTTATACTTATAGCGGTGTATCTATTGTAGTTATATATGTATCTAAACACGTGTAACATCGAAACCTTTGGATTAATTTTAAATGACACGCCATAGTCTGCGTTCCTTATGCGTCGCATTTGATATTTTTCTATCGAATTGTATACAAAGAGGGTAAATTAAAACTTTATGATATATATAAGTAAATGTGTAGAGAGTCGTTATATGTATTATTGTAAATACGTTAAATATTAAGCGAGTTACTCGCATATTTAAAGATATTTTACTTTGGCGGGATTATTATATTATAGTTTTGTACTATTAGACGATTAATACAAGAGATAGCCGCGATGGTCTAGTGGTTAGAACGATGATCGTGGGTTCAAACCCGGGCAAGCACCACCGAATTTTCATATGTTTAATTTGTGATTATAATTCATCTCGTACTTCGAAACATCGTGAAGAAATCTGCATGTGTCTAAGAATGTGTAGAATGGACTCATTACTTCAAACAAATAAACCTATATTAATAAATATTCTGAAAACTCATATTTATACAATTTTTTGATCTCAATAAAATAGAATTGATTTATATTTTAGATTTGTTCTGTATGACATCTTTCGGTCTATTTAGTATTTGATATATAATACCGGTAAAATTAAATACAAAGGTAACAAATAAGAATATATATTTTTTATTGATCGACTTGAACTTAAAATTCACTGTTGAATAATTTAGTAATAAACGATATTTGCATTGAATTGTACGGTTTTACGAGTTTATAATATATTTGAATAGTTAAGATTAAGGATAATGTTTTAGAGAAACTGATTTTTTTTTTAAGATGTGTTCTTCGAACTTGTTTCGTGTGATCATATCAAAGCAAAAATATTCTTTTTTGGAAACTAGTACGCAATTATTTTTGAAGATAATTTAAGTTACTGAATATTGCTGAAAATTTTGTAATATTAAACGATATTTTTTTTAGTCACGTATACTTGTATGTGGGCTGAAGTTGTGGGATGTGATCAAAGTCGAGGGCTGATCCGGCGACTGCACGGCGTGGGCGCGGGCGGCGGCGCAGGCTGCTGCGGGGTGCGCTGCGCGAGCGCAACATATAACGGCCCCCGCGCCGCGCGGCCTTCAGTCCCAACCACGACCCGCGACCGCCAACACGCTTTCGCGACACCCACTCCCGCACTGCAACGCCGAGCATCAACACGCGATAGTGTTCGCTGTGAACGCGCGCCCTTTCTCTCACGCAGTGTGATCGTGCTTCGGTACGTGAATGCAAAACCGGACTATTCTCTTGACACGATACAGCGCAAAGGAATCCGTCGCGGTTCGGACATCTGAAACATTCTAAGGGGTGAGTGCTTAGACAATTAGCATAGCGAGTGTCCGCTTAGCGAGTTTGCAGATTACCGACGGCACTTTCCAAAACGCCCGCGCTCCTTGAGCCGCGGTCGTCGCGGATAATTTTGCAGATATGCGTTGGCGTTTCGCATTCGGCCCTTCCCTTTAGGGCTCTTTGCACTCCGAACGGCACGCCTCCGCTAAGGTTAACAGCTCTGACGGTATTTGTAAATATGGTCGAGGCGAAAAATTTTAATACGACAAAATATGCCGATAAAATATTACGTTTTCCTCACGTTGACTTATTCGCAAATTTAAATGTCTCGTATCGATGTCGCAGTGAAAAGCGGTTCTCGATTCGACGCGTATGTTTGATTCTTTTGTTCGCGCGTTATTCACTCGCGACAGGTATGAAATACAAAAACCATTATAACACCTTTAGCTCGCGTAAACTCGTTGGGTAATAATGAAAAACATAAAATTCTTAAACGAAGCGATTCTGATATGTCAATAAGGCAACTGTCGAACCAAAAAAAAAAATACAACTATTTCATTTTCTTGTTTATTTTGTGTGTAAATATCTTGTATAGTGATTAGAACTTTGCAAACAGGCGAGTTTGTCGTGTGAATAATTACATAATTATATATTAAATAATAGACAGTTGCGATACGAAATTGGTTCATAAGATATATTGAAGGTACTCGGGAATAAACATTCCGAGCGCTATCAGCGTCAGCTCGAACGTACCCGTCACTTTGTTACCGCTTAACCGGAATAATATATCCTACAATTGTAAAAATATTTATGACATATTAACCTGTTAACTATTACGATGTCTATCGCTGTTGGTACATGCTCGGACGATAACTTCGTGTAATAAATATTTGTTAGGCAAACTGTTGTTACTGGATTTACAAACAATAAATCTCCCTAGAAAATCTCACTATTTTGACATTATTATCAAAATTACCTTTCAAATCCGTGTTATGTTGTAATCGATTTAACAATTAATTAATTAAAAAGCCTAATCAATGTTTTAATTTAATCTACCGCATTATATCGATTGCTACGCTGTTATAATTACACCTTCGATATATTGAAATTGAATGTTAAGTTATTCATATAACTGAACTATTTGTCTTTAATATGAATTTATTTATGTATTGATTTAAATTATATTTCAAGTACAATGTATCTAATGATCAGATCGTTATTCTAAAAATATATAAAAAAAAATATCTTGTTTTAAATATGAAGTATAAGTACGCGTATGTTAGACTAAAAATATGGCGAAAATCATGAGATAAAATATCATCACCGTTTTTTTAAAATGTTGGTAAAGGTTACGTAATGTAACGTCGAAAAGTTTTGAAAATATGAAAACTAAGAGTATGGAGTATCGAGAATTATAACCGATGCGAAAAATCATACGAGTGCTTGTAATTAAAGAAATTCATTAAATATACAAATCTGCCTTTAGTCATACTTCAAGTAGATATATGGTATTCCGTCAAATTGTTTGGTTTTTATAAATAATATGCCATTTATTAAAAGAAGAATACAATTCTTGACAATTCACTAACTAGAAGCTGATTTCCTTGGCATTTCTTATGAAGAAATATTATTAGAACTTTTAAGGTAAATAAAGCTTTTTGCAAATGTCAATTGTGGCTAAAATGTGACAACAATTTTTCCTGTTGTCGAAATATAATTAAGTAGGTAAATATGTCTTTCATTATACACAAAGCCTTTGTATACAAGTCGGTGAATTTTCCATTATTATATTTTAATTACATTCACATTACAAAGAAAAAAGAATAACTAAGCTTATATATTAGATCAAAATAACAATAAATAAAAAACATATTTTCATATTATTTTATTTCCGAAAGAGAAGTCCCGAGAAATGTTATTATTTTTTTTACATTATTTTATTTTTTGTCATTGTCTGCGGGAAAGGGGGGAAGCAATTTTCAAACATATAAACTTGTTTATTTTACATAAAAACAAAACAGGCAAAAGCAAAATAAAGTAATGACAAAGTATATATTCGATCAATTAAGTTCAATTTAATTTTTTGTGTAAATAATTTAAATAAAATATCATCATATTACATATAATGTTCGTATAAAAAGTATTTAAAAAAAAACACTGAAGGCAGATCGCATGTTTGTAATTATTAAATTAGCTGTTGACGAGTTCCATTACATTATTATTGAAGAAATTTTCCTTAATCAATGAATCTGATAGCTCGAATGTGAAACCTATATAAATGTTAATTGCGGTGTCCTAGCTTGTATCATCAAAGCATTCAAAGCGCTTAGCGTGTATATTTGCTGAAATATGGACTGTATTTATTGCTGTATAACGAGCAATTTCAAATGGCTCTGCAATCAGATAGTTAATTATAGCCTAGTTTCCGAATCCGCTAACCGCTAAGTTAATACGTTCTTCCAGGGACAATTTCTAATAAAACTTTCCGCGAAAACTTGTCATACGTTCTTGACATTTGTCAGGAAATATATTTAAAAGTTTTATGTAAAAAAAAAAAACTATATTTGTGTTTTTAAGATATAACTCTTTTTAGTATTTGTATGCGATAAAAAAGCGTTCAGTTGGTATGCGTTGATTCTCTTGCAAGATATATTAATTTAATTGTAGATAGTTGACGTATGTAATTAAGTTGGTGAAAAATAATCTCGTCACTCCTAAGTTAAAATTAAATTAAATTAAATTAATTGTAAAAACCGCCTCGGATTTTTATTGTTTCAATAAAATATTTTAATGTCGCTCCTTTTTTAATATTATTGACCAATTAAACTGCAGATTAGGAAAACAATTTTATAGCGGTACCTTTCTTTTTAATTAAAAGTATTATTATCGAATTTATACATTTCGATAAAAGTGATGATATTTTTATCACAACAAAATTTACATACCACGCACGCAGAACAAGGTTTTATATAATAATAAAAAATAATTTATCTGACGTGTCATAATGTGGAAAAGGTAACGGCATTGTCCTTTAGCAGTTCGCTTGTCGACAGTTGAACGATAAATTTTGCCGTCCTCAAGGTGCGTCGCAACCAACCCATCGGACTTTTGCAATGCGTAGGTGTTTGATGTAATAGCGTTATGATAATGTAATGCATACATTATAATAAGAAAAATAAATTGCGATAATGGAAATAAAAGTGAAGTAACAGTCTGTTAGTGGCCCAGCGCTGGGCTTTTAAGGAGAAGTTTCGTAGCATATTCTACCACACAGTTCCCATATAACCCATATTAGGATGCATAGGTGGCGGAAATGCATCCAACACATGCAGGGTTTATTTAAGATGAATTATAAACACAAATTAAGCACATAAAAGCTATAAAATTCTTGTCCCATCTTCGGTAATCTATGTAAAACTCGTTTGGATTTAATGCGTTTTCAAATCGATTTTCTTTTAGATCTAATGACTTTTCATTCGTAAACGTATCAGAATTTAGTAGTATTTATCTGTGTAAATGTCTAATTAAGTCAATTATCATGAACACAAGTGCATTAATTTCAACAAGTATTGCGTAATTAATTCACATATTAGTGTTAGATGTTTAAATATTACATTGATCGATTTTTAAAGTTTTGACCTCTTGTGAACCTTATAAAAACAAAACGGATCTTAAGTTACTTCGTCTTTCATACTATCGTGCTTAAAACTTTTGGCGTGGACTTTGAATAAGTATATACATTTGAATTGAAAAATTAATTAAAGACAAAATTCGTTTAACGTTGTAATGTTCCTCGATGATGGCAATGTTTTCAATACATAATTGCTTATGGGTTTCTTGCTGTTGGTTTCAAATGCTTAATATAAATTAAAACCCGATTTAGGGGTAGCTGTACATGTAAAATGATAATTCAAAGGACTTGGTAAAAAGCCGATATGGCCTAGTGGTTTGAAGACGTGAATCTTAACCGATGATCGTGGGTTCAAGCCCGGGCAAGCACCACTGAATTTTCATGTGCTTAATTTGTGTTTATAATCATCTTGCTTTACGGTGAAGGAAAAGATCGTAAGGAAACCTGCATGTTTTATGTCTAATTTCACTGAAATTCTGACTCAAGTCTATTCCACCAACCCGCTTTATAGCAGCGTGGTGGAATAAGCTTCGAACCTTCTCCTCAAAAAGGAGAGAAGGCCTAAGCAAACCAGTGGCACATTCACAGGCTGCAGTTACTTGAGCCTACCAAGTAAGTCCTTTGAATTATCATTTTATAACGTATATAGATTTTCTGTTTTTGGTATTAAACTTATGTTATAACGGCTTTTTTCGTCACTGCACTGACTGTATGACGATTCAAGTATGTTATGTCAATGTCATGCGTTTTTGAAATACTTACGTTGCGCGATAATAACTGTCAATAATTTATATATGACGTTGACGTAAGGAATTTCACATTATACAAAACAAAAAAAATAATTAAAGGAAAGTTTATGTTTACTTAGCACAGTCGTTATTGTATTATATAAATAAAATAAAATTCTAAGATAAAGCAATTTTATTACGTGTAATATAACGCGTAGTTTAAAAAGAATCAAACTGGATAGAACCGGTGTACTCCGGTTGAAATATACTGTTCTATTGGTCTGTTGGAAACATGGAAGGTGGACGTGTTGCATAACATTATAAAAGGCATTATTCCATCGAAATATAGCGCTATGCTGCGCTTTGATAGCGACATTTTTCTTTTACATATCAACGCAACTTACTTTGCTATATTCCTTAAAATACTAATGAAATACTCGTGGTTATAATGCGATTGTAAATGTCATTTCAAAATGTAGACAATTCGGCTGTCATTGTTCACTATTTATAGCCATGTTTTTGGTGGATAGTTACCCTGTTAATGTTCAAATAACAACATTTTTATACAACGTCGTATTAATGCATAATTTCTATATATGCGTCGTTTTCGTGTTTGGGTTCCGTAACTGTTTTTTTTTTTGGTTATTTGAATCTTCATTTTCCTTATAACAGATATGATTAAATTAAAAAAAATAATATTCGAACATAAAAATGCGGGAAATAAAACTATAAAATTACATAAGATTTATGACAATAATAAAAATTGAAATTTATCCAATTTTCCATTTACGTTTCATTTAATTGAATAAAATATAATCGTAATAAACTTTTTTAAGGAGTCTCTAGCTACTTGAGAAGACGGTGAAGCAATTGAAAAAGTTACGACGATTTGAACACGTTTAAGAAGATCGTTAAATATTCAATACTTTTTTTACTGACGGTAGAATCAAGATATTTAACATTGCTTCCCGCGAAGACGATGACCTGTAACGATAACATAAAAATTAAGCCGCTGCTAAATTTTAATCACAATGCCATGCGAATCCGTTAAATGTAGTACGTATGTAAATATTTAAACACACACAATGGCCTTTGAGATCCCCATTCTATTTCATATCTCACATCGCCTTAGATAAAGTATCAGTTCTAAATAGTTTAACAATACATAAATAATATTTATAACCACAAACATATGTATTTATGGAGAAAATATTCAATCCGCAAAATTATATGAATAATTCATCGACGTACATTCAGGATTTAACCATTATGCGTGGAATAAAATACCATATGATTAAGTCTTTGTGACAGAAATTACAAATATACATATAGGTAATACACACTCGCTGAATATATAAGTCGATAAATAGCAGTCGCTTCGGTGATCGCACGAAAAAAATGTACATAATTTTGTTTATAACATATCTTTAGTTTTACACTATGTACTTGTAAATACATTGACTGCGTCGTTGGTCTAGTGGATTTTATATCGAAAATTTTCAGTAGCAGCCTGGAGTCTGGAATTAACCCGTGTTTCGGAACGTATGTAAAACCGTTGGTTCTGCACCTGAACCTATTATGATAGGGATATACATGTGTTTGCGCACACACTTGTACACTATAATAAGTTCTGCTCAGGATATCAAACAATATCTTTTATTCTATCTCCACCGAGTCTAAAACATGTTTCGGCAATACTGACATCTAACCCAAAAACAAAAGGTGTTAAGTGAAATCACAAATGAAAAATCCCCTGTCTTATACATTTATCGTGCCAGTATTAAAAGCAGAGACTGATTCAAGCAAACTGGTTTCCCGTTTTTATGACGTACTAGGATTTTGCAACGAACACTTGCCACTTGACAGATAGTCAAGGTTCTATAACTAATTACATTTGAGTCGTATTTAAGATAGAAACCCGTCAAAACCTTACGAAATAATATTAGTTATTGCCGTTAACATAATTACTCGGATTTGCAATATTAAAAACAAAATGTTCGATTTTAAAAAACCGGAAATGTCACAACTATTCGTTTATATATTTTAATTTGTGTGAAAGAACGAACAGACACGATAATTAAAACAAATCCGTCTGTAATCCGTCATATATTTTATGCTAGTACTTCTCCGGTCAGATATTTTTTCCCGAAGCGTTAGTAGTTTTTTGCCATTGAATAAGCAAATTATAATTTGTTCGATACCGTTCGATAGAA
The DNA here is from genome assembly GCA_905147175.2 of Nymphalis urticae. Lineage (NCBI taxonomy): Eukaryota > Metazoa > Arthropoda > Insecta > Lepidoptera > Nymphalidae > Nymphalis > Nymphalis urticae. Next base: position 15,198,971 of record LR989982.1, on the reverse strand, counting down.
TCTTGACTGAAGATCTTTATTACTCGATATTTAATCTCGACATCACTAGCTTTAATGTTTTTATAATTCATCTCGTACCTGGTTATAGACAATTTATAGAAAATTCCAACCTGTGTCAGATGATAATTGGTGGCGTGTTAATCTACCAACCCGTGATGGAAGAGCGTGGTGGGATAAGTCCCAGTTTCTAATTGAGGGGGGCCTCTGCAATTGTGGGATTAACAGAACGTCACTCACTAACACTCACTTGTTCGATGATATTATTGATGCAGTTCTAGGTCGTTTGTAATTAATTTTATATAAAGACAGCAGCTAAATAAACATGAAATTATTTATTTACTAATACAAAGTACAACTGCTAAGATTTTGGCTTAAAATATCGATAAAAAGCTATAAAAAATTAAAGCTCATTTATTGTTATGAATATGGTAATTGTTTTCCTGATACATTGTCATTTGTAGCCAATTAGACCGATTTTGTTTTGACCTACTAAATATAACGAACGAACGCGGTAGTTGAAAACCCTCTGTCTAAATATATTGTAATGTATACATTACATTCGAACTATAAACTACTCATACTAACAAGCAATTCTACTATTACGCCAGATTTTCAATTTCAAACATATAATATTACCACAGAATAAACAATGTTCATTAATTATGTAATTTTTTTATGTATTCTAAATTTAAAAATGTTACTCTGAAAGAATTGATTTAATTTCTTAAAAACAATAATTACAATATTGTGCCACAGACAATATATTAAACAGTCCGAAATAATGATTGAAATTTTGTATAATAAAAGTTACATTACACTTACACTGTTTTTATATTTAATCACAATGATTAGTTCATAAGCTTTTTATTTAAAGAAAAAAAAAACTCTCGTCGTATTAAAGTAAAGTTTTTCTCTAAAAATAGACAGGTATGCTAATGTACATTTAATAGGGACCGGTAGACCATCGCGGTTCATTAGTATTATCGCTAACATTGACTTAATTACATAGATACAGCGATAACGCATACGTATATACTTGATAGTGATTAAGATGCAAAAATGTAATCCATTATAAATCTTATTTACTTGTTACCGAAATTAATTTCACAGATATCCTAAACATGGAAAGGGCCGGTCGATTGAATGAATCATTATCGATGCAGCCGAAACGCGAAAACCAGTACACTTGCGTTTTAAGGAAACAATTTTAAACCGCGGACTCTCATCCTACTTCACCTTATCTAAAATGCATTCAATGCTTGTTCTTCTGATACGTGAACACTGAAGTTTATGAAAATGTGACATGCGGTAGAAATATATGTATTTTATTGATGCCTTATAATAAAACGTTTAACAAATAAAAAAAAAATAACAAAGAATAACTTCACACTTTATACAGTTTGTAATTTAAGTCCTTAAAGTGTTATGTGATACTAACGATGATCAATTAATACTAAAACGCATAGTTAAAGGTCCACCTATATTCAGGGTCCCTACTAGGGCACTCCGAACTACGAGCCTTTACTTAAACACTCAATCCCCATCTTACTAAAACACTCAAAATTTCGCCTTAGACGTATGTTACTTTAAAACGGAGTTAAATTTCAAAATAATAATCTTATTATTAAACGTTCTAATAGCCTCTTTAATTTGTTTTGCTAATAAATAATTTGTTATCATTATAAAAACGATCGATATTCGTAACGCGAATACAATGCAGTGTTATCCAAAGAGAACAAGGCCAGGAGATCGCGTTGATGTCGTATTAACGGAGCGGTATTTTTCAAGCGTCTCGAATGGAAAGTAAAATAAATAAATACATTATCTGATTAAAGTTTATAGAATTTAAATATATCTCAATGAATTTATTACGAGTTATAACTAATATTTAGAGTAAGATATTTAGAGATATTCTTAGATAAATGGTATTTATAATGTATTTTTTTAGATATTTATTTTAAGCAGTCTTATAATACAATCAGATTTTAATAATTTGTATTATTGTCAATTTAATAATATTTATGGGCAATAATAATATTAAAGTAGGGTTACTGAAAGACGGTCTTAAATTGAACTGGTCTCTCAACGGGAGAACTTGTTTCTCGATTGAAAAATAATGACACGGCATTTTAAAACATATATTTCATACTAAATAGTATATAGAGTTTCGTTTTAATTGCTATTAATATTACTCTTACATTCAATTTAGATAACGGTTTAAAAATAAATAAAATATTATTATTAAATAAATAAACAGATTAAACAATTAAATACTTGTAATATGTACATTTAGACTTTATATAATATACTATAAATATTTAACAATAATCTTATTTTCAAATATTAACGAAAAAATACATTTCTAAACTTCATATAAATTATTGTTCTTAGTATTATCATAATTGAACATTAAAGCGATTCCAGATCTTCGATAAAACGCACCTCTGGACGCTTAATATGTCATCTAAATACGACCATCCGCTGTATTTATTTTGTCAGATGACATAAAATTAATTTAAAGCGCTATCTATATTATTTAAAGCGCGATCAATCAAGCGCAAGTTTATCCTGAGAACACTTTCTAATGGTCGTTTACTAATGTGACACATCCGATGTAGAGCTGGTTCAGATTGGGTTTGACTGATAGTTTTGTCACAGGCTATCGACTTTTGCTAATAAATCTATATGTCGTGTATATGTTTCTATCAATGGATGAAACGTCACAAGGCAAAAATTCTGTTTAAAGTTTACACGATGATTGAATTGTAACAGAAAATGTATCGCGTCCGCGAGTTTTAATACTAATATTTTGAATATACATTAAAAAAATACACATGAAATGTCGGATGTCAAAATGGTGATACGTTAAATAACATCAAATGTTTAATATTATAAGAATAATTTATTACTTTAAAAAAAAATATCATTAAATTCCCGTTCACTTGCTGGCGACAATAAAATGATTATATCGACGATTTTAAATGAATTGATAAGACGTGTAACAAGTAACAACGGTATTATTATCTGGGTCGTCCGTAATGATTTATCATATAAAACAGGTTTTTTTTTTAATTTCCGTTTTAAGTATGCTAACAGCCAACGTCCTTTACCTCCCGACCTCATGATAAATAAACGATTTGGAAATAATTAAAACAAATAAAACAAATTTGACATTGTTTAAACGTGTTTAAGTTCTGCGAAGACGAGGTTAATTTTTATAGTTTTAATTTTTTTATTGCGAAATCTCCTTTTATTAATTCTATATATAAATTATTTTAAAAGATTTAATTTCAAATATATAATATGTTTTTTTTTAGTTACTAATATTTAAAGTAGTTTTACTACCTATCGTCTCTTAAGCGTACTCGTTAAAATATTGTTTTTTTTAAATCACTAGATCGAATAAGTCCTATTTTATAGTGTAAGATATATTTAAATTATAAACTCTGTTATAATTTTTTTTATAGATTTTTCATTACATTGCTATATTTTACCAGTGTATAAAAAGGGCTTTGTTATTTATTTTTTTCGTTAGAATATTTATATATTGGAACTCTTTTCATTATTAATTATCTAATTGTTTCTCTATTTAATAAAGAAAGGTAATTGAAACGTTACACGAATGGAATCAATACAAATATGTTAATATTTAACCTCTTTACACAGTGCATACAAATATATAAAACAGAAATACATTGTATTGGAAAAGTATGGCGTCAACTTGAGCCATAGGAAGTCTATTCACATTAACTTTCATTTTCCATCTTTACATGGCGACAGGATTCACTTGTTTTTAATTACGGTAATATGCACCGTATCGCTTTGCAATAAAGGCGAATGGTTCTTTACCGAACGATTGAAGTGAGGAAAAGCGACAGTTATCACGAATAACCTTGTGTTTGTTTATCCGAACCCTTTTGGGGATTTATGTCAAGGACTAAGCCATAGGGGCTACTCGGGGCTTCCGATGATAATAATAAAATCACTCGTCATCCCGTCGCTCTATGATTCTATGCTTATGTATTAATTTTACTATTAAGCGTTTTTTTATTGTAAGCACAAAATGTGACCTAAAATTTATGAAAGATATGCATTTCTTCTTGTACTGTTTTCTATGACTGTCAGTTTTGTTAGTATCGATTTAGCTGATTGATAATATATACGTAGGTTACGTGACTTGAGGTTTACTTTGAATATTGACCAACAATAAAAACAGTTGTTAATATAGTGTATATTTAGTAGCTTCTGACACTTCTTGGAATAAAGTTATGTTATCGGTACTAAAATATTGTTGTATATAAAATTCGCAAACAGTGACCACTAATTTTATTATCACTGACACACAATTCCTTATACATTTTTTATACTTAATCAATAATAAATTGTTAATATGAGCTATTAAATAAAAACATTGTCTTATTTGAAATTAGCTTGAATATTTCGATTGTAAAAATTTTATAATTTTAAGGTACGTAATCTCAAAACCATTTAAGGATTGGCGGTAATTTACTTCACGTTTATTAATTAGCTCAAGTACTTTATCACAATAAAAACATATTGCTTTATTATGATCCGATTATAAAAAGCTGAGATGGCCCAGTGGTAAGAACGGGGGAATCTTAGCCGATGATCGTGGGTTCAAACCCGGGCAAGCACCACTGAATTTTCATGTGCTTAATTTGGGATAATTGTTCATCTCGTGCTGTACGGTGAAGGAAAACATATTGAGGAAACCTGCATGTGTCTAATTTCACTGAAATTCTGCCACATGTGTATTCCACCTACCCACACTGGAGTAGCGTGGTGGAATAAGCTCCAAACCTTCTTCTCAAAAAGGGAGAGGAGGCCTCCAGCCCAGCAGTGGGACATTCACAGGCTGTTACGGTTATTATGATCGTACTCAGAAGGACGATAATTTGACATGATTCTATGATGCATAGTTATTGTATACGATCATTAAATTCCCGTTCACTTGCTGGCGACAATAAAATGATTATATCGACGATTTTAAATGAATTGATAAGACGTGTAACAAGTAACAACGGTATTATTATCTGGGTCGTCCGTAATGATTTATCATATAAAACAGGTTTTTTTTTTAATTTCCGTTTTAAGTATGCTAACAGCCAACGTCCTTTACCTCCCGACCTCATGATAAATAAACGATTTGGAAATAATTAAAACAAATAAAACAAATTTGACATTGTTTAAACGTGTTTAAGTTCTGCGAAGACGAGGTTAATTTTTATAGTTTTAATTTTTTTATTGCGAAATCTCCTTTTATTAATTCTATATATAAATTATTTTAAAAGATTTAATTTCAAATATATAATATGTTTTTTTTTAGTTACTAATATTTAAAGTAGTTTTACTACCTATCGTCTCTTAAGCGTACTCGTTAAAATATTGTTTTTTTTAAATCACTAGATCGAATAAGTCCTATTTTATAGTGTAAGATATATTTAAATTATAAACTCTGTTATAATTTTTTTTATAGATTTTTCATTACATTGCTATATTTTACCAGTGTATAAAAAGGGCTTTGTTATTTATTTTTTTCGTTAGAATATTTATATATTGGAACTCTTTTCATTATTAATTATCTAATTGTTTCTCTATTTAATAAAGAAAGGTAATTGAAACGTTACACGAATGGAATCAATACAAATATGTTAATATTTAACCTCTTTACACAGTGCATACAAATATATAAAACAGAAATACATTGTATTGGAAAAGTATGGCGTCAACTTGAGCCATAGGAAGTCTATTCACATTAACTTTCATTTTCCATCTTTACATGGCGACAGGATTCACTTGTTTTTAATTACGGTAATATGCACCGTATCGCTTTGCAATAAAGGCGAATGGTTCTTTACCGAACGATTGAAGTGAGGAAAAGCGACAGTTATCACGAATAACCTTGTGTTTGTTTATCCGAACCCTTTTGGGGATTTATGTCAAGGACTAAGCCATAGGGGCTACTCGGGGCTTCCGATGATAATAATAAAATCACTCGTCATCCCGTCGCTCTATGATTCTATGCTTATGTATTAATTTTACTATTAAGCGTTTTTTTATTGTAAGCACAAAATGTGACCTAAAATTTATGAAAGATATGCATTTCTTCTTGTACTGTTTTCTATGACTGTCAGTTTTGTTAGTATCGATTTAGCTGATTGATAATATATACGTAGGTTACGTGACTTGAGGTTTACTTTGAATATTGACCAACAATAAAAACAGTTGTTAATATAGTGTATATTTAGTAGCTTCTGACACTTCTTGGAATAAAGTTATGTTATCGGTACTAAAATATTGTTGTATATAAAATTCGCAAACAGTGACCACTAATTTTATTATCACTGACACACAATTCCTTATACATTTTTTATACTTAATCAATAATAAATTGTTAATATGAGCTATTAAATAAAAACATTGTCTTATTTGAAATTAGCTTGAATATTTCGATTGTAAAAATTTTATAATTTTAAGGTACGTAATCTCAAAACCATTTAAGGATTGGCGGTAATTTACTTCACGTTTATTAATTAGCTCAAGTACTTTATCACAATAAAAACATATTGCTTTATTATGATCCGATTATAAGAAGCTGAGATGGCCCAGTGGTAAGAACGGGGGAATCTTAGCCGATGATCGTGGGTTCAAACCCGGGCAAGCACCACTGAATTTTCATGTGCTTAATTTGGGATAATTGTTCATCTCGTGCTGTACGGTGAAGGAAAACATATTGAGGAAACCTGCATGTGTCTAATTTCACTGAAATTCTGCCACATGTGTATTCCACCTACCCACACTGGAGTAGCGTGGTGGAATAAGCTCCAAACCTTCTTCTCAAAAAGGGAGAGGAGGCCTCCAGCCCAGCAGTGGGACATTCACAGGCTGTTACGGTTATTATGATCGTACTCAGAAGGACGATAATTTGACATGATTCTATGATGCATAGTTATTGTATACGATCGTTTCGAGAGCTTAAACTGTAACACTGGGATGTTTGTTATATTATTAATAATATTTGTTTTCATTTTAGTGTTATTTTAACTCAGCACGCGCTATTTATGAGTCAAGTCGGTGGCTAAGACCTTAGTTCTCAACTAAATCTGGATTATGTGTGAATTACAAAAAAATATATAATATTTATATTTATGTTAAATTTATTAGTTATTTATAAAATCATAATATTTCCATTCGATAACAAATACGTGTTTATCATTATATAAATTTTTGGGAATATAAAAATATATTGACGTTTATATATAATTAAAATACTAATACAAATGTTTTATAACATTACACGATTGAGTTCTAAATATAGTCTAGTTTGTTCATACAAAATATGTTCCACTAACAAACCGTCGTCTAGTTTATCAATCACCGAGACATAAAAACGTTAAGATGGTCTACTTTAGTCGTTAGCTAATTTCTGTTAGCTATATGATGATTAATTTTGTTGACGATTTGATACTAGAAATTGTTTCTAAGAGTAGGTCGAATTGCCGACTTCCTTATTTCGACACGAATTCCTTAGCCCACTGTGGCCTTAGGACGGCTTTAGATTGCGAAAAATTTATTTGTTCACTATATATTGGAAATTAAACATATTGGAATATGTTAATTGATTAATTCGTTTTATTTAAATTCGTTATTAAATGACATATAACTTTTTTTTGTTTATTATTATATTTAAAACGTAGTTTCCTCTATAATAAGCGGTACCGGTCAAAATTATCGTGCGAATTTTCGCATTATAGAATGCGTTATAGCGTGTGATAATAACATACGAAAAAGTTTTTATTGTTCGAGCTCAGTCGAATTAATTAATGAACGTAAAATAATTCGAGACCAATTTTTTAATGTCGCTTGCAATTTAATTTTATTCTAATTTTTGTTTTATCTGTATTCTTATACACAAGTATTAACATTTTATAGTTAATACATTCCATGGGAGAGATATATATGTTTTTGGACAATACCCACCTGATCGGTTATGAACGGTGACTAGTTATATTGCGGGCACACTATATTTTTATTTATTTGTCAATTTATTCTCTTAACTCTTAACTTATTCAGGCGTTTTTTTTTGGAACGGGGTAACATTGGTATAATAAATCCAGACTATTACTATGAATTTCTAGACGGATAAACTCCAACCAGGAATTTGAACCTTTCCAATGCGGTTTGGTGAAACCCGTGGCAGATTTTTATTTGCCACATACAGGTTTCCTTACCACGTTTTTCTTCACCCCGTATTAATTCCGTTTCAACCCCGGGTTGGGCTAATAAAAATGGTATTTAGTTTATCTGTCGATAAATTCCCACTAGCATCCCGGAAGTTAACAAGGCTTACACTCCCATGCCTCGGAAAGCACATGAAGCCGTTGGTCTTGCACGTGAACTCTTTCCGTTACTGTACCTAAATAGAGAATGACATTTGTTGCGTGTAGTCTCGTATTCCTTGAGAATCGAAATCGGTTAGGAGGGCATCATAAACGGTTTGGCATTCAAATTATGTCCTTAAAGAAGTTTTAAATAATACACGTATTTACGAGTCAATAGTTAACACGTAATGATGATAACAGAAAATTGCATTCCGTGAGCAGAAAAGGCAAATAAGTTAACGATTAGTTAATACGACCGCCATATAAAATTTTCGATGACGTCATATAGTTGAAACAATTTCATGAATTTGACAGAATGAATTAATGAATGATATATTCATTTTTTAAATTTAGAATTCGTTGTGAATCTTATTTGAATGGAAAATATAATTTCGTGAATGTAGATGTTATTACAGTTCATTGACCGTACATTAATAATTATAAGCATTAATGTATGTATGCAATACCGCTGCATTATCTTTGTATAAAAACGAATTAAACCACCACCACAATAAATAATATATATATGACTTTAATTTTATTTTTAAAACAAAACATCCATGACAAATTAATGGTTAAAAGTATGTCAAACATTTATAGCTTCAGATAACGCAGTGCAGTTAAAATATTCGCAAACACTGAACTCTACTTAATATATTATTAGCAAGGTCGTATTAGAATATAGAAATATCCTATTCGAAGGTTTCGTTTACGGAAAAAAAACAACTAATCTTCCGAAAACGAGCGTGCAGTATTCAAAACATATTAAGACTCAAGGTGCTCTTCATACAATGTTATCGCTGACTTTTCAAACGGTTAAATACGAAAAAATAATAATATTATTATAAACGCACGGGTTTAAATACACGTTTTTTTTTTTACCTAGATGTCGTTGGTTTCTCAATTTTTTTTAATCTCTTTGGATGTTCGATATTTAAATATGAAATACATTTTTCCCGTGCAAATCGAAAAATGAATGTTGATCGTATTTATCAAGTTATGATCATATCTTTGAATTTAGATTTTTCTGTTCTGCTATTTACATCGGCGACAATAATTTATTACCTATTAAAATCGGTCAATTAAAAAAGTAAACAGTTACATTTATATAATATAAACAACGAGTAAAGAAACTTATTCGGCTATGAGAGAGTGCTCCTATGTTTGCGATTACATTGTTAATTTTTATATTTTTTGCTTAAATAGAGTCTTTGCGATTTGCCGATATAAGCATGTTACAGTAAATGAAACATTACATATAAAATCATCTATTATTTAATATTATAACCAATATATATAGAAGAAATACCAGAAGATGCAGGACGGTTTGCAGAACGGTCTTAGTATATAGCATTATTATATAAGCAAGATTCACTTCGCAGTTGTACAAGCTTTAAATTTATATTAAAAGTGACAAGCGTGAATTTAATGTGTTTTATAATATTGATTATTAGTATATGATTGAAGGCAGAGCATTCGTTAGACGTAGAGTGGATCGTAACTCTGTCCTAATATAATAATAATTAGCCATATTACACAGATACAATATTTTGTGCAATATGACAAATATCCGGTACAGTGATGTCCTTAATTACTTAAACACGTATTAGTCGGTTGAATGGTGAACAGGAACGAATAACGGTAAGATATCTGTATATAATACTGTTAATAGTAAAGAAGTTCTTTCGTATTTGATCGTTTCGTTAGTATGCTTAAAGTATATGACGTTTTGACAGATTAATTGCAGATCGTCGGTCTAGTTCATGCGTCCGAATTTAAACTGGTGCATTAGCTTTCTATTAATAAAATAATACATAAAATGTACTTGTTTTCTTTTATATGTGACTAATATATATGGAGTTTGTATTCAATTACTGTTTGATTCATGGTTCATTACGATAGCAAGTTGAATGTTTTTGATGCTAACGTGAAACTTGTGATGTGCGACGTAATTTGACTTAACTATTTGTAACTTTGTCTAAGTAATTGATTTTATAGATTTTTTCAGTTTTTTTTTTTAATTTACGCTCTTTGTCATCATGTTGTATGAAAATAATATTAGAACGTTTATAACTGTGGTAATTTTTTTATGATGTCATAAAAATATAAATCAACTGAGTAGGCCTTTCATTAATATTTCATTATCACAATGCAAAAAATATGCACGGAGAGACAACGCTTTCTTACATATTTATTTTATTTGTACCTTACATGCGTAGTTTTAGAAAAACCTAATATTCCTAATTTCCTCTCCAAAGAGAAAAGATTGTTCAACAAGATATGACGACATCGCGCATCGACGCGTGAGGCATATGTATGCTCCAACAGATCAAACCGTCCTTTGATCTATTGAAGCTACAAATTAAAAATTATTTCTTGAAACATTTATGAATTATCAAAAATACAATATAACCGAATCAATGGTTATCCTTTTCATATCTCAATTGTCATACAAATGCATAGTAATCACTCGTATTTATATATGTGTGTGTATATTTCCAAATACATTGTCAATCATTTACGATTCTCAAAGTTATAAAATTTTATAGCAATACGTTTGTATTTATGTCAACGTTATATATTTTAAAATGATAAAAATACGATGAAGGATAAATAAAAAATTGCTATTTTGTAAACATTCGCACTCTGTCGTAGCTCGTACCATTCATTCCTAGTATTTCATAACATCGTTACAGTTACGCAAAACTAAAACTCTTATCGAGAAACACGATGTAACAGCTAGTAAACTTAAGTAATAAAAAAATATACCGTTTTCGATGTTGTGCTTAATGTCATTGATGTGGCGAGATGCTCCCCGAATCGGATCTTCCATGAGGTCGACGACTATGTCTAATGAATATTCCGTTTCGATGATAAACGTTTCCTGATGAATCGCTAACGTATTGTAGGTCGTATCAGATTTTAAATAAACATAATGTATTCTTTAAAGTCTACGGCCGGTAAAACCCGAATAAAAATGACTAGATTTTTTGAATACATTTGATTTGACCTTTAGTTTTCTCAAGCTTTCAATTGTCGAACGCATATCTTATTCATAGAAGGAACACAACGTATAATTTTTTAATATAAATTTAATATGAAAATAATATATACTTTTGAAAATTGAGAAACTGTTGTAATTTATGGGACTCGGCTAACCAAACGAACTCAAATACGAGAGAGCTAATAAAAAGTTTCATTATCGATCTACTGGTTTTCAAATCGAGTGGATGGTACCTAAATATTGTATTGTACTCGGTTTATACTAGAAAAGTTTTAAATCATTACGAGAAGTAGAAGTACGTTGTAATCGCTACTTCAATGGTTTGTTTACACAATGTTTTCATCAGTTACATTTGGGTACAGGTGCAGCGGATATGAAGCTCTTAATATAAAATTGGCACATATTATTTTGCGTATAAAATACACTAGGAATTTATTGGCAAGCGAGATGACAGTGTCGACGTTGTTAGTATCAAGAGATATATGCTTAATGTAACGAAGTAACTATTTATCATTATGTTGTTTTTGCAAATAGACTGTTGTATTGCATTGATCTACTCATATAATCAGTAAAAACGTAATCTCCTACGTTTCTATACGTGATATCATTTGACGATTCAGCTCTCGATTGGTGAATATACACGTCAGAAAAAAAATATTATTGCCGTATTCATAAAACCTTTTTAGTTAAATGCGTATCAATGTGTAATGTTAATTATTTTAAAAAAACAGCCAGTATTTTTTTAAGGTGGTTTTTAATTTTAATTTACATATGTAACCTCAGTGGTTACTTAGTAATCGCCTCATTTATTTAACGACCTCCAATGAAGAGAATCCGTTTTGAGATTGACAAAGCAAATATTCAAGGTACAGACGACCGTTAAGTTGGCATAGATAAAAACGTCTGACATCGTTTAAGCCGAACGGGGTCTCATGAGAATTTTAGAATGAGTATATTCAGCTGGCTTCCTGACAGGCAACATAGAATATTATTGTAAATTGCAAAGACTCGACGTCTTCAATCGGAACCAATGATAAGCTACATTTTAAATTACAATACAAAATGTCTAATAAAACATTTTAAAATTAACATATTCTTCTATTTTACACATTTAATTACTGGCACGATACGATTAAAACAATGGCCATGCAAAGTTTACTGTTAAATGTTCGTGACTTTAAAATGTTGTCAGATCTGTGTTCGATATTTGTCCTGACTGTCAATAAACACAGAGAAACCTACTAAGTCTAGAAAGCTGAAAGGAACAAAGGTAACTTTAATGGGAGGAATAGGGAAATTTATTAAAATATATCGAAGATTTTACATTGATGCACGTGTTCATCGATGCACGTTTAATGTAATTGAAATTAAATTCGCACATTGACGCATTGCAACTGGCTGAATCTAGAATAATCAGTCACACCACTAAAAGAAATATAACCGTAGGAAATTGTGAAAAAAACCCATTCATTGTGTTTACTTACGTCAATATAAAATTTTTGGTAAAAAAATAATGATTGATGAATATCAAATGGATAATGCTATGAAATGTTTTTTTGGGATGAATGTCGTGTTTTTTGAGATTGTATTGAAATGCTCATATCATAGTCATGATATAGGAGAATTAATCATATACAAATATATAAGTATTATTTGAAATAATTTTCAAAGGATGTTTAGTTTATTTTTTGCTCTTATGGTCGTGACCTAGGATCGGGGTCAAATTCACCTTTATCGTAATGATAATCTAATATGATTTTTCGATCGCATATGTAATAACATGCAATTATATGTATACCACAATTTAATTAAAGAGTTCTAAATCGTCTTCGGACGTATAAATACCAACCAAATTATATTTTCGTTATTTTTTGTAAAGGTCATTAAAGGTCAATCTCCGTCAGAGCATTTAAAATAACATTAAAGTTAATTTGTATGTTTATTATGTGTTTGTATTTGTCCATGTGAAACTTATGGGTTTATGCTTGAATATAATTTATACATATATTTTTAGACTGACCGTATGTTTGATTTTATTTATTATATGTAAACATTAACATAATAAAATTTATCACGAAGAGAACGGTGGACTATATTGCACCGAAATGTTCCAGTGCAGGCTGGTGTTCATGTAATTTTCCTCACGATGTATTCCTCCGGAACAAATTGTAATAATGAAAACAAATGAAAATTGAATAAAAAAATCTGAGAATTTGAAAATAGAACCCACATTCTTCAGTCACAGTCACGTCTTCTGTCTACTGCGTCATCTCGCTTCTCTCATCATTTTGTAACTCGAGGAAACTATATGCAAATTCGATTTTTATTAATCTAACAATAAAACTATTGACCTACGATCGAAAAGTCAAGGTCAGATTCCATGACGTCGGTTTTAACGAATTCTACAATTTTGACGAAACATTTACATAAGCATGCAAAAATGCTATTACAGTCATAAACAAAAACGTGCAGAGGAAACATTTGGTTATACACATAACTTGCACGTCTTATATTATTCAACTAATCAGCAGGTTTTGTTTAACAGATTTTTTATACCTTGAAATATAATACTACGCAATTAAATTTTCGCTACCTCCTTTATTATAATTTTCATACAATTAAAAGTCTATAAATGTCCTACGCATTGCAATGACCATAAAAAATTATGAACGTTGTTATGTTGTATATTGTGAGGATAACAATAATATTTGGCTAGTCATGTCATTATCGAACTTTCTAAAATTAACGGCTTAACAATAGAACAAAGTTATTAAAGTAGACTTTTGACATGCACTCTTGAATTAATTTCAATTTACAGGATTACATCGGTTCAAAATGTAAATTTTATCGAGAACACCGGTAAAAAACAGTCTTTGTTCTTTTCTAACATATAAACACAATTTAATCTATACATATCCTTCCTGAACGATTATATAATCTTGTGTTGAGTAATACTCCTCCTCCTCATAATTTTGGTAATGATTTTTAATGGTCAATTAAATAACAAACATCTATCCTTTCCCATTAATATAAGTTACATTTCCATTTGTATATAATAATGATGAACACGTCTCTGGCTTAAGTACATCGGTATCAATAACACTTTTTTTTCTTTATTAAATTTAGGGACTTTTGTCCTACACAGGCGCGTCAGTCCCATTGTCCCTTCTATATTTTGAAACATCACTTATTATTTATTGCTATTAGATAAAATTCCAGGAGCAACCTAGCAGATACCGACAAAGGATCTGATAGAAAGCTCTGAATCAATCCAACATCGAACAAACATAATCAATAAAAATTATCTGAATGTATTTTCAGTTGTTGCTAAAATTATGGTTAATTTTTCATTGCATATCACCAACTAGAAAAATTACCATATTAATCAATTTAAATATTATTATTTTATGTAAACGTACGCATCGATGAGTTTTTAATAAGCCGATATTTCTTGAAAACGATAAAATATTAAATACCCATCGAGTTCTGTTATCTGTTAGTTGTGTACTCAGCAAAAACTGTAAAAAATAAATTCCGAGCAAACAATTTTTTCTTAAACAAACAATCAGCTACATTGTACGAGTAAGTAGTAATTACTGGCCATGGTTGGTATTGGCGCGTCTATACTATGGCAATGTTGTGTCAAACATTGGATCAAATGGTTTCCTTTTGCTTGTTTATATTTGATCATTGACCTATCACACAAAAACATTGTGTACGAATTGTGTTCCGTAATTGTCTTTTTTATTTGGAATGCGGACGGGTATATCTGTCATAAGTTATTACGTTTGATTATATACATTATAAAAAATATTATTATTATAATATGTTTCATAAAAAATATTACCGTTGCCAATATTTTATAGTATTTTACTCCCCTCATGCTCTCACTCGGGTAATTTCACTGTATTGTCTTGGGAATTGGGAGTGTATTTACGTCCATCAGTATAGCTTACCTGCCAATTGGAGTCTTACCTGCCTAGACGAGCGTGAATGAAGACTTAAAACCTACAACTCAAACCATCTATTAACCTGTCTATATCTATACCTATCTATATAGGCACTTAAGTCTTAGTTTTGTAAGAAATTTTCAGTAATTTTAATGCGTGATTCGGTTTCTAAGCATGCAAAATGCAGCTGAATAGAAAACAATGTCTCGGTATATTCCTTCACCAATATAAATATGCTTTACAAAAATACTGAAAAATATACTCATTATGAGCATATTGAACGCACAATGACGCGAGTCAATTCTAGGAACATATGCAATTGTGTAAATCTTTAATATTATTGGAAATATCAGGTAAGAATGTGAAAAAGGCATTACGGGTAAATGATAAATGACCAATAATGAGAAACGCTAAGCGGAAAAAATATTCTTTACAGGAAAAAAGTTTACATTTTGCAATTACAAATTACAAATATTTCTTAGGACCAACCAAAAAATCTATAACCCCATAGTACATCGCGATATATAATAGTATCTTATTTGTTACAGAATTTAAATTTAATTATGCTCTTTTGAATTTTTAACCAATAATTGATTTTCACCGGTCGCTACCTACCGCTGAACACCAGTACTATATATTCCTTTACTCCTATTGGAAAGACGAGTAAGCTGATGTAGTTATAGCTAATCTTAGATTCCTAAATTTCTTTCGACGTTCATAGAAGTATTAAAATAAAGATAAACATCATTCGCTTTTCTTCAGCTTGAAAAAAACATCACTTCATTGTACATTACAATTTTTTTGCTTAGCCAGCTTTATGGTTCAAATTTACTCTTCAAAATCCAGTTTAAATATAATACAGCTAAATATAAAATCAACAATTAAGCTAACAGTCCACTAAAGAACAAAGGCTCTTTAAATATGTGGTATCCCATATCTATGCACAAGCTATGCACGAATTTTATAATATTGCGTATATACCATGTCCACATATAGCCATGCGCGTTTGTGTGTGCATTATTATCCTTTGAAAAAGGTCGTACGTTTTATTGTGCAGTCACGACGTCGTCGATAAGGATCATCGTTTTGTGTGATGGAAAACTGCACTCATGTTTAAGATAACCTCAACATTTTTTTTTACCCTAACATAAGCATACATAAAAATGTAAGACAATAGTGTGGATCTTGCTTTATTTCGCGTTTAGGCAACATTACTATGCACTTAATTAAAAAAAAGTCACATCGCGTGGGAATAATTGCAATGTATTTTCTGTAATCACGCTCGGAATTCCTCTTTAAATTAATCACAGTATTCGTATTATGGAAAATGGAAGAAATTCTGATGGATATTGGAATGAAAAAACCATAGGCATAGTCTGATTATGGATATTAAGTCAATAAACTAAACTATCTCATATGCCTGAAGACTTATTAAATTCCAATAATAGTATCCAATGTTTAGCAACTAAATGGTAATGAAGTAAACGTGGCGAAATAAGTCCCGAACCTTTGCCTTTAGAACAGTGAATAGGAAGGTATTTTCCCAGCAGTGGGTACAAATCCTGTTGTTGAACAAAAACAATAGAAATATAATTAACAGTACCTAACGTACTTATGTTAATCCGGCGTTTAAGACATGTTGAAATTCCCTAATATAAAAACACAATTGTGGTATATTTACCATTAAAATCCATTTTATGAACAGACGGCGCTTCTACGAATTAATTATATGTGTTATAATAGATCATCGTGTCTAAGCTTGATACAATATTTTATATCAAGTTCATGAAATAAACATTGTATTTGTAATGTTTAAACGATTTCATGATCGTAACCAGGATCGTGATGAATAATAATTCTGATAAAAATTGAACTTGAGCCTCGAATATTGTCTAGAAACTGGTTTCAAGCCCGAGCCAACCTGTAACTATGTTGAAATACAAGCCACAAAGATTCATAAATCCGTTTTGTTCTATTTAAAGGAAATTCGGTCTTAGTTCTTTAGTAATACGTTATTTATTTCCATGTGTGGAATAAACATAATTATTGTTCTTGTTACGAGTTTATTTTTTACAACTCAACAAAACAATAGTGATCAGGACTTGTAATGCAAAAACTAAAAGATTGGGGAGATTGTAATTACAAGTTCATCCCTGGTTTAAAATTGAACATAACACTTGGTCGCATTCGAGACTTATTTATTACGTTAAGAGTATATACGTATACGGCAAAAAATGTAAGCCAGTTTTTTCATTCGCGTGCTTATTTTCTTGGCAGATTGTATCCTTAACTTACGTATGGTATTATTACAAGGACTGGTTGGGGAAGAGCACACATTAGTTAAAAATAAGTAAAAGAAGGGATAAGTACAAATAGTATCATTTGGGTATCCAAGGTTTCCCCACGGAAGAAGGTCGGGCATATAGGTTTACTTTTGAATTATCAAATCTTTTTTTTAATAATAAAGATTAACAATCTAAATTTTGAAGCTATAGTCGTATAGCTTTATTTATTCTTAACGTACTCGAACATTTTACGTGTTTACCGATAATTATTAAGGTTCAGAGGTTGACTGTTGTAACTGAGATTTCAAAATATACATCCGAGATTAGTTGAGACCTGATAAGAATCATTAAATTAAAGCTGTATTAATATATTATAGATATTTAATTAGTTTACGTGAATACTTTAAGAAGTTTAAATACGGTATCGGCTATTCAGAGAAGTGACGTTTTAGGACGACAAAAATGTAATAATTCACAATTTTAAATTTAACTTAACAACAAAAATTTAGCATTGTTTAGCGGTCGACGCGCATTTGTGAAAAATCTTTCCGTGATTACCTCGAATTGTCAACGAAAAATAATACAACGCTATATAATTTTAACGAGACATTTTGAAATTAAGAATGTATTTACGTCATTCTTGTGGCATCCCCTGAAACTGATACATTTGACTCGTTTTAAAATTAAAGGCTAATTGAAACTAAACTTTTTCCAAAAAGAAATATGATTCAAGTATCCTTGAAAAACTTAAGCAATGATACGGCTCGTATCTACAATTGGGTAGCTGGTCGAAAAAAACTTTAAGAGATACTTCCAATATGCGCGATGTAACTTGACCGATCAGGTTATAATCACGAGGAACACAAATAAAGTTTGTTTCGAACAAAAGTGGAGATAGTATGTAAGAATTTGGCTAGAGAGACGGATACGCATATTACGCACCTACAAGTAGGCTTTTTTAAACGAATTACACGAGAATTTCTTGAAGAACACTATGATAAAATATAAATTTTGCAAAACAATGATAATTATTTTGTTAACATTTTCTGCTCGTCGCCGCACCTTAATGTCATCAGCGCCTTAACTACATGTGCTCACGATTTGCTAATTCAAGTTGTTATCGCAAGTGCAATTTACATTGCCCGCTATTTACAGTTAATGACATTAAAATTACTAACACGGAGTGTGATGGTCGCCGAAATATTGTCATTTATGATACGACACAAAGTTGGCTTGGTTCGGGTTAATGGATTTAATGTATAAATCTGACCTCAAAGGTAGGGAATTCTAGTAAATTTCGTAGATCATTTGTGCAAACAATTAATGATAATAGAAATATTTTGCTAATATTATCCATAGATGTTTAAATTTGTATAAGCTCATTATTAAAATAGAAATAATATATTTTAATATATTTATATACGGATAAAATTCGCTTGCAATTTTATTATATAATGTTTTATTAATGAAGGCGCTATTCCAAATAGCGTGATGAGTTCGTATGTCAAATGTTACCACACGGTCATCGAGCATACGAGCTACCAGAAAAGCCTTGCCACAAGGTTGTTTCGGCGTTTTGCGTGCACCGCATCAGTAATAGCCTTGCAGAATACGCGGCGAAATAATTATAATTAATATATCTTCCGATCTGGATCACGTTCGTCTCGAGTTCAAAAGTTCGATACAAAGGATCACTCAAGGAGAAGACACCACACATACGACAAATATTTTCCAATCTCGCTGCACATGCAGTCAATGTTTAACCGCTTACGTTTCTTTTGTACCTGTTCTTGAACTCTCGCCATCAGGTACATCTTTGTCTTTTCACATATTTAAAATAAAAAATATCAATTTTAATTAATAAATACGGACAAAGGTTTATCTTAAATGTTATGCAATAAAAAATATTTATACTAATCTTATATTTATATTTGAATAAGACCGGAAAAAGTGTGTATATTTAGCTTACTAACGATCGGTCTACAAAATATTCTAAACATTGAGGTCGCAACATCAATTAATATATATATTATTTAACCTACTAACAGTGTGTAAGTGATTAAGCAATTATATTGTTTTTTAGAGAAACAACCACCTTCGAATGGCGTCAAAAAAATCCATTTTATAAACGAGAGATAACAAATAGTTACGAACAACGGTGGACGATGCGTGATGCGAAATAATTATGTTATTGAACTCGTATAAAATGTTCAGAATGAGGCCAAAGGCACACACTACGTTGAGTTTATGTAACGTACGGTCGGCGTGTTGCACGGTGCCTGCGCCGGCGCTGGTTTCGCGCATGATTTCTCTGGACCGACGACCGGTCGCTTGGCGCCATCCTCGCGACACGAATACCGCAACTCACAATCTCTTCTCAACATATATTTTGCAAATCCACCGCGTGTTGACTCTCAACGATACATTTATAACGAGTGAACCTGATCGTTGTGTTAATACCGTGTTGCTATTCTGTTTTGTAATACTCAACTATTGATTATGTTTTTTGTACGGTTTTTTTTTTGTCGTTCCATATAAGGGATTAATTTCTTGATTTAAATATAATAAAATATTAGACAATGTAATTCGGGTTAAAAGTGCATTGACTTGGAAATTTAACAAGGATTGAATTGTTACGGGGCAATCGTTGTTATTGTGGATAGCGATTTATCCTTTTGTAAATATCAAACAAGCAAGGTTAATTTATAAACAAATTGACTAAATAACGATTGTTTGTACATCCGCCATTGACTTATTGCTATTTACACACGAGTGCGATTGTGATACAATATTTAGGACGGTGTGTAGTAATGGAAAAAAAGAGAGTCAGGGACGTATTGGTTCTAAAAAAAGTTGCATATCAATTGGCGTTTTATCAACAGCATATTTAAATTGTTACTTAAAAAAAATTTACTAATTTCGAATATAGTAAACGAATTTCTATTTCTATTTCAAATCTGGAATACGTTCTAAGCATTATTTCAATAAAAGAGGTCTTTGCATAGCAGTGGAACTTCTACAGGTAGTTAATTTACTTTTATACGAATACTCGTTTAAAATCCTTCATTAATGACATACGTGGCTTTAGCGAAATCTTAGTCGTTAGCGTTTTTAATATTTAATCGTCTCGTTTTAAGATAAGGTCTTTCAATTCAACCTTATTTATAAACGTTTCTTAGCGACCGTTTAGTTAAACACTGTTTTATCTCTTTCTATCATTATTGATTGGACATTCGAAAGAAGAAGACACAGAATTGTTTAACTATTCCGTCACTAAGTAACGTTTATAAGTAAGATCGTATATAAATACGTTTCGTGTTAGAAAATCTGTAAAGATATACAGTTAGCAACAAATAATAAAATATGATAAATGTATACATTTTAAGGAAATTTCAGTGCGGTTTTTATAAAACGTATAACTCATTGATGTCAGGGGTGTTCATTATTGACACGACACTATAATCGGCCGATATATATGTCTGGGACATTATTCAGACACGGCCATCTGATCCCGAACTAAGCAGAGCTTGTACTATGGAAACCAGACAACTTATATACTACACATATTACTTTTCTTTTGTAAACACATACTTATATAGGTAATTACACTCATACTCAGGACAAACAGATATGTTCATGCACAAAAATGTTTAACCCACACCTTCGGCGTGAAAGGCAAGTATCTACCAACCACGCCAACCGGCTCGTCAAATATATATGCCTGTATGAGATTACTAAGTTGTTTTCGATTTATAAACTTTGATAATGTTCAATAATACACCATGAATGTTGGCATATATCTGTCTTACCGTTAAACTGATGGCCATAATAATTGGCGTATATTAAGCACAGAAAATTTTGAAAGAGTTCGGTCATACCGGGCGGACCAGCTAGACTTCTATCTATTTCTGAAGAACTTTAGAACTTTATTACTAAAAAATAAAACTAAACTTATTAATACATTCTAAAAAAATATAACTGGTTTTCGAATGGACATGAATCGGTGAACAAATAATCTTCTGTATTATCCTTACAATATTGTTTTTCAGGATATTAAAATAGTTGATTATTTCTATCATATGCTCTCGCAGGTGTAAACCTGACCTTAAGATGAGGTTTATTTATTCATCTGTCTGTATATGTGTATGTAGTTTATTTGTTCGTCTGCGTTTTCAGCGTCGATCGTATCCCGTCACGCACACAAACGTTCGTAAGACCGAACGGTAAAAACAAGTTTGACAAACATACGAAGCAAACTCGGCCCTACCTACTTTCGAACTAGGTGCTCGATTCTAAGAATACGATCTTAATCTCATAAATGAAACTGTAATGTCGATTTTATGTACGAATTACTTTCGTTGATAAAATAATTTGAAATCAACACATTTTCAGCACTCTCTCAAACTTCTCATTCTCAAACTCGATAAGAACGGGGTACGTAATTTACGAATCAAATTGACTAACAATTCACTCAATAAGAACCTGCCCCATTCGTCTAGACTGGCTTATAATGATGTTAATACAAAATTAAAAATCTTGATTCGAGCCAACGAAAATATTAATGGTTTTTTTATCGTTATCATTAGCAGCCCAGACTTACAAAGATTTATGCTTCCACACTTAAGATAGAAAATTAAAGAAAGTTTTTGTAAAGTAAAGCTTATCAGCTTTAGAATCACCTATACATTAAACTACAAAATTATGAAATACCCTCAAGAGATTCTTAAAAATAATATCGAAAAGTACCTAATGTTATATAATATATCATAGTTAAGTGAATGAAACAATATAATATTTTAAACAAATAAATAGTTTATAAAGCTGTCCTATAATTCACCATCAGGAAGATCACACCTCAACACATCTAAGCGGTAGGTGGCATCGTTATATTAAATGATGACCAGGAGCATTAGACGAACAATGAGCAGTTATATCTCATTGTTCAAATAATGTGCCCAATGCTATCGAAGTACGCTGTCGAGTACGAAATTACTGCCTATACAATTTACCTTAACAACCCACAAAATTGGTATCCAGTAATATGATTATCATATTATTGAAATAAAAACAAGGTTCATGGAAGCATACATATAAAGAATATTTTTTCAAATAAAACTGCCATGCATAAAAATGAGATAGCGAATGAATTATACCACAATTGAATGATTGGCCCAATCATTCAATTGTGGTATAATTAGTCTAATTTTTGATCTTTGGAATACAGATAAAAATTTTTTTTTTGTTCTTCTCGTGCTCTTCGAAATAGTAACAATAAGAGTGCGTCAATCCAAACAAAGTATTTGTTTTAATTGATTCTAGGTAAATGTCAAACTTTCACCTTGTCAGTCTTGACAAAAGATTAACAGCTATTTAAACGTCCAAAAATACAATTTGAATATTTTCAAGAACAAGTCTTCTTAAGACCAATAAACATGGATGAAAAAATTTGTTAACGTTAACAATATTGAGTGAACAACAAACGGTGGTTCAATTAAACTTCTTATTTAAAAATATTTCTTTTCTAAAATCATGTATTTTTTAAATATTTTAATCTATTCTCTAATTAAGATTTTATTTTATAAATAATCAAGTAACAGTTAAGTTAATCACACAGACAGATAAATTTTTAAGTTAATTGATTAATTTGTAAAAAAATAAAGTAAGTTTTTATTTTAATAATGTATTCATTTCACAAATGAACGACCATCATTAATCGCAAAGTCGTGATGACGATGCTTGGCTCACGTCATCTATGTAAGATAAAATTTGGCAAATATTTTTAGATTTGTAAATATTGTTCTACAAAGAGCCAACACTCGAACTGTTTTCTTTAACACTTGAATATAATTGCGGGCATTATGGTCATATTTATTTTGTTATTGGCTGAATTATTATAAAAAAAATTAAATTTTAAATTTAGAATACAAATGATTCGTTTTTAAGTTGAAATACTATAGGATAAGGATCGAAATGTCGGATATTAAAAAACGGCTTGTACCGTATTGTTTAATTATCCAACCAATTATAGTTTATAAAGTTAAAAATAAATGACTTAATTATACTATTATATTTCTTAAATATTAGAGAAAGAAAACGCGTCTTAATAAAATTGCCTCATAAGTGATTTAAAAAACACGATTTTTTTTTTTTAGCAATTCTCCTTGTCAATAATTTATCGACAATTATTAATAGTATACAAGTACAGAGTTCATTTAAATTTTGCATCTTTAACATATGACGTCAGATTTAGATGCCGGAACTTGAAATATTGTTTTGCAAATGAAAACCTATATATTACATGTAAAAAAATATTTATCAACGATGCTATTTTAGAATATTGAATTTGCGGGTTTATTTATATGCAATAAAAATAAATTATCTAGTATTAATATTTGTTTGTTTCTTAAAAACGTTATATTATTCAATAACGTCGATTGTTTTCACAGTATGCTGTATTCTGAATAATGAGCGAATTATTTACAGGCAGAAGAGATATTTTTTCTTAGATGCCAAGGTTGGCTGTTCATTGGCGATGTTAGAAGTGGCTTATACGACTCGAAGTGTCAGTGTTTCAAACGTATCCAATTCGTAGTGTCAATGTAAAAATTATTACATAAATTGTTTACAAAAAAATGTTTAAAAAAAAGAATTATACAAATTGCGCAGTTATTATAAATCCAATGAGATTCCGATTCGTTTTGGATTTTATTTATTTATTTTATTTTTATTTTATTTATTTTATATGAAGTCTCGTATTGAGATATTATATACTTGTTAGGCTTGTTAATTACTTGATTCTTCGATAACGGGAAAATCCGTACTTTAAACCTTCTAAGCTTCCTACATACTTCACTGAGACAGCAAACAAATAGTGAATTACAATAAACCTGTCCGTCCACTGATTACGCTACGTTTCGCTTCTTGAATTTAATTCTGTTGAAGGTTTTCGTGCAATTATCATTTTTCTAAGAATAAACACGGGACGCCAGACTTGTGTGTTTGATTTGATATACTTGATATAAGTCGACGTTGTATTTCGTTGCGTAATTATTCATATCAGGCTTTTTGAAGCCTTGACAAATGTTTGATGACTACCTTTCGTGTTTATCGGACAAAGGCTTTTAAATTTTCATGTTACATTTCAAATACTATTGCTGAATATATTATGAAAATAAAAAAATAAGGGTAAAGTTTGTATAATTATATTTTATTTGTTTACATTTTCTCTTTTTTATGTTTAGAGTTTACGCAAATATCAAAACGAGCCAGGTCGAGATAGATCCTCGTGTTAGACAGAATTTCTCATTATGTAACGAAAACCCGTTTCGATTTCATTAGAATAACGCAAACTTTTTACAAATGTATATTAGTATTCGCACAGTACGGCGAACATTACGGCAAATTTCGACCTTATAAATAGTTGGGTAACTGGGAAAGTAATCTTGATAGTTTTTGTGTGGCGTTTAATAGGCAAATAAGCTTACATGAGACATAAAAGGATTGATAAATGGTGGACTCGGATTCTTCAATCAACTAACCATAACTATAGTATAGGTAAAAGTCGTCATATCACTTTTGACGTTTCATTATCGATAAAACGTCGCAAATCCATTTTTTTTAATTAAAATTTAATTAAAATTAAACGTTGTCGTTATCGACATGACAGAAATGCTTATTAAATGTTTAAAGTATATAATTTGAATGTGTGTTTATTAAGCGATTAATTTTCACATAGATTTAAGCTTTTTTTTTAAAGAAATAATTATATTGCGCTGAAGTTTTTATCTACTACACCTCGCTCTGCAGATTTTCCAGTACATATAACAATTCCCTAAAATACCACATATCCATATCGTTTTTCAAAATCACCTGAACCACAAATCCTAATCCTAAAATAAATAATATAATCCTTAAATGCACTTTAATTTTATTGTTATCGCGTTTACAAGTCGAATATAAAATAAAATATTATTCAACTACTTTAACAACGGAATATGAAGTTTAGTGTGTTGTTTATCTATTTTCAATATATTATATAAGTTTTTATAGGATCTTTTTTTTTCAATCATAACTCCTCCGGCTGCTGACCACAACATTACCATAGATAACAAAAAATACTTCTATAGTTAATAGTAATAAAAAAAAACATATACACGTTCATTTTAATAAATGCCACAGATAATATTAAACGCCGATGGCAATGTCCTTTTGGGACGGCAAATATATTTTTATGTCTGAGTTTCAAAGATTTCACATTTACTTTCTCCGTTGAACTGTTTTCTTTTATTGGCCTCTCGCGGAACTGACGCTGTTCAATATCCTCGCAAAAAACTTGTATTTATTCCGTATTTATGTATCTTAACACTTTTTTTTTATACGACACCGTCTCAATTGTTTCGTATATTTTTTTATTACTAAAAATGTAAGAAATCGAACAGTAAGTTATATCGTTAAAAAAATACAATGTATCAACTTACTTTTTCTGGTTAAAATAATTTCAAATGCTAAAGACATGGCTGTATGGTGCCATACTTTTACGCTCTTGACAAGAGTAGAAAATTAAACAAAAAAAAAAGAAGAAATGTCAAGCACAAAGTTGGAACGCGTGAATTAAATAAACTTGGTCACGCATTTAACGGTTTGTGTCCAGAGTGTTTTGGACATCGAAGGTCAGAAATCGTCGCGACCTCGTCTCGGCTTAGCTAATAAGACAATTTTACCTTTGTGACTAGGTTAAAAACAAACTAATTAACATGTCATTTTAACCTAAAAACAAACAATTTTAGTATAGACGTCAAAACACTAATTGTTCATTTATAGCGATGAAAATTAAATATATACGAATAGTTTAGAATTAAGGGATCAACTCTATACTCTACTAACTTTATACCTAATACATTGAGATAACATTAAAATACTATACTTTTTAAACCATTAATACATTAATGTAATTACTTATACAAAAAACATTTTACCATAATAGACGATTATATGTATAGAGTATAGATAAAATTATATTAAAATTATTTTTCGTATGTGTGAGACATACGAAAATACTAGAAGTAATTTTTTTTTTCACCGCATGGAACTCCATAAGATCGTAACTATTCATTACATTGTATCTTATATGTGATTATACATTTTTCAATTTAATTGATTCTTTATTCAAATTACCGACATTTAGTCACTTATTTGAAATTGTACACATTTTTTTATGACGGCGTTGTGTCCAGTCATTTCCCGTATATTTTTTTATATATCGCCATTACGATACGAAGCCATTAAATTGTCTTCTATTCATGTATATTTATTTCAAAACTTGTAATATTAAATTGTTCACAATGTTCAAAAAAAAAAATTGTTTTTTTATTTGTTAAAGAAAACTGTTAAAATCGTGACACTCGATTCAAAAACCGTTACGTTCCTGTTTACGTTCATTCATTCGCATTCTAAATTCAAAATGTTTTAGCACATCTTTTAAACGCGGCACTAAAAGGTTCTTTGAATTGCACAATGCAAATAAACCCGCATACACGTTTCAGAGATTATGCATTTATTTTCCGTGTACGAGAACATCGCATTCAGAGTATTTCAAAGTTAGTAATTACGGAACCATCTAGATGTTATCACTTTTGTTATTCTGAGGCATTAAACAACTTCATGTAATACAATGAATTGACTCGAATTAAGTATTTGATTGTGTAGGTGGGTGTTTATAAAACGTACACCGCGCAGTCTATATTATATTTGCTCTATTTACATTTATCGTGTAAAAACTTCGTGTCTCAATCGATTTTAAAAAACGAATGTCATTGAGATTTCTTCAGACTGCAAGTGACAATTTAATATTAATTTAATACAACACCTCGCATTACAATGTCATATAGAGCTTTTCCCCAATGTGATAAACTGTATGACATGAAATAAAAAAATAAAGGTCTGTGCCTAGCTATTGTATTAAAAAAGTTGTCATGAATTATTGACAGCTGAAAATAACATATTGATGGATTTTTTTTTGTAATTCGAAGCAGTTCTTTTAATTTATTTTTTAATCATTCGAATCTGTCACTAGTTACGTAAAAAGACAAAAATAAAATATGTTTATTAGTATCGTTAGTGTAAATTTTATTTTTTTATTAATATGAAGATTGTATAGGAAATATTAAGTCATAACATGTATAGATTAAAAATCAAATTGTTTTAAAATAAATCACATAATAAAATTATAACAATGTCTAGTCTGTATGATAAATATGTTTTAAATAAATTAATTATTCATACATACATAGGTGTAGAATTGTAGATATAATAATCAGAAATATTTCACCTCTCTGCGGCTGCGACAGTGCGTGCCGAAAACATGCATTTTTCCTTCAGCGAAATGAATTATAGAGACAAATTAAGCTCTCAAAGGTCCTTGTCCGGTTTTGTTTTAATTCCCTGGGCTGTCTGGGCTCCATTCTTATGTATGTATATTAAGCTAATTGTCACAATTAAAGTTTAAAAATAGAATTATATATTCGTCGCAAATGTTTTTTTTTTCACGAAAGTAGTTAAGGGTCCACATCATTTTATGCTACATCCACTAAATACATCTTGTATAACAATTATAACACTTAACATTCTCGTTTATGTTATTAATTAAGGTTTAACATATGTAGGTATAATAATAATTTTCGAAATGAATTAATAATTTTAGTTATTTTTGTTTCGTCTCAAACACTAATTGAGTAATGAATTCGTTACGCATAATTATTTTATTCGAAGTAACAAAAAATAAACGAGTTCAATATTAAGATGGAATGTTAGAGCATCTGTCAATTTGTTTTATCAAAAAGCCTTCACTTACATTTTTATCTAAAATTTATTCAAGTTAGCTTGTTCGTTTCGTTGTAGTTTCACGGTTTTTTTTGGATTTGCATTAATATTTTAAATTAATATTGTATATGTAATAAAAAGTATCAAGTTCATGTCTCGCAGCTAGGATAGGGTTCCGTTTAAGTGGAAGGTCTTCCAGCGTGGTGGAATAAGCTCCAAGTGAGTATTGGGAATTTTATTCAACACATGCTAGTTTATCACGGTATTCCCTTCACCGCCGTTTGACATATGAGATGAATTATAAACACATATGTACGCGAAAAGTCAATGGCGCATGTCCTGGTTTCACCCTGAGAGCTTTGGCTACGATTTCCTATCCATTAGTTCATCACTATGATGAAACTTAATCATTTATGTATAACATAAAATAAATTTTATAATAAAAATATTATTTCCAAAGATAACGTCGGATGTTTATTAAAATAAGTCCGTACTATAGATATGTTATTTCATATATTCAAATGGCAATTGCTTGTGCCGCTAGACAAAGATCTATCTCGTTATCAATGACTTCAATCTAACAGTTACTCCTCTATGATTCGGTAAATATCACAGAATCTTATCATTTGTTTCACATTTCACCACCTCGATTGAATAAAGTCCGTCTTTGTAGCCTTTAACTCGATTTTTCTTTCTTTCTTATGTTAACTAATCTACTTATAAAGTTACAAGTCTCTGTATAATCTCGCGGTAACTTATTTTAGTCTGCGCTTTGACTTTTTATCATACAATGCTCGATCTGTATTCTCCACCATAACTATGACTATGAGAATTTTTAGCTTTTATAAGAGGAAGTATTATTTTTATCTGAATGATAATCTAAAGGATTTCCTGTAAGTTGTATTGTTCTTAAGGTATGAATAAGTCGTATAGTTCCATTAATTCACATTATTTTGCATAAAAAAAAACGCTTTGCAAATTATGCTAATTTATAGTTAACAGATAGACGTCATAAAGTGATTTAGAGCCGAAGTGGCTCCGAAGTTAGAATCTTAGCCAGAGATTTTAACCCGGGTTCGAACCCGGGTGAGCCCCATTGCATTTTTGTTTTGCTTAATTTGTGAAAATTAAAAAAGGTTGTGCTCAGTGTTCAAGGAAAACATCGTGAGGAATCCTGCATGATCGGTTGAAAGTGTTGGTTTACTACATGTGTCAGAATCCGTGTCCAATCCACATTGGAGCAATTTGGTGGAATAAGCCAAAATCTCAAATGAAACCAGGCTTTGCCCAGCAGCGGGACATTTTGAAACTGTCACTTTACTTTAATTTTTTAGAAAGACATCAAATGTTCTTAAAGAATAACTATGAAATAATTAGGTAATACAAATATTATATAATGATAAACTAGTTCGCATATTTTATAGAATGGTAAATTTGAATACGCTACAGAAAACAATGCTATTCTTATTATCTATCTGAGCATGAAATTTTTTATTCATAACTCTATTACAGTTAATGACATTTCTCAACTGAAATTGAACCGTTTAAGTGAAAAAAAAAGGTATAAAAAATACTTCATAGAATTTAATACGAGGAAAAATGAAACTATGTTGACATTCTTGTTCATATTTCGTACAAGCTGTGATTACAATGCAATCGATTCGATTTGTTCGACATAATAGATAATAATAATTATTAAATAAATATAATGTTACCAGGAATTTCATTTAATTGAAAATATAAAGTTTTTATACCAAATTAATGTGATCAAATAACTTAAACATGGATTTTGTCCGCAGAATTAAATTAAAAAAAATAATAAATATGTATAATTATATTTCATGGCAGTTACAAGATTACCGAACACCTTTTTTATCGTTTAAAATTAGACATAAATTACTTCATTTTTTAAATAACCGATGTTCCAAAAAGTTTACATATTGGCGATAAAAAAATATTAAAAATAAATTTAAATCAAAAACCACTTTAATTATGAATAATGAAATATGTGAGACGGAAATAGTTATTAATAATAATACTATTAGATGTCACGGTAAGATTTCATACAGCGAATTAAGTTAATTATAACAATTAGGAGTTATTACATGTAATGGTCGGTAACCATAAACAATATCACGTGCTCGTCTGCGGGTTAACGCACATTATACTTACGTAGGATTATACTTAAGCTGAGTGTAGATTAAGTAATGTATAAAGTAATTAGGCTCATAGAATATTCCATACAATTGGTATTAGGCTTCTTAGTTTTTCTCGAATTAATAGCTTCTTTGTTTTTGTGTTATATTTAAATTTCAATTTTAATTGTCGCGAGTTCTAACCCGGTCAAGCACTATTGATGTGCTAAATAAACGAAAAAAATTACGCATAGACCAGATATTGGTATAAACGCATTACTATGTCAGCATTACGCGAGATGATCGTAGAAAATTAGTGATATAAAAAATAGAGCGGGATCATTTTTTGAAAATAAAAATGAAAAATTACTACATTAAAACATTTACTAATTAATGTAATAATTACATTCATTATCATTCATTAGGAACTGCAATCGCAAAAAATATAGTGAAATTATATTGATAATAATAAATTACCAAGTTATAAACAATAAAATTTCCGACAGCGCAAAAGCAATTTTCTAATATATATTTTTTTGTAATTTACGGCCAGCTATTACTTAGTATTCATTACACTTCTCGCCTAGAATACGACTTTGCTTGCGTAGTACATACTTTATGAGGAGTTGAGGAAAACTCCTCTCATCTGATAAAGAACTTCACGTCCTACGTAAGGACAAGGGCGTGTTATTTGTCTAGACAGCTTTAATAAATCAATTTGACTTCTATGTAATGTGTACTTGACACATGTATTTAAATTATAATCTGTGGTGGATTTGAAGATCTGCACAAACAAGGTTTTAATTAAAAAAATATAATATACATATTATTAAAATATTTTATTTATCTGTGAATATGTATATCATGCTATTTATATATAGTTTGTTTTTTGAAAATAACAACATCGCTTGGTTTGGTAAAGTCCTAAAATATTATTACTTTTTCGTTTACACTGTCCATCATGAATTTATTTTCACTTTACGCATCTACTAAAATCAAAATATACTTCTTTTTATAAAGTTACCACATAGCATTATATTTATATGTAGAGTTAAGTAATATTATAAAATACGATTTTTAATTTCGTTTAAGTTTAAAATCAGCAAAACGAATAATATATCACCAATATTCAACATTATTAAAATGTTGCTATAAAATTATCTTTCGAAATATAAACGAGGTATAAAATTCGCGACGTGCGTGGCTGACCGGTAGCAGGGTAAGATAGGATTATACTATCTACTAATAAGACATTTAAAAATCTGTACGTGCATAGCACTTACCATTACAGTATCCTTAAAAAAAAAGAGTTCAAGAGTGTATCGTGAGAAAGTGAGACAGTCCAATCTTAGTCATAGAGCGTTAATTAAACGCAGGACAATGATCATTGTTTGCTATTTTAAACATATACGTGTCATTTTATTTTTCTTTTATGGCACCGCATCTATTCGCGATCACACGGCTGTTAATAAGCGGTGAGTTCTTTCCTTAATTAATCCATATCAAAGCGCTTGAAGCGACGGTGACGCGAGTCAATTGTTTTTCTCGGGATGCTTAATGGATTTGACCATTTGTTATCGTCACCGCTTAATTATATAAGCTTGATTTGATACTTTTGGATGTTATTGTTTTCGTATCGTTTTTTGTAGTTATAGCTTAAATCCCAAAATACCTCGCACTTGTCAATATAAATAATGTAAAAACGACCTGAATGTACCCAAGTTCAAGAGGTTTCTTTCTTCTTTACATATATTATTAAAAGACTTAAAATCGATACGACGATTACAACGAGGAGAAAATGATTTTCAAGACTTATTATTCCTGACGAATTAAACTAAAGTAATAAAGACCGAAGATACGTAACTTATTAATATTTTTATTAAATATTTGAAATGTTTTTGTTTTAGGGAGACAAAGATGATTGTCCTTTTTAAAGTAGATAAAAAATATAAAACTATAAAAAGAAAACATCAATAACAGTTAGGTTGCATGCTGCGTACGAACCGTTACCTCGGAGACCACTTAAACTTATAATTGATGCAGGACATCGCAAATTATTACCAGATGAACGCGTAATAAAATATTGAGCAGTCGCGGAGACCAGCTGGATTAAAAACGGCCTTACTAATCATTAAACTATTATTGAAAGGGCCTTTAGCATGCGGTCCAGCTACATTGTTACACCACACACTGTGTTTTCCAATGTTACTCCGAACGTAAATACGTGTTCTGGATCTTCGTTTTCTACTTTGTAATTATAATTATTTGCATGACACGGAAACAAAGAACGAAAAATGCTTGACCCGTATATGTAAATATGAGTACATTGTTCTTATAAATATTAACTAATTATTCATATCGATGTTCGTCATAAGATAATGGAAAACGTTTCAATATTATGTCTTTTTATTCACTATCGCAAATTTAATAGCTGGAAAGTACGATCGTCGTTTGTTTTCTTAGGTCGGCGTAATTTTACAGCCGATCGCCTGTTAGATCCTACTGGGGAAATCGTTCCCTGGGTGTGTTGGGTTACCGCTACCAAACGTGTTGTTTAGTTATCCAAAATAATCTTTAGCCAAAATAACATATTCCTACTTATATAGTGAATTTAAAATTATATTAGTATTAGCATTTCTGAAACGATCATCAAAGTATTTAATAATCTGACAAAATACTGAACGCTCATTGGTCGTCTATTGCGTCATCGGCTGCTATTGACCAATTACAAATCAGCTTAAAGAAAAATTAGTCTATTTCACTTTAATGAGCATTTCAGGAACTGGACACTAGTCCATACGATAACCTCTACTTGATAGATTGGCTCTATCCCGGGACCTCAAATAAATACTAAAAATATTGTATTAAATTTTATATATTTTGATTCATTCATTAATGTATTCGTACCAGACAGCCACGGGCCTAAAGATTTTTTAATAAAGGTTTCTTGCTCTGGATTCGACTCAAAATATATTTTTAGTGTTCTTTCCCGATCACACGATAAAAATAAATCTAAAGAAAATAATCCCAAACATACCATATTCTTATAACTTGAAATTGCAAATGAATCCCGCTCAGGTTGTTTTTGTATTCGCACCTCACGTCGAGATGTCCCAAGATATGATTAATTATGATTAATTACAGAATACTTCAGGCAATAAATATAATTTCTTAACACTTAAAAGTCATTTTATATTTCTATGGATTTATACTTATTAGGAACTAAATTAATTGAATTGCAATTTTTTTTCCAATATAACAGCACTTTTAAACATATATTTCAAACATCATAATTTTTCAAGTTTTATGATAAGAGTTGTTTTAAAATTGGTATTCAAAGCATTATCTTTGTGTATATATAATATACATAATAGTATATTGTATAATATATAACAATATAAATAAAAATAATGGTACAAACCTTCGATCTTTACGTTTCGCTATCATAAATAAAGCACTTGACATTTTTATATCTTTAGATTAGCCGTATTGTCTTTATTTAATTGTGTTCCATTAAAATGATCGTAATTCTATTGAAATCATTAAATATATATATCTTGAAACGAATTGCTAATTGGAAGATTAAGGAAAATCATTTTAATCCTACTAAATAATTGCTGTTTAAATAGTATTACTAAAAATAAATAAATGTTTATAATACTGGACTGTTTTATATACATATATAACAAGTGATTATTGTATTTATGTTTGTATGTAGCTTGTCGGTTCATCTTCTAAGTATAATTTATCTTTTCGAAGACTTTTTTTTTTAATGGTTCGGTTCGGTTCAAATTCATTGACACGGGTTCCAGGTCTTTCGAATTTATATTCGATGTGAATAGGTAGAAGAATTTAAATTCACAAAGAACTCGGCAAAACAAAACAAAGAAAATAAATTTAGTAAAATCGAAAAAGACGGAAAAGTTTGCGGAGACGAATGATTATAACAAATAGGAGTACAATCTTACAAAGTGTCAGTGTTGTTGAGTCGAATTCGTAGAATAAAGACATAGCTTGTAAACCATCCTTAAAAATTGTTAACGCATTTTTTTTATGTTACTGAGATTAGCGCGTTAAATATAAAAACTGTCTATCTTGGCAATTAAATGTCTAGAATATTAATTAAATTGAAAAATTGACAATTGACAAATTGACATTAATATGTCACATTGTACAAAATCATCAATAAAAAAAATATTCTATGGAAATCAAATGTAATCGTACATTTAATGCGAATACACTAATTATATTATAATCAACTTCACCTCGACACGTTTCGTGTATCGCGCAAAAAGTAATTACGATCGTCAATAAGCAGTATGTACTTCTCTGAGATGATGCACGCAAAACTAGAACTACAGAAGAGTTTTCATTATATTTACAAAAATTAAAAAATATATATATATAACGCGATTAAATAATTCTTTGTTCGTCTTTAAATTTAACTTCCAATTAAATTTTAATGCACACAAAGCATTATTAAAAGAGATTTTCACATTTATAATTGTGGATAAAATATTTATAAACATCACGTCTACTTGATTGTATCAACACAAACGCATTCGAATCCCCTTATATAATTTCAACTCATTATTTTATTATTATTTTTTATATTTCGAATAAAAATTGGTACAATTGTTATATACTTAGAGAGAGCCTTATAAACTGACAGTTATTACATAGAATATTACACAGTATTTGATATTATAAATTCAAAGAATATAAGTTTTTACAAACGCTGCTATCTCATTGTTGTCATTACGTCATTAAAATACAATTTACCTTCGAATAGCGTTATAAAAGTTAACGTTATACAAATGAACTCTTGACTATTATCAATATAATAAAAGATTGTTTATTTTGTCATTTATATATCTTACCCATTCTACTATACCAATAAAGAGTCTTCTATAGACAATACATTTTATCGTATGTCAGCCTTTTTTTAGGATAAGTGTGTTATTTATTTTATCATTATGTAAAAATATTTTTTTATTAATTTCAAAAATCGAGCGTGGGCTAGAAGAACACGAATGTCAGATGATATTCTGCATCATATATACAATCTTACATTCGACTTTACGTAAAATAACTTACTAGGAGTAGATTACAAGCTGTTACTTATAATATAAATGTAATATTTTAATATAAACAAACTCAATTTTAAATTATAAATTGAAAATTTCAAAATTGCTAGACCATAATCATTATTTAAAATTTCAGATTTTTTTTTCTACGCGTATTTCCCTATTTTGTTTATTGACAACACTGGGCCTAGTCAATAGCTATATTTACTATTTTATCTTTATTATTCATATTTATATATAAATAATCAAAAACAAATAATGACTTGGCATTTAAAACAATGGTTAATACTTGAAGTAATCATAGTTAATAAATACGTAATAATACTGTTTGAAATATTTTTAAACATAATAAAATTACAACAAAGCCTTGCAATGCAGTAGATGAAATGTTTTCTGAAAAGTTTAATTGTGTCAGTTAGGCATCAGGCGTCAGTACATCAGAAGCACAATAATTTGTTAGCCTGTCAAGTTATTTCCTCACGAGATGTCTACAGAACAGAATAAGGAAATTCCAGGATGAATTCATATGGAACTTGGCGTGTTTATCGTTCTTATAACGAAATAACATTTGTTATGTCACAAATGAAATAGTTTTAACAGTCATAAATGCCTATACGTCAAGCAAAATCGAATATATATATATATAGTACAATATATTAATGAAACCCGGTAGACTGTCAGCATATATATGTACGTACCAATTGTCATGGATGGCGTTCTATTGAACGGTATGCAAGTTCTTGCTCTGCAGGGATATCTAGCGACATTGCAACATAGTAAATAAACCTGTTTTGTGTAAAAAGTGCTTACTTATATATGTTACTTTCGTAGTTATCGATCAACGTCCATTTGTATTAGGGTATATAATCAAATTAAACGTTAATCCTGGAACTTGTCACAGAGGCATTAGGTATATATAACACAAGGCAATTAAAATATGAAGAATTCATCATTTCAGCGGAAAACGATGATGTTTTTTTTTTATCGTAATGAAGTAAATATAAAAATTCTAGAAACTTGTTTATCAATGGTCGCTTAAACACGTTCAGGCCTAGCGGAAGCTGTGGCAAGTCATCGTAAACATACATACATCACGTATTTTCTGTTGGTGCTGAGAAGCGGAACTAACTACTGTCATAAATCGTCTGGCTAAGTTTTATCAGCGATGCACATAGCGTCATGTTTCTATTATGATGCTTGCCTTTTCCGCGCTCGCAACCTGCATTTCATTTACTGTGGCATGAATATATGACCGCTCATGTGGGACTTACTGAAATGTTCTTTAGACGTGAGATAATTATATTACATATCCAACTAACATTCTAATTATGAAATTCATTATTTGTGTACGAAACATTAAATTTGTTATGTATTATTTACTTTTGAACTCATGTTAATATTATCACTATGTATAAAAAATAATATTGAAAACGTATATATTCTGGCAATTGAGTTGATAAGTATATATAACTTACTATTTAACAATTTAAAAAATATATATTAAGACACTATTAGACAATAAGTCTTATAACGCGAAAAAAAGATAATTCTTTATTTAAATAAAGATGCTTGGATTTAAGCTCGAGTTCCAACGCAGGACTGATCAAGCCCAAACATTGTGTATCCTAACCACATGATATATTTTAAAAGAGCAATAACGCGATTTTCTTTCCGTTTTTTCTCGCTAGATGCCGCTTTCCGAAACGATGGTTAAGATAAAATGTTGCCAATTCAAAAATATATATATTTCATTTCGTTTTATTATTCTCATTAAATTATCAAAATTAATCACGCTTTGTTTAAGCTTAAACAGTAATATTTATTTTTAGGTACATGTTACTCGAAGGAACTTCACTGAATATTTTTTTAAATGTAAAGAATATTATATTAAATGAATAGCACAGTCAATTAAAAGAGGTAATAATGACATTCTAAAACATGAAATCGAGAAATGTTCAAATTAATAAAAAAAACATGTTACATACAACTGATGGCACACAACGGCCAAAGGATAGACTAAGTACTTTTGGGCTGAAACATATACTGTCGTGTACAGGGAGTAACACCGCCGTATGCCGTGACGGAAAACGGCATGTCGCTCTTAAGCCGTCCGTCTTTATTTATTACACCATATTTATTTGCAGGTTAATTATAAGTTATTTTAATTACTCAAGTTTAAGGCAGCTTAGCATAACATTTTGCGTATAATTTTGAATTAACGAATCTTCAATGCAAAGAGTACTTCGCTATGTAGTTCGATAGAGTAGTTTCGTACGATATAAAAAAAAAGCTAACCTGCATACTATAACTATAATGTAAATTTATCAGCAGTGGTCCATGACGATAGACATATGTCATCCTTGGTTATCAATATGTTCGACGATAACGAATGACTGTGTTATATCTAACGAATCCTCTGAATGTATGATGTAATGCAAAAAATTAACATTTAAATCCGGTTTAAGTTCTCATTGCTTTATAAAATTCGGTTGCGACCTTGACAAACGTCGCAGAGGCAAGAACCGTCCTCATCGCGGCCGATCCTATGATTTTATAACTATTACATATCAGCCTTACTTCGATCACTTATAAAAACTTATAAGTGTTCTTATAAGTGATCGAAGCAGCCTTATTAACCAGTAATAATTATTTTGCTCAGGCGATTTTTTGTTCGTGTAACTATGGCGTTTTTTTTTGGTTTTGATTATAATAAGCTGTATAAATCTTAAAACTATATTCAGCTTATAACATTCCGATGAATTTCTTACAAACATAACATGGCGAGGAAATTGAATTATGCATGAAATACTTGAAAATGTTATTGGAAGATTGCATAGCCTAATCAATAAGATTTTATGATATATTAATTGTTTAATTTAATGTCTCATGTAAAGGTCATTTGTATTAAATCACTTCACCGCTTCTCACTCTAGTATTTACTTCCCTAAGCTATTTTATTAACGTCAAATCACACTCATAAATGAGTGCTTACTTTCTCGCTCATCAAAACACGACGTAGAACTGGTAAAAGGAAAGCCGTAAAATGAAACTTATTAATATTTTAGACAACGCAAAGTTACAAATTATGTTGACAAGATAAATGACTGTAATAATAATACTAATATTTAAAGGGCGTCAATGTACCATTTCTCTGTCAGTCGGCTTGGAAATTTCACGATTTATTCAGGCATCGAGTGTTTTGTTTACTGCTAACTTACATAGAAATTTATTTATGATCTTTTTTCTATCCCGCGAATTATAAAATTAATTAATTTTTATAAAAAAAAATATATTTAAAATTTTGGAAATATAACCTTAAAAATACAAAATGAAAGTATTTTTATATTATTACACATACCAAATGTGTAAATTATTCTTTTAAAATTACATAATAATGATTGATATTAAAACTTTATGCAATATTGACTAATATATATTTTTTTAATTTAAAAAAGACGTGAATAACGTTTTAAAACAGAAAAGCTATTGATAAGGTTTTATATGTTGACTAACATCGCGATAAATGCAATAAAATTCTATCAACAGTTTTATGTTTTATTTGTATTAACCCGCACTTGGGGCCATTTTACTTTTACGATCACTTATTTTATTAATTAATCTGGCGGTATTTGATAGTTTGTTAAAAACCATTAAAATTGCAAAAATATTTTTTTATTCTACGTGTAATATGCCATTATTTTATATTAAAATTATCGGAAATTGGATATTAGCCAGATTCAACGGTCACATATGCCACGGTCATACAATAAACTCGTATCTTGAATTTCAATAATACAATATTCGCTGTATATATTAATATTTAAAATTATATTGTTTATGTATAAATATTATATAATTTTATTTATAATAATTTACATTAAAACTATTCACAGTAAATTTATACAAATCAAAATTAATAATAGCTTTTATACATGACCGCTGGAATGTTGGCAAGAATACTCGCTGGCATTCTCTGCAATTCCGTTGAATCGCAATTTCGACTCTCGGGGCGAAAAATTAAAGACAATATTAATTCTTTATATTAAAAAAATAATATTATGTATTATAATGTTTAAGAAAGTTACCAAAATGTAATAAAAATTTAGTATTTTGAAATAATTTAGTTTGATTATTAAATGAACGATTATGAAATGAGAACGAGTTTGAACGAGATTTGTAAAACTAGGTACATATGTAGGTACTTAAAAAACCTACAACGAAGCTAAGTTTAATTGTACATGCCTATATAATAGAGACCATATTTCACACATTTTTATTTTATTTTAAATATCGTTTATTTTTACTACATTATTTGAAAAAACCTGTAACAAAGAAAATAAAATATCTGTGAACCGTATATCTAGATTAAATATGAAATTATATGACGACGATTATCAACTTATGTTGGGGGGGGGGGGGGGGGTTGAGCCTTACTTATAAAGTCGCTTAGCGGCTGTTTAGTTAGACACTGATGTTACTCTTTCTGTCATTATTTGACTTTCGAAAGGAGACACAGAAGTGTTAAATAATCAATAATACAACGATTTTCCGTTAACTTCTATAATACGTTCGCTTAATCGCATAGGCCAACGTTCCGATCAATTCTCAATACAATGAATATTCAATATTAAATGGTATTTACACGCACTGACTTGTTCAACAAACAAAGCGAGTCCTTGGCATAGACACTGGATTAGATTGTTGAAATAACGCGGTACGAGGCGACTGTGTCCACTATTACCACGAAATGTACATTTTAAAAATATTATTACACATATGTTGAATAATTAATTTTTTTGTGAATTATTTAACATTTAACTATATATTAAAATAATAAAACCGGTTTTTACCGGTTCGCCATGTATCCATTGATATTTGTTTATACATTCGAATTATATTTGTTTGGATTATGCTAATCATGAAGGGCCGAAAGGGGCATTGAACTTTTCATGAACCTGTTTAATTTAATTTAATTTTCGAAATATTGCAATTTATTACAATATTATTTATTATACAGGCATAATATTTAGAATGAAAATTCAACTTTTGTCTCTAACGTTCGTCGAGCTAGATACTCTTACAAAATAATTGCCGTTTTTTTATTAAACACTAATATTTCGATAGCATATTCAATTTTCAAATATCAGACTATTTTATCGAATGCGTCCTCAACGTGCGATGTCGCCTTTACAAATTTATATAAAAGCGGGCTGGGCTCGGTAAAGGCTAATTAATTCAAAGTTATTTCGTCGTCCGTGCTAAGAGCAATTTAATATGCAAAATAAAACGGGACGTAAGAATGAGGAAAAAATATAATAAACAACGTCAGTAAGTATTATTAAATGCCATATTTGAATATAATAAATATTAAAATGTATCTAATATCGACTGGTAAATTTTTTTTAACATATAACGCATTATTAATAATATTTGTAAAGATTGTATTCAAATTTTGTAATCAATGTTTCATGTTGTATTGTTAAGCGTTGCGATTGTCACATTTGCGAGCGATTGTGTAAGTTGTCCGTTGCGTTCGATTGCTTTGCGCTGCGTTGCGTAGCACTTATAGTTTGGTCTCGTTGTAGCGCGAGGGCTGGCCTGCCACTCGCCCGGACCTGCCGCGACCCCGCGGCGAATCTACGTAGCGACGATAACTACAAACACGTAGTACGTATTGACTGTTTTTAATAACATTCAACGGTATAACACCAACTTTACCATGATTTTAATGTTAAATTACAAAGGATTTTTTTTCCTTAAAGTAAATCTGGCATTAAGTTGTTTCTTTGAAGGATTTTTATAGGTCGACTAAAAAAACAAATGAGTGCATGCAAGACGTATGTGCTGGCGATGTCTTTAATTTTGAGTATTAATTGTAGTATGTTAAATTCGAGGAAAGAAAATAAAAAACATTTTACAATTGAATATTAATAGTAAATATATTGTAAGAGCACACGCAATTACGCGTTTCCCCTACATGAAGTGGAGGGTATGTGGAACTCGCCGGCACGTGGAACTCCAGTGTACCGGAATACCCACTAAAAACCAGCGGTACCCTCACCGTCTTTTCAGGGGCGTCACGTTACGTCACGTTCGTCTGCAGCTAAATAGACGCAACATAAGATCGAGCACTCAGTCACTGGGGACAGCGACCTTGAATTTGTTTAAAGGTCTTGAATTTGTTTAAACATTTATAAAATATGGAAATTGATTTTGACATTTTTGCTCTCCTTGCTCGATGAAAAAATATTAGTAAATAATAGTTAAATAGACAGATCTTTTAGTTAGATTACGGTTATAGCTTATATTGCGTACAGTATTCTGTAGCACGAAAAAACAAAAAAAAAACACATTGTGATAAAAAATAAATTTAATGATTATTGACGAGATTAACGATCATTAAAATTGCGACTGGACCACCATCGCATTTTGCATACAGCGAGTTACACAACTGACATAACGCAGACCACTCACTAAATGCCTGGCTATAAGATTAGAATGTCGCGAGTTCCTAGTATTTTATCCAACGCATATAGGTTTCTCATAAACAAGAGCCATGATGACCCAGTGGTTAGAAGACGAAAATCTTAACCAGTGATTTCGAGTTCAAATCTGGGAAAGAACCACTACTAACCTAATGAAGTGGGAAGGAGTAAGCTCCAAGCCCGCTCCTCAAATAGGAGGCCTTAGCACAATATGTTCTATAATATATTCTTTCACCTTACACGCGACCAAGACGGGTTTAAAATCGCGATCGTCGATTAAGATCTAAGATCCACTTGATTCACCCATTGGGTCGCCTTGGCTCTTTCAAATAGCAATACTCCCATGTAATTATTGCTTATAACGGAACGCGACAGAAGGTCAAGATGAATGAACTGCAATATTATAGTCTGATATGGATAGATACGTTCATCGTTTAATAAACATTGACACATACGAGCTCAATGTTACGTTTAATGGATTTCATGATCATATGACGACATTTTATTACGTATATATGTATTTTATAAAGTATCACTCCGTACCAAGTTACGACAAACACATTAATAACAAAACGAGTTTCAAGAAGCATTCATAAAAAATATATAAGACTCTGATCAGGAGACATAAAATCATTTTTTATTATACTCGTAACCCGGGATTTCTATTATATTTTATACTGAGTCAAGGAATATCAAACCCAAAACTAAACAACATGTTATAGTGAATTTAATGTCCAGGTCGCTGCGTTAACCGGCCCGTATTGCCCGCGGGCAGTTAGTGCTAAATGTAAGTAAGTCAACGGTCTGCGTTTAATGTTTTATTTATCTATATCTTGGATTATTTATTACGCGCGCAAGGATTGCAGTACAATTTCAATAATTGTTTATATCGCAGATAATATTTATTCGGGAATTTTATAGAGAAAAAAATTACACTAGCATTTACCAAAGCAAAAACGTAGTAATCATATTGTGATTGATAGTTATAGTGATAGCAAACTTGATCCTGATATCTTTGGCTGATTCCTTTCATTGTGATTAGAGGTAAAACTGACGC
This sequence comes from Nymphalis urticae, assembly GCA_905147175.2. Lineage (NCBI taxonomy): Eukaryota > Metazoa > Arthropoda > Insecta > Lepidoptera > Nymphalidae > Nymphalis > Nymphalis urticae. Next base: position 15,155,748 of record LR989982.1, on the reverse strand, counting down.
AAGAGTCATAACATTGACGACGTCAGCAGTGTTCAGTGTGTGGATGAATTTACTATCACTTTGCAAATTTGCTCGTCGATGGTTTTAAAATTGTTATATTTAATATCATAAAAATTGAAATTTTAACTTAATATTTAATATATTAAGTTAAAATTACGCATTGTCGAATTTCACATCTTATGGACAGCAGTCCTAAAGTTAGTGTATTAGCAATTTGAAGCCATATAAGAGAGTCGCGTTCACACTTGCCTTGCATCGTGATTGGCATATTATACGACCTAATGTTAATCGTTAAACAACATGCATCGCTGAATTTTAAATCTTAAGTTAAACCTAATATATTGTTTTCATTAACACTTTATAATTGTTAACAGTGAACCGTTAATTTGAATATTAAAATATTTATAATTTTTACCGTTTCTCGCATATTTACATGGGAACTCGTACAGATTCGCTATTGTTTCATCTTTCACTTTAATAAGTAATATCTTAATGAATAATGGTTAAATTAAAATATCTAAAAACAAAACTTTTAACAATAGACATTCATTATAAATTATGATTTTTAAATAAGGAATTATTGATTAATGAAATTACATTGATAAAGTTAGTGGTTTAAAATTATCATGCAAACACACGAGTTGACACGAGCAGTTATCACTCAATCGCTGATAACGATCTAGTTACCAAGTGTCTGTTAAATATTGGCCCGATAAATTAACATTACGATTATCATTACCATTTCATGTAAAACAGAACGGTTAACATAATAGTGTTAATGTTTTATCAAATATTTACAAACAAAAATCAAGAAGTATTTCAGAAAAGCGTACAGTAGTGTTTTTTTTTTGTTAAGTTTGTATAACATTTCTGTAAATAACTTGTTTCTATTTAATATTTTTATAGGAGCATTTTGCAAGCGAGCTCATAATTTTCCGTTTCGCCTTCAACAATCGTGAGCAATTATATCAAAGGTTCTTTCCGAAAAAGTAACAGCTTTAAGTATCTAACTGCTGGGCCTCTTCTCTTAAAGATAAGGCTTGGATCTTGTTTCACCACGCTGCTGCAATGCGGAAAACCATTCACCACCGAGTAAGAGTAAGCAGCAAATTAGCTGAGCTTTTATTGATTTGATCCATCGTTTTATATTGTTCTAGTTGTTCTAACCACTGGACCACTGGGCGATATTTTCAGGTGATATATTTCGCTGTGTCAACGATATTCTGTTCATAAATATAAAAAATTCTCTGTCAAATAAAGACACGACAGGTACATACTTCGATTTGTATAAGGTATTTATAACGTTCAAATAGAGAACACAACACACCCATTTCATGGATCATACAAGTCTGACTCATTAAAATATTTGTCAATTACAAATATATGTTTTATTAACAGAACCAGAATTTGTTTAAGTAATAAATAAAGTTAATAATACATTTATAGTATAATCGTAGTAGTGTAAATAAAGAAAAATTAAACACGTCACAAATTTAATACACATTTTTGAATCAATGGTTTTATTCAAACCTTACATAAAAACTGAATTGAATATTTTTCAAATATTATACAGCTCCTTTTTGTTCTTATTTTATTAATAGATAAAAAAAACTTCCTCGGGCTATAGTTAACCCGGAAGGGTAACAGATTTCACTTTATTATTTTAGGAAACCAAACAATTCAAGCAAAAAAATGCATAAGATATTTTTTTAATAAATATCATATCAACATTCGTAAATCTCTATTTATTGTTTGTTACAAGGCGTTTGACATTGATTTTGTAATATTTGCGTGATCCGACGAAACGAGCTGCGGAAATTACCACAATTAAAAAAAAAAACAATGGAAGAGTCATCGGGTCGTTCAATTGCTTGCTAAGATGTCCATCATTCGTAATATAGATGATACAAGGATAATAAATAATAGTTAATATTCCAACGCCGGGCAAATACCTCTACTGATTTTGAAAATACATATATGATTAATAACCAGTTGATTTAATAGTATTTCTTAAATATACAAATGTATTTTTAATTTTGGTTTCTTACAATGGCATGGGATATTACCGAAGAGAAAAATTTGAAATCATTGTACTAAGTGTGCACCTCTGAATCGATTAAATACAAATATATTACTATAGCAATTAAGTATTTAGCAGTTGTTAAAAAATTAAACGACACCTCGATCGCAAAAACTTTATGAAACCATGAACTAAAAAACGCTCATTTCCATTATCCGAACTAATTAAAACTACCGTTATCATTGTTATTACTAATTACACGAACGATTAAATTTATTCACGACATTACGTATATGACATTATCAAAGTATATTTCGAAACGATACGGTCTGGAAAATTCGATTGTCTGTTTATATAACAGTCGCATAAACTGTGGTCACCCTACATAGGTTAAGCGAGAGGTCCACTACAAGGGAAGATCATTTTAAATGTTCTAATAATAGATATCCTCGTTTGATTAAGTAACGCGTAAATTAATCTAATTATGAGGTACCATTTAGATGCCATAGAATTTAAAGGTTAAAATTAGAAATAAGTAAGTTTAACGGCATAAGATAAATGCTATTATTTTTATTTGATAAGCATAAATACAATTATAGTTTGAGTATAGTATTACTAGAATAATATAAGTTATACGCATATAATTATTTAGATAAAAAGTGTCGGATTTGCCAACGATTCAGAGATAATAAAGAATTTCGGACCACAATTCTATTCCATTCAAATAGGCGTTTAAAAAGCCGTTTGTCAACATGCAACCTCTTAACTATCCATATTCAATATAATATATTATGTAAATGAAGGAACTTAATAAGATTTTGTTGTTTGCTTGTTGTTGTTGTTTGTTTGTTGTTTGGTTGTTAAATGATGAACAAATGAAAGCAATATTAATCTAATTTTTACGTTTAATAACATCATTTTCATATAAATATTTTTTAATTTCCGAAGCCTTAACATCAATAGAATGAATATAAAACAATTGATTAAAACTAAATGACTGGAGTTACATGACTTGATATTTTTAGTCAATAAATTTAAATATATTAAAAGAAAGATAACACGATCAAATAAAAATGAGTGAAAACGAGACAACGAGTGACACGTCACACATAATTTGGTCATGTAAATTAGTTCAAACCGAGCGAAAAGTGAAAATGCAACGATTATTGAACACATCTACGCGTATGCAATAATAATACAGACGAGAGAACAATGACGTGTCACGTGCACGCATACAACAAGACAGTCGTAAGACATTTATGTGAAATTAGATTTTTTTAATATTATAAACTCATAAGCTATCGTCCTTACTTATTAATGTAATTTAGCGGATGTTTAGTTAAACACTGTTTTCTCTCATTCTATCATCATGTATTTGACATTCAAGAGATGAAGACAGCATTGTTTAACTAATAATCCCCTAAACAAAGTTTTTTTAATTATTATATAGCTTATAACCATTAATCCATTTCAACTGTAATTTATATAACGTCAACAAAATATGGGCGCCAAAAAATCAAGATGGCGGACGTTACTGCTACACTATCTTAAAATAAATCGTTTAATAAAATTCTTACCTCTTTCTTGACTGTGACAAGATGTTTTGTAATCGCTCGTGAATAATTATAGTTTAACGAATGGCGAAGATTATTCTTACTCGCTTATGTATATTCATTAGTGATCTCAACGTCATAGTTGTACGTCACGCATGTCGCGTCAGTAACCTAATTGGAAACAGATGAATAAACTTTAAACGATGTCTTTTATAGTGCGATGCGCTATTTCTACGATAAGTGTTTATGAGAATTATATACACTATAAATTAAAATGATAGATCAATATTTAATAACATCAACATTGTTATATTTAGCTATTAAAACATTAATAAATAAGTAACGCATATTTTAATTTTATTTCGAAAATGCGCTTAATGTTTTTGATTCGAAAACTTGGCGCTCATTTAACGCCAGGCTCGCGCCTCAACCCATATTATTGACGCAATAACTACGAAATGACACTCAAGCATTACTACTTATTTCATGTTTATTTACTTTTGATTTGTCTGCCTAATATAGTAACATCTCCGTTTCAATCAATACATAAAACTTAATAATAATAATAATATCCTGGGACATTATTCGCACGAGGCCATCTGATCCCAAACTAAGCAGGGCTTGTACTATAGAAACCAGACACCTGATATACTACATATACTACATTTATTTTGTAAATACATACTTATATAGATAATTACACCCAGACTCAGGACAAACAGACATGTTCATGCAAACAAATGTCTGTCCTGGGTAGGAACCGTATCTGCAACCTTCGGCGTGAAAGGCAAGTATCTACCAACCACTCCAACCGGCCCGTCATTTATCACTTATTAGGTATTTCTGTAAATGAATTCAATAGTTAAATTGTCCTGTGCGTTGGAAAGCACGGGACCTGTCTAGTCGCCTAGTGTTGCGATCTGTCCCCGGACCGTGTGTGAAGGTAGTTTTGCATTTATTTTTATTCTTAATGACGTATAAGAGAATATGTTTTGACGATAATAGGCACATATACAATCCATGTATAGATATATGACGCACCGACTTTAATAAAATTACAACTAGTACCGTGTTCGCATACTAATGTATTTTAATGGATGAACGGATAAATTCTTACTTATGAGACGTAAACTATAATATATTAAGCGAAGATAATGATTATTTATCAAGTGAGTAATGTAATCACGTTGTTATGTAAAAAAAAACTTAAGCGCTTCCATTTATATAATGGTCGAATTATTTGTATTAACAACACGCATTTCGTAGGCCATATTGCACATTATATGATAGAATACAAATCAAAATATATGTTGGCGAATGCTTTAACAACGAGGACACTTGTGATTTCTAGTAAAAAAATTGTCAATCGTTAAATTTTCTATTGAGGAGGAATTTACAGGACTCATCGTGAGACGCCGGTTCAAATCTTGGTACTAGCCTATCTCTATGTCCGTGTATATCGAGATATATCTCTTTGTCTTCATTACAGTTAACATTGTTTGCTGGTGCTTAAAATTCCTGGCTAAGGCCACAATGGGTATCGAGGTTACCCAGACTTGTCTTCAAAGGTAGCGTCTTCTACCAAGTCATTTATTTTTGACTTAAAACTTCCTTAGGCCTAGTTATTTAGTTAGTGTGGGATAGTAACAGCCAGTGAATATCCCACTGATAGGCTAAAACCCCCTCACCTTTTTGGGGAGAAACTTTGGCGTTTATTCCACCACGCTGCTCTATTGCGGGTTAGAGGAGCTGTGAGATAGACCGTACCTAAATTAACATTAGCACTGCTTACTTGGTCACCTCTAGACTACGCCGTACCAATTTTTATTTGATATTCTATTATTCAAGTATTCTTCATATATATCCTTTTTAGGTTTTAACTAAGTTCCAAGGATACATAAGAAACTTATGCTTCTTCGCTGCGGGTGGTGGATATGTCAGAATTTCATTCCACACGTGCAGGCTACCTACACTTTTCCATTACGTCACACTAACGGTACATTTGTGCAAAAAAAAAATGAGTACAAAAACGAACTTGTTTCTATTTAATAATATTGGTTGGATTTGTTTATTATTTGACATCGCCTATCAAATATATGTTTCCTGATTATGATGTATGTAAAAATTAAATAAATGACCTAGAGGTTTACGTGCAGACTAGTGTGTGCGCTCTCTCTTTATCAATATTTAAATGGTTAAGTATAAAATTAAACGTCATATTGCTATTCGCGTCACGTATCCGCTTAAAAAGGAAAATTCAAAGTCAACCTTGTCGATCACGACACGATAAAAATTCAAGACGACATTTTCACGTATCGGTCATTAATATTTTATTAGTAAAAAAATGTATGTTATAATTAACTGACGGTATTATTTAAGGTCGCTTAGAAGGAAAAAAAATGCGTTTAGATTATTATAATGTAAGGAACGTAAGAAAATTAAAAAAAAAGTTAAAATGTTGAAGTTCCATAAATGTACTATAATGTTTAAGAAAACAATAAACTTATGGTTAACGTTATGAGTTTCGTTCGCCAGTTTTTTTCCGGACGTTTTTCAAAGAGAGGGGTAACGCTTGGCGTGTTATAAATACTTTTTAAAAGATTTGAATAAAATGTACTACTTTCATATCCAAAATCCATGAGAATGCAATACCAGCATCTAATATTTTAAGTGAGGCACATGGTTGCTCTTTCTCAATGTCACCCAAGTTGAGGGGTCTTTTTAAAAAAGACGGTTAATTCATGAAGCGAACGGAAATCACAGTAAAGAACTAGTATGATATAATCTATAGATTAATGCACTTTCAGTGTTATATCGTCTGCTTTTCCAAGCAAAAAGAAAATAAAGTATTTCAATATTCAACTTTATTGCCATGAGGTAAATGGTTCAAATTTGCTTAGAAAGTTAATGTAATCAATCGTATGTCATAAAAGACTTATATCAATAGAATGCTTTATTGTTAAAATAATAATATAAAAATTATGTAATAAAACGATCGTGTATATTATTATATTATGTTACTATAGTATTTCAATACATATGACATCTATTATAATATTTATAAGCGAAATAATGTCCTCCGGACCGCTTTAGGCCACGGCGGCCAATCTCAAGAAAGATTAGCCGATTGCGCAGGGGATGTTATAGTGCACAAATGTGTGCGCAAACAAATCAAACGGTTTTTGGTGCTTATCGAGACACGGGAGTGTACACACTTCCAACTTACAGACTCCGGGCTACTACTGAGAATTTAACAGAAAAAACCAATAACTTGTTAGTGGCCCGAGCTGGGAATTGAACCCAAGACCTACGGGTCTGCGGCCTTACATCTAGCCAATAGACCAACGAGACAGTTATAAACGAAATACTATAAAAATAAACGGATTTTAAGAAATGTTGTATGAATATTACTTGTACCAATGTTGGAACGAGCAGCCACTTTATAAAGATTATAAAGCATATTTGATAATTATCTATCTCACTAAAAGATGTATTTACACGGACTTACTCAAAATCGCAATTTGATTTATGACGTCGCTATTATTAGACACACACACACACACACACACACACACACACACACACGCACACACCTACACACATTTAGACACACAAACACGGTTTAGATTAACTTACAATAATTAGTAATAAGAACTGACTTCTGATGCACGGGTAACACCAGTTCAGGAGTCAGGGCTACTTTTTATAATATGTATGTATTGGATAACAATAAAGTATTATTATTATACTTTAATTACATTTCTTCTAACGCTTCGAAACAAAAACATTCTATTAAAGGGTTTTTAGTATATTTGCTAATACACATTTGTATTGATTAAACTGCATATGTTTTTACCTAAATAATTCAAAACATCATCGTTACGTATATATTTTTAACTAGTTTTTGCCCGCGCGTTAAGATAGGAGTGGGGGGTGCAGTTTAAATAAGTTCGGTAAAAAAAAGTGTAACAGACAGACGACAGTGTTACTTACGCATTTATATGATAATATTAGTATATATATTTAAGTATGTTAGAAATATAAATCTCTTTTATATGATTGAACACAAATTACTTTCATATACTGAATCAAATAGACTTTCACTGTAGTCTATACTAGCGTAACAAATACTGATAACCGACTAACAGCGAAGTGAGGTTAAGTGTTTTAACACAGACAATTCTCTATGAACATGTATTTAAAATTAACAAAAGTAACTATGGACACGTTTTATAATGCCATAATACCTTCGTAACAAACAGATTAAAAAACATAGAATCGAGGTTGTTGACATTTAGTGTAAATACATTTACCTCTGTTGCGTTGTAATCGGATAAAAAGAAACTGTGCGTTTGTTTATAAGTAAGAGTTTATGAACCGATTAAAATTCATAAAAAAAAATTGTTTCACTGGTCTTATTCTAAACAAGTCAAGCGCCACCGGGGCGAGTTGCTAATAAACTACGAATTAAAGTAATTTCCAACTGGGCGAGTCTAGTCGCGCTCTCTTGATGGAAACTAGATTAACTAGATCCAAGTGTAGACCGCATTAAGGTACAGAAAGTAATTCAGATAAAAATAGACGGATTCGTATTCACGGTGCATAGTAAAGTTGCGTATATAAATAGGTACTTAAAAACCATATCGCGCAGTGATCAGATGTTGACTCGGGTTGCAGATTCGAATTCACCTGACATGTATTTTTTGTAAGCATTATTTATGTAATATATATAAAAATAATATATTTTTAAAGGAAAAATAATAAATATTAAAAAAAAATCTCATACTTTTAACTGTACTCACATCACAATATATTCGAAACCGTTCCTTACGTACTATCTACAAATATATATACATTTACAATATAATAAAAAAGGTTGACGTGGTTAGTAGATACTTGAAGAAGAAGAAGGTTGTGGGTTCGATTTCCACCCAGGACAGATATTTGTGTGCATGAACATGTCTGTTTGTCCTGGATTTGGGTGTAATTATATATATAAGTACTATTTACAAACGAAAAGTAATATATGTAGTATATCAGTTGTCTGGTTTCCATAGTACAAGCTCTGCTTAGTTTGACATCAGATGGCCATATGTGAATAATGTCCCAGGACATTTGTAAAATCCGAATCACCTTTAACATTATTTAATGTATATTAATCTACTAAATACATTTAAAAATAATAAAAATAGTCCGTATTGTAGCCGCTGTATCGTTTGATTAAATAGAATATAATAGGTTATATATATGATCATTACAATTATGTAAATATATACTGCAAAATCGAGTCATATATACATATACTTAGCTAGCTAGCTTTCGAGACTATTAAGTACCACTAAATGTTTTACATTGCACTTTATATTCTTTACTATTTTAAGTAAATTGATATTAAATATTCAGATCACAGTCGGATATTCTGTAAGAACAACGCGATCACAACACGAGAACACAATCGTGAAATATCAAAAATTGATGATATGTGACTTTTTTTTTTATATAGAACAGGAAGGCGGACGAGCATATGGGTCACCTGATGGTAAGTGGTCACCAAACGCCCTTAGACATTGGCACTGTAAGAAATGTTAACCATCGCTTACATCGCCAATGCGCCACCAACCTCGGGACCTAAGATTTTATGTCCCTTGTGCCTGTAATTACACTGGCTCACTCATCCTTCAAACTGGAACACAACAATACCAAGCACTGCTGTTTTGCGGTAGAATATCTGATGAGTGGGTGGTACCTACCCAGACGAGCTTGCAAAAAGCTCTACCACCAGTGATTATATTTCGTGGCAGGACTTGTCACGTCTGAATATTTACCACCTCGGTTTGAAGGATGAGTGAGAGTGTTATTACATGCACAAGGGCACATCTTAGTTCACAAGGTTGGTGGCGCATTGGCGATGAAAGGAATTTATTTATTAATTTAAGGAAGACCAACAGTTATACAAAAATTATATACAAAAATTGTTATCAAATTAAAAAAAAACATATACCAATCATGTCTTCACAAATAAATAGCAAAAATAAATTAAAAAGAAAGATTAATTAAAATTTTAAAATAATATTGTATAAAATAATAAATATATAAATTCGGTTCAAGGTGATAATTTATGGTGACAATTTATTTTACATTTTGTTAATATTTCCTACAGTGCCTATGGTCACTTACCATCTGATGTCCCATTTAGACATCCGCCTACCAATTACATAAAAAAAATTAAACAAGAATTATAATATTTAAAGAACATACGAATCAAAATAGGGTAACACTAATAGATTTGCAACATTTAACGAGTGAGCTACGAAGTAAGTTCTTAATAGTACCGGATCCCACTTCGAGGCAGGACACGTAGCTTAGAGTAAATATATACATATATATAGTAAATGTTCGAGTAATGAGTCTCCAAGATGCTATTGAACCTGTATAGTGTAAGATATTATATAACAATGTTATGCGTTGTTAATTTCATGTGTAAACTTAAGTCTTATTAGAAATAAATGGTACCGGTAAATTACACAAAATAATGTTATCGATACAAATATTCATTAAAATATTTTTTTTTTATGTCGGTTTATAATTATAATATTTTTTTTAAACTAACGTAATCGCGCAATGACAAGAACACACTTAAAAGATACTTAAAAGATAGTATCTATTTCAACTTAAGTGATGCTGTTCGGCGGTAGAATATCTGATGAGTGGGTGGTACCTACCCAGACAGTCTCGCACAATGCCCAACCCCCAAGTAATACAACACTACATAATATAATGTTTTTATTGCATTAGCTTACTTTTCGTGTATCTTTTTGAAAAAGTGAAAAAAAAAACTTAAATAATATCCCTAATATTTAACGAGATATTTACATTTTTAATGTCCGATGACCGTTTCATTAATATCAGTTCATTGTAATTTTACGAAGGGGTTTACAGCAACGCACTACCGTGTATGAGATCAAACATTTATAAAATACTGGCTACCCGTTCCGCTTTCTTTAGGGTTGATTATGGGTACTACATAAATTTTGCCACGGTAGCATGCGAAAGCGACGTTAAGACGGAAAGGGTACGGGGAGGTTTTAGTGGGTAGGACGGTGGCCTTCTGCCCCGTGACTCCCACGTAACCGTCCCGGTCGTGGACCGGGCGGTAGGCGTAAATGCCTTTCCTCCTCGACAACAAAAAAAAGGGTACTACATAAACCGCTTATTAAGTAATATTATATAACTATTGGTGTACGTGGCACGCCAGTAAAGCTCCAAATCGGCATGATTTTTTTCCGACATCTTAAGCAATTATCGTCATATTTCACATTGAATGATACACCTAAACCTACCCCATAAATCACTCTATCCACTGGTGAAGACCGTATGAAAATCCGAAAACCGTATGACAGACAAACAGGGCATTTTATTTTATAATTAATTTGTATGAAATAAAAAATCTTAATATATATTTTAACAACGTCATTACAACAAGTCATAAATATCTATCTATCAACTCCAAGTTCTTTTTTGCTTCGATCTATTCATAAATTCTTTCACGGCCGGTTCATATTAATTTTAATTAGAGACCGTTAAATACATATTGTTACGTATAAAGTTATTTTTTTATCATACGATCTTAGTTTAATGACTTTAAGATAAATAATTTTATAATAAAAAGATAATTCATCAGTGTTGTAAAGCCTATGTAATAATTTTTGTTGCAAAAAAAGTTAAGGTTACGCCACCTATTGACTTTTGATGGAACTATTCCTATATTATCAGCGACAACTAAATACTATTAAAGAATTTATATGAAAACAACACATACAACCGAACTTAATTTTTTAATATAGAGATCTAATTGCAAATAATATATATATATATATAATATAAATAGGTAATATATGATCTTAATTTAACATACCTTTGCTATTTTTTTAATCTCGTACTTCTAATACTACTACTAGCTGAAATCATTCAAGACTAACTAAATAATTGTTTAAATAATTATAGTTAAACCTATCACTGGAAAACTTGAAAAAACTTTGAGATGAGAGGCGTATATGAACCAGCCAACAAAGCACTACAATAACTATATTGATATGATTATATATTACTAATATATAAATATAAAATAAAAATTACTTAAAATAGTTACAAACTTTCTTGTCAAACAAGTGAAAAAACTTAAAGTTGACGTCACTACTATGAGTTTAATAATAATACGTCTGCTGGACACCCGACCATTTAGGTATCCGAAGAGCGAATAAGATAAAAATAAATAAATTCAACGTGTTTTCTTATAAACAAACTAATTATATTAGATAGATTATCTGTCGTTAGTTTTCGTCAGGCTCACTTAAAATTCAGTTTTTTTATATATATAAAATTAGTTTCCAATATATCGGGGTAATACCCCGATATAGGTAATTGTTTTATATGTCAATTAATTCTTTTCAAAACTGAGATTGTTAAATCCAAACTGATGCTATCATTTATAATATGTGTATTTTTTTTTCATGTGACTAGGTAGGTAAGGTAACAGCCTGTGAATGTCCCACTGCTAGGCTAAGGCCTCCTCTATCTTTTTGATGAGAAGGTTTGTAGGAAGGAACGAAGGAGCTTATTCCACCACGCTGCTCCAATGCGGTTTTGTGGAATGCACATGTGGCAGAATTTCAGTGAAATTAGACAAATGCAGGTTTGCTCGCGATGTTTTCCTTCACCGTAAAGCATAAGATGAATTATAATCACAAATTAAGCACATGAAAATTCAGTGATGCTTACCCGGGTTTGAACCCACGATCATCGGTTAAGATTCACGCGTTCTTACTACTGGTCCATCTCAGCTTTTTTTTAATTGACTATAAAATTTAAACTATCAAGATTTTTTTTTCAAATTAGCGAAAATATTTAACGATCCTCAAAATACAATTAGCGAACGGATGTTCTTAAACTCAATTTTTTGTAATTACAATACAAGTTTTTGTATTTTTATTTACCTCTAACAAAGCGTGGAATAACTTTGTATTAAGAAACGGAAAAACCTTTTATTATCAAAACATTTTTTGTGTTTTTTGGTATTCACAAATATGTTTTGTACAAAAAGACGTTAGGTACTTCTACGTTATTATAGAAATTATTAATTTTAAATTTGTATGGTTATATTTTAGTATCAACTCTGGACAACGACCTTCCAATTCGTAATTTATTATTTAATAACAAAAAAACATATTCACATGAAACTATGTTGAATGATTAAGATAATCACGTAACGTGGCGCAAATTTATCTAACTAAAAATATTTCCAACAAACGTATCCTTTGTTGGACTTGAGATCAGTTCCCATTCCGGGGCGGTTTGGGTCATCACCATCCTGAGGTCGTTTGCTGACAAATTACTGTCAATACCCTAAACCGGCTGAACCATTTTCAAATGGTGCACGTTCTGAAAAATCAAACTTAGGATTATCGATTAGGATTACTAACATTAGTGTAGATATACACTATCTACTAACAAAATATGATCTGTAAAGGTGTAAATGTTGTTTGTTCTTAAATAATATTCTGCGACCAAACACTCACGATTTATAAGCATTCTAGCTATCAACGCGATAGTGTATACTATTATATAAGAGTGTACAGAATGATTGATTAAATATATTAAGGGCCTTTCCCTACCTATTGAAACAAATATATATACTTTATACCACGCTAAGACCCACGGAGATGGAGCATTAATAATAAATATTATTGGACTTTCCTTCAAAATATTTAAATTTAATAACTTTCATCAATTTAACCTATTAAATATAAGTATATATGATATTTTATTGCTATGTATTAAACCATATACTATAAATAAAGGGGACTGCACATCACCAATACTTAATACAATCTTTCAACCGACCGGTCCTTAATGTCATTATTCAAATCATATCATGGCGCATAAATATTGATGATATTTTTGTATAATAAATATTTGGGATCACAGAAACGTGTTGCGCTAAACGCAAGCATGTAATTAAGAGTCGTATTTTTTAAAGAATATCCGAATTGGTATTTTTTGTTCGTTTGAACATGATCTTTGATAGACAACGTTTGGAACGGGTAATGCCGATAAAAAAACTTTAATTATACCGAAGCGTAATTTCAATATAAAATCTTGTCAATTTAAAACACGATATCAGCTTAAGTATGACGTCTAACCTTTAAATCTGCGTTGCTTAGAATTTAGATGTTTAATTATCGCGTCCACTCATAAAATATAAATTTAATAAGTTCCGCAATTATACGAGATTAATACGAATTAACGATAGCATTATTCGATAAAAAAGAAAAAAAGTAAAATGTCAAAAATATATTCTGTGTTCTTCAAATGCTGGCTGGTTCTTTGACAGCGTAAAATCTCGAAATTTAATTTTCCTCTAATAACATTCAGCTACTGTAAATATTTTGTAATATTTATATATTAAAAAATAAAATTTTTGTACGATATTTTTCACCATATATTAAAATGCATAATATTTAGAAAGTTTTTAATAAAACATTTATTGATTGGTTAGATCTTGCATGCAACGGCTCACAAATTAATTGATCGTAATGTGTCGCTTTCAAATCCTATACAGAGTGAGTCATGAGTCATTCCATTCATTCAATGAATTGATAGAATGAACGTAGACGGGATTAAAAACACGCATCGACACATGTTAGCGCAAACATTAAGAACAGATTGCATTTTAATATTTTTAACAGTCAACTGTTGCAAAGGAAACGACATGTCTTAAACCGTTTTATGGATATAATTAATGTTGTCATTCAACCGTTCACATAAACAAAAATTTATTTAAATTTTAGAGTTAAGAGAAACTAGTTCAAATTTAATTATAAGGAAAGGATGAATTGGGATAGCTTAGGATATTATTTTTTCAATGTAAGTAAATCAAATATCAAAATCATAAAACGTATAAGATGATTTAAGATTTTATGTTGGATACGAAAATGCAATTTATATTGAAATGCTCATCAATCTATGTTCACACACCGAAAAGTCCCATAAAAAGTATAATATATTTAATGACCTAACATATAATTATGTCATTAGATTTAAGCTTAATTTAAAATGATCAAGTAATTAATAATTTTCTAAAACATCGTCGTTACTTTATTATTTTTTATAATATAATAGTCGTTTTTATTTATGGATACAACTTGTTTACAACTAAATACACAAAATTATATCTAACTAAACTAGTCTGCCGTGTGTACAATTTCACCAATACACAAATTCCAAACATTCGAACGAGATCTTGGGTCAAGGAAAATTCTCAACCTACCATAATGACAGTTCGCAGGCAAGTTCTTAATGAGTCTTAAAATAAACACAAGGGAGCAACGACATATAACCGATTCCATCCAGACCAACCGTACATCGTCAGATTGATGTGGTGCCGTCCACTTTCAACCAGATGCAGCCGCCTGATTAATTGTCACAAGAATTAAAGATAATATAGCGTGATGATGCGAGCGTTAAACTTAAACGGTTAGTAGTCCAACGCTCATGATGCGTAGTCTTTTAGCCTCTTAATATTTAGACGTTATGACCGCCTCTTTGATCTAATCGGATTATACTCATTATTGAAACTCTAGATTTGTTTTGTGTTTTTTTTACATTCTCATTTATATAGTTACAATATAAATAACATTGATTATTAAATCATTTATTTTATGCATAATGCGGACCTACTAATACATGATGACCTACGAACACTTAGATTTTAACTATCGATCGATCGAAGAACATTCACGGTACGTTTCATATCTCGTTGAACGTTTGTTTAAATAAATGCCGATCCAGAGATTCCCGGTTCCTAGGATTTAAAGTTATTCATTGTTGACAGTCAAGCTCTCAGTAGTAGAAAGTTGTCAATGTAAGACTCTCATGCCTCAGCAAACACTCAAAGCTGTTGGTGTCCGCACTCTCTCCGGTGTTATCGGATTGCCCATCCGACTATGAGATTACACTTGTGTTCGTAGACACACTTGCAAACCATAACGACTTCTGCGTAATTAACAGGCCTCGATAATATTTTAGTTTGCCGTTACTTAGAATTAGATATCGTGATCAATTCCGACCATCGCTAAAATATATTCATATTGAACATAATTAACTTATAAACAATTTTTTTTTTGTAATAATATAGATGAACAATTTAGTTGGTCTTTCCCGAATCGATTCATCTGAATGGACTTTGAATCTAATTAAAGAAAAATTATTCGATTTTATAAATACAGATGGTATTTCAACTGTCAACGTGTTATCTCGAGTTTACCTTTAAAAAAAATAAGATTTTTGTTACAAAAAACAATTCTGTCTCAATTTTTTATGTTCTCGTAATGAAAATCAACACTTAAAATAATTTACATTCATTGTCTGTATGATTTCTGGTCAGCTTCGAGTTTCTCAAGTCCCGTTTAGGATTATGTATTTTTATTAACCAAATGACAGATGGCGTGAACAATTAGTATTGTAATTGTGGTAGTTACAATGTGTTAATGTAACATTTATCTTGCTATTTATAAATTGAAATCCAGTGGACGCATTTATATATGTCTTGTTAGCAATTAAAGCATATTTATTATTCAAAAACTACTTTTTGTTCATTTTATTAACATCTTTATTGGTCAACTTAATCTGCGAAAGGGTGAATTTACCATCCGTGGCTATTACTATTACCTACCTACTACTAAATATTATATCAAATATATTTATCGGGGAATTAATATAATATATATAATATAACGCTATAAATTTGTAATGTGTATTTTTTTATATATTATAAATATGTCATTAATAAATATTTTACATATAATAAAATTTGATTTGAATAGAAAAAATGTATAACGGCTATTGACTATTTTATAAAAAAATAATGAAATTGAACATTGCTTTCTGAAGAATTAAGAGCTTAAACGAGAAAAAAAAACTTTTGCGAAATGAATTATCATTAATATTATTCTTCTCTTATCAACGTTCTCGTACAAAAAGTCGCAGAAAATCACCCATTCGCTTAACACAAATGTCACGATTACCTGTCAAGAATCAGTTTGTTTTTTGCACCAAAGAATCGTCATAAACTCGCGAAACGAGTGCGACCTTACCCAACGCGGGATTTGAACCCGGAATTGCATTCCATAAGCGGTTTACTGTATAATGATGACAGTAAGTAGCCCGGTCGGACGAACGAATATTTTTTTTTAGTTACTTACCGATAATTCCATTCATATCCCTTGCTTTTGTAACTGGTTCACGGAAACCGGTTCTGGGCTAAGATAAATTACTCGATTCCTAAAAATAGCTCTACAACACGTGAATGCAAGTGGTTTGTCTATAATGTACCTGTTATTAAACTGTCTTAGTTACTTTTCAAACTGTTACACAAAAATTAGTAGTGTTGTAAGATGAGGTCTCTCCTGGCTGAAATTTATTTCAGTTGCACAGATTTTATAGTGCACAAGTGTGTGCGACAACACAGATACACTTAATGTTCCTAACATCTCATAGTCCCATGGTAAAAAAAAAAACAATAAAACTGGAAAGAGATCAGTGCAATCTCATCTTCCTAACTGGATGCTTCTGAATATATTGATAGGAAAATTCAAAAATCTTACTTGCCCGATCCTTGATTTTAACATAAGATAAATTAGTATTTATTGCTTGCATAAAATAAAAATATAATTATTTCGTCCAAGCGTATTATTACATGCATAGAATTACATTGTTAAAAAAATCCATACGATTATCAATACAAGCTCTAAAACAGGTACAGATTTTTATTCCTTTTTTATGTAAGGAGGAAAATTAATTGAAAATATTTTCAACACACATTCCAAGTATATAAAAAAATGTTCAAACATTATCCTTTATCAATAGCATAACCAGTTTATTGCAGCATAAAATACTTCTATGTTAGTTACTTCCAATAATTTTTAGTCTTAATCGAACACTTATATTATATGATATTATAATACAGAAATGATAACAAGTGGTTAACAAAAAACAAGGTCTGTTAAGTACTGGCGGTAGGGCTTTGTGCAACCTCGTCTGGGTAGGTACCACCCATTCATCAGATATTCTACCGCAAAACAGTAGTACTTGGTATTGTTGTGTTGTAAGCGATGGTTAACATATCTTACAGTGCCAATGTCTAAGGCCGTTGGTGACCACTTAACATCAGGTGGCTCATATGCTCGTCCGCCTTAATATTCTATAAATAAATAAAAAGGTATTTTATATAGGCCTGCTATAGTGAGACTGCCAACGCAACTAATAGATTAGAAGATTTAGGTCTAACTGTCGGCAGTTTATAAGTACATAACATTCGATATTCGAATAGTTCCATAACCCACGACAGACCACTTATCACCTTTTAAAAGTGGGACAGACTTCCCCTTATATTATTTATCGAGGATTTTTAGACGTGTTTTGGGAGTTACGAGACATGATATAAATAAGTAAGATCCATGTTTACGTAAATTGTCTCCATATGAGTTAAGTCAATCATTTTGTGTGAGTATGTGCACATTAGTTAGTTTTGCAGGACAATTCCATAAATCATTAGTGACTAACAACAAACTTCATTTACTGTAGAACTTATTGTCAGCCTCTCTGTTGACTCCTGTCCTAGGTTTATTCATAAATGGGTAATATTCAAAGTATGACCCATTCCTTCATTCCGGTCAAAGAATATTTGTATCATTTGATTTTAATTGATATCTAAATCTGACATGTCAATGTAAAGTGCATGGCTTCGTTGTGAGGATGTTAGCGAACTTATCAAATGGGCGTTTGATATGTACTTATAAAATACGCTATAATCTTTGAAATTACTGGTTTCCAACAAAGGTACCTGGTACGAGATTCAAAGATAATTTTGCAATTATGTCATTGAAAACGATCGGTGTATCGTGTTGTGTTGATAAAAATAAATTTTACATTTAATATAGATATTTCCACCAAACAGCAGTTCTTTACTTTGAGGTCTTTGTTTGTTGGGAGACTTGGCATCTGAGTCACAGAAATAAGTAGTGTAAGGGATAGTTAATTTTTTTCAACGTCTTTGGGAGGTGGTGCCATCAGGTGGTCATTTTGTTCGTATACTTGCCTATCATTAAAATCCTATATATCACCAATTATACGTTCTTGTCCCATTTATTTGTCGGTGGCAGTATATACTCTATTTGGAAAGGATTGGCAAACTTGCGGCAGCCGCCTGCATGACGCCAACCTTCCGTACTTAACGTAACCTAACGTAACTTTCTTTAGAGCTTAAAGTATATACAATAATCTATATTTCTAGCGCTTAATTAATGCCTTCAACCAAGTTTTAGTACATAGTTACTTTGATAACAAAATTGGTTGTTTTGCTTCGTATTTTTTATATAATGTTTGTAATATTAAATAAACAATAACAGAAGTTATATATATATTGAAATAATCCTTGCATCGACCGTTGGATCAAGTATTATATAATAAAAACCTTTTGTCGCGTATAGATCTTATCAGAACTTAGTGAACGTCGGCAACAATAAATTCCGATTAAGTTATGGCAACGTGAATATCGGTCAAGATGCGCCTGCGCATATCACAACAGTGGGTGTCCTTACCGTGGAACGAGTTTGTTTCATCACTAGCACACGCTCGTGAATTGTCTCGTGTTTTGTAGCTTAGTCCTTGCATAAAAACTAAATAATAAGCGCGATACATTATATATTGGACTTAGAATTTAAAATGTTTTATTATTAAGCTTTATTCACAGTTTGTTTAGGCTTCATTAAAATAATATACGTATAAAATCATAGCGAAGATAATCTGTCTTAATATTAAAAATGCAAAACTACAAAAAAACTTTTACATAGTTCACTTCTAATATAAATACAATAAATCCGATGGTAGGGCTTTGTGCAGACCCCTCTGAGTGGGTACCACCCATTCATCAGATATTCTACCGCTAAGCAGCAATACTTAGTATTGTTGCGTTCCGGTTTGAAGGGTGAGTTAGCCACACAGGCACGAGGGATATAACATATTAGTTCCCAAGGTTGGTGGCGCATTGGCGATGTAAGGAATGGTTATTATTTCCTACAATGTGGTGACCACTTACCATCAGGTAGCCCATTTGTTCGTCCGCCTACCTTTAACAAAAAAAAAAAAACTTAGGACTGATTGTTTTTACCATTCTGTGAACATCGCATTTCGTTTTACTATTTTAAATATTTTGTTTCACTGGAACTCAATATTTAATTAAGCTTTTTACGGTACTACTTATAGGGAAGTGTATAGTGAAGTACTTATAGTGAAGTCTCAGTTGCTGCAAATGAGCCTGACATAGGAGGCTGACAAGTCGATATACGAGTATAGCTCCTATTTCATATGAAACGAACTTATGTACCTGTTGTTCTCAGAATATATATATTGCTTTTATAATATAATAATAATTTCATACATCGTCGAAGTAATATATATTTATTATAACAATACAAAACTGGACTGAAATTATTTTTATCTGTCAAGGCGTTCATCGCGATTATTATTAAAACGTTCGTCAACTGGCTCTCTTTGACAACGTGACTTACTTAGTGTTGCTATACAGAAATATAGAAACATTACCAGTTGTCTGCATTTTTAAAAACATAAAATGTCAACAGATCTCGTTACAAATTATATACGTATTTCCACCAAAGAGCAAATTCCTTGTTGTCGTCTTTGTTTGTCGGGAGGCTTGAAGAGTGCCGGGTAAATGTGTAATATTTAGCATAAATCACGTTTTGGTTAACTAGCTAGGACTCGCGAGGACGCGACACCGATCATTATTTTTTCCGGTGAATCAAATTGTGAACCGGTGAAATAATTTATACGTAGTGTTATATGATTTGTGATTTAGCCGTAAAGTAACAAATAGACTAATAGGGTCGGCTTGTGACCCCATAATATTACATATGTAGTTAATTTCGCATCTTTATTATTAGTATAGACTATTATGATAGATGACTTATTAAACCTCCTCTCCTCTTAAGGGGAAGTTCTTCTCCACGTTGTTCCCATCATATACATACAGGTGAAAACGAAATGGGTGACGTAAAAACATTATGTACAAAATTAGCCTGTATTGTTAAGTATTTATGTCAAATTGGTCGTGTCGTAAATTTACCTCTAAAACTTACTATACAAACTCTAAGAAATTAGAGCACAAGCAGTGTTCGTCCGGATTTAAGCTAGCGCTGCTCGTTTGCGATCCGTTTTCTTTCCACTCATGCATTTTGCCTCATTCTATACTAAATGATTCGAGATAATTAAATCGCAATTTTTTAATGATGTTCGATAAAATTCTGAAATTGAAACGGAGGTAAAATAATTGATTTTAAAGTAAGCGATTAATTGCATACCGATCTTGAACAACGATTAGACATTACGCTAATTAGACGTAAACACTAATTGATTAAACAACTACAAGGGTAAGCCTTTTAGTATTAGGTATCTGTAGACGAGTTTAATAGACACTGTGACGTCATTGTCTCAAACCAAGTATCCTTAATAAATAAAATAAAGGACATCGGGATACAATTCTAACTAATATTATAAATGTGGAATTGAGTTTTTATTTGTTTGTTTGTCTTAAATACTTAAACGATTATCATAAGTAGCAGATACATGACCCTCCCACCCCTTCCAGCTGATAGCTGCAGGTGGAAAATAGTATTACACAAAAACTGGAACCATTTTTAAATATTGAAATATTATCCAGTGTTTTTGACAACTCAACAATTTATCACAGCTCAAAATTTGAATAACCTTATTTTGTGTAATTTCCTTTATGTATTTTTTCTTAATTCTTGAAGGATTATTAAATCGATAACGTAACGCAAAAGCGTCTATCACGAAACGCGCGCATAGCCCATGAGATAAAATCAAACGCGCGGTACCAGTTAGTAGAGGTAAATTTACGACACGACCAATTTGACATAAATACTTAACAATACAGGCTAATTTTGTACATAATGTTTTTACGTCACCCATTTCGTTCTGCCAATTCACCTGACCTCCAAAGCCTTATTAAGTAGGCGGGGATGACAGGAAATGATGTGGGCAACGTTGTATGTGATACTGTGGGAATGGATTTATTCAATTTAGATACGCTGGTTGACTATTGGTATTTTTGGTGTCAACGATGTGTCCTAATGTATCGTATTTCGATGCTTATGAATGATGCTTAATTAAACGCCTAAATTATTTTATTGCTAGCATCGACGCTTTAAAAATATTTAATATCGTTTTTTTAGTACTTTTAAATTTCCTTCAATTTTATATTTTCAATTTTCGAAACGTAAACTAGAAAGCATATCAATAAATTCAATTCAATAAATTCAATCAAATTTTATTGGATAATAAGACGATATAATTTTGAATAAGAGATGAATATTTGTGTAGCTCGTCCGGTTGCAGCATTATTCATAGAATTAATTATAAAATTAATAATTTAAATCTAATATTCGATATACCCGATCAAACAAGACTTTTCTCGTGCTCGACTACAAACTAGCATGTGTGCCCACTATTGTTCACAGCAGTAGCACGTTAGCTGTGTTTCTTTTGATTTATTTCAATAAATTCACACACACACACACACGTCAGCCGATAGATGTCCACTGCTGGACAGAGGCCTCCCCCAAAGATTTCCATGTCGGCCGGTCTTGCGCTGCCCGCATCAAACGGCTTCCCACGACTCTTTTTGTGTAATTACATATATTCACTTATACAATTAAAAAATAAAATCTAAAAGAATAAATAAAAAAATGCATACTAAACCTGTAATCAAATTCCTCATTTTGTGATTGGTAGCATTAAATATTTTTATGAGTAATCAAAACAAAATAATAATATGAATGGCGTTATCCTTATCATAGGCGCCTGGCTACCACGTATTGTAAATACCTACCTTGCAATAATTGCTTCTATTAGTGTCATATGATATTAACCTTTCTGTATTCAAGATTAAGAGCGTATATAGCCTGATTGATTAAATGATTAAAACTATGAGGTCAGCTAAAAATCACCTGAGACGTGCTTTATAAGCGTATTTCATTGATAAAATATAAATTTCAATATAATCTGACGCCAGCTTATTGGGCAGGATGCGTGCTTATGCGACTATCAATCGCCTTTGTTACTTTATTACAATATATACATTAACAAATAAGCGTTCTACATAGTTATCAATCAAGGTTGATAAAGTCAAGCCCAAATTAAAATTATAGTTAAAACGTGTTCCCCTCCTCTTACAACCTGGGTTCCTCCAAATGAGGCTCGAAGAGGCATCTTGCGGGCCGGCAAGGCGGGGGTGGCTAGTGCTGAACATTCTTCCCGACTGTACTAGCTGTCGTCGCGTTTGGACTCCATTACCACTTACCATCAGGTGGAGTGGAGTCATTTGCTTTCTCGGTACATATGTAATATTTATATAATTCGAAATAATAAAATAATTGAAAAATTAAAACATTTAATTTGTCACAAAAAACCAATTAGTTGCTTCATCTTAATTCGACAATCAAATGTCTAAATTATGCTATCAGATACTTAGTAACATAATCCACCTTTGTCAACTGTGTAGGTTTATAATTAGACTCGTAAACAGGTAATCGACAAAGTCAAATGAAAACATTACCGATTTATCGTTCACAACATACACATAAAGTTACACAATAGAACATTCGATGATCGTATTTGTTTTTGTCGTACCCGTCCGGAATATTATAGATACAAGGTTTCATCACCGAACGGCTAATTGTTGAATACAGCCACAATGCTATTGTTAGCGTTCACTCTGAAAATAATACAAATATTACAAAATGTCGTCTATGCATACAATTGCAAGTTTATTTAAACCATTTTTATTTTTATTTCGCTAGCCTGCGGGCCATTAACTACCTAATATGTAGGCCGTGTAACGTCATATTATAAATATCATACTTATAGAAAAAAATACTATATGGCTGTAGCTAGTGGCGAAGATAGACAACATTATACTAAATGTGTAAGAAAGAACGAGACAGCATTTCACTACCGCATGTGAATGCCTCAGTGTGCTGAAAGTCCAACTAGAATATTACATAAACATAGTTGTTTTATTTTAATGTTAAAAACTATTAATTAATCAAAGTAATTAAAACGTTAAAAAAACTGTGCTATATGTGTTATGTTTTTATAATTATTGATTACAACATACGAATAAATCCCTGTTAATTAAAAAATAAATCGTCTAATAAAAATGAGTTATTAAATAATATTTATTTTAAAATAAAAGTTAATATTAGGAACATACTTACAAAAATAAAACTCTGTTAATGTTAAATGTATTTTTATTGCATATTAAAGTACCTGATGTTCATTAAGTTAATACATTTCATGTGGTCGCGCGATGGTTATGTCATGACGAAAGAGCAAGTGGAACAACACAATAGCACAATATGTACTCAGCCGATGTTGTCCATTGTGGCGCTGAATGCGAATCAAATCGGAATTGTTACAGAAACTACCTCCTTGTCGATCACAACACGCTCCATCATTGTACTAGGTAGCTCGTGAATGCGATTCGCAAAACATGGCCTCTCATCAATTGTTTTTTTTTCCTCCACGTCTCGAAAAACATTGACTGAATCCTTATATGATCGTATTGAAATTATCATTGCCATACAAGATATAATCTTTTATTATTACATAGGAACGTCGTTATGAATTATATCAGAAATAGTTCCAGTTGTATTGAAAAAATATCTAACAGTTTGTTTTGCTTGCAGGGCAAACGGAGAACAAGTTATGACTGCGACGCACAGTGGCGGCTGTGAAGACAACCGCCCGGACAAGGATTCGGTATATACGATCAGAACTGGTTTTAAGAACGATGGCTACCAGCACGATAAAGATTCTAACGACGATATCGTTAAACCACCACCCCTACCTACCGAAGACGACTCCTACGCTTCGGGCAAGGTCAAACTTTCGAGAAATGAGAAGTGGAGGATATTGAAGAACGTAGCAGCCGTGAGCGCTGCGTTCATGGTGCAGTTCACCGCTTTTCAGGGAACTGCGAATCTTCAGTCTTCGATCAACGCCGCTGACGGGCTGGGAACAGTCTCTCTAAGTTCCATTTACGCGGCTCTTGTTGTCTCTTGTATATTTGTACCTACGTTCCTAATTAAGAGGCTAACTGTGAAATGGACCTTGTGTCTCTCAATGCTCTGCTATGCGCCTTACATTGGCGCCCAATTCTACCCTGCGTTTTACACGCTTGTTCCGGCTGGAGTGATTGTTGGCCTGGGAGCAGCTCCTATGTGGACCTCGAAGGCTACATATCTAACTCAAGCTGGAAGTGTATACGCGAAACTAACGGATCAAGCCGTTGATGGCATAATCGTAAGATTTTTCGGCTTCTTCTTCCTGGCTTGGCAAACAGCTGAATTATGGGGAAATCTTATCTCAAGTTTAGGTAAGTTAACGGATATTGATCATTCAAACTACACAGCATGAAAGTTTTCGATTAAGGCTGTTGAAGTATAAATTAAACTCGTTTCTGATGTTACAATGGGTTTCGGCAAGTATCCGGGTTCGATGCCCTGACGATACAAATGAGTTTTTTTTTACTATCGAAGATTCTCGTTAATTTAATTTTGATGTTACAAGCACTACGTTTATTTGTGTTAAGGACCTTCTTGTAAAAGTATAAATGATGCCCCCTTGTAAATCAAATAAGTAGTACGGTTAATAGTTCCTATCATTTAAAAATACAAAAACAATTCGTATAGTACAACGTGTCATTAACACTGTATTTTTATGTAAGTATGTATGTTATTATAAGTAAAACAAAGAATTATTGTATTTGTGATGGCATTTATAAGACATTTTATAAGATATTTTATAAGACTGGATCTAGGAGTCGTGAAAACTTATTTATAAATTATATTCTTGGACAGTATTCTCATCGGGAGTGCACAGCGGAAATACATCCAAAGAGAACACCAGCAACACAGTACTATCATGTGGAGCCAACTTCTGCATGATCGGTGGAGGACACCACGACAACCAGAACCTGCACCGGCCACCAGACAGCGAGATATACGAGATCAGTGCCATATACCTCGCGTGTGTGGTGGTAGCCGTTTTGATGGTGGCTTTCCTTGTAGATCCTCTTTCTAGGTATGTTTAACATCTCAACAGCTATGAGTTTAACTTATAATAACAGATTATTCTGATAATTACAAATCATTATTATTTTTTATCTTATTTGGTTTTTTTTTACATAATGAACTTAATGTTCTGTTTTAAACTAGAAACCTTGTAACTGTTATATATTTAATTATGTGAATACTAGGAAAGAGCGCTGATGACTGAAATACAGATTATTAAAATTTCTTAGTATTAAGTTTACGTTTTATATCGTTATTCTTCCAATATCAAAGGCATGTATAACCCAGCAAATTTTAGAATACTCACAACATAAAAGTCCAATATACTTATTAGGTAATATCCCTACAAGAATACTTTATGTACACGGGATCTTTTTCTAAATTTCGTAATATATCATTTTACATTAACATTTGATTAAAGAATAACTTACATATAACTTTGCCAATTAAATTTAATGTTCCTTTTTTGTGTTCGTTATATTCGCGTTACGTTATTAGTCATTCGATGAATGTGTATATCCTGCCACGTTTAAAGCTTCGAAATACTAAAGGAAGACAAACGGTAATTATCTTCTAAAAATTCATTAAACGCCTGTTATAATGGCGTCTTGGAATCATTGTTCTTTTTTGCATATTTTAATTGAGTTACCTTCAAATAGAATCTTATTATACGATTTCGGAGAAGTCACAGTGTTGAGCATTACAAGAAGATCCGTTGATCCGTTGACTTTGAAAAGGTTACATGTGATCATTTAGATGTACTATCTAAATTGAGAGTAATTTTCTAAATTATTATATTATATAAAACTTAAAAGATATAATATATTAATATTATAGCATGTTTATTAAGATACGGAGAGAAACAAAGAACATCCGACGCAGCCAAGTTGACGGGCATTCAACTGCTGTCGGCAACAGCTTACCAGTTGAAGAAACCTAATCAGCAATTGCTCATCCCCATCACGCTGTGGATCGGGATGGAGCAAGCGTTCATCGGTGCTGATTACACTCAAGTAAGTGCCACCATTTACATTTTCCAAGCAAACTGTACCTAAAGTCACTATTTTTGACCAGTGGGATGTCAGTGGGTGGAATTTACGCTCCCGTCAATTATTTTATCATCAAATATGAATATTCTGTATTACTGTATTCCGATTTAAAGGATGAGGATAAAAACTTAAATTCTATGACAGAGGCACCTTGATGGTGTATTCGGAGTGGTTTATATTTAATTGACAACATATAGACACTGTGTTTTACATTTCCATAATGTAACGTTGACTTCTTAGTATTGAAATTAAAGAAAAAAAATATGTTTAATTGATTCATAATATTCTATATTTTTTTATGTGGCTTACATTAAATATATCTATTTTAGGCCTACGTCTCATGTGCTCTCGGTATACGATCCATTGGCTATGTTATGATATGCTTTGGAGTCGTGAACGCACTGTGCTCACTGCTCTTTGGTTCAGCTATGAAGTACATCGGACGATTTCCAATATTGGTGATGGGAGCTGCTCTTCACTTGGGTCTCATCGTCTGGCTGCTTATTTGGACACCGAATCCTGATTCACCGACAGTATTCTTCGTTATATCCGGCTTGTGGGGTGTTGGAGATGCTGTTTGGCAAACGCAAGTTAATGGTAAGTTTTAATGTATATTTATAAAAAATTGTTCAACGTGCATACAACCAACCTATTAGGCAAGAGATAAATCAGTGTTTAACTAAACAGTTATATATAATTGACGATGCGTCTAATGGGAATTATGTGAACGGTATGACTGTTTAAGGCAAATTCAGAAAATGATGTCAAAATATGCCGAAACGATAGTTCACTATGTGGGCGCTTCAGTCCACACTTAATTTTTAATATACAAAATCAAATATCAATTTCATAGTAATTTATTTTACTGCCGAAAGTTAATCATTAAATCTGAACCCGATAGATGTAGTTCTATGATTTCGAAATTATATTATTCATTAGCAATCAGTCCCGATTTCGTACGCGTAAAATTTTATTAAAAATTAAAAATTATTTCGAGATATCGAAATGAAAAATATGTAATATAAAAATTAAAAATATACGTAAATATCGGTAACAGCGCCGGTATCACAGGGTCCAATAAATCTAAGAATAATCCAGGTACATAAGAAATAAAAATACATCATCGAAAAAAACATAGATGACTTACAAACGCTCACCGGATGTTTATATAAAAAGGTACGAAGCCGTGGTTTGCTCATAGATAATAAATTAAGGAAATATAATTTCAATTGTGAATGCAAAACGGTTACATAAAAATACATTATGCGGTCAAACGATATTATTATATTAATCTCGTTTACAGTTTGTAATTGAAGATACAGGAAGTATTAAGAAGGTCGATGCGTGTAATTCTACAACGATATTTATATGTATCTTATTATATGTTAATGAATGACAGATTAATTATTCAAACAAACATTACGTAGCATCTTATGTAACTAATACCAAAAGTACACTTCCAATTCAATTTATTCGTACTATTAATATATTTAGTGTTGCCAGTAACAAAAAAACAATTGATAATATCATCGGCTCGAATAAAAATATTTGAATTCTTTATAATCTGAATATATAATAACTAGGTATTCCATTGTGAGGTGAGAGATATATGAGAAATAAAGATAGCTTTATTGGCATCACGTACTACAGACGAATTACACATATTACAAACAAATTATACTGAGAAAGAATAAAATCATTTGAAAGCATAAAAAATTAGAAAGATTTAATTAATTTAGTAAGAAGATTAATAATTGACTTAATCAATGAATTAATATACTAGACCGTAATGTAAGACTTACGAGCAAAAAGCTAGAAATAAATATTGTAACAAAGACAAATAAATTTACTTAAAGCGATATTAAATTAGCTTTATATGTTAGTATCAGCAACATTGGCATGATCCCAATAAGTAAATCTCTCATTATTAGTTAGGTGTGTGATACTTAACGAAGTCTTTCATTGCAATATAATAAGGCTGCAAGACATTATTCCAGTTAGAATCCCGGTTCGGGAATTACTGGAACTTTCTTTCAAGAAATTATTTGTAGCTATCGGTTTATCTAAGAAAGCACGGGAAGCCTTTTTTCTAGGATTGTTGTCGATAGGAATGGCGTACACCTGTGTGCACACACGCCTACGTTGTTATATTTGCTAGGCAATTTTCTAGCCATCGTTGATGGCGCCGAAATTTGATCAGGCACCTTAACAAATTAACAGATTACATTTATAATATTACAATTATAGAGATTTTTATTGCAAAAACATACCATCACCATAACATTACTCCATGCAGTTAAATGTACGTAATAAGGTAACGACATAAACTCGAGACCAAAAGGATCCGATGCCTTCAGTAAAAAACCGAATGGTAAAAAAAAGTACACGTTCTTGTTATTAGGGACGTGGGATTTGCGATTATTGGTCACGGTTCGGTAGGCGCAAGCGCAGGAACGCACACTACGAAAGAAAAAACCGGTATCAACGATTTTATGGTATCTGTCTGTAATAAATATTTAAAATATTCAAAAATTTTAATCTTTTGATACAAAGTTTTCTTTACAACATTCATACGTATTACATTCATTTGTAGCTGCTTTTTAAGATTCTTTTAAATTATTAAATAAAATATATAAAAACTATTTAACAACAACATTATTTACATATTGATAACATCAAATCAACCACATTTCATAACAATTATGGACATATGATAAATAATAAATTCGATCACAGTCAACAGATAACATAAACCGCTTCGACTATTTCACACTAAGTAACCAAATGGACGGCCACAGTACAACTAGAAGAGCGAGCATTCTAGTCGCATAGGTCTTATTATAGGGCTAACACAGCGAGTTCCGGGAATAGGTTAGCAACCTCATAACTGGGCGATGATATTTTTAGCCTTGCTGAGGAATTTTTCATATAAATAGAAGTATCTTCAATGCCTTAAGGTATTCTATTTATGTATCATGAATTTAAAGAAAGAAGCTGAGATGGCCCAGTGGTAAGAACACGTGAATCTTAACCGATGATCGTGGGTTCAAACCCTGGCAAGCACCACTGGATTTTCATGTGCTTAATTTGGGATAATAATTCATCTCGTGCTTTACGGTGAAGGAAAACATAGTGAGGAAACCCGCATGTGTCTAATTTCACTGAAATCCTGCCACATGTGTTTTTCACCAACCCGCACTGGAGCAGCGTGGTGGAAAAAGCTCCAAACCTTCTCCTCAAAAAGGGAGAGGAGACCTTTAGCCTGTTACGGAATTTAATGTCTGATTTCTGCAACCTATAAAAATTCTCACATTCGTTTCCATCTTTCGAATTCGTCTTCTTCTTTCGAATGTCAAATCAATAACGACAGAAAGAGCGAAATCAATGTTTAACTAAACAGCTACTAAGCTACGTTCGTAAGTAAGTAAGGCATAATAAATTAAAACTGACAAACGATTAACTTAGAACAAATATTAATTCCTTTTAGACACTCGAATTATTTTTCAATAATGTATTAGTATTTTATAATATGCTAATATTTTATATATAAAATTATTTTTTATAGATAAAGATGTTGAATGTTATCCCGAGAGCTAATAAAGATTTTATATCTAGATAAAGTAAATGAGACAAAAATATCCATTTTCAGTTATCCATTTTAATCCATTTTAAGTTGCAACTGCAATAATTAAAGACATCTAAATAACTACTGAGTAAGTTATCAGATATTGAATTGTTTTTAATTTTAAAAATGGAATATGATGTCAAAATATCAAACTAATTCTTAAAATAAAACTTAACGTCCATTAAAATATTTTTTAACAGTTTATTTTATTTATATGGAATTCTAAAAGAATTATATTTCAACAAACTAGAAGGTTCTATAATTTTCGCGTTGGAAATCTGAAAATAAGCAAGAAAATCAATTACATCACGGTCAGTAATTGGCTCGTCTGACGTCAGCGTGACTCCAATCCGCGATAGAACTATCATCAAAAAGATAAGAATCGTAGGTTACTTACACGAGTCACTGTAGCGGATTATTGTACGGTTTAAGAGGAAACTACGCCAGGCTAACTGTTGATTAATCGAATAAAACAAGAAGGCTACATATAAAAATGACATTGTAAACCATAATTATATTATTATCCGCCTATAAAACTTATCTACTTAAACTGCAAATATTTTATTTTAAACCCAATTAAAAATCTGGTTACAAAAAGAATTAAGCTACGGCATGATACGCCATGACGCTACTACAAGAGTTGGTGGGTACACATATGGCAGAATATCAATCAACCCATGCAGGTTTCCCTATGATGTTTTCCTTCACCAATGAGCATGAGATCAATCACTATAACGATATATATTATAAAAAGCAGCGGAGGGACGCTGCGTCTGTTCGTCTGTTTGAACGCGATAAACTCAAAAATTACAGAACATATTTTCATACGGTTTTCACCAATGGATAGAATTATTCACGAGGAAAGTTTTGATATATAATTTAATAAGGTTTTGTATAAATTTATTGCAATTGATCGCTGCATAAACAAATAGTTATAACATGTATTAAGTAAACATGTAAACAATTTATTTAGACTTTTATTTGACCCGTGCGAAGCCGGGTGCCTAAATAACTCAAAATTTACGCGAAAACGTTTTTTATGAATCTTCCCTACAATTATAATGCAAAAACCTACCAAGTAACACAAGGTATTTAAAAAGCACCATAGCTCTGTAACCAATAAATATGCAATGCAGGAATGAGGAATTGAGTTCCTTCGGAATTAAATACATGACATGTGATCTTATTGAAATTGAAATCGTACAAGTTATTATATTGAAACAAAGAAACTGCCCGTCAATTATTTTTTTATAAAATGCAGATAAGTTTAATTTAATCAAAAACATTTTTTATCTGTAACGATCACTAGAACAAACGATTATATTATAAAATAAAAATACGTAAAAAATCTTATTTTTTTGGCAACATGCAATGTCGTTGACATAAAATTGCTGTCGTTCATATATATATTGTTGTTATTTTTTTGATACATTTTTTAATTTAAAAAAAAATTGTTAAAATATATCCTGTCCCTTTCACATTACAAGTGCATTTCCCGCTTCTTAACATTATTCAGATAATTTAATAAAACAATAAACTCTTCTTTGTCTTACTTAAATATATAAGCAATATATTAAATATTTATTGGTTTCATCTTAAGGGTGATCGATTAAAATCTAAGGATTTTATGGTTTTATTGCTAATAGTTCAATGACTTCATAATAATAACCGAAACAAGCGGCCTGGCGTGTTCACCAAATCATGATGAAACAAACAATAATATATTTATCATAAAGAATTATTATATAACAACTTTGTTTACATCCGCAGTAAATAAAAAATACCAAAAGAAACGTAAAATTGAAAATGTTGTTATTGTCGAGAAAAGTTTTTTTTTATATTTCATTTATAACGGTTTTGTTAAGGAAGTCGATGTTTTTATTATAATATCGTATTAATCATTCAACATTAAATATTATCATTTTTAATTTTCAGTCATAATTATTTGTTACTTACCTAAGTGATCAACACCTCAGTTCCCAAAATTGGTGATGGCCATGAAAGGAATGGTTATTATTTCTTATCTCGCCATTGTCTATGGGTGGTGGTGACCAGTTCACTCACAGACCATCAGGTGGCCCATTTGCACGTTCGCCTACCTATAACATAACATAATAACAACAACAAAAAAACTTTAACGCATGATCGAATCGTTGCTCTAATGTCTAGTTACTAAGGCCGCATCTCGAAAGGGCCAAGAAAAAAGGTTTTTCTGTCATGAACTATTTATCATAATATTTTTATTAATTCTAAGTTTTTTTTGCTGTTAAAATGGGGAAGGACACAAGTATTGGGTACACTATGTCTGAACTTCTGCAAACGCAATGATTGATGTGTATGATTGGTTGAGAATTTAAGATGTTAAAGAGAAATAAAAAAAACCACGAAAAAATTTACTTTAAAGTATTTTAAGCTTATATTATAAAGCCGCATACCTATCAGAGGCGCCGCAATTCACGCGGCACATATTCAAGGATGCTCAACTGTAAGGCGACGTGCTTGCTTCGATCCGCTTGTTATTATTTTGTACGTTACACAACATGGCATCTAACTTTGATATATCTGTATTTTAATTCATTATTTGATTAAATAGTATCGAAAAATGCCACGTTTTTGTTTGAAGTCGCAGCGGAATCAAGCACGCTTCGAAGCGCGTCCGCTTTTGAGCAAAGGAATTGCTGTCCATGATCGACGCACAGCTTCAGAATAGAATTTTATTTGACTCTCTTTATATCACAATACAATATAGACTGACTTTCCTAATCCATTCACTATTGCTGTTACGTCTTTCAGCATGAATTATAATGTTACCATATATTTAAAGATAAATAAATTACTTTAATTATTCGTTTTATGTTAAATATGTTTTTTTGTTATTTAAGGCAAAATAAATGTAGTTGTGTCTGGTCTCATGTTTGAATGATAAGGTATCATTTTATTGTTAATGAGCTCGATGTTAAAATTCTTTAATGAAATTCATGCCGATAGCTTATATATGCACATAATAATCCGTCCGTCCGTCATTAAAAATGGATATGTTTATATGATTAAATGACATGGATACAATTAGAATTAGCTAGAACTTAGTAAAACGTTGTGATTACTTTGAAAATACGTTAAAAATATCAAATTTCGATTTCGATTTTCAAAAATGTCACACTGATTTATTAGTTGATACTAAGTTACTGATAACTGGTTGAAAGTAAATGACTTTCTAACTCGGACGAATTATACCGGTTGTACGTCATCCGACACGTAAACTTACGCCGTATCAGATTGTGCTACAGAACACTGGTTGAGAATGAAATGGCTCCGTCACGTGTTCACCGTGTAAGCACGTTTGAAACATTTAATTACCTTAAACGTATAAAATGAACAGAGAAAATTATCTATCCATAAACACTATAATTATATATCTATAAAAAAGAAGTATTTTCTTCTGATAACTACGAAGATTCCTTTGTTTGCCTCTAACTGTTACATTATCATTAATTGAATTATTTTTATAAAAATATTAAATAATTTTCAAACTATTTTTTATATATAATATATTATATATCTCATTAAAGTCTAAAAAATTTTTACTCGTATCAAGTCATAAGCATTTTATTATATTAACTTGAGGCTAAGGTTTTGATTGGAATAACATTTGACTTTTCCAGGTCTTTACGGTGTTTTGTTCCGGAGAAACAAGGAGGCCGCCTTTTCCAACTACAGGCTTTGGGAGAGCGCTGGTTTCGTTGTTGCATATGCCTATTCCACCCATCTCTGCGCCAGGATGAAACTATATGTGATGATGGTTGCCCTCCTAATCGGTGTCGTCGGTTACATCATTGTTGAGATACTACACATGAGAAAGGTAAATTTCATTATTGTTAGACTTTTATTAACTCTATGAATATCAAAGTAAAAACCAGCCAAGTTCCAGTCGGGCGTGCGGACTAAGGGTGCGTCTGAATCTTGACAAAATCTGGATTGTGAATTTTTATGGCATAGGCCTAGTCCTTTACCAGGTCACAATACAATGTAAAGTGCCTGTTTTACCTAAATATCTTCTAGATTATTTTTGTAATCAATATTTAGCTTTTAAAGCAAAAAATATTAATAGTTAAAATTCGTTTCAGGCTCGTCGTCTGAAGGCTATCGCTGAGAACCCGGTTGCCGCGGCTGAAGCCGCTAAGCAACCTCCAGAAGAAGATGATGAAAAGGACGAAATCGATGACGACATCATCATAACACATCTGTAAACGCGGAGTTAGACGAGCTCCAGCGTTCCGAGCGCTTTCCGCGCTATATTGCCATACACACATATTAGGTACAAACCACGAGCTGATGTAATCTCGATTTATTCTATTTATATGTATGTATCCAATAGATAAGTGTAATTTGAAGCAAAGATATATCAAGTACAAACATTTCACATATTCGAACGTGGCCTCTTTGTAGGCCTGCTCGACGGCACTTGCATTACAAAATTGTTCCAACTCACTGGTACACTTCGTCCGATCGTTCTCGCCACGGACAGATCTCGAGTCGTTTAAATATTTTTTCTCTATCAAATGTCTAGTTACGTGTCGTGAGACGACACGTAATTATAATTTAGGTTGACGACGTATTGGCAACTATTTACGTAACATTGTTTCAATGAGCTCCGCAAAAGTTATTTCTTCTATGAATATTTGATCATGGACAATCAAAGATTTTATTTAAACTAAAAAATACTTGGCAGTTTCACTATTGTTTTATTCATTATGGTCTAAATATAAAATATTCTTAATATGGATTCTATACTATTTTGTGGTTTATTTAAAAAAAAATATAATTTAATTTTTCTTTGTCATGTTTTCCGTAGATTATTTGCAACTAGGTATAACAATTCGTATTTGACTTCTAAGAATTTTAATAAAGCGCAAGTTCGAATTAATTTATTATTGTTTTACTGAATGAGTAAAACAGCTGTGTTTATATTTCCTTCAATCGTAATCACTCGCTTTGTCTCGTCTATAATAGTGTTTGGATATTTTTTTTATTTATTTAATTCTATAATATATAACCTTTTTTTAGTTCTCGTAAGATTTATAAAAATATGTTTTAAAATAACAACAATGTCTAAAGAGAAATCTCTCGAAAGGTCTATCCAAATAAATATAGCGCTAAAATGGAATAATATGGTCTTAGATTTAAAAGTAATCTATTGTTTTTTAGTAATAAAAAAACATTCCAATGTATTGAAATATTAGCAGGTACATTTTTTGTTAACTTGTTGTCGTTTACGAATACTTTTTTATCTGTGACTATATTACATTTTATAATTATGCTTTAGTTTTAATGTTGTGATATGAAAGAAATTTCAAATAATCGTATGAAATTTCGTAAGCCTTGGCAAATAAATCTCTTTAAAAAATTTCGATTGATCCAACCAAAAACTATCAAATTTTGACAAAGTTTTCTGTAACACTATGTTTTCTAATTTCATCTTTAAATTACTATATATTTAACACACTTTTGTTTTCTATCTCTTTCCCTCTATTTATATTATGTAAAGTATAATAATACTGACATGATCTAAATAATCCAACAGGAGAACAAAATTCAATTAAATATTATTTATTATCACGTTAACATTCTCTTACCAGAAATACGCGTACAAAATAAAAACGACAACGCGTTTTAATTAAGATGATAAATACTTGAATAAGAATGTGAATTTGTTGCCGAAAATATTCAATAGAGATTTACAATAGGTAACAGATTCAATTATTGTAGGCACATAGATCAAATAAATTAATATTATATTGATAAAATTCAAAATATTTAGAGTGTAAGTTAATGTAAGCATTTGCTATATCCAAAATAGCGATGTTGCAGAGAAATGAATTTAATTTTTATTTGGAAAAATTCATAAAACTGTCTCAAAGTATGATATACAAAGAAATTCATTGATTTAAGGAGAGGCTCCCTTAGGATTTCTTTGCAAAAAAAGGTAAAAAAACAAAATTTAAATTAAATAATTGAATTATGACAAATATTCGATTTGAGATGTATGGCCATCTAATTTCGAATTATATTTTGTAAATCAATAATTTATACTGTGTTTTTATTATAAAGAATTCGAAAATATATATTGCAAGTATTGGAAAAATATAAACATATTATTAGACATAATTGAATAAGTAAACCCGTTTTGAAAAACACATTTTTCACTAATCACAATTTGAATAACGTTTTATTTGCACAAAATAATAAATATTTCACGAATTGTTTTATTTTGTTGATTCACAATAATACCAAAGGTGTGTTTTTCAAATGACATTTTGTTTTAGGGTGAAAACCACGTGATAACACTATAGCTGTAAAAAAATTAAGCGTATATATTTTTTTTGTAAATTAATAATAAAACTACATTTATAAAGTAGGTAAGTAATAAGGCTATTTTATCGATTAAACATTGTTTTTCAGATAACATTTATGAATAAGTTTACGTTATAATAATAAATGATGTCATATGAATTTGTGATGAAAATAAACAAAAATTGTTTGGTCAAATTTTTGTATCATTTGAAAGCCCAAATATTTTATATTTTAATTAAGAAAAAAATACGATTTAATTGAATAAATTAGATTTATATTTTATCTATACATATAATAAATTTGTAACTGACCGCGATCTGTTTACAATTATCTAAAACTAGACATTTCAATTTCCTATAATTCTCATAAAGCTGTGTCCTACTGTACCTACAGATATGTGTGGCATTCTCCTTTTCATTACTCTTATAACTGGAATGGTAATGAGTGAAGAGAGAACGTTCTCCGGACCAGACCCAAGATTTGAAGCTAAGCCTCGAGATATGCAACTTAAAAATCTATTAGACGAAAGAGTCGGTTAAAGATCAGGCAGTACCTTTATTGACCTTCACTTATACTATCAGAATGAGTCGAGTCGTGAGAACGGTTCGAAATCCAATGACAGATGCCAGTAACCTACAAATAATACTAAATATTCAGGCTTATTAATTCTTGTACTACTCTTTTTTGTTAAAACTTACTTTAATCAGATGATTTATTCTGTCATTGCATATTGTCAATAGAATAATATTAAATTATGTAAATAGGAATAAAAACTTTTTAGTTAATTTGCTGTCTTGATTCTTTGTATTAAATTATCTCTGTTTAAGATCACATATTTTATAAATTTAAGTTTGTTACTATCAACTAATTTAAAAAATTATTATCATATTTATCAATAAACGACCTTACTTATAAACATTGCTTAGCGACTGTTTCCTTAAATATTGATTTAGCTCTTTCTTACATTATTGATTTGACATTGATAGAATAAGACACAGTATTGTTTAACAAAATTTTATATGTACTCATTACATAGATACAAAATAATAATTAGAATATTTTTTGTCATAGCAAACATTTGTCTGCCGCATTTTGGCGACGAAACGTGTAGGCGTTTATTTTTGTAGTATAATAATTAATTATGAAATAGTTAAGCTATTGTTTGTTTCTAATTGTGATACAAAAAACACTCAATAAAGTAAACACGATTAAATAATTTCAATATTAATCTGACGAACTCATCAAACGGGATAATAAATATTCCGTTCATTTATATTGACTATATTGTATTCTACCTTTAATGTTAAAAACAGCTAGTTTGTAACTTTGGATTTAGGAGGTAATCTCCGAAGTTTATCGTTCGATTTTTGAAATTCAAATCCTTTACATAGAATGAATCTTCAGGATGGACATAGACTATATAATTATCTTTTTAAAATTTACTTACGTCGAAAAATCGATCAGTGATGCGTTTTTTTACGAACGCCGCCTTAACGGTAGGTATATCTCCTGTTTGTGTATAGAATGTATTAAATAATGTACGTTATGTTAAATTGTTATTAAAATAAATTTACCGATCGACAGGGAATGTTTTAAGTAAAAATTGCCTTTTATACAACATTCTTTGGACGAATAGTTCGTGTTTTTAAAATAAGTTACGCCACATTTTTTTTAAATATACCGAAGAATCGTTGTCAAAAATACAAATCGAAATTTCGTTGTAAATTGCGCATAATCAGAATTCTTCGGAAAACAGTAATATAGGTAATAAGTTGTCTGGTAATTATGACATTTTTTTTTTCAGCTTTTAAGCTTCATGAAGTAATATTTTGCCAGTTTTCTTTGCAGCATTTAATGATTAGAAGGAAATTAGAAAACAATTGGATAAGAAAACTAAATAATTGAATATTAAGAGGAGAAACTTATAATTATATCGATAGCCTACGAATATATGAGAAGTAACAGAAGGAAATACATGTACAATTTAAGAGCGTCTTGCTTTTATTTCTAACTTGATTCTGATCGAAACGATATATTTACCGTTTGGATGCTCCACGTAACTTGAGTCGCCACTGATATTCTTATTTATGGGCTTGAGTTAAATCTTAATTTGTCCCTCCCAAGGTTGGAAAAGCACTTCTGTATTATCAAAGAGAATATTTTGAATTATTTCGGTGAGGGTTTGCCTAATTATGTTAGAATATAATTATACAATATTTTTGTGGACAATACTTTTTATATTTATATAATAATGATGTCGTTTTCAAATTATAATGACAGAACAATAGAATTTATTTTTTTATCAATACGTCATATTTTTATAAAGCTGATTTTTTTCAGAAACATTAGTGCGTGTATTTTGTATTATAGTATATCTGTTATTGGTCAAAATAAATTAAATACTAATAAAAAAATATAAGATTACTAATAATATGGTTGTTATCAGTTTTTTTTATTATTCTCAAAAATCTTACCTGATAATAATAATACTTGGATTTGGTGCTAGATAAGTTTGGTAATTCGTCGCGCAAAGTTTTTACGTTGAACCAGAATATTTTTAGTTTAAGTGTAAATTTTTATGACTACATACATAAGTTGCGCAAACGTTGCACTGGCTTCTGTTTTTTCAGCTTCTTACGTAAAAATTCCAAGATACCAACCAACCTTTGTGCTATGACCAGCTGCATGTTGTATGCGGTCCAGATTGCGTTGCTCACTTGCATCTTACGGATGCCGACTTTGAGTATCGTCACTGCAGCACCGCGATGAAGATGAAGAAGGTCGTTTAGCTTTGTTTGTATGTCTGCATGTTTATGCAGCTCACCGGCATAATCAAAGTCAAAGAATATTTAACCCTATTATTTAATTACCAACAAAAACATGTTATATTGTATCCTGAGATTAGTATATCAGTATCGAAAGAGGGTCGCAAGCTTTAGCACAGCTGTGGTTTATAGGGAGGCTGTTACCTTACTTTTAGAATCTTTTACAGTACCTTATATTATCGTATCGTGATAATTGCGGTCAATTTGATCGAGTAAATATGTAAATAATACAATTTTGTATATTTGTCGATTTGCTAGAAGTCCAATGTAATTGGCGATGGTTAACTATTCATATCCTTCGTCTGCGACATTATCGATGCAAGCGGAGTAACTACTTTGATATAATTAAAGGCACAATTGACATTCAATTTGACTTATTACCTCTACAGGATACATGAAAAGTAATAATAATACCTTGAACATAGTAATTTTAAATTAAATGAAATCGATATCTGTGTTGATCAAAAAACAAATTGCCAAAAAGCAATTTTTCAAAGCAGAATAATAATTAAAAATAAATTTACCTTTATTGGGCATAATTTTTTTAGAAGGCTTTTGGAGTTATTATATCTTTTTGATTTAAAAGCTTGTGTATTTGTACTATTCGTAAAATTTGTCGTATTGTTTTTTATTTATTTTTTTATCATTTTTGCATTAATAGAACGAGACCATCTTTTTTTTTTATATTTTGGATTAATTCTTCGTATCTTTTATGAGCTGTTTGTAATCGTTTCTTCACCCACTTCCTACTCATATCATCTATGTTGAAATTATACATTATTTTACTATACTATGTTGAATATATAATATACTATGTACATTATTCACACAGCTTACACAAATTTATAATGAAACGACGTATGTCGACGCCATTCATATGATTTTAAGGTATGTCCCTAAAATCAGTCCTAGCTATAAAATGGAATATTTTTTAATAATTAAATTAAAAAAAATCTCGGCAGCTTGCTAAAGAAAAATAAAAAAAATCGAATTTTTGCATAATTGTAATAGGTTAAAAAATAATTGATGTATTAAAATAAAGTAGAATAGTTATTTTTAAAATACCCTGACTCTTGTTTCAGTTTATTCATGAAATAATTGAATAAATTAACGAGATAAATATGATAACGTTAATGTTGCATGTTTTAATTTGTAGATGTAATTGGGTTTTACGACTTACTAATTGGAAGAGCATTAGCAATGTGTATATGACATATAATAAGGTTGATTTATATAAATAGAAATATATGTTTTAAATATATATTATAATTAGATATTTTGACTAATTGCTGCGAAACACTGAATATTTTAAAAACAATGAAACAAGGACATTCTATAAATTCTATAAAGAGGAAACGTTTCAACTTTGAATTTTCACAATAAGAACACCTAAGTACGATAACACCCTCATATTCTGTATCTTTATCAGTCAAATATAAGTGTCCTAATTACATGTGACAGATCTTTATTAGCACTTTTATTTGTGAAATAGATAATATTATGAGCAATCACTCGAAACGATAGACAGTCAGAGTCAGTCAGAGTCAGTCAGTACAATATCTCTTGAGTCTATCAGTCTAGCATTGTTTATTTCCTTATCAAATAAACAAATAGAATCGTTAAAAATATTTCACATGCGAAGCTGTGCAAACTATTATTATTATTTATTATCAGGATTTACCGATTGAGTCAGCGCTGTGGACTGTAGTAGCGAAGTTAGTAGCGCAACGGACAACGTCGCGAACCGTCGTCTCCATACGTGCTCTTGATTACGTCATACTAGTTCTGTGTTTGTGATGTGGACACCGAACGATGGAGACAGCATCGAGGAAAGGGGTCGCGTGAACAATGGCTCTGATTTGGTGGTTATGGACGAGAGGGCGATCGCGGCCGCGATGCCTGTACCCAATGTCGCGACCCTCAACGTCACCAAGTCTTCCAAAGTTCACATCGGCCCTAAGTTCGTCTCTGTCACCCAGAATGTCCAAAACGCGGAGATGGTTAAAGGTGAGCGACGCACGCGCATCCAGTCTTTGTTCTGCGCCATTTTAATTATATCGATAAACATGCGTTTATGCTTGCGATTTATAATAATTTTATTTTTTTTTGTAATCATTATCAGTGAAAATATTATAGTTAGAGCTATTGCCAATGACATATATAGGAATAGTGCGGTGCGAATTGCGAATTCCATTATAAGTCGATATTCCAGTTATAAATAAGTATATGGCCGGAGTTGTTTACAAGTGATAAGGAGGCAGTGCAAACATTTGCAAAGTGATTTAGATGCTTAAGTGCGTAAACAATTATTTCAATGTTGCACTTTGTCGCTCTTTCAGACCATTATTCAATTTATCAGAACCTGGAGTAACTGTATAATGAAATATATCAATTGAAAATAGTCAAATCATTATGTTTCGAAATTCAAATTGTATTTATATGTAAGTATAAGTGTCTACGTATTGATATGACAAATTCATAATAAAATCGTTAGGGTATTAATACTAAAGCCAGCTTGACGTGTGTAACTGGTTCTGGTGAATGCAGTCCTCTGAGGAAGTAAGCCATTCATCCATTTGCGCATTTTAATTGTCCATGGGTCATGATACATAGACGTGTATGGATGTTCGTCACAGTTTCCCAAACTCTCTCTCTCTCTCTATCTCTTTCTCTAGTAGAGATTCGAAAAAAAGATTTCCTGTTTATATAATATTAAAATATTATTTATTTATTAGATTAAAATTTAATCAGATTTTCAGAGATTCAGACAAACAAAACAAAATTAAAAACAGATTCTTGGTCGGATCTGAGGTCCGTCATTACCTCTCCCTCTCTTTCTCTCTGGGATAGATTCAAGAGATAAACTCTATATATTATAATAATTCAATAAGTAAACATATACATTGACGATTAATAAATACCTAACAGATAATAATAACAGCGGGACGGTTGGCGTTCTATGGGAGAGGCTTTCGTCTAGCAATGGACAGCAATATGCGAAAAAAAAAAATAATAATATTATAATTGTCTTTCTTAACATTAATACATAAAATAATATATTTTATCTTAAACAATTAACGCTGTAAAGTGTAGTAAATTATTATGTGAAGATACCATTTACTTGTTTCGGTTAATTCAATTTGGTTTAGATGATATAACTAATCTAACAAGAAAATAATAACATTGTTTTGTTACCGTGTAATAATTATTCGATGCGTAAAAAAATATATGAGGAAAATGAACCGAAACTACTTTGAACCTGATTCTCTTTGACGTCACTAAGTGACTTAATCATATAAAATATTCGGTTATAACAATGATGTATACATAGGTTTACTTACTCGTTTCCCATTAATGTAAGATCAGCCTAATGTATGTAATATTTCGTTAATCTATTTCTCTAATCATGTCCTTTCACAGTCGATCCATCTGCCTGATATTCTAATGAATATCAGTAATATAGTAGTAATAATCAGACAGTCTCCATGTTTTATTGCCTCGATAAATATGCAATAACCGGTTTAAAATAGTAATAACCAGTAATAACCGGTTTAGAT
Organism: Nymphalis urticae; assembly: GCA_905147175.2. NCBI lineage: Eukaryota > Metazoa > Arthropoda > Insecta > Lepidoptera > Nymphalidae > Nymphalis > Nymphalis urticae. Next base: position 15,112,539 of record LR989982.1, on the reverse strand, counting down.
GTTTTCACATCAACTTGGACTAATTGCAAATTTTTTACAATTACTACGAAACAAAATTACTAGTGTCAATTTTGAGAGTGCAATATAAGTTTTATACAATAGAATTTAAATGCTATCTACACTTGACAGAAGGTAAAATGTTACATCAATAAAATAACGAAAGGATTTTCACTGTAAATCATTATAATATTGTAATACAAATACTACGATCGTGCTAATCTCGCGATACGAGATGACAACACTAGTATCCGAGCATGTATCATCCAACGATAAGACATCTTACGGCGAGCTCAGCGTGCTCATGCAATTCTGACTTGAACTGTCGAACGTTTACTATCTATACCGTACCGGTTCACATTATAACGTCCAAGGGGCAATTTTTATCTATAGAAAGCGCTTAAAGTGCTTCTGATAAGGAATGTTTTCATGTCACAATTAAATAAAGCTAATTTCAGTGTTTACATTACGGTTATTTTAATTTAAAGGCAATGTTTCTTAAAAAGATAATAAAACTTATCTATGGTACTAATTGGATTTCATGACAGTCACGTTCGAATTTTGATAATTCTATAATGACATAAAAACAATGTATAGTAATAAAGATCAAAATCCGTTTTCTACCTTCCTGATCTATCTAGATTAGCGCTTCCAACCAGACGTTATCAGGGGATTTTCTTTTTTTTCGCACAGATAAACAAAAGCTAAATTGAATAGCATAAACTTAAAACAACTATTTATTTATTTTAGTTTACTTATCATAAATGTAAATGAAAAATGCTGTTTGTTGATTTAATTGTATTAAAAATTGAGTACTTGACATAGTAGTTTCCGACTTTTTACTGATAAGAAAAATGCAGTAGGTAACAAGAGCAAATTCAAGATTTGATAAATCTTTATCAAAGGCTGAAGTCTCACTTAAATTCCACGTATCTATGCTGTTTTTCTATATTAGTAGATATGGAAATGCCTTAAACTCTTTACTTAATACTGTTATTATATTGGACGACATGATAAATTCAATGGCATAGTAAACAAATGCAAACTTAGTGATGCTTTCTAGGTTTGAATTTTCGGTTAAGATCCAGGCGTTTCCAGCGGAATCGCTTACTATCGTGACGATCCGACGGTTGGCACACTGAAAAGCCTCCAATTTCGATGAAGGTCTCAGTTTAAAAAGGAGCTCCGGTAGCCCCCAAAGCCCAAGGCGTGATGAGATGTTTTTCCGAATGTACTGGCCGTCGTCGCGTCTACTACTACTTACCATCAGGTGGTCTAGAGTCATTTGCCTTCCCGGCAAATATAAAACAAATCATGAAGTGGTTAAAATTTTTCAATAACTGTTTTTTTTTTATCCGTTGAAATTTCTCTTATCTTTCGGCTGTTTTGATAATAGCGACAATAATTAATTTAAATTATATTATTTTCCAAGAAATCTACATTTCATTATAATTAGAGTACGTTTCCATTCGTGACAAATATTCGCACATACAAGTAGTTTCCAATGTTTCAAGGTTATTCGTCACTCGCTTTATGAGTTGACTCTTTGAAGCATAATCAATATTAAAATCAAAATATATTTCAATAAGTGTATAAAAACAAGCTTTTTGACTGTTCTTTTTACATGACAAATCAAATGTACCACCAATTTTGAATGAATTGAATTCAAATTCATTAGTTACTTCGAATATTTTTCATTTTACACGTTACAATATAAATTAAATATCTTACAAGCAAATTAACGACTATCATTTATAAGAACACCACTTTACGCTTGTCACGTCAATAGACTAAATTTGAAGCAGCTTCTTGGTATATTATGGTTATACTGTAACTTCTCCGAAACCCGCTGCATTTTCAGGAGTAAGCTTTATGTATTGAGTTAGACATGAATAAATAAATAAAAAAATATTTTTAAAAATATCTCATGAATTCAAAATATAATCAGAATTAACTCATATGAGCGTACTTTATTGACTTAAATTATTTACAAGAAGGTGACGTCATAACGCGGTGACCTTGAAGCTACATGTGTTCTTGGAAGAATATAAAATAACCTATTACCAAATTATTGCTCTGTATATATTGCTTATATTTATTGATTTATTAAAAAAACCTAATCCTTTTTTAATAATTAAAATAATACAATAGTTTTTCATTGAAATGGTAAATAGTGATAAAATTTTCGACACTAAATCTATTTAGTAGTCTTTCTTTATTAAGTACATAATATACTAACAAAACCTCGCAAAATACTGTCTCGTAGATCTAGAGGGTCATTTCTTAGCCCAAGTTATGGTGTTTAACCACCAGGTCAATATAAAGTTATTCGGTTTTTCGTTGAAAAAGTCTCTGTAATGAGTCCTGCGCCTGATCTGTTTTCATGAATGTATCCATCGGATTATGAGAGGTAAGGAATAGAAAATGCATCTGTGTTAACGCACACGGTTCACTTCTCAGGGTTTAAGGTAGTGTACAGTTCTAGCTAATTGTATTTGGATATGTTAGAACCTGTCTCGTTCCTCTTCATATTCTTCCTTTCTCCTTTATTCTTCATATTTTTCTCCAAAACAAAACTGTATATTCATTTTATATTCGGTATTCGACATATTTGGCAGTTTCGTATTTGGCAAATTTCAGCTGTTTTTGATTAAAATCACTTAAGAATTAACTGCATGGCAGCTTAACTGTATGGTAGTAACAGAAACAGTCCCGATAAAATTTGACTTTTATCCACGAGTAAAATTTTATTTTGGTGCATAAAAACGTTGAATATAGATAATATGCGGCTTAAATCTCAATAGTACGTATACTAAAATTGACTATTCAGCAATGTATTCAAAACCGTGTAATTGATATTTTATTTGACAATGATTCTATTCAATAAATAAATTACTTTACAACAACCATATTAAAGAAAACATTCCGCAATCAATTCACATTGTTGCGAATTTTTACGTCGTTTCGGTGCATTTCTTCTATCAGCAATGCGTGTTGACAAAACTATAATTGCAAATTTGGCTTTTACGTCCCACGTGTAAGTGGAGACGTGACTACTTTTATTAGGTTATCAACATTCTTCTTTATTAAGGGCATATATGTGCTATAGATGCTTTCACTTGTCGCAAATACTTTAAAATATTAACTGCATATATTTACAAATATATATATATATATATATATATATATATATATATATATATATATATATATAAATGCAGTCAGTATTAGTATTTTAAAAAAGCCGAGATGGCCTAGTGGTTAGAACGCGTGAATCTTAACTGATGATCGTGAGTTCAAACCGAGGCAAGCACCATTGAATGTTCATGTGCTTAATTTGTTTATAAATCATCTCGTCCTTGACGGTGAAGGAAAACATCGTAAGGAAAAATGCATGTGTCTAATTTCATTGAAATTGTGCCACATGTGTATTCTACCAACCCTCATTGAAGCAGCGTGGTGGAATAAGCTCCAAACCTTCTCCTCAAAAGGGAGAGGAGGCCTTAGCCCAGCAGTGGGACTATAACACTGTTACTGAGAGTATTTAAAAATAAATGTCACTAATACCTATTAAGATCTTCGTCATGGATATAATGACACTTGCGGTCATGTGTTTATTAAAGCGGTATTTCCAGTACATTATGGGAATATTTACGTGTAAAAATTTATACCTGACCTTAAGTTACAAGATAAATTGTTCTGAGAATTGAAAGAGAAAATATTACGCGGAATCGATCTCAGTCTATATTCATTCTTTTTTTTCCGTTCGAAAATTATTGTAGGAAAATATATTTCAGAAATCTATATTAATTTTCACCATTTGTAAGTTTTAACTTTTCACACGTTCACAATAAATACATAAGGGTCGCTAAGTTCACGGAAACTGTATGCACATAGACCAATTGCATCACAATTCGTCAATCGCAAATCAACATTAAAGCTAAGAGAGATTAGAAGAAAATTTTACATTTATATTTCTTCACCAATAATGGTTTTTTCCGATTGTTTCAGGCCACTTTCTGGGCCTCGAATTGGTGTCATCGAAACAAGCCCGCAGGTTGAGATGCAGCGTGGCTGTCTTCGTATGTTGGGCATTGATTGTAGCTACTGCCCTAATCGTATATATCATTTACGTTGCCCTGCCTAGCCAGCAGACTCGGCTAGACATAGGTAATTAATTTTATTTGTCTTTAAGTATCTTCAAAATTATAAATATCACTTAGCTTTTATTTGGTTCCATTATTTTCCTGAAATAACAATTTTCAATTTCCAAGCATTTTATATGAGTGATTCGATTAGCATTTTCATTTCTCTTAAATCATTTAAGACTACAAATGTTTTTGCTTAATTTCATGTTATGAATGAATGTTCATATGCGCTTTTTCTAATAAAGGTTTGAACGAGTCTTGGTATCTTCGCCGTGACGATTGGCAGGCGATGCCGGCGTACGGCGCTGATTTTCTCCAGTTACCACTTTCAACCGTTATCATAGGACATTCAGCTGCCAATTACTGTAACCAAAGGTATCGATGCATTGAACAAGTGTTAGTGATTCAGCAGGATCATTTAAGGCGAGGCTATTATGATATCGGGCCAAACTTCCTCGTCGCTGGCAATGGATACGTCTTCGAAGGCAGAGGCGCGAATGTTTTTGGAGCAATGGTCACTGCGTTTAATAGAATAAGCATATCAATTATGTTCGTAGGGAATTATGTGGATGACGTACCCGATCTTGCTCAATTTAACCATACGAATATCTTGCTTGCCACGTTGGTTAGAGAAGGTGTCCTCCAGCCTAATTACACACTCTACGGACAGTGTCAAGTTAACCCACAAACTGTCAGCCCTGGACCACGAATAATGAACAAGATGCACCATTTATCTCATTGGGTTCCAGATAATATAAGTGGCTGTCTCCCAAGGTGACAACTTTACGCGCACCCAATATATACCCCTTTGAGTTTTAAAAGTGATAGCTCTTCATGAGTAATATTTAACAAAGACGTTTGATAATTAATATTATTGAAAGGTTTGCGTTTAGTGTCGTAGAAACCGAAAAGTTTGTGTTGGAATTCGGTTCGAAGTTCGAATCGGATTAATAAGAATGGTGTATTTTTTTATCATTTGTATGTTTGTGTTAGTCATGAGACATAAATGATGAAAGACTTTATCTCGAAAAATGTAGATTTTGTTATTGTTTATGACAAGCAACAAACATATATTAATATTACAGAATCAGTTGTATGATTCCAATTAGTTATAAATAAATATATTAAAAATAATTCCTTGTATAAAATATAACAAATACGTCATTGTAAGACTGAATCGCGGTCTCGACACAATTTTAAATATTAAAGACAATGATTGAGAAGTGTTCTTATCAGTAATAATAATGTAAATTGTTATACGCGGTGAATAAATAAAAAAAAAATGGTTTGGATTCTATATTTAAAATTTAAATAGTATAGTCTATAAGTGAAATTGACAAACATTGTAGGTACGTGAAGCGACGGACGATTTAGTATTTATAAACTTTTATGCTACTTTTAACTGAATCATTTAGATTTTATATCAAATCTCATTACGATAGCTAAATGACAAGCATATATGATTATGATATAAATATAATTTCAATCAACATAATCTATAATAATATACGAAATTTTGCATTATAGATACGGAAGTAACTCCGTCTATCTATTATGCTTTCACGGCGTAACCACTAAACCGATTTTGATGAAATTTGGAACGCATCAAGCTGAAACCCTGAAGACAGGCATAGGCTCCGTATACACTCATACAAACCTCGAGAGTTGAGACGGCCTAGTGATTAGTGCACGTGAACCTTTTAATAGCGACTTAATTTGTGCTTATAAATCATCTATTGCTTGGCGGTGTAGTAAAACGTCGTGACGAAATCTTCATGAGCGGGATGTAATTCTTGCATATAAATATATAGGTCGACCTCCAAACCTTTCAGAGGAAGGCTTAGCCCAGCAATGGGATGTTACTTTACTTTTTCCACATCAAAACCAGTGATCGGTTGCTTAAATTATATATTATACCAGCTGTGATTTAGACTTGAAAGCGTAACAGACAGAGAAACTCTCGAAAATGTCATGATACACTTTTTAATAAATGGGCTATCTTACGCAAATTTTATTACAACAGTTATATTCTGTGATTAGCGCGTTTTTGACCCCTCAGCTATATAATATAAGTATATACAGATAATAATTATTCGTAAAAAAATATATTTTTGAACCCACAATCATGGGTTAAGATTCACGCGTTCTTACCACTGGGCCATCTCACACACATAATAGAAGAAAGCAATTAAATATCCTTGATCACGTACATTTACTATCAAATTTAAATACAGTACTGGTTCATACTTATTGTGTTAGTGACAATACAATCAAGTATATTATCAGGTATATTAAATAATATTGTACTTTATATAAAATTGCTGTCAAATAATAGCTTGTATTTATATACTTATTAAAGATATAAATTGTTCACAAGACATTAAAAATTCGTGTTGAATTCAAACTGAAACTATTGTTTACTTTATAAATGTTTATATATTTTATAACAATATTTATAAGTAATAACTGCTCATGTTTATGTCTAATGTAAACATGAGTATGTATTTAGCACATTACTGTTTCTATATACAATAGTTTTATATGTAATCATTGTAGTCAATACAAGGTTAACGTTAATAAAATAAAATCAGATTTTTTTACACAATATAATTTTTATTTATGTTACCTATACACTAATATACAATTTAATTATAATTAACGAGCCATTGTTATAAATAAGCTAAAAAATATATCGGTATAACGGTTACCGTGAGTAAAAAACGGGATTTTTTTTAAATTATTATCGAAAAATTTATTTCAATATACCTGTCTCGTATTCATTAGGAAGTAAAAAAACATAGACAAATTTCCGAAAAACCCCATAACTTAAGGCGCTGATAACGCATATGGTAAAATACCTGCAAATTTTACTTATATTTTCTAGAAACTAGAAAATAAAAATATATTTTTTCACGATTGTTGTAGGAAACATTTATTTCAGAGGAAAATATTCCTACAGAAGTAGGCAATATTTTTTTGTTCATATACAAATTTCTTGTAGATTAGTCGTTTCTGAGAATAGTTCGGAAAGTACAGCTAAAGAAATTCCTAAAACAAATAAATGTTTATACAAATAATAAGACAACCTGTTTTCGACTTTCGTTTTTTTGATAGATTTTCTTAATGCGTTTTTTTTATATATGAAAATTAATTTAGCTGTATCATTAATTAAATCCACTTTCAATTTGTGGTTATTGTATTTGAACTTCAAGTGTTTCATATTTTGTTATGAAATGTTTGTACTATCCCTAGTGCATGTAGTTCAGCAACTTTACCAAACCAGTGAACCAGTGTTCACTCACAATACTGCGTGCTATGTTCTCCTGACCGATTTCGGACACGACGGCCAATAATTTCAAGTGACATTTACCAACTTATAGTAACATTTGTGACCTTGGGATGTGCGGCAATGAATAATACTAAGTATTGCAAATTTATAAGACATTATCGAAGAACAGGCAGGCAGGCAGCAGGCACTGACTGAAAATCTTTACGTGTTTTCCGATCATTGGTAGAGTACCGCAAACCTTTCAACGGGCTCGACTAACTATCTGGTAGCAGAACAGCCCAATAACTTTTGATGGAACAATCAGGGATTCTAAAAAGGTAATTTAAGGTCATATTATATATATGAAATAAAATAATGTACCTAAAATGATGTATTAACATGTGGTCATAAAACGTTACTTGAGGAAATCCAAAACATAAAATATAAGAACGTGAATACAATAATGATTCGATCACGTCTCGAATAATTTACAGTACAGTACAGAAACAGTTCTTGAATGTCCCACTGCTGGGCTAAGGCCTCCTCTACCTTTTTGAGGAGAAGGTTTTGAAACTTGTTCCACCACGCTGCTCCAATGCAGGGTATAACCACAAATTAAGCACATGAAAATTTAGTGGTGCTTTCCCGGGTTTGAACATACGATCATCGGTTAAGATTCACGCGTTCTTACCACTGCGCCATCTCGCTTAATAATTTACTATTTTTATGAAAAAATATGTTATTCATACAAAATACTAGTTGTTCCACGCGTTTTCACCCGCGTTAGGAACGTTACTGCTCTGCCCCCATTGTTCGTAACGTGATGTGATATAGTATAAACAAACGCAAAGCTGATAGAAAATGATAGTTTACTATCACATAGTAATGTAATATTTATTACGAGAATTTCAGCTCATGATTTATACAAGCACTGCTAATAATATGTACGTACCTAGTCAATTAAATGGCTCCAAATCTTATATATTTAAGAACCATTATAATAAAGATCCTCTTACAGAATATATATAAATTATAAATATTGAAGTATAAATATTATGTTAACAAGTTATCTCGATGTCAATTATATTCTTCGCTAGGAACCGTCACATTTTCCTCGTTTGACGTGCACGAATCTGCTTGAGTAACAATGCTTTATTTGATACAATATTTTATCGTTATCCACCGCTTAGAGGTCAACTTTTTTACTTTACGATAATAAAATCAAAGTATGCGCCAATATATGTTTTACCAACTTCTTTAGTAAGTAAGATCACAAGTGTATTTTTAGAAGAACACTGATTAATAGTCTTAAACATAAATATATATAATGTTTGCGTGAGGCTGGTTATAGTAATGCTTCCTACTGCTTGAAGCATTTGCACATAACTTTTATTACGAGATAAATATTTGTATGGAATCGGAACAGTGCCAATGCTATGCTTTAAAATGTGCCATAGATCACCCTATCTATAAAAATGGAGACAAAAATGATATTGTAAATTATTAACGAGTCTGATACTCGTTAATAATGTATTAATTCATATATTTAAGAAGATTCTAAATAAAAGATCAGCTCATTAGCTATTTAAATGAAACTTTCATCTTATCTTAAAACCAATTTGAGTTCAAAGCATTAGTTAATATTGCCTTCGATGGTTTATATCCATATGCTATTCAATAAGCTAGTGACATAAGGGGTACATATGAGATTTTCGAAAGTTATCTTACGGACACAGTATCGAATGTTTAGCCTACGAGTGAAGGACATAATTATATTTTGGCGTCTCGCAGAACGGTTTAGTGACGATACTGCTCTTTTAATTTATGGAAAAACTTAGGATTAAGTCCGTGCGTTCTCGGAATTGGCCCTAACCTCGGTTGGCCTAAACCTAACGTTATTGAACGTCAGCGAACTCACACTAAATGTTTCAAATACAAAATATAAAACTTTTGTTCAGGCCAAGTTTTATTTAAAATGTATGCACAAATATATTCCAATTTTAAAGTTATTTGTAAATGAAAATTGCTTCCATTTATAAATAACTTCCTCATAAGATACTTAGGTGTTATAGATAGCATATTGAAGTGGCAAAACCAAATTGAATCAGTGGTCTCACAAATTAGGAAATTAATATATATATATTAAAAATGTAAGATATGTGATTGACTTAATAGCTTACAAACGGCTACCTACCTTAGTTCAGCCCATCTTGTCGTACTATATTATAGCCTGGCTGGTTCCAAAAAAAAACATTATGATACATCTTGAGAAAACTCAGAGAGCAATTCTTTAAGTAATGTGTAATTAATAAGCCGATATATTTCCCGACAGCCGTTTTGTACTCAATTTGTAAAGTATATTTATTCAAGTAGAGCTCTTATGCGAACACTTTAACTGAGAAAGTATGTAAAAATAAATGTCTGATATGACTGCCAACTCGGATGAAGAAACAGAAAATATTGTGACATTTGTAAAATTTTAATCAATTTCCGACTTTCCGAATTTTGTTTTCCTATTTTTAAATTAAAAATATTTTTCTTTTTTAATAAACTATGTACAGTAATTTTTATATTATATAAGACGAAAAAATATATATACACATTACAAATTTATAGCGAAAACGTTATTTATAAGTTTACATAATTTTGAACTATATACATAAATGTCAATTGATTGGAGGTGGGCGTTGATAAGAGCAAAACAAAATTTACTTTCGCAGTGTCATCGTTACAAATGCATTTTTATATAAATTCTTAATAGACCCTGAATATTTTTTTTATCTGATTTGTACGCTTTATATAAAAAGTACCCAAAATTAAAGACGGAACTAACTATGACAGTGGTAAGCTATAAAAACGACGTGAGCTTTATCAGCCTATTAGATAAATAAACCCATGACGTATCACACCTTTCATTTAGCGTAACAAAAAATAAATTAAAACAAAAGAGCGAACCGCTCATTTATCAGAACTATATTTTCTATTTAAAAATTTACTTTAGAAATAGACACAAGATAATCGAAATATTAATAGTCAACTTCAAGGATATTCAAGCTGCTTGGCGAAAAGAAAATCTATAAGAATGTCGTAAGTTAGGTTTAGACCATTGGGCGACTCTCCTATCGACAACAAATGTGAAGCTTAAGAACAAGGATAAAAATGTACCATAATTTAGACTAAATACAAACATTATTTATAAGCAAAATGTGATATCATTTCAATTCCTACAACTTCATAGTTATTTTAATTTCTTCTCAATGTTATTTTCTTCAGATTAATCATTGTGCTGGAGTTCGGATCAGCTGACCCCTCCTTCGCCGACTGGCTCCTCCTTTTTGTCAGCGGTCGTCACTATCACCAGCAAATCCCTTTTAATCTTTTTTTAATTTATCGTGGTACTATCACTGCTTATCGTAATAACACCTTCGATTAAAATAGCTGCACTCGATACACTCGTTCTAAAGGTTTAATAAAATTTAAAGTAGGTAACCTTAACTAAGTTGTATGTATGTTTGTTCTAATGTTACGCTGCAGTTACTAACTAATGTTAAATTTAATTTAATTTTGATTTTTTTAGCCTTCATATACGCATGTAAGGTCCACATCGAGAAGACTCAATTGTAAATATTTTCGGTTAAATGTATTACTGTATGTCATTGTTGATTGTATAATTGTAGTCAGTTTTGTGAACTAAATAAAGAAATAAAAAAAAAGTTCAAACATCTAATAAGATAACTAGTATAATAAATGCGAAATGAACTCTGTTTGTTACGCTTTTAAGGCTAACCACTGAAGCGATTTTGAAGAAATTTGACATGAAGCAAGTTGAACCCCCAGGAAAGGTCGTTGACTTTTTTTACCTACCACCTATCCCCCACGCGTGCTTGACGCGGGTAGAGCTGCGGGCGTAGCCGCGGTCGTTTTTTTTGTAATTATTGAAAAATGTTACCGTAGCTACTTAATAATAATCTTGCTTAATGATTACTTTTGTTGCCAATACGTACCATTTTCTCATTGGTTTCGATCTGTGCTTTGTCAGCGGCCTTTTAAATAAATAAGCCCATGAATTGTCCTTACACCGTTTATCATGTATACCTGTCGGTATTCCAGTGTGGCATAACAAAAAAATTAAAAAAAAATCGATCTATTAATTTATCATAATTATATATTCTATCTAAAACTTTACTTTAGAAGAAGAAGAATCGACTAAAATAGTATTTATATATAAATTAATATTAATTAATTACAAATAATGTGCCCATGGTGATACGTCAGATCAGTCAAGAAGATCAGTCAGCACATTAAGTGGAACTTAATAAAAAAAATAAACGGAAAGGATTAATAGATAGAGAATATAGATATTAACCGAGAGAAAAATCTGAGTAATACCTGCTGAGTTTTCAAGCGCTTAACGTCAAGGAGGAAAACATCGTGACGAAATACTTACTGGGTGACTACAGACCGTAGGGACATACTTAGTTCCCAAGGTTGGTGGTGCATTGGCGATGTATGGAATGTAAGGAATGTAAGGATCATTTATTACAGCGGCAAAGTAGGCTGTGGTGACCAATTACCATCAAGTGTGATCATTTGCCTGTCCGCTTCCAGTGCACAGTGCACCAACTCTAACAGCGCGGCAGTTCCAATACTTCTCTTTCAGAGGAGATGCCTTTGAAAAGCATTTACATATTTTTTATGTAAATATATGAAAATTTGCCTGCCTCGTTGGTCTAGTGGCTTGATGTAAGGCCGCAGGCTCGGAGGTCCTCAGTTCAATTCTCAGGTCGGGCCAATAAAACGTTATTGGGTTTTTCTATCAGAAAATTCTCAGTAGCAGCCCGGAGTCTGGAAAGTTGGAAGTCTGTTCACTCCCGTGCCTCGGAAAGCACGTAAAGCCGTTGGTCTTGCGCCTGAATTCTTTCCGGTCGTGTCAGATTGCCGTCCCATCGGATTATGAGAGTTAAGGAATAGAGAGTGCACCTGTGTTTGCGCACACACTTGTGCACTATAATATCTCCTGCGTAGTTGGCTAATCTCCCTTGAGATTGGCCGCCGTGGCCGAAATCGGTCTGGACGACATTATTATTATATTAAAAAAAAATGAAAAGGATTACAAAACATTATTGAAAATTAAATTAATTGTAATTATAAAAAATATCTATAATAATTATATATAGTTTTGTTTTTGCGAACAGACTAAGTTGTATACCGAATTATTATATTAAAAATATACGTCGAATTGTCGGTGCCTGAGTCACTAATATTGTTTTTTTGGATACAAATAAATAATAAGATTCTTGTTTTTTTTTACTACTACTTTTATTTATTTGTATAAAAAAGGTTTGCATAAAAATAGCGTTTAACTTTTATATAAGAATAAGTATAATTATATAATTTAAAAATAATAACTTATCAACGAATGAATGGTTCTGTAGCTGGCTGCAATGATGACTATCAAGCAATGATGTATTCTGCTGTAATTTCAAATTTAATTATAAATTTCAAATGAAATTACTTTTTGATAAGTAACTCTGTCTGATGTGTCAACGTTCAGTAATGAGGTCAACAAAATACACACTTAAACTTTTTATTGGTATTTTATTATTTGTATCTGATTAAAAGTATTATCTACAAATGACAAGGCGTTATTTATTATTTATTTAAAAAATTCTCAGTACGCTTACACATACATACGTGCCAATAATACAAAAGATAAAATTGCAAAAACTTATCTTATTATAACTTGGCCGGTTTTGCATGTAATACTCGTAATCGTAAAGAAAGAAATACATATTTTGTTTAAATATTATTCTAATACGTCTACGATTTTTAATAATTAGTAATATTAAAATAGGAATCTGGGCGAATGAGCGCCGCCCGACTATAATAGATTAGATTTTTCTTGTGAATTATTGCGTTTTTTATAGAGATATCCTACCTACTTAATATTAGTAATTAACTCCTATATCTCAGGATCATAATTTGACCTAAAAGTACCTATATTCTACTATAATCTTCAAAATACTATACTCTTCAAAATTTCGAATTCTCGAGATTTCCTATTTTGGTTTTATAAAAATCGCGTAAACACGGGCTGTCTATTTATAATTAAAAAAAAAATCTTCCCAAATTTTTAATCTGTGGGTTTAGAGTATTAGAATTAAAGAGATGGAATCAAAAAAAAACAATTTAGTTTTATACTATATGTAAGTTTTCTAATCGCTACTCGGTAATTATATTATTAAGTTTCATTTGACTGCCAGAAGTGCGGGTGGATTAGATAGTAATTAATAATAAAGAAAAATATATAATTCCGAAATAAACATTGTTTTATCTTTATTGATTCATGTTAAAACCGATTTACACATTGCATTGTCCAAATCCGATAATCGTTATAAAGCTTACCGATTAATGATATGATGTATATAAATATATATTTAATATTTTATATATAAAAAGGGAATGCCCCTTCTAGGCCCAATGCGGAAATTATCTTATGCATTAATTTTGTTACCTAAAATAATGAACGTTACATGTAATTAGACATCCAACACTTTAACAAGCAGTAATAGTCCATATATATTAGTATATTTATTGAATATTTGTTGAAAATCCTCATATAACCAGTTGCCTAATGCTGGCAGATTTTAAATAACATTTCACATGTGCATGATTTTCAATCGATATTAATCTATTACAATAATAGAAAATAAAATACAGTTCTAAGACTACATTCACACTGTGGTTATTTAGCGTAGGCGTTTCATGAACTCCTTAAAACAGGCGAAAGACTAAAGAGAGCTTCGTATAAACTACGTATAAATTAAAAATTGATACATCGATATAATGTTCATATTTTTATGACAACAATTATTTGATATTGTTTATGGGTGAACTTCATCTGTTAGCAGTTGCTTTTAATTTTGACATTCTTCCCGTTGCTTATGCTCAATTTGGCTGTGTCGATTATTTTCTGATATCACTACAATTTGTTTTACTTAATTGGGCTCGATAAAGATTTTTAAAGACAATTTTGATTTAGGGATATTGTGTTTACTCTCAATATTTTGGCTCTGAAATCAAGGATAACCGCTGAACATCGAGTACTAATTAATTATCTAATTTCATGTATGGAAATTGATACGCAATTTATCCATCCAGCAATAGAGCAGCGTGGTGAAATAAGCTCTAAATCTTATATGCCTCTACAGATCCCATAATGGTGACTTGGAGACAAGCCGACTCTTTGACCATCTTAGTCGGGTGGCAGATGCTGCGCAAGAGCAGTTTCCTAACGCGGAATTGGTGTTTTTGGGGGATTTTAATGTTCACCATGAATCATGGTTGAAATCCCTCAAAACTGACCATGCTGGAAGGACTGCTCATGCTTTTGCTCTCACACATGACTTGACCCAACTGGTTGATCAGCCCACCAGGATCCCAGACATTGATGGGCAAGCGCCTTCTCTACTGGACCTTCTGCTGACTTCTCACCCGGTGGAATATCAGGTTGTGGTTCAAGCTCCACTTGGTTCTTCGGATCACAGCCTCATATCTACCAAAGTGCCACAGGCCAAGCTGCCGCCACCAGCGGTATGCAAACGTCGCGTTTGGCACTACAAGTCGGCAGATTGGGACGGTATGCGCGATTACTATGTGTCAGTCCCTTGGAAGGAACGTTGCTTCAGTGGGAATGACCCGACAGCTAGTGCCGCTGCTGTTGCTGGCGAGATCATGTTGGGAATGGAATACTACATTCCTAGCTCAGATCTCGACAGTAGGGGTGCGCGTAACCGTTGGTTCACTCGCGAATGTGCCGACGCTGTATCATCTAAGCAGGCGGCATATCGCGAGTGGATCAATGGCTGCATTAGCGGGGCATCTAACATTGACTCACTGAAAGCAATCTACAATAAAAACTCCAAGTCCTGTAGGAAGGCTTACACGAGAGCGGATGCACAGCGCATTGTACAGATTGGTCATGACCTTATTTCACATCCTAGGGGCTCCCGTAGCTTCTGGCGTCTGACCAAGTCTGTGCAAAACAATTTCTGCCAACCTTCGCTGCCACCGCTCAGAAGTCCGGACGGATCGCTAGCTCACAGTCCGCAAGAGAAAGCTGATCTCCTGGCTAAACTCTTTGCCGACAACTCCGTCATCGAAGATTGTAGTGCTCTGCCACCAATAATACCTTCTTGTGGCCACACGATGCCTGACATCAAAATCAGGCAGCGTGATGTGCGTGCGGAGCTGCAATCACTTGATGTACGGAAAGCTAGCGGTCCCGATGGAATACCAGCCATAGTGCTGAAGAAGTGCGCGGCGGAGCTGTCTCCCGTGTTAACGCGCCTGTTCCAACTGTCTCTTTCTTCGGGATGTGTGCCGGAGGCTTGGAGAAGAGCTAATGTGCAAGCGGTTCCCAAAAAAGGGGATCGGTCTGACCCGGCAAATTATCGGCCAATAGCTATCACCTCAGTACTTTGTAAGGTGATGGAACGGATTCTTAACAACCAACTGATCCATTACCTAGAAGATCACTGTTTAATTAATGATCGTCAGTACGGATTTCGACCAAAACGGTCTACAGGTGATCTTCTAGCGTACGTAACACACCTCTGGGGTGAAGCTATCGACAAGCATGGGGAATCGTTGGCTGTCAGCCTCGATATCTCCAAGGCTTTCGACAGGGTCTGGCACAGAAGTCTTCTCTCCAAGCTGCCGGCATATGGTCTGCCTGCTCAGCTTTGCACCTGGATTGCCAGCTTCCTACACAAGCGCAGCCTTCGTGTTTTAGTTGATGGTTGCGCTTTACAATTCTATGTAGTGAATGCTGGGGTCCCCCAGGGATCTGTGCTATCTCCCACTCTGTTTCTTTTGCATATCAATGATATGCTCTCTCTCGGGAACATTCATTGCTATGCAGACGATAGTACAGTGCATGGTGGATACCACGGACGCGCAGTGGCTGGAAGAGCGGAAATTAGGGAAAGGCGGGAGGATCTTGTCATTGAACTCAATAGGACGTTAGAGCTTATCGCCAAATGGGGCTCAGATAATCTTGTTGAGTTTAATGCCAAGAAAACACAGGTATGCGCTCTCACAGCAAAAAAGTCACCATTTTCCCCTTTTCCCTCCCTCTGTGGCACTCCGCTGGTGATACAAAGCAAAATCGCCATGCTGGGGATGGACGTTCGCTGCGACCTTAGTCCAAGGGATTACATCAAGGCTGTAATAAAAACAGCTTCACGGAAACTCGGAGTTCTGAACAAGGTGCGGCGTTTTTTCACGCCTCAACAACTGTGCCTGCTGTACAAAACACAGGTACGGTCTTGCGTTGAATATTGCTCGCACCTTTGGGATGGCTCCGCTAAATACCTACTTCAGGCCTTGGATCGGTTGCAGCGACTACAGGCAGGGATTAGGGAGAATAATTCCTCGTAACACTCACCGAGATACAGTCGATAGAAAGCGCTCAGCGCTGCTATCTCTCGACGCAATTGTAAAGGCTCGACGGTGTTAGTGACCTTTACGTCGCCAATAATGCGGACCGCACGTCGCTGCAACCGATCTAAGTGATCCAACAGAAGAGTTGTGTGATCTACAATGACTACACCACAAAAGGCATAAAATGGAAACGGATGACTCCACATATGGCAGCCAATAGGGCGCTGAAGCTCTCATTGGGGGGAACTGGGTTAAGTGGGATTCTTACCCATATTTTTTATAAAGTCGAAGTAAAATTTATCAGAAGTGAAAGAGACGAACAAATCGCTGAAAGACAATCTCGCTCTATTTAATGAATGAAGGGCTGGGCTTGTTTTATACTGTACGGCATGGACTGTTGCTAAAATAAATGAAACCAAAATAAAACTTTGACCGATAATACACAACTTGCCAAATAATATATAAGCCAGCTTAGCAAAGATTAGAATTGAAGACTAATATATATTTTAAACGACTTATTAAAATATATCGATAAAATTATACAATTTTTAACGGCAACAGGAGAAGAATATACATACACAATATCATGGAACAATGACATGATGCTACTGGTGGTAGAGCTTTGTGCAAGCTCGTCTGGGTAGGTACCACCCACTCATCAGATATTCTACCGCAAAACAGCAGTACTTAGTATTGTCGTGTTCCGGTTTGAATGGTGAGTGAGCCAGTGTAATTACAGGCATAAGGGACATAAAATCTGGTCCCAAGGTACGTGGCGCATTGGCGATGTAAGCGATGGTCAACATTTCTTATAGTGCCAATGTCTAAGGGCGTTTGGTGACCACTTACCACCAGGTGGCCCATATGCTAGTCCGCCTTCCTGTTCTACAAAAAAAAAATACAAAATTCATATTATACACGATAAACTAAATACAAGAGCAACATTATATATGCGAAAACAAAAACTTTCAGTTTTCACAATGAAGACAGCACAATACTCAATTCATTCATTACTAGCTGACCCGCGCCCACTTCGTTGGGCGGTAGACATTTGTACTTGTGATCGATTGGCCGAACATTAACAAAATTGTCTCGCGTATTTGATATTTTAAACTACCTCTTAAACTTTGCTACCAAAAAACAAACTGTTAAAAACGAATTTTGTCTAAATAAAATTTTAAAGGTAATAAAGCAATTTATTTTTAAATAGTTTGACGTGTTGTATATGAAAAAACCGTCTAATAAAAATATCACTTAATAGATTACGACAAGGTCGCGGTTCCCATACCTATTTCGTATATTCTATCTTTTTAACCAAAGACTGCCTTGTTGGTAGTATCCTAGTATCCTAGTATCTTGATGTAAGGTCGCAGACCCAGAGGTCCTGGGTTCAATTCCCAGGTCGGACCAATAAATGATTTTTGGGTTTTTCTGATACCAAAAGATTGCAGTAAAGTTTCAACCCCAGTAAAATGTAGCCCTATCACATGCTTGCAGAACTTGCATAAGTTTAACATATTCTGTATCTCTGAAATGGTATACGAGCACATTGACTCATAACACAAGAATGTCTTGGCCAAAAAACAAAAAGTATGTCGACAGTTTAGCCAAGGTTGCAAGGAACATACAACTACAGCAACGCGCATAAATGCGGAAAATAACCACTAGGATATATATTTTCCACTAGAGGAAAGCGAAATAGCGTCATTGCATTGTCTTAAGGCACACTACGCCAACCTTACAGCGATAGTGATGACGTACTGTCTCGGCTTAGAATGATTTAATATTTAATTCGTTTGTTTAAAAAAGGAGTAACGCTAAATGTGTAGCAAAAAATAAGTAAAGCCATATGTATAAGCGCTGCATGCAAATAAGCATATACAACGACACAACAATAATTTATTTATTTTAAAACAATGTTTCAGAATTACCCCTACCGAGCTACATCTGGAACTTTGTGAAGAACAGTTCGAGGACCGAAAGACTGTCCTGCGCTGCGGCCCTGGTCGTGCTTATCGTCTGCATTACTCTCATCGTATATTTCACAGTACAAAGCACGAAAGCTGGCAGTGGTTTGGACAGCCGTGAGTTCGATATTTTTGTTTTGATAAATATTCGAGCACTATATAATTATAAGGACCTGTCATAAACATCTATGTAAAATATTATATACGTAAATGACATTTAGACGAAATCACTTCAAGTATACCTATGTCATGTGTTTTAAATAATATCTCAGGGTGGCTGTACCGTAACCGTGGCCGTTCGTATTGATATACGAATGGTATATCAATACGCAATCATCTAATCTCGTCATTCTGAGTAAATAATAAAAACTAGTAAATTACGTTTAAAATCACAATAATCAGATGTCAAACATTTAACGCGTATAGTATTTATTTTTAAGTTTCTCCTTACTTTAATTTAATTTTTAGTTTTATATAAATATTTCAGTCAATTCCCAATAGAAATGAATGTTTCTTACGTAATAGTTCAAAGTTTGTATTTAAAACAAAATATAGTTTAAATCTTGTTATCAAGTTAGATATCTATTAAGGCATTGCTCTCATTTATGCACAAATAAAATAAAGAGCTTAAACTCAAATATATATAATATATTAACGGGTGAGACACAATAGTGTAGCCCGCTTCCAAAAATTTCCAAGATTCCGTGTGGTTGACATCTTAAGTCTAAACTATAAATAGAATAAACTTATCAACTAACATGGTGTCAAGGGTGGCTATAGTGCGAGACGATGAAAATTTGTCCACGCTTACGTACATTTAACTGGACAACTCGTCAGCGCGATTTAACTCCATACAGCGCCATCTGTTGACAGGGCTACGAGTAAGGGATGAAACTGAGCCTTAACCTCCCCATTCCACCGCATTCGGTTCGAAATGCCACCTCTATAAGAGCTGCCAGCCTTATTGCTGACGCATTAAGGCTTTAAAATATTAAGACGAAACTGTACTTTCATTATTGGGACATACGACATTATAACATGGATTTGAATCTACTTCTAAATATTATATGAGACGTTTTGCTCCAATGTATTTAAATTTCATCAAGTTCAAATAATCCTTAATTATTATATTAATTATAACAAAAGGCACCTAGTCTGTCCTTGTTGAGTTTCATTGTGACTTAATTCTTTGATAACATTTATTTGACTCGTCCACAGCCTTTAAAAAAAACTAAACGCTTGTATTACAAAAACTTAAAGCCTTAAATAAAAACTATGTAAACATTTTTTTCTCATCGAAATTGGAGCATTAAAGTGACAATATTTATTTATTTATAAATTTCTGGTTTTTTTTTCGACTTTTAGATTGGCTAAGATAAAAGAGTTTGTCAAATCCATGTACTAAAAAAATATTTTTATAGCTGGCCTTTGTATTGGGTTGATTGCGTTTTTTCGTAGCGGATTTACCTATTTCTAGCATTTCAAATAAATAGCGGACACACTAAAATACTATGATGAATCTTTATCAATTCACCATCAGTCCAGGGAGTCTATTACGTCTACAACCGAAGCTAAAAATACTTTAAGTACATATATATGTATAAAAAACTGTTAAAATAAATAAAATATTATAGCAATTCATATGCTATCAAGAACAGTACGGCATATGTAATTAATTTGATTGAGTTTTATATAACATATCTTTATTGTTATTTATGAAAAAAAATAACATAATAACATTACAATTACTTTATTACACAAAAACAAAAAATATGGTATGTTTATGGTTCAACCGATTTATCAATAGATTTAAAAAATATTCGCCATTTATTATTAAAAAAACCTTAATAATCAACAATTATATCTAAATGTGATTTGCCGAATTGTAAATATGCAAGTCCTTTCACTGACAGCTGTCTAATAAAATTATAAAAATACGTATTAATTAAGAGTTTTATAAACATTTGTATTCATACAAAACATCGCTACGTCATTTCGAGGTCATTACAAAGTGGAAACAACGTGTACCTACTTCCTGTATCTGTCATTCCGACTTGCTTCGCATTGTGCTTTATTGTGACAAAATTATTAAATAGGATTCGACATTTTAGGTTAAATAAATACATGCACTTATCTAATTAGAGATCAATGGCAATATATCGGTCATTTTAGTCGATAACGTCAGTGTGACAACGAATGAAAATTTTATAAATTTATAGATAAATACCTAATCTGTTCTTGAACTAATTAATTGAAGCAGTGGACCACTTCATTAGTCAGGTGATTTTCAAGTACTCATTATTTTATAATTTAAGGTTAGGGTAGGTCCACTATCGGCTATTCTATTGCAAACACTTGTAAACTTGTAAGTTGTAAAAACTTAAGCGTAATTGCGTTTTTACGCTTCGGTGACACAGATAACGTGGATATAACGTGTGGAATCATACTTACATATTAAATGTAGATCTGAATTTGTAGACAATTTAAAGATGGTACACAGTTTAGTCGAAAATTCTTTAATTAAGTTAATTTAAGTATAACTTAATTATTATAGATAGCTTGGCTAGCTAGCGCTTCTTAACAGAATGCAAAATCCTGAGCTTAAAGTAGGTCTCTTAAATATTGAGCTCGTAGATAAAAAAATTACTTTAATAAAATGTATCTAATTATTACGAGACACTAAATAAATTAATCAATTATACATCATTTTAATCAATATCGACTTGATAAAACATATAAAATATATATATATATATATATATATATATATATATATATATATATATATATATATATAATATGTTTATATTAATTTTATACAATAGAGATTACCTATTATGCTGATAAAATATGATTTATCTAGTCTTATTTCAAGAAACGAGCTTTGTTAACCTAATATATACTAAATATTATGATTGAATTGTGTACTGTGTACCAATGTTTACAATAGGTAAAAACTGCTTTACGAAGACGAATTAGCCTACCATAATTTAAACTATAATTGATCGAAACATTTGTTTGACATTTGATTATAGTAATGAAAGCTGCCAGTACCTTCGCAGCTTGTATCCATCCGTTTCGAATGACTCATTCGAATAATACCTCCCTGTTTATATCTAAATAAGTACAATTTCACTTGTGATTTATCGTATTGTGTAATATTTCGTCTGAGAACACACACACAAAGCTTATTACACACACATCCCATTGCGCATTAGTGATAAGGATTTGTGCACGTGCCATAAAAAATATTTTAAAAGTCATTTCTCAGCTTATCCTACCGCATTACTTTAATTTGCTGTTTTAAGTCACTGTAATTAAATACACAAGGAACATAACTATTTAGTTCACTACGTTGGTACCACATTATTAGCGGAATGGGTAATATTATCTTGTGTCATTAATTTCTATACGCGGTGACAAGTTAAGAGTAATAGTATCAGCCTGTGAATGGTGGGACATTCACAGGCTGGGCTAAGGCCTCTTCTCCTTTTTTTTTTTGAGGAGAAGGTTTGGAGCTTATTCCACCATGCTGCTCCAATGCGAGTTGACAAGTTAGCATCAGGTCAATTGAAAGGTTCAGTTTTTATCTGTCTTTAAGTTCATCTTTACCAACAGCTCCACATGAATGGAACATAACCCGCGAGATGTGGCTAGCTCAGTCGTTCAACTCGTCAGACATAGCCGAAAAGTTCGAACCATTGATGTTGGTGATCGTCCAACATACAGTAAGCGGGGAGTGCACGAAGTTCGCTCAATGCGCTGCTGAACTACGGAACATACAGGGCTGGTACATCGGTTCTCACGAATATGATATCCCGTAAGTCTAATAATTCATTTTGTGTAATGTGTTATTGTTGCTATCACCGAGATAACTGACATAGACCCTAGCCAACCGTAGCCTTATGGCGGACTGACAATATTATCTAATCAGAGATATTAGGACGAGACCTAGCCCAAACTTAATAAATTAACGGGGTTTTCTCGAACTTCTTACTGTTGGCGCAAATGACCTCGATAGCGTCATCGGATGATCGACGAGTTTTAAAATAATAAGCTGGATAACCAACTTAAGGGCTCAGAATACGCGCGATTTAAGGGTGCCTTGCTCTTGTGATCCTGTATGAACCTCGGGATGGGGTGTCACCCTGGCGTGCCTTTTTTCTCGATTGATTCATACTGAATTTAAGGGTATACTTAGATCGGTTATTATATGGGGACACAAATATCATTGAAGTCGATAAAAAGTATAATAATTATTATTTAAATCACGATTAGATCCTAAACAAAATATGACCATGTCCTAGACAATATTTAATAAGCTACACAATGATACGCGTCGTTAAAATAATAAACAAATGTTATCGAATATTTTCAGATATAATTTTATTATCGGCAATGACGGTCGCGTGTACGAAGGACGTGGCTGGAATAAAGAAGGAGCTCACACTTATGGCTATAATAGGTGCTCTTTGGGAATAGCATTCATTGGTAATTTTATTTATACTCACTAGTGTCATCTGCAGTACATTACACCAATTTCTTAGGACGATATTTGAGGATTTATTGTACACATTATTTTATAATAAATACTACAAAAAGGAAGACCATTTATTCTCACCTGTAAATATAAAAAAACTATACAATAATGCATTTCATTCGAATTGAAACAAAGATATTTCAACACTAATGAAACGCATTGTTTATGGTAGATATCGATTAATTGGATTTTGAATTATCTTCAAACCTGCGTTGCTAGCTCAACTAGATTCTATTTAATTGTTTAAATATTATTTAAATACTGCCGTACTTATAAAAGTTATTTAACGGGTAATTAGTTGAACAATGCTGTTTCTCCTTCTTCCGAATGTAAAATCAACAGTGATATAAAGAGCGAAATCAATGTTTAACTGAACAACCGCTAAGTAACGCTTATAAGCAAGGCAGTTAGTGTTCAACTGATTAATTAGGCGTGCATCAGAATGACTGTACAAAATGACAGATCAGCTTAAAATACTGCCAGCATTAAGAGCCTCTGTTTATCATCAATGTTTTTTTTTAAAGTGGGCAGTCATTTTGATATACGCATTAATTAGTATATAGCGATTAATGGCTTTATCTGTAAATATTGTTTAGGGGGTGATTTAGTTAAACTATGCAGTATTTTTTTCCTCTCTATATTATATCAATGGAGAAATCAGTTTATAAAAACACCCACTAAACTTTATTTAGAACTAAGACTTTAAATCGAATAGTTTTACAATTGTTAGGTCTCAATGCATCGCTAGTTGTAAGTAAAATTTTACTCTTATTTTATAATACTTACTTATCTTCACAGGAGATTATCGCGGAGAGAGGCCTTATCATACGCGAGTTACGGAAGCTCAGTTAAATAGAACACGAATGTTACTGGAGGATGGAGTAAGAATGAAATATCTTCGCCCTGATTACTTGGTCGTCGGCGCGAAGGACGTCCAAGACACGGCGAGCCCTGGGTCGAACCTCTTACAGGCTCTACGTTTATGGGACAGTTACGATCATAAAAAACGGTTTTACGGTTTAAACTGCACACAGATACAAGAAAAGTATGGCGATCAAATTCTACGTACCTAGAAGATCAGGGAGGCTAGTGACATCATAACTAGGGTCATTGTTGTTCAATGTTAGGGATATAACAAATATACGTAGCCGCGGAGTTGTGGTTTTAGCTTTGATTTCGCGTAACGTTTTTCTTTTGTAGTCTGGCCATTGTCACGTAAGATCATCTATGTTATCCATTACGGATTGACTACATACGAAAAACATTTGTGGGGGAATTTATCACTTTAGTTTTTTTAATGAAGGCGATTTATAAATATAATGTGCCAATATTATTTTTTTGATAACTTTAAAAAAATGCGTGCCATAAAAATTATGTATATTTTTTAAACTTTTTTATACGTTACATGAAAACAATTAAATTCGAACAAATATCAAAAGAGAACTAACTATAAAGTATAAAAGGAATTTTTAGTAAGGTTAGGCTAGTTATACTTGTGTGAGAGTTTCACACGCGAGAACGAGATAAAAAAACCTTTAATTTTGTCAAGTTAATACATAGATCATAAACAGAAGATACAGCAACATATTTAAAACAGATTTTAGCTAAAGTACTAAAACTAATTATATTACGCAGGCATCTGGCGAAAAAAATACCTTTACGAAACTAGTCCTATGGAATATGTTATTTTCATTTACTTAAAGTAATGAAATTAATCTTTTTGTAGAAACTACTGTGATAACTAAATTACATAAAATGTACGATGATATGACCTTTTTTAGAACAATTTAGTAAAATAAATTCTCTACTTAACGTTTTATGTTCTGTATGTTACTATATATTAAAATGGTGTATTTCGTTGGTTAATAAAAGGGGTGTAGTATAATACAAGCTGTATTATAAAAAAAGGTGTTATTTCATCCATATCAAATTTTACTGTCACCTCAAATCAATGCAATTGCCCGAGTAGATGATGAATGGTTAAAAACCAGGGACAAAGCAGAAAGCATACTTCTCAATATTATTATTTTCTGTTGACTTAAAATAATCTGATAACTGAAAATATATTAAATTATGACGAACAAGTAAATAACGAAATATCTTATCCAATGATCGATTAATTCATAATCCTATTAGAATGTAGATAAATTTGCATTTTTAAGACTTGCAAGGAAATTTGCTTGCGATATTATCTAAACGATGACTTATATGGAGAGTACTCATTGTTTGTACGTTTGAACAAACTAATCCGGTTTTTGTTAGATTCAAGAACAATACTTTACGAATATTTACTTTTACAATCAATTTAATTATACTCGACAGTGAGTGAAACCCAGTGACAAATCTAAGTTATTCTAATAGTATATGAAAGTTCTAAAACTAGTTCATGTTTTAAAATATATTACATAAATTGTTATATTTGTCGGCTCGTGAACAGCTGTTACAGTTTCTTCAATGTTTCCTCATCTGGAAATAAACTGTTATCGTTCAGTCAACGTTTCTAGGATACGTTGTGGTTTTTCAGGACTCAGATTACAAATATAGAACAATAAATAAATTATGTTATTAAACTAAGAAATAATGTTTATGTAAATTATGCATTATGTTTCATAAAAAAATCTAACCTTTGTGTTTTAATTTGTTTTATAAAGTTGTATATATTGTAATATTAAGTTTCGTTATGTGTGATACATACATATGTATATGTTTGCGATTTGTACCAACACAAGACCACTAGCCAAACAGTTCACGTGTAAAATAAAACACCTTGATAGAACTAAGCAGGCTATTCTGTTATAACAAACTCGAAACTAACTTCTGTAAACGGCCGTGAAATATGATAGTGATATGCGACATGTCCATACTTAGTTATAACATTCCAAGAATATATTCATCGAAATAGTATATCACCATAAGTCGGTTGTCAACATTTCGCGGATGAGTAATGAAGTGTTCCTAGAGAATAGCACTACTTACAGACTATGATACCTCCTGAATTAGTCTTCGTACAATAGAAAATTTGTATTTGTAGTTGAATAAATAATATAAAAATTACAATGCTAGTGAGAGCAATTATAAGACTATAGAATAAGAAAAAAATGTTTTTTATTTACTATAAATAATAATTTTATTAAACCGACTTTTATTTCAATAAACAATAATTTATATCTTTTTCATATTTTAAAGAATTCGAATTATTGTTCTATTGTTGAAGAACAAGATGGCAACACTGCATAGCTCGTAAAAAATGCATGCAGAAAAAGAAAAAAAAAACAAATAGATTAAAGCAACTTACCTGTTAAATAGTTCATTAATACCTTTTATTAGGTATACAAATAAACTTCCATATATGTCATAATTTTATGATAGAGATGCCCGAATCGATGCGATATATCGACATACCGATACAGCACTATACACTATATCGATTTTTTGGCTAAACGATACGCTTCAATATATCGTATTCCTTAAATCGTATCACAAACTATGGCAATGTTTTACTTGTTCATAATTATTAGAATAACATAACAAAAGGTGATAAACATCGGCGATAACATTTATTCGTACAAGAGATAATTTAAAAAAGGTTTATAGAACAAGAGCTACTTGTTTTTTTGTTCGAATTCTCAAACTTTCTTAATAATTAAAAAAATATATATCATAAGTATATTTAAAATTGAATTGATACTCTTTATTGTGCATATCGATGAAACGCATGCCATACGATTACGGTGCGATTTATTGATAAAACAGACTTTCATGGACATCAGTAACAGCCTGTAAATGTCCCACCGCTGGGCTAAGGTCTCCTCTCCCTTTTTGAGGTGAAGGTTTTGGAGCTTATTCCACAACGCTGCTCCAATGCGAGTTGGTGGAATACACATGTGATAGAATTTCAGTGAAATTAGATACATGCAGGTTTCCTCATGATGTTTTCCTTCACCGTCAAGCACGAGATGAATTATAATCACAAATTAAGCACATGAAAATTCAGGGGTTTGAACCCACGATCGTCGGTTAAGATTCACGTGCTCTTACCACTGGGCCATCTCAACTTATATCTTGGACATCCATGTCTGTAAAACGAAGTTTTGTACTGTTTTTATATTACTATAAGTTTCTTCACCCATTTCACATGACCTTATCGAGCTTCGACAAAAACAAATATATTATTGTAAGTAATATTAATGCACTATCAGATAAAGTTAATTTCTTAGAATTGTATTTCATAAAAACACATAAAACAAAGCTTATCGTAATTGTATCTTCCATATTGATTCCTGTATCTCCTTTGTGCAGTCTGTGATATTATTTTTATTATAATTTTGAGAAATTTACATCGTAAATAAGAAATTTCTTATGAAATGACTAGATAACGCTTAGATAGACATACTTTACAGATAACGAAATTACGTCAAATACCACGAGCGGTGTATATAGGCGAAGAAAGTTTCCTTTATCATTGCAGACAACTTGTATCAGTGGATAAATTGATTTTTTATCATGTATCAAATTTAAGTAGAGATAAGATAATAGAGTTGCGTTGCGCTGCGTGTTGCTGTTGGCACAAATAACTAAAAGCCCTTTATGATATAATGACATCGTTTATTAGTATATGTTTAATGAAATTTATTGCAAGAATCGTATAGCTAAATATAGTTGGCATGGCAACAGTCCGCCGACCGTCTTAACACATATACTTTCGACTTATTCGTGAACGTCACGATTATGTTAAGATTAATTTGAACCCTAGGAAGGCATGCCTCAATGGCGACAGATGAGTCGAAGAACCCCCGCAGACTATATAAGCGATATTTCAGTCTAATTTGATTACATACTCGCATACTGCACACACTGATCGACTTCAGATCGCCGTTAATACGAACGCATGCATACATCTTGGAAGGCAATTTGGGCGAATATATATAACAAAAAATGGTAACATGAACGAGTGTCTTTTGATTCTTTATAAATATTCTATTTTATAATGTATATGTTCAATGTTCATATTTAAAAAAAAATGGATTTAAATTGATGGTCTCTCTTTTTCTTTGTTAGTGTTCCATTGTACTTCAGTCCAATTACTGTCAATGTCAAAAAAAAAAACGAAAATAAATCCGTCGGCCGATCAAAAGTCTGTAGTCTGCGGGGGCTATAAGTCGGAAGTCGTGTACATATCACATTTTTTTTATCTTCAAACATACACGACATATTAACATTTGGCATAAATAACTTACGTTAAACGACAAACTAAAATAAAATAAACCCTTATGATAATTCCAAAGTTTTGTAATTCTGAAAGGCTAAAAATCATTTAAGACATTTTGGTATCTCAAGTCGAGGTTCTTTTAGGCACTGCATTACATACATATTTAAAAAAAAAGTTAGCCAATTTATAAATATAGCTACAGTTTAGGACGGCACCACACTGCGCTACGATATACGTCATCGATGCCTTGGTACAGTGTGACGACGGCTTTAGTCAGATCTCATTGTGCAGCGATAAGGTGTCAAGGGTACACTTGCGATATTCACCCACCGTGCGTCAATTAACGACTAGTATATAGTAATAACTATACCCGAAACGATCCGGGACATATTGTTTTCAACACTACAACATCAATATCCTGATTATTATATCATTTATTTCCACTATTACTATATTGGTTACATGGGCGTATATGATACAAGCAAATAATCGTATGCGGTTTAAGCTTACAGCATATAACGTTTGTTCAAAATTCCTATATATTTCTTTGGAATTATTCATAAACAATTTCATAGACATGAATCACACAATTTTACATCCGAACGGAAACAGTCGCGAATAAATTTATATCTGCCATTTCTATTTACATTTAATTAAATGTTATTATTATTATATATTTAATTAACTTTACAATCGAATCGTGTTCCATTTGTTAGAATCATAATTAGACAATCGAACACGTTTATTATGAAATTAATAATTAATTATTCGATTATAAAGTTTTTTAAGTTTTTTTTTTATATATATATACAATACAATTAAGACATTGAAAGAGTGGACATTAAAAATTTAACAATAAATCGAAACATAATCTATATCGCGACATTTTCCTGTTCGGACAAACCAATCATTCCATTTCATGAATGTAGCGTCTAAAGAGCAGATACAACGTTCCGTTCGATTAATTTCACACTTCGAGGTACAACTACGACACCTAATTAATCTGTGAATGCACATATGAACACAATTCATATTGCTCTTATTAACGTCAGTCTGATTTTTACAATACAAGAGAGATAAAACGAAAAAAACAAAAAAAAAAACAAAATACAATCGTTAGAAAAAGCAAAAAAATTAAACCAATTTTATTTTTACAAATCACTCGTCATCGTTGCATAGATTTAATTTTTTTTTTTTAAATCGATGACGTCTCGAGGAAGTTCTTTTTGGAAAAACATCCTAACTACTATATGAAACAATCAATATCACCCGCGATCAAAACAGGATTATTGCTGCAGTTTCAATTATCATCGTTTTTTTTTTTTTTTAAATATAGTTATCACTTAAATTAAACAGTTACGACGTTTTTCCCTTGAAATGACTCCACATAGAACACATGAGTTTACAAAATATTTCTTATTAAAATAATCTAATACCAATAGCATTATTGCAATAAATATTTTTGTCAGTCTTTGGTTCCATTCCAGTACTTAGCATAATTTAAATGCTCTATTCCGATTATTATTTTTATTAGCTATATATAAAAATTTTGTTCGTTACAATCTCAGGGTCGGTCGGAGACGCATATCATGTGTAGTTATATTCATCGGCATTAGAGTTATGCGTGACACACACATAGCTACGTTGTGTACCGATAGCAAAAAAAATTATCTAATACAAATTCATTTGTGCAAAACTGCAAGACCTCTTTTTCATGATCTTTAAGTGTGTGTGTTGTCTATAACAAAGTAATGATTATTACTACGAGGTTTAGTTTCGTTGGTTGATATAAAACGTCAACGGCTTAAGTATGAATAAGAGTTCCGCTTAACTTTATAACTGTAAATACGGCGGGAGAAATATTTGTAGCAAATAATTTAATTTATATTTCCTACTATCGGTACACATAAACGTAGAATCCACGCTATGTATTCATATATACTGAGTATGTATGAACGGTCCCAACAGTGGTGCCGATTTCTATATCTAACTGGGATAAAACTAATTTCTACGCCCTAGGAGCTTATAAAACTTCAATACTTTTGTTATTTTTTTATTGCACATGAATTATCCAAAATCACAGTTTATTCCGATAGAGATCTATTAGAGTCTATAAGGTTTATAATTAACGCGTTTTTGTTGGAGGTAATAAGGATAAGTTTGTACACGAAAAATATAATACATTCGAAATTTTATATAACCTTTTTTTTATAAAAAATAAATATTTATTTAAGTGTTTTTTTACCAGGAGTCATTAAACAAAACGTCGTATGTTTAATATTTGAAAATAATTTGTTTTGGCAATATCAAGTTGACCTTGTGTTATTTAAAATCATATTTCTCACTAACACAAATTCGTTACACAAAGAGTTACGTCTGTTAATTTCTAAACATAAGATGCCAATAACATACACACTACAATAATTAAATATATAACGAAACGAAACAACTATAATTTTACGCCATTCAATTTATCACAAATTTCTTTTTTTTTTGTTATTTATTTAATAATAATCAATAAAAAAACTAGTATAAATTGTATTTTGAAAATTTGATCAATATCAGTAATCAGAGTAATAAAATTTAAATTGTGTATATCAAAAATAAATAAGCTCATTTTAAAAAATAAACAGACTTTGAGTTACGTCTATGGTACTTTCAAAGTTTGTGATGTTGTATTTTTCACATAAATTCAAGTCCAAATTTGATTATTTTAAATTTTTATATATCGATCCAGTCTTGCCTACGAATTCGTTATTTACGATATGCAATTAGTTTTGTATCATAAACTAGCGGTATTTCATATTAGTAGGTAAACTTTGAATGATAGAAATTGGACATCGTGTCTGACTCTGAAAATATTTTATACTTGTTTAAAAAAATAATATTATATCGCACCTTTAGAATGTGACATAACTAAAATTATTTTAATAAATTAATATCTACAACATATATATATTTTTTTAATTAATTTTAATATAACAAAGGACACAGATTATATCCATAATTTGAATAGCTTAATAAATATATAAACGCATTATAATTTAGCAATGCGTTTAATGTCAAGAATAAAACAGTTTAAAAAAAAGATAATATCGAAGTTGCCATAGAGAGAAATGTATTCCTCGTCCTTTCTTCAGCACAAAATATATGTGTAATTCTAAAGGTGCGTTATTTTGACCTAAAATCTATTATAATACCGAGTTACTAGTTTGGAAGAGACAAATTACGTTTCTATAACGATATAAACTGAATGGGTAACGGGGAAGAATGATCCGAGTCAAGTCAAGTGAATTTATACTAACTTGAGATAGGTATGCCATCTAGTTCGTTTTCACGTAAACTATCTTATGATGATAACAGTATCGGTAAAATGATAAATCGATAAAATAAAATCGATGTTACGATAACCCCGTTCTTTGGTTTGACACGAACTTACATAGTTATTAAATATGTTTAAAAATAAGACATAGTTTTTTTTATAATTTAGCCGATCTTTATTCCCCCTTATCCTTCAATTGAAAAAGAAACTTAACGTCAACTAAACTTTTATATAGCAGATACTTAAAACGCTGTTTCATTCGAACAACGCAACGCAAGCGACTACGTTACGCATGCAAAACGTAGTACAACTTTATAAATTTCATTAATCACGATTGGCCTTTGAAATAACCATTAAAAAGAGAAAAAATTATCGATCAATATTGGAATTGAATCGATTCGTCATCAATCAACAATCGCTATGTATTTAAAGTTCGAGTTTAGGGACATCACGGACGTCCGTGTCTACAAACAACTGCAAATGTTATGCGTCACCCGACATCGATCGTTGGGAACTACACACTCGGAATACGGAACGGAATTTTGAACAACGTGTCTATGCGAAAAAGAACCTCACGTAAACGTAGACAATAAAAAGCAAAACCAATATTAGTTTACTTTGATATGTTCCTCGCTCATTTACAAACTATAATCGGTGATGTATTGATTCGTTTAATGAACAGCTGATTTTATTTTAATATAAATTTTTTTTTTTCACCTAAATTATATTAGTAAAAATAACGAAAATTCCCTAAATGCTGCTAAAGAAAGGATCAGTCTCTCGTGAATACAAATGACGTTCAGGTAAACTATACAACGAAAAGGCACTCTCTGTTTAAATTCTACTGCGTTTCAATACATTGCATACAAAACAACATCCCGTACTTCACCGAACACCGAATATATTTCCACGGACAAACGAAGTGACAACGACAACGTCCAGCTAGTATTACAAATAGATTACAAAAAACGTTACACGTAATTGGACTTGCGTTTTTAATTTAAACTTTAAGTCTTCTGTAATGGAGGGTGCCGTAGTTGATATAGTTTACCGTTCCTTTGATAATTTGAAAATCAAACCTAGGATGTTTACCTACGTAGCAGTAATGTAACTGTTCAGGCCTCGCTGATCGATCTTCTAGTCTCACTCGGCCAGTTGTTCTGAAATCGAAAAAATTGTATCATTAGTGCAAAATCTTCATGTTTAATTATACAATTATAAGTGATATTTGTTATAAGATATTGTTTTAGAGGCGTAAGTGACTGAAGTTAACAATTTACTATACAATATAAAGTTGTTTTTTTATTAAAACAAATTACTCGCATAACCTATTCCAATGGAGTAAAGATAAATAAACACATTTGACCTCGAATTGACGTAGAGATATAAGTACATAACAGCGCGACAAGGATATTTTAGCGCGTGGCCAAAGTCGGAATTAATGTCGAAATGTGATAACATAATGTAATTGGAAATCCTTAATACCCATCCATAATAACTCATGTTCTATCATGATTCAGTAAAATTGCCACACCAGGGATGAATTGAAAATGTAAAGACAAACTGAACGATATCGTATAATTGTGATGGAGATGAAGGAGAGAATGAATACCTCGACGTGCGACAATTTGTTTTTGTTTTTTTTTTATAGTATAGGTAGGCGGACGAGCATATGGGCCACCTGATGGTAAGTGGTCATTAACGCCCATAGACATTGTCATTGTAAGAAATCGCAAATGCGCCACCAATCTTGGGAACTAAGATGTTATGTCCCTTGTGCCTGTAATTATACTGACTCACTCACCCTTCAAACCGGAACACAACAAATACTAAGTACTGCTGTTTAGCGGTAGACTATCTGATGAGTGGGTGGTACCTATCCAGACGCGCTTGCACAAAGCCCTACCACCAGTACCAGTAGTAATAATAAAGAAAATAATTATAGTCAATCATGCAGTTATCACCTGTAATTGAGGTACCACTTCTTTTATTTTTTTTATTTTATGAACTGTGTCATATCATGTATCAGTGTGTACTTTGTTGGTGATCTAATAAATTAATAAATAAATAAATAAATAGTAAAACATCTAAAAACGCTTTTTGCGATTTGAACCTCAATAAAAACTTAATGACGCGATGTCTACATTTTAAAGTTACATTTAACAATTACTGTTAAATATATTTGGCTTAGTAGATAAATTTAAAATCAAGAATTATGATAAGTTAATAAAATCTCATTTTAATTCCTATACTTAGTTTTTTTTTGGACCCATGAACGCTTTAAGCGTTGAACTCGAATATAAGCGTTGATGTATTCCCTTTTAATACATTGCAAGATTATTTTAGTTGTAGACTAAGGGTTACCAGTTAATAATAAAATCTCCCTATCCAATAAAAACTCTTTAGAGTTGTATATAGAATTGTTATATGATAATTATAAAGTATTACTATTGTTAAATGTTGCTTTAAAATGTACACTATTTTACATTTATTTAGGTGTAGAATTCTAATAGGTATGTCAAAAATTATTAAGTTCATTTTAGGTTATTTGGCTATAAATATATCCTCCATGAATTAAATGAAGTGGTCGCATGTCTAAGTCTTCTGCAACATCTCCACTACACTAAGCCGATATGAAAATTATCCAATAAAGACTTGTCTTAGCTTGATTTAATAATTTTACTGGTTAATGCCACATTATTTCTTAGTACATATTTCTTCCTACAGTAAGTAAACATACACAAAATTATTATACTATTATTATACTGTGTATTGGTGATTCAGTTCTTATCGGTGGAAATTTAAGATTCTTAATTAGACTTCGTATTATTTATCTGTGGCTTTCAACCTTACCTCTCTTTAATTGTTATTAATTCGAGGCATGGTTTTGAGTTAAATAAAAGGATAGTGAAAAGCGAACAGCGTGTCTAGTGCGAGTTTTTTAATTTATTCAATAGCGTTAAGTTAACTGCGATTTGTGTGGAATAAACATAGCGGCCTCTAGTGACAACAATTGGAATTTCATACAAAACGCAGTTAACGTTAACGCTATCGACTGAGTAACAAAAACTCTCATTAGATACACTGGAAATCGCATTGAATACGTAAAATCTAAGGTTCGTTTATCTTTACTTCTTCTGCCAATGGAATTTAATCAACTTGCTGTTTCTGTGTTGATTAAAACATTGTATTGTTTTAACGAAATAAATCTACTATAGTAGTGGCTTCACATATAAACGCTGTTTAGCGGGTGCTCATAACACCAAACACTAATTTGTCTGTAATCATTGATTTGACATTCGTAAGAAGACAAGAGATTGGTATAGTAAAACGGATTCGCGGGGGAGACGAGCAATTCTATATTCAATATGTAATCTGAGGGATAAATTATTTGGTCATTTGATATTTTATAAATACCGATCTGGATCAGTGTTCGCAGTTACAGTTGTGAAAACAGGAAACATAAAAGAGAACCAAACTTACAAAGTGCAGACAATTATTAAAAAAGTGTATGAAATCGTGGATAAAAACGTAGGATATAGATAATCGGAAATTAAAATCTCACCGGCCAGCGGTCGTCGAGGTCTGAACCCACGACTTCCGTCCGGTCCCCGCGGCGCTCTCGCCACAACGACACGAGGCGCGGCCGAATCTTCGAGCGAGACCGTACGCAGTCTCGCCAGTAGTCGCTCGGGTCGCTCGCTACGGGCTTTCGTTATCGGCTTGCTGCTGTTGACATTGTATGGTTTAGAATAAAATATATAATATCACCGAATAAATCATGCGAATTGTAAACGAATTCATCAATATAGCTGAAAGAAATATCTTACCCGATTTTAACAACATTACAAGCTGACGACTTCCCATTCCTGGGGTTCGTTAACATCACAAACTCGACCGAGTCACCAGACTGCAGATCTGACGGGTTGCCGCGCACCTCGGACATATGGAAGAACAGCCGCCGGTTATCTTCCCCCTCTATTGATAGGAAACCAAACCCACCTGTAATTAACGGAATTATTCTTAAGATATTAAACTTAAGCTACATATAATTATTATATTTTAACGATAATTATATTAAATCCTTACTAATATTATAAATGCGACAGTAAGTTTATTTTGTTCCGCTTTCACTTCCTAAGTATTCAACCGATCTTTATAGAATTTTGCGTTCACGTTGTCCGGAGTACAGAAAAGTATACAGGCTAACCTAACACCTCCCCAGCATTTCACACGCGGGCGTACTATTTTGAGCGTAATTTGGTAACTAGTGATATTATATTTATTTACTAATAAGGTCCTCCAGACCGATTTCAGGCGCAGGACCAATGGCTTTACGTACTTTCCGAGGAACGGGAGTGTAAACACTTTCAACTCCGGGATGCTACTGAGAATTTTCTGACAGACAACCCAATAACTTTTTATCGGCTCGACCTGGGAATTGAACCCAGGACCTTCGGGTCTGCGGCCTTACATCAAGCCACTAGACCAACGAGGCAGTCATATATGGTTATATTAGTATATTTACTAATATAGGTAAATAGGAAACGAGAACTTATGGATTTTATTTAGGTTATTTTCACGTCCGTATGTTATTTATTTCCCTAGACTAGACTTATTGTGCTAATTATAAAATAAGTATAGATTATTAACTATATAATATTTAAACGCCTACACATTCAATAGTCTTCTAATATCAAGTCTCATTACATCGTATACTAACACATTTTCTTTGGAAAGCTGTCATTTTAAATTGGTATTGTTATTTGACTAATCATTAATATTATCGAGAACATAATTATATGCTCAACATTATTATTAATTAAATTCTAATCACGTCTGAACTTGGACAAGGTCGCGTATGATATGTCGCTTTAAATAATCGATTCGAAGCATTATGTGCAAATAAATATAGCTTTCTGCTATATACCGTATTTATGTATGTGCATATATATATTACAGATAACGAAGTTTTCAGATCTTTAAAAATATATGTTATTATAAACGTTTAGCGGCTCTTTCTATCATTAATGATTTGACATTCGAAAGAAGAAGACACTGCATTGTTGAACTAATCGCTCGCTAAACATTTTTTAAATCAATATCTCAATTTGAAACGAATCCAAAGTCAGTAACAGCCTGTTAATGTCCCACAGCTGGGCTAATGCCTCCTCTCCCTTTTGAGGAGAAGGTTTGGAGCTTATTCCACCACAATACACATGTGGCAGAATTTCAATGAAATTAGAGATTATTAGGTTTCCTCGCGATGTTTTCCTTCACCGTCAAGCACGAGATGAATTATAAACACAAATTAAGCACATGACAATTCAGTAGTGCTTGCCCGGGTTTGAACTCACGATCATCGGTTAAGATTCACGCGTTCTAACCACTAGGCCATCTCGGCTTTTTAATCCAAATCCAAAGTCATTATCGTGTATTCCCGAGTAAATTTCGTGTTTATGAACGTACGATGGATACGTTCACTTTGGGTCTATTTCTGTCCGCGTGTCATCCAGGTGCATGTACGGACAATTCCCATCACGGGAGGAGGAAAGACAAATTAACAACTTTAACATTGAAGTGACATTTCATTCGTCGAGATGTCGGATAATCATATTAGTCATTACGGATTCGTGAAAAATAGTATTTCCAATTGTCGGCCGTGTTGTGGATACTTTAAATGAAATAGTCGTGTTGTATAAACAAATATATATTCAAGTTGTTCACCTACTGGTTGTGCAAGAGCAAAGCTATTAACAAATCAAATCGAATATGTAAATCTAAGGTTTGTTTCTCGCTACACCTTCCTCGATTGATTACACCAGCGATACTCAACCTTTTCTATATAACACGAGCACGTGATTATGAATGTGAATTTTATATGATATTGAAAAAATATTTTATTTAATGATTTCTTAGGATTCGAGATTGTTACAACTATGAACGGATTTATCGCGTATATTTAAAAAAAAAATTAAATCGTTTTTTCGTTTCAAACATTTTGTAGTGTCCAGTCCCATAATCAGTTGTTTAATTCAATTTTATTAGGTGGTAAAAACCTTCGAAATTTAAAATAGTTGAAAATAAAGTAACATCAAGAGGGTCAATCACAAAAGGCTTACACCATTCGTACAATCTTAAGTGCAGATCTTTAAAAATATATGTTATTATGAACGTAGTTTAGCGGCTCTTTCTATCATTATTGATTTGACATTCGAAAGAAGAAGACAGTGCATGTTGCACCGGCGGGCCGCAGGTTGAGTACAGCTGGCCTACACCATCCATCTCACAATTGGTACGATTAAGAAATAAACTTAAACGAACATATTTACTAAAGTACTTTAAGGCGTATTGCCGTTCTTAGTAAATACAACACTAACATATATAATCGTTTGTGTACGATCGATGCGATTATCATAACCGATCAAGTGCGCGAACGGATTACGGACAACCAATTAGGGTCAATTAATTAACCAAGACCATTCACGAATCACGACACCTGTTCACTAATTGTTCTAATTGGTGAATATTCTATTGTTATAACTGCTATTGTGTTGTATGTGTGCTGTTATTGTGCTGACGGCCACTACAGTAACAGTAACAGCCTGTTAGTGTCCCACTGCTGGGCTAAGACCTTCTCTACCTTTCTACAATAACAGTAACAGCCTGTTAATGTCCCACTGCTGGGCTAAGACTCTCCCTTTTGGGGAGAAGGTTTGGAGCTTATTCCACCACGCTGCTCCATTGCGGGTTGGTAGAATACACATGTGGCAGAATTTCAATGAAATTAGACACATGCCGGTTTCATCCCGATGTTTTCCTTTACCGTCAAGCACGAGATGAATTATAAACACAAATTAAGCACATGAAAATTCAGTGGTGCTTGCCCGGGTTTGAACCCACGATCATCGGTTAAGATTCACGCGTTCTAACCACTAGGCCATCTCGGCTGACTATGTCCATGATATCTCATCTGCCTGTAATTACACAGACCGACTTCAAGCAGGAAGACAGCAATACAGAGTGTTTGTGGGAGGGAACTCAATGTCTATCACAATTTAACCGCGTAAAACAAAGCATAATATAATGATATATTCGATAAACATTTTTTATATAAAGCATCGAAGATGTAAAAAAAGGATTGTATACGATTTAAATATATTCATTACATTTATTGTATACAGTTATGTACGAATAGAACTGGAAAATGGACGACCTGATGGTAAGTGGTCACCACCGCTAATAGACATTGGCGCGTGAGAAATATTAACAGTTCCTTACATCGCCATTGCGTCACCAACCCTAGGAACTATGATGTTATATCCCTTGTACGTGTAGTTACACTGACTCACTCATACTTCAAACAGGAATAATTCGTGTATTCCTGTTTGACGGTAGAATATGTGATAAGTGAGTTTAAAAAGCTTTATAAATATATATAGTTAGTAAGACACTCATGTCCTTACAAAGATAAGGGAATGTCGCACTGGCAACTTCCTAATTCACGCTTGATACTACGATTTCCTTGCCAGAGAAACAAGAATAACCTTTGGACAGACCTGGAGTCGTCGGCGGTACCTCATGATCTGCACTCGTACAAGTCAGCTACACAATCAAGCGGGTATTACCTTTTATAGCATCGACAATGGCGCGTCTCTTCTTCCTAATGGGTATAATGTTGGTAGCTCTGCCTTCGACGTCTGCTTGAAAGGTAACAGGGTCGCCGACTTGGAGGATTTCACGTTTGCATGCGAGACCCATGATTCCAAACTCGTAGGTTGTTCCTCCCTCCATTTGAATGAGACCTAATGGAAATAAAATAAGTTACATTATTATTATTTTTATCCGGTTGAAACTGATTCGGACTCAGTTATATTTATACATATTAATACTTACTACTTGATCAAAAGTTTTGCTACTAATTATCTTACAATAGTAGGTAAGGTGTTTTTTTATAATTAATTATAATATAAAGTTTAAAATAACTCAATTCAACTCATTCAGTGACATCAAATTAAATCTAAAAATATATTTACTATATTAAAAAAAAAACCTCATGTATCAATTTTTATACGACATACGTTAATGTTATCACTGGTTGACTGAAATTAACGTACTATGTATAAAGCAAACAATAAAAATCCGACAAAAAAAACTGCCAAGCAAATATATCCTCTACTTTTAAGGGAAAAATGGTTATATTTATTTGACCTTGCTTTACCACAGCAGGAAGCAGTAGAGTCACAATATTTTCCTTCAATTAGGAGCACGAGATGATATATAAACACAAAATTAGTATGTGACATCTTAGTATGTCGCACTTTGAACGCGCGATAAAGATATACTATATATACCTTACTCAAAACATAATTTAGTAGAAATCATCAATCGAATCGTTTATTTTTCACAAGCTGCTTCTCGCGGTGCCGCCAGACCAGACATTGCCATTTCAAGTATTGATACACCAGTAGCACAGTTTATGTCTAAAGTACTCCTCGGTCGTTGAAATAATTTTTTTTTTTTTTTTTATAGAAAATGAAGGTGGACGAGCATATGGGCCACCTGATGGTAAGTGGACACCAATGCCCTTAGACATTGGCATTGTAAGAAATGTTGTCCATCGCTTAAATCGTCAATGCGCCACCAACCTTGGGAACTACGATCTTATGTCCCTTGTGCCTGTAATTACACTGGCTCACTCACCCTTCAAACCGGAACACAACAATACCAAGTACTGCTGTTTTGCGGCAGAATATCTGATGAGTGGGTGGTACCTACCCAGACGAGCTTGCACAAAGCTCTACCACCATTAAAATATTTATTATACACAATCACCTGAATATTTCGCCTGATCAGGATTCAAAGCTCGCAGTGTACGTGTAACCGTTCCGTTGAGCGTCGGGTCTAATGGTTTCGCGATGGTAACCGAGCCCCTCGGCAGCACTCGTACGAATTCAGCGCTCGCGCATCCACCTCCGGATCCGTTCAGGCGACCGAGACTGTACTCAACTTCCGTACCCAACTCGAGCCCGTCGGGACTGCCCTCCAAATTACTGAAACGATATTTCATTTATGGCATTTAAGGGTTAGTATTAAGTCATCAACTGATATTGCTATTAGAATTAATTTGAACAAATTTATCTAGCAGTCGTGAAGGTCCTATATAAACAAACAGTTAAAAATTATTTCACTCCTTCGGTCATCATTGATTTGACATTCGAAAGAAGAAGACACAGCATTGTTAAACTGATCACCCGCTAAACAACGTTTATCGGCAAAGCCGTATGAGGCGATCAAAATTTAAAGATTAAAGAAG
This sequence comes from Nymphalis urticae, assembly GCA_905147175.2. Taxonomy (NCBI): domain Eukaryota; kingdom Metazoa; phylum Arthropoda; class Insecta; order Lepidoptera; family Nymphalidae; genus Nymphalis; species Nymphalis urticae. The sequence goes on along the minus strand of LR989982.1, from coordinate 15,071,328 downwards.
AAAATAATGCTCATACTAAAATAATTTCATAGATCAACTAATGTAGACATTACAGCCGAAGATCGAGCAGTTTAAAAATATACGAATAAAATAAAATTATACCACTTATATACATTAATATGTAATGTCCCATTATATTATAATTTATCATCTATTATATATGAAATTAAGTTATTACCTATACAAGTAAAATGAATATAATAAACTATTCATATTTTATAATAAAATGTAGGTCAATTGAATTTATAATTTAAAAGAGTAATGAAACGTAATATTACTGTTAACGGCATTTCGTGCGATATAAATTATCCGCTCAGCGCTAAAAAATAATTTTACTATCAACCTAAATAGACGATATTTACATATTGACGAAATAATCGCTTACGTTCCTTTAATGTCCCATACTTGTTTCATTCAATTAACTTTACATATATATATAAATGTATATAATATTGGTTGTAAGTACGTTGTTCAACCAATTAATCGTTTCGAAACCACTACAAAAAACATACCATACATAATATCTATTAGACATACAGTAATCAATAACGTTGAGCAATTTTCCAAGCGAGCTAATCAAACAATCAGAGTGGATTGACGTTGTTTTCTTATTATACCAATCATGTTATTTATGTTCTTAAATCGATTTTAACCGTAACGTTTGTCTTTTGAAATGGAACACACGTATCATTCGCCTGGCACACGATATAAAAAAAAAAACAAAACAAGCAAACAAACGAAAATTAAATCTAAAATAAACAGCCATGCAATTCGCTTCGCACCGATATCCAAAGGAGATTTTAGTAATTAAGTAAATAAAAACCGCAATGCAAATGAAAATACATGAACATTCAAAGCACAACAAAGAAGAAAGCGATGCCGCTTATCGGTTACAAAGATTAATAATAAATAGCACAAGTTTTAGAATATACTATGGGATCGTTATTCGCATCGCTTCAACACAATATATGTATATATATATAATAAATATAATTTCACATCAAAAGCCGATAGAGTACATATTTAATGACCAGAGATTTTTTTTCATGATTTAATTCACCTGAAATGAAAGAACACCTCCTTGGTGTGGTCCGCCGTTTCGATGAAACCAAAACCGTCCTTCAGCGCAGCTATGAATCCTTGCATTATGGGACGCATGGTGTTGCCACCGTTCGAATTGCCGTTCGTGAGGCTGTGCTGTATCTGGATGGACATCGCAATTAACTCCTTTGTCCTTTTAACCTGTGAAATTGAAAAAAGTAATAATACAATTAATCATTAGAAATTATTCAATTCACATTAATTTCTTTAATTTAATTCCATTCAGGGTTACTAGTTCATTATAATATATATATCATGTACTTAATTTGTGATTATGATTGATCTCGTGCTTTATGGTGAAGGAAAACATCGTGAGGAAACCTGCATGTGTCTAATTTCACTGAAATTCGGCCACATGTGTATTCCACCAACCCGTATTGGAGCAGCGTGGTGGAATAAGCTCCAAACCTTCTCATCAAAAAGAGGAGAGGAGGCCTTTAGCCCAGCAGTGGGACATTCATATGCTGTTACGGTTTAATATTAGTACAAGCCTGTTAATGTCCCACTGCTGGGTTAAGGCATCCTCTCCCTTTTGAGGAGAAGGTTTGGAGCTTATTCACCACGCTTCTCAAACGCGGGTTGATAGAATACAAATGTGGCAGAATTTCAAATAAATTAGACACATGCGAGTTTCCTCAAGATATTTTCCTTCACCGTCAAGCACGAGATGAATTATAAACACAAATTAAGCACAAGCATTATAATATTATATTACATCAATAGTTGAATATATTTGTATTAAAAAAATAGATTATCTTATAAATATGCAAATATCAATTGATAGCACTTTATAGAAAGAACTATTTATATCTTTCAATTTAAGAAAAAAATACGAGATATGAGAGTTAGTTCGTTCGAAATTCGAAAATAAATATCGTATTTCCTTTTTACAGAAAAAGAAACATCCTATAATACTCCGTAAATATATCACCATATCTACGGAGCTGTGAAATAAAACAACTAGCCTGATAAATGTCGAAGGTGACTTTGTCGCCGACACGTGGAAGCATTTTCGATTCACATTTCTTTGCCGTATACGAGATGGATTTCTTCATATTGTTGATTTGACATGTTATGATACCGGTTTCCTAAAACAAATGATAAGTAAATATTAATTTAAAAAAAAAACAAACACATATTTTTGTAAATATAACTTTAATTATGTTTATTTATTTATAGAAAGGCAGACTCGCTAATAGTCGGCCACCTGCCGACAAGTGGTCATCACTACCAATGGAAAATGTAAGAAATATAAATCGTTCAAGACGCCAATGCGGCGCCAACCTTGTGAACTAAGATATATATATGTGTCGTATATGCACTGGGTGTAGTTACACTGGGTCACTATACATTCATTTGCACAAAGTCCAACCACCAGAACCAAGACACTGAGTAGAATATATATACATATAAACGAAATACCACTCATCACGAGATCTCCTAAACTATCCGCCTAATTGACTTGAAATTTGTCACAGTTACTCCTTCCACTATGTTATCCAAAATACATTTTTATTATTATCCATCCAAGTGGAAATTCGGGAAGATTCGCTACTAAAACTATAATTGTTACGGTGCAAAGTCCAAGCGAAACATAGTCCAAGAAAAACTCATGTGTATGATGTATGATATGCATTTACGCAGCAAATAACTATTTCAATATATAATAAATAAAAGAATATGAGTTTTAAAATTTCTTATTCGAAAATCAAACGTTAACACCAGTAGAATATGAAGATTTGCGACGAAGACTTTTATTTCGTTATAAGACTTGTGTTTTAAAATTCTCCTTCGTGATGTCCTTATGACAGCTTTCGACCTCGGAGGGGAGATCTCAAATGCAAATTGGCCAAATGCGCAGGATATATTATAGCGCACAAGTATGTGCGCAGACATGTGCAAAATCCGATGGGATGGCAAATCCGACACGACCGGAAACAGTTCAGGCGCAGGACCTTTACGTGCATTCCGAGACGCGTATACACACTTCCAAATTCGACACTCCGGGCTACTATTGAAAAACCAAAAATTATTTTGTAAGCGTCCCGACATGGGGTTGAACGTAGGATTTCGGGATCTGCCTTACAGCAAGCCGTTTGAAAAACGAGACAAGAGAAATTCTTCGTAATAAATTCTTAAGTAGAAATGACATAAACGGAACAACGAGGTCGCCTAGCTGGAATAATGCGCTTTAAGTTACTTTGGCTTTTTAAGATGCAAATTTTCAACGTCATTGCTCAACTACAGTATATAACGATAAGTATCGCAAAACATTGAAATAGTTTGCAATTATTTGCAATTATTCAGTGGTCATTTTTTGTTGTCAAAGGTCATTCAAGTTTATTTACCTTTGTCATTAAATGTTGCGAAAACTAATGTTGTCAATTTTCCTTTCCTGTAAACACTTTCCGTAAACTACAAAATCGCTCGATTATTATACTTAATATATTGATACTAATATCATAATTAAATACTGAATATTGCGTCGAAAATAATTCCATACAAAACCTTGAACATATATAACGTCCAACCAAAGTCCATTAGCTGATTGAAAAAAAAATATAAAAAAATAAAACGTACTCCGCAACAAATATAATAACAATCTTCTTCTCAATCAATAAATATGACCTACCACTCATTTCTCAATTACCATACAAAGATTCGTGCACAATCAAAAATTGCATTCAATCCATCCCAATCTTCGTCCAAACCGCCTAATAAAAAGCAAATGACATACAAGTGGTACATAAGTTTATATATCACCTGTCATTAATGCTGCGTGTACCCTACAGTCAGGGGGAGCGACGATATCGACAATTATGTACTTTATTACAACGTAATAAGGTGCATTAATAGCTTGCACGCAATCATAAGCAACATTTATTCGTTTAATATTGGATCGTTTGAACTTTACGTGTGAACGCTTCAAATATACTGTGATGTTATTATAAAAATTGATCGAATTATTTGCAGTCACGTCAGGAGGCACTAATAAGATGAAAAATATCGGAGCTCCGGTCTGCTGAGTTATTAAATTAATATGGAAAATCTTTGGATATATTTTTTCTATGATAATCTATTTAAGTGAAAATATAATTTATAATAAAATAATACTTTTAATCCTTAATAAATCGGTTTTATTTTTAGCTCAATAGTTAGGACGTGAAGACAGGGTAGTCCGTGCCCTGTTTGCACGTGCATGTGCACGTTGAAACATACGCATATAACACATAACACAACTGTATATGACAATCGATTTTAAATTGAAAGGGAATCATATAAAATTAACTTGAATAAAATAAATTTGAATCAAACTGAAATTGACTGTCAATCTATTTTCATATCTAGGTTATTGAAATAAAATGAAATGTTTTATTTTAATTCTGAATTGGAGTTATTTCGAATTACATTTACAATATCGAATCAACGGTTAGTTAGTCTTGTTCAAAGAACAGCCTAGCTATCGATTTGTAATTTTACAGTTTCATGTCGCGACCTCGTCACATCTCCCCCAATTCTATGTATAGACGACACAAAGCTAACAACTTAGTGTGACAAGGTGCATACGTATATAAATAACAACATTCCTAATATTTAATTTTTATTATTAAATATAACAGCAACATTACACATTTGTAATAACATTTTCACTAGCGATAGGAATTGTGGAACTTCGTCTTGATAGGTAAATATGTAGTAACGACACATCAGCTACATAACGCTACAGCACATTCTATCGCCCAAATTTTGTGAGTATTGCCATATGTAATCAAAGATAAGTGACGTAACCTCTTATAAACCATTTTGAGGCATCATGACGTATGCTGTACCTTGTTTATGTTTCTTGAACTGACAGAGCGGGAAAAGGTTACCTTACTAACTCACCACGATTAGACCATTTGCTTCAGCCTACTTCCTATTGTAAATTTGATACTCTAATTATACAAACTACTTACAGAATGTAATGCAATGTACTCACAGAGGGGGGCTGTCTAGATGGGCTGAAGGATGACGACGACGATGAAAACGCTTGGGCTTCTTTGGCGATGATGCCGCGTACTCCGCGTTCGAGGAGCGACTCGAATTGCACGGTACCGGGCGATAAGTGCTTGATACGAATTGCAGATTGACGGGTGTTCATATTGGAGAACGTCGACACGGGGTCCACTGTGAACTCGACCTGGTGACAAACATTATTTATATATTATATTATCTGCTAAAATAATTAAGACCTTTCCATAATCGGCAAAACAGAAATATTATTGGTTTTAGACATTACGTAGACGTACAAATTTCTAATACAAGTTTTTTATCTGTTAGTATAGTAATTTTTTCAGTTTCGAAAGCACCTACAAATCCGACGATCCGATTATGTATATTAATATATATGTACATTTATATCTTAAAAAAAAGATGTGACGAATATTAACTTATTATATAGCGAGAACTTTAAACTAAAACAATATGAAAGTTTCATGTCAATCGGATAAATGTTTTTGCGTGAAAGTGGAAAAACCTAACAAACATAAATTAACTATTAAATATTAGTATGATATATATCGTTTTATATTTTGATCGTGTCGTCATAATTATATGTACTGAGTTTTATATTCACCATTAACCACACACACACCACAAACAACTCTTGACATTATTTTTTACAAATATTTATATTTTAAACGAGTGTTAGGACTTTGTGCAAGCTCGTCTGGGTAGGTACCAGCCACTCATCAGATATTCTACCGCAAAACAGCAGTACTTGGTAACGTTGTGTTCCGGTTTGAAGGGTGAGTGAGCCAGTGTAATTACAGGCACAATGGTCATAAAATCTTAGGACCCAAAGTTGGTGGAGCATTAACGATCTATCGCGATTCACCGGAATAATTTTATGAAAACGTATACATTGTGACACGAAATAGTAACAAGTCTTGTACACTTTGTTGTTAGCTAACAGACGTAACAAACAAGCAGTTTGTTCCTTGTATGATAAAATTTACGTCAAAAATTTCAGAAAATTCTTTTATGATTTAACGAATAGCTTTTATATACATTGAAATATTTTCGTGAGTTTTATTTATAATTAAACCTTGTTTTCCATAAATTTCTCAAGCCAAAGAAACACAAAAAAGAAAACATGTTAAATTAATAATAGAAATTTATTTTTATAGCATCAGTAATCCTTTTACATAATATTATATTATTTTAAATTATAAGCGGTTGTAAAATCTTGATGTGATTTATCTGAAATGAGTAATGTAAATTCTAACAAACTTAAAACAAGGTCTCTTATCAAACAACAACCGTACACAAGTCTTGTCTATATTTTGTCGGACAATTTATATGACATCTTAATCTTTTTTTTTGGTAACATTTACTTGCGAACATTAGAATTGTCTACGAGGCATAATTCAGAAGTGTTAGTCGTATAAATGACGTAAGCATTTAATTATTCGTAACTGATTTACGAAATTATGATATTATGAGATTTACAATAATAATAATCAATGGTTTATACGACAGAATTAAAGATATGTCGTGTGAGGAGACCGAATCGAACATGAAGCACATAGTTCATTCATTCAGACTCATTCGTGTAAGTTACGAGTACGTACCTCATCGCCAACACTGAGCTCCTGTCCGAGACGGAGGACCTCAGCAAAATGGAAGAACATGGTTTGCTCCCTCTCGACGCAACGGATAAACCCGAAGCCCTCCTTGAGGGAGGAGACGACGCCTTGTTCTCTCCTGTTCAATATAAAAAATACATAAAATAAAATAAAAAAATGTCAACATGCAAACATACGTTTTACGTTTGTTATTCATGTTGAATGTCACAAAATGACATAGTATTTATTAATGTTGCCGTACCGAGTCGTGGAGTGATCATCGTTCAATTCGACACGCGGATATTTTGAAATATGTTAGTTGATACACAATACTTACCTTAGTACCACTGAATATAAACCAGCCATGATTTCATAATTACCAAATTATATTTTAATGGGTTTGAACTTATGATCCGTTTGTTCAAATTTACAATGAAATAAAGTCATTGCATTGTACAATATTATCAAATAACTTATATTTTAAAGAAAAAATAATAGAAGCATTTTAATAAAGATCGTCGTTCATTTATTTTTAAATTAGTGAAAAATTAATAAAAATAAATAAAAAGAATCTGTATTTAGTCAAACTTTTAAGTCATTTAATGGACAACGCTAATGACATCTCGAAATTGAAATATTAAACAAACGTGACGTAATCAAATAAATTACATTTCGATCGATGCAACCAATCTGCTTTAAGTTATATTTTTCTCACATTACTTATTAAAAAAAAACGTACTTAATAAAAAATTGCTTGCATGCTTGGTCTGAAATAATCCGGGGTATATTATATTATAAAAATATATGATCGCCTTAGAATAATAGAAACGATGCAATATTAAATTATCTTTGATTTTATCAGGTGGTCCGATTACGGTGCTGTTAAATAGTATTATAGAAAATCGGTGCTATAATATTATGCGTTTTCTCGACCCACTCGTTTCGTTGGGCGGTATATTAATCTACGTCAATATTTTATAAATTAAAAATTATTAAGTTGTATTTTATTAATATTTAATTTATTATAGAATTATATGTAAGCTTTGTGTTTACGTATAATTATATCAGAATATTGCTACTATTTCGGCGGTGATTACATATGACAGTCAATCAGAGACACTGTCGTCTTAGTAAAATATTATAGAGGTATTCAATAGCGATTATAAATCCAATTTTCGACATTTGATAAGGAATAATTAAATTATTTAAAAACTAGTTTTCGCTTGCAGCTTCAGGTTGACCTGTGTGTGAGGTATTACTTATTAGGTATCCTTTGCAAGCAAAATTTTCAGATCAGCTGAGTAATTAGGACGTGAAAGCGTAATAAACATATTACCAAAAATAATGAGTAGCGCATGGAACACTGGTCATGGCTGATGATTTGTACATAAGGTTGTTAAAAAAATTGTTAGCAACATTTGTCCATTGAATCGCACGTCATCTTTAAATTGCTATAAACGATCGTTCTGAACGTGTACTCGATTACAACTACCGGCGGTATGATTGACAATTAGCCGATTGTTATCGCAAATTGATATCTCTAGATAATTATTATCTCGAGATAGACGAATAATTAGAATTAAATTACTTTGATTTACATTACAATTTCACCGGTGAAAGAACAAATCCCTGTGATGAATATAGTAACACTTTATTCTTCTTATAGAAATGAAAATTTGATTATTTGTGAATGGATACGCGAGGATTGTTAAAATATTATTTAGAAAAACACACATTCTTTTTAAGTTACCGTCGTCGCGTTTGGACTTCCAATTGCTTTCCCTGTTTATATATAAAAAAAGAAAACCATAAAAAGATTCGTGCAAAAATCGGTATCAAGTTTCGGCCCGCGGCCATTTTAAGGGTGACTATTAAACTGCCCACGGCGTGTTATGCTGCAGATGTGTGCGTTAACACACCCACACTCTGTCATGATGTTTACATCGTTTAATCGACTTTAAACGAATTTCCTTCACAATATGTAAATTCCGTTTTAAGATTTTTCATGAAACATCCATCAAGGGTCACGAATTGATGAAAATTGTTTTTAAAGGTCATAATTTATTATTTTACTATTGATTTTTATTATCTAACGTAATTAAAATATTCGAAATATTCTTAGATGTATAATGAAATTCCTCATAAAGAAAGTTTGACGTTTAATATAACCAAGTAATAATCCGCACGGTGGCAAACATTTTAGGGAAGGTCGCAGACACAAATAAAAAATTACGGGGCGCGCATTTCAGTATCGGTGACAGGAGAGAAACACCGCGTCGAAAACGTTACGATCATATTCCACTTTAAAATTGAACCCCACAAGCTGTACATATATTCTTAATGTAACTACAACCTATTTCAATCGAAGGAGTAAAGGTAAACAGAACCTTAGATTTAGATATTCCATGCGATTTTCTAATATTTTTTCTTTATTAATTTTTTACCTTCATTTATAAAACAACACTATTCCACTGAACTAGTTATAACTTTAATTCAACTTCCAAAGTACCGATTACAACTTTGCTGACATTCAATACGCCATTTTTTCGCGGATCCATCTTGGATATCATAGATTATTCGAGACGTCAACCAATGATATCGCGTCAATTCAAGGTCACAATTGTTTATTTATCTATTATTACGTCGAGTGCGATGTATCTATCCCAAATATTTTGTAACATCTTTAAATATATTATATTAGAATTACTCATACGAAAATCTATTGAAAAGGTATAATAAGAGTCTTTAGAGATTCTTAAAGCCTTATCAGAAGGTTCGGATTTTTTTAACCATGCTGCTCCTTTGCCGGTTTGTGTATCCTGTCACGTGGCACGTGTTCCCCATGTGAAAGACTTTAAACAAATTATGCTCGTGAAAATAGAGCGATAAAGGATATTGAGTCGTAACCTTTAAGGTTTTATATGAAACTTTATTACATTATATCGTGAAGAGGCATTCGCTTGTAATTAAAATGATTACTATTAATTTTATCTATTTATTTCAAATTGGTAACTTATTCTTTTTAAATGTGAAAACGTATGTAGTTGATAATTTTATTTTACTTAACATTAAAGTATAAAAATAAAATAAATTCTTTACCAGATTTTGTCAGATAGTCGAAACGGCCAAGTGAAGTGAACAGGCGAATCGTAAGCGTAGATCGCGGATTCGGAATCGGTCAAGCGTCACCGCGTAATGAGCTCATTCAGAGCACCAAGCATTCTCCATAAATAGTTAAAAGCCCATGCCCAGCACTTGCGAAATTATAGGCGTTTACTTTCATGTAGTGCTAATTATATAAATAAAGATTCCAGTCCTTGGTTTCGCGGACTGTGTCAAATTAAATCTATAAGCCTATTTCAACCACAAGATGAGTAAACCCAAATAAACGACACCTACATCATTGGTTACCGATATCAATTGACGCCATATCATTGGTCGAGATCTTGAATAATCTATGATATTCACTATGGATTCGCGATAAAATGCCGTTTTCAAAAACCTCGAAGTTGTTATCGGAACTTCTAAAGTTAAATTTATGTGTAATTCTACGGTTTGTTTACCTTACATTTACTCCTACTGCGATTGGTATAGGGTATAATATACGGACAGTGTCCAATCAAAAAACACTCACAATACAAAAGTACCAAAGGCCTCCCTCAACTTGAACCCTTATCACAAACAAAAATAGGATCTAAAGTATCCAACATACAACAATGACAACATAAGATTAGTATATTTAAGTATATAATAACCACAATATTAATTTTTCTTACCTTTCACCCGAAACATTGAATGATTCATCGAGCAGCGATATATTAGTTGCACGTTTCAACTGGTCCCGTCTGTCTGTAGCCACTTGAAATTGGACCCAATCGCCATGCCGCAGAGTAAACTCCCCACACTGGTCTTTGTCCCCGAAAGGCACCTGGCAGAAGAATTAAATTTTATAGACTAATTAAAGCTTGGCCATTCTAATGTAACAATATATCTATTAAGAATCTAAGCACTTATATCTATACGCATATTATAAATGTGAAAATAACTCTGTATGTCGGTTACGCTATCGCAGCTAAACCAATTTGATGAAATTTGGTATGAAGAAATATTAAGCCCAAGGAAGTAAGTAAGGACAGGCCTACCTAAATCTTTTCTAATACCTAACACCTGCCTTCAATTACTAAACGAAAAGTGAATGATTGTGACGTCATAATGTTAAAGTGGTTTTGATGATGAAAAAGAGAAAAAATAATTATTGTAAACGATATCACACGAATGATGAGACAGACTGTTGTAGAAATTTTTAAATTCCGACGTCACACATGCACTTGGTAACAAGGACTCGATTCATAAACATGGTTTTTTTTTCTGAAACCGTCGCAAAAATATTTAAATAATCTTCGAAAAAAGAATACGCAATGTGTCACATTTACGAGTTGGGATAAGCAATACGCTAATTTGAATAAAAAAAAATGATCTATCAAAGCACTATGAAAATCCTTTTTTGTCGTCTAGTTTAAATTTTAAATATAAAACGCTCCATGAAAATATCATGAAAAACCTTCTATGTTTTCTACGTTTATTTAATTGTCATAGGTTTTGCTTTTAAATCTAGTCTTCTTCAAAGGACCGTCACTAGGCTGTACTGTCGAGATACCTTTGCCAGAACAAAGATGGACAAGTTAATTTTTTTTATATATTTCTCAATAAATTCTTCTTTTAGAAAATTGCTTACTTACATAGTATTATATGATAAAATATGTAATTTATAACTTTATCTCAAGCGACCTTAGAATATTCAATATATAATTGGTAGACACTAGAGACGGTAAATGTAAAAAAGTAATTATGAATATAAAGAAAGTTTTGAGAGCAAAATTCTTAAAACCATTGAATTTTTTTACAGTGCTTCTTAAAGTAATTTACTTTCCGAAACGGGATTTAGGTTTAATTAATCTTTCAAAAATTACGATTGAAAAGTGTCTGTCAAACAGCTTTAGACTTGCTATTTTTAATTTGATTTAATATTATTAAATTTAGGGTCGTGAAGATCTAGTATTTAAAACACATGGTCGCAACCTAGCTGAGGTTCATATCCTCCACTAATTTTTCGGGGGTTTTGAATTTTAATTTATAATACGTAGGCAGACTGGTAAATAGGGACCACCTGATAAGGTAAGTGGTCACCAACGCCCTGAGACATTGGCACTGTAAGAAATGTTAACCATCGCTTACATCGCCAATGCGCCACCAACCTTGGGACCTAAGATCTTATGTCCCTTGTGCCTGTAATTACACTGGCTCACTCACCCTTCAACCCGGAACGCAACAATCAATAGTAATAAGCAATACGCAATAAGGCAGATCTGATGAGTGGGTGGTACCCACCCAGACGAGTTTGCACAAAGCCCTACCACCAGGTGATATATTTAGAAAAAAGCATTGTTACTCTTTTTTATCGCCCACACTCATTTTTTTCTGCTTTTTTATATAGATTGCAAAAAATCATGACATTAATTCGAAGCGAAAACCCCAATACATTTCTTTCACGTGTATTTTTATGGTTTAGGTATTTTCAAAACTATATCTTATAACGGGTTACTCAAGTAAACGACTCGTTTTGCTCGCGAATGGTAGAACAGACTAATTGTTTTATTTATATAGTTTTATCGTCTATTATTTTTTTATTGAACCATTATAGTATCATATTCATTTACTTAACTTATTCATTATTCGTAATTCTATGATTCGAAGATAGCGCGCCACTCGGAACTTCTGAATTACGCCTCGTAGACGAGACTATCAAACATCGTAACCGAGCATGAAGCGCTAATTGTAATGCTTAGTTATGTAATATAAATAGCCCTCCGTCTCGGCTTTGCACCGATGGAATAAATGTCTGCACAATGCGTTTATATTGAACGACAAAAATACAACTTGTTTTTTTTTTTTTAGGAACTTCCCTGGGATCGCAATACAACAGCCAAATTTTCATCACAATCAGGGAAAAAATACATTTTCATTTATATAGATGGATGATTTATAGAAAATTAAACTTGAATAACCCACCAACGCGCCACGCTAATCAACTGCGTATTGTGTCGGTGAGCGTGACACAATACACTGTCAATTAATCTCGGCAGAAGTATTTAGTATTTGCCTATCGTAGTCGCCAACAATAAATATCCTATTTGTGGACTGTTAATTTACTTTCAACTTGCCTTTTAAACCTACCTATTCATGCATTTAAAAGAATATATAATATATATTTATCTCCTAATTAATGAGCGTTTATATTTGAAACTTAGCGAGGGTATGTAATTCCGGTTATTACTATTATTTGACATTATCGTGCTGAGCTGGTGATGGAGGCTACGACTTTGGGATCATATGAACTTGGAGGCTACGAATTTGGGATCATATAACTATTTAGTTATACTACATATATTACGATGTACTTGGAATTTAATTTTTCACATTAAAATTAAGCAAAATATTAATTCATAAATGAAGTTAATTTCACAACGATAATATTTCCACCAGCAATTCATTAAGTTAAGACAAAGGCGGTTTCAAAACTCTAGACTTTCGAATAAAATTCAATACGATGCAGCCTTCTAGGGGTTCGTCTTCACAACTAAAGAACTACACGATAGCTTTAATTCCTCAACGAAAACTTATAACTTTTATAAAATTATATTTATTCAACTCATTACTTTTATAAAATTAAATCGCTTTATTAAGACTTATTTCGAAATTGTAACACTTGCAACTTTATGTAATGAAACTTTGAAGGCCTTTCTTTAAGAATAAACTCGAACTCAACTCGACTAGAATTCGATCGTGAGTTGTTACGAATAATTTGGTATATTATACTTTTAACAGTAAATTAACAACCTAAACGTTCCTACAGCTGGACTAAAGACTCGTCGCTTCTTGGTACATATTTAAAAGAATCTCCATGCAACAATTAAAATTGCTAACACCTATTAAGTAAGCACATAAAACTCATTGCTGCTTGCCATGAACTGTAATCGTCTGTTATGATCCTGGTGTTCTAACCATTAAGCCATTTCGGCTTCGCAACACTCGACTTTATTTAAATAAATAATTATATTTAAATAATACACGCAATTACAAAATGGTTACTGAAAAACTCGCCAACAAAACCCCATTTCAATATGTGCGTATCAAAACCACCCAAAGTCCGGCTTTTGATTCGTAAGTTGAAAGCCGATATTGTAGCTCCTGAATTACGGCCTCATAGATAATAATACTATTTGTAAGTCTAATTATACTTAAACAAAACGAAGTGATAAATATAAGCCGAGTATAAGTCATTAATCATACCATTAGCAGTTTGCGCCTTGACAACCCGTATCGTGAAACCAACCCCCACCAGCAAACAAACTGGCGGGCGGCATTGGCTTTTTTTAAAGCCTTTTTCCTTTTGACCCCATAAACAATACCATTCATACGATGCAGCGTATCACCGTAATTTGGTTATCAACATTCAAATAGAGACGAGAATCGATAGTCAAATTTGTTATGAACACGTATATATTTCCTGTACTTGGGAAATTAAATTTCGCGTTGATGTAGACACAATTGGGGAAAATTTCAATGCGAATCTCGACCAACGCATAATTAGTAGAGGACAATGTGAATTATGTAGGGATGAGTAGGAGAATTGTCAAATATATAAATTTAAAATTATAAGATATAGATATAAATAGTATCTATACTAATGTTATTAAATTAGATTTTTTTGTACGTTTGTTTGTAATGGACAAACTCAAAAACTACTAAACCGTTTTTAAAAATTCCTCGAATTTCCTCCATTTATGTACCACCCACTTATTACATTTTCTACCGCCGAACAAGGAAAACTTGTTATTGTAGTGTTCCGGTTTGAAGAGTGAGTGAGTCAGTAAAATTACAGGCACCAGGGACATAACATCTTAGTTCAATAGATTGGTGGCGTATTGGAAATGTATTGAATGCTTAATATTTCTTACAGTGCCAATGTCTATGTTTGGATGTGACCACTTACAATAAGGTCCATATATCTATTAAACTAAAAAAAAACAAACAAACAACGGGCCAACTTTTCAAGATGTCTTTCTCATAATGTGGGATAACGAAGAGCCACCGCTCGCGAATAGAACCCATATACCGAACTCTAAGAAATCTAAGAAGTTCAAATGAAATTGTGGAAGTGTTTACCGGTGACTTATGTCGAACAATTCCTATTTCAAAATAAATTATACCGAATAATATCTACTAAAGATATCCTGTTCCAATCGAAGCAGGAGAAGAAAATAAACCTTCACCAAAGTTCTGCTGTATTGTGCACTACAATTATTCGACTTAACTAGTTAGAACATCTTTAATTTAACTTCCAAAGCTCCGATTAAAATTTCCCGGACATTAAAAACGCCATTTTCTCTCGATGATCATATTATAGATTATTCATTCTATTATTAAGATCTCGACAAACTATCCTCGATATCACGGCAATTTGATGTCAAAATTGTTTATTTACGCAGACCATTTTACATTTTCCAATAACTAAATTTTAAAGTCACGTTAAATTATTTTTAATTAATCAGGCATGTACTTATATACTACTACTACTACTACATATCGAATTATATGAATGATTGAAAAGCTTGGCTTTAGGATTCGTTGATGTTCATACATGACATTGCCAGTTTGGGTTGAAAACACATTCCGAAACGGTGGTTCCGAAACTTTATATTAAAATAAAAAATTGTAAAACGGTGATTCAAAAGTGCTTGTGAAAGCCTTCTTGAATAAAGTATATTTTGAATTTGATTAATAACAAACTATCGTGTTGTTGTTATTGATATATAAATCCATTTATATAAGTTACTCTATAAAATATAAATTGGATATATTTATTTATAGACAGGAGATCCAACAATATTTGTACATACAAAAATATTAGAACTAGTATCGCATGTGGGCGATATCCGTTCATTATATTTTGGATTAAATTCAACCCACTACTTTCCTACCTACGTGGCGCCAGATAGAGTTAGAGAGTAGAAGTTATATATATATAGTTATATATATATATATATATTCGTTGTAAAAGTCAAACTGCTTATTGATGGTCAAAACTATCACCGATAAATATCGGATTCGGAATTTAAAAAAAAAAAAGAATCGGCGATTAATACACTGTAGTATATATTTTCTCTATCGCTCTCAAATAAAAAAAAAATTTTTTTTACAATAACGTTAACAATAGAATATTTTTAATCGAAATGAATTGGAGACGATCCTTTGCCAACGTGTTCCCATTTAAAAAATGTATGATATTTTTTTATTATATCATATGTATCGACCGAAGAAAACTATAAAAATTAAAAAAAACTACTATTTTAAAAATATCGTCTTTAATGTAATTAGTGTTCGCATTCATTACGCTACGTGCATATTTAAAGTACAAATTGACCTAAGCATCGATATTTAAAACTGTTTATATGTCAAAACAGGTTCTATAAATAAAAATAGATTGTGTATATGTATAAAATATATTAATGTATATAGATTAAGGCAATCGATAGTAAATTCGTTATTATTTTATTGTATTAAATTTGTTGGGTTTCGTGATAATTGTAATGTGTTTAATAATTTAAATGTACTATTTTCTTACTAAATTATACATTTTACAAATTATTTTCAATAGGAAAACATACCCTAATATTATATAATGATCATTTACTCAACAATATTCCATTTATAAAAATGAGATATAAATATTAAAATTCACTTCGTATAAAGGCTTTTAGTTTAACGAGAACTTATAAAATGTCATTTTACAAGATTACGATGTCAATAACACGCAAAGCTAAGACCCGACAAGAAAATCAGTTTGTTACTCTTTTATACTATAAGTCTTACTTAAAAACGTTGTATCAGTTGAAAAAAATGCTGTGTCTTCTTCTTTCGAGTTTAAAATCAATGATGACAGAAAGAGATGATGTTTGTTTAATCTAAAGCAAGTAACGTCAATAATAAGTCCGTGAAAAACGAGCTAGTCGTTTAAATTTCACTGCCCCGATTTCGTTCGGTTAAAATATGGATTTTATCCGTTGCATTTTTTAATTAATAAGGTATAAACATTCGCCAATCGATCTTATCGCCCATTTATTTATTCTTGTATTCTTCGTGAGTGGTGACTTATCGTACACACATTATGAGACAGACCTCTTGAAAAAGGTGGCCCGTTATTTGTTTTATGAAGCTTTACTGTAAGTAAGAATGAGTACTAGAAACATGTAGACCGCGGACCCATGTCTACGGCGTGGCGTCGTGCCGCGACACGGTGCCGTGTACAGTGCACCGCAATGTTATGTTATTGCTAGGTTCACACGTGTTAATTAAAATGGCTAATTTTGAGGTCAACTTTTTAATTACATTAGTGGAAGGACGTCTCGTTCTTCACTAAACC
Organism: Nymphalis urticae; assembly: GCA_905147175.2. Taxonomy (NCBI): domain Eukaryota; kingdom Metazoa; phylum Arthropoda; class Insecta; order Lepidoptera; family Nymphalidae; genus Nymphalis; species Nymphalis urticae. Next base: position 15,054,138 of record LR989982.1, on the reverse strand, counting down.
ACTAAAATTGAAAACTAATTGATGCTTCCCCGGATTTGAACCTCGATAAAGATTCACGTGTTGTTTCCACTGAACTTATAACTTATATATCCGTTATAATTACATTTTACGCTTTTGTTGATAATGTTGTCTGTATGCTTTGTCTTAAAAATTGCTTGATCTATTCGAATGAAAATGAATAACTATATATAAATATAAGTTTACGCCAATGTTTTAGTATATTTTTTATAATTATATACTATATAAGAGAACGGGACGTGTGAACAATAGTAAAACAAAAAAACGACAGATTGTCAGCCATTTTTACTAACGCGTGCGAACTAAGCAGCAGCAAAACGTTGCAGTGCACCGTACACGACGCCGCGCTGTCTCCCGGCCCGGCGCCGTGCCGTCACACGGTGACCGGTGTCGCACCGTTGAAAAGTGCCCACGCCCGTAATACATTATTTTACATATCATCAAAAGTTTTCGCAGCGCACACCAAATTATGACTATTATAGGAAAAAAATGATACCTCGGGATACATTATATAATGTCGCTTTAAAAATTTAAAACTGGTTGAGTAGTTTTTGAGTTACACAAACAATCATACAAAAAATCAAATTTAAACCTACAAAAATAAATATTGTTTCTAACATTATAATCAAAAAACTCAATACTGATGAAAAAGAGAACCTTATCAAAAAAAAAAGTATTCAATAAATATTATCCAACTACAAGAAGATAATAACATCATCAAATTATCCAAAAAAATATTAAAGTTCTCAACACATGGAAAGATGTCGACACTAAAGACCTTTACAAACTCAAATCTGGACCATAGGGACTATGCAAGCAATATGTAAACGACGCTCCACTTCTACAACTAGTAGTGTTTCTGGTTCAGTTAGCTGCTATAGTGATTCAGAATGAATCTTAATGGATCTACTGTCAAACCATGATGACGATGAAATTGAAGGCTCAACATATCATACTGGGGATGACGTCTTAGTAAGATACTCTTTACAATATTAGTACCTATAGAAATATAGAATACATTACTATACGCTTAGTATGGGGGTTAAAGATAAATTATGTACTAGTGTTCGCCCTCGACTTAGCTCGCGTTTAGGGGGGGGGGGTGTTATGTTTAAAAAGTAACCTAAAGTAGCCTTAATCCTTCCTTAAAGATCAAGCATGTTATATGCCAAATATTACTCAAATTAAGTGATTCTTTTGAGTGTGTGAGTTATTTTCGCTTTTATAATATTAGTATACGTAGGTTGGTAGGTTAAACTAAACTCAAATATCAAACAAATAACATATAGTTATATAACCTTTATAATCTTATATCGAATAATTTGCTTCGTCTAATCATTTAAAATAATTATAATCTCTTTTGCGTTACAAACTAACAATTAGCGATTTTGTTAAAAAAAAATAAAAAAATAACGACGTTTTCTATTTCTATCAATCTTATATTAAGTCATAAAATATTTGAATAATTATACCAAATATAACTTTTATATATAGACTCATATACATTATCATGTTCGAAATGAAGATCAATTTAAAATATAATATATAAAAAAATGAAAATCCCTTATAAAATTACTTCGAATGAATTCGCAGTGGCATAATAAAATTGTAGGCAATATAAGTCAGACTTCAAGCAGACTAAAGTGAATCAAGATGTGAAATGAATGGATATTAATAAATAAGAGGTTTAACTAGGCCGAGATACGCGAGGGACTGTCAGGGATGACTGCGAAGAATTGTAAGTTGAAAACAGAATTTAATCTAACATCTCTATTGGTTTCAAGCAAGCCACTCTGCACACAAATCCGTTTATATATTTCACTGTAAGCGCGTCTCCCACTTTGTACTCATAAAATAAGAATTTTTTTCCGTACTATATTTTAACCAATGACATATATACATTCGCCAGCCGATCTTTTCGCTCGTACTGTACTTACGCATCGTACAAAACGCACCGTGAATTTTTTCACATGTTTATTTAAAACATTTCTAAAAATTGTGTCGAATTGCAAACTTCAAAAGTCGAATTATCTATATAAAATGGGTTCATATTTTGTTGTCGTTGTCGAAAAATTTCTTTAATAGATAAATAATATTAATAAATATCAAGGTTCATGCGCTGACTTTTCTGAATATATTTTTGAGATATACAAATCTCTAATAAAAAAAAATCGATTTGATTTTCGATTCATCGAAAGTACCTAAATCAACATATTTCGATTCCGATTATATAGTATTTCAACATAGTACATAGCCTATGTCCATAATGAAACTATAAACCGAAAATATTAGAAAATTTAACATAATTTGGATTAATCGATTTTGCGTAAAACCAGAAAAAAAAAACAAAATATTACTATGATTAAATTTTGCTGAGTTTCGATTACAACAGTTATATATTTCTTAAAAATGATTTTGTATATTATACCGTTATATGTATATTGACTGTCGTTGAACTTATTAAATATATACATATAAAAAAATATATTTTTAAGATTTATAATAAAATATCATCTTCGATAACATAATCGACTCAATAGTATTCATCGAGTCGTTTGATTAATTAGTGATTGAGACACACACACCAACCATTTTAATACAATTTAATAAAAAAATAAAATTAAAACAAGGCTTTTTACATTAAGAAGAAATTATACGAGAAACATTTTGTACCCAACGCATATTCATTTTAAAAGACATGGATAATATTTTCGTTAAATGTAATTATGATTAATATATATTTTTAATCGATTCGATTATCAGTATAGTTAAAAATAACTCACCTCAACTTCAGAATGATCAGCGGCACGATACCTAATCCGCCCTGGCAGGGGATCGTTCTGCGGTACCCGAGCCATGTTCCCTCGCTCCAGAGGTTTCAAAACTTGACCTCGCATTATCTCCGGGCTGACATCCTCGAACACAACCGAACCACTGGGTAACTTCGTTATGTTGCACGCCACTTCTTTACCCTACGGATAAATTTATATACTTTAAATATTTAACCAATCATATATTATAATTGCTAGTTATGTTATATAAAAATACGAGATATAAATGTCTTCACGATTAATAGATAAATATAAATAAAATTTCTATACGGAATCTAATACGTACTATATGCTCGGCTTGTGATAATTGAATGGACCTAAAGACGTGAATATTAGTTAAGTAATAACAAAATACTATCGGCCTTATTTATAGTATTTTTCTAGTGGATAATTAAACATTGCCATGTCTTCTTGCTTGAAATAACAAATCAATAATTATATAAAAATAAGAAATAATTATTAACTAAAAAGCCCGTAAGAAGCGTTTATAAATAAGGACATATAATTTATATGATAAATGAATACAAAAATTAAACATATATTCGATTTTAACACGACTTTTAGTTTGTTTATAAAACGAAAACGATCGACCGACCGACCGATATTTTAAATATTTTACAATGAAAATTTTCCTTTATAGACGATATCGAATGAATTTTCGGAATGTTTACAACAGTACGGCTCGTATAAATTTAATAGACATGAGTAAAATATATACCATTCATTGAATTGTGAACGCGGAAAACGCGTCGAAATCGAAAACCTCGGAACAATAATCCCTAGACAGGGTTATACGATGCATTTAATTTACTAATTAACTTAATTAAACTGCGACAGACGCGTAAAGGGGTTGTATTTAGCTACGTGTTTTGCGCGGCTTCACCCGTGTCGTGTTAATTTTATTAAATAAATGAAGTAATGCTATTTCTTATCATCTAACTATTCAAACGAATAAGTAAATTATTGATTATATATATAATGTTGATTAATAATTTAACATATCATACAAACATAATAACATTTTATATACATATATGTAAGAACACAATTAGAGTCTGAAAAACACGTCTCTTGAATAAGTGATCGTATTACACTACCAACTGTAAAATTGAAAAATGTTTTTTTGAAAAGTTAGGTTTAATTTTTTTTTTCGCCGTCCAGCGCCCGTGATTAGATTAAAGGACGCGAATCCGAGCGGGGTTGGATATGCAAAATATTTGCATATTTGCGAGCGAGTTCGTTTAACGTTCGTTCCACTTTTTCCATAGTTCTGGTACTTCGAACTTGCAAATAAAAACCTAAAAACAATCACTCCTAACGTATAGAGAGTGACTTTTTCCTCTTTTTACGATCGATTGAAGTGCTTTTAATGGAATGAAATGAAAACCAATTCCAGACTAAACGTTCATTGTTAGAATACGCGACAATTTTGAACTGATATTTATTACTACTGGGCGTAATTATTACATTAAACAACATGAAAATTAACAGTTAAAGAGCGAGAGTGACGTAGTAAGACTCACATTTATAATACAACATATACAATATATATGTTGTATTTTAATCGAACGTGTGACGTAGACACATAAACGAAATCAGCATCGCCAATATACAAATTAGCCACCATTTCAGTTTTGAACGTTACGTTTAATGAAAGTCGCTATAATTCCGATATGTGTAACTCGCCGAATTACGCTTCAATGTGCATTTCGCTTTATATACACATATCGCCCGATTGTAATTTGAACAATCAAACCGGCTTAAGCCCTTCCATAATTATTATGTCAGTAGACATATTGTCAGCTTCCCTTTGTAGTTAATTCAAGCTATTGATATCAATTCGACGACCGGGTGATATTATTATATAAACGTCGAAACTGCTGCAAGGATAACGTCTCACGATTTTTATACATTTTAACACACCTTATGTTCTTAAGACGCGTTCATATTGTTCCAAGTTCGATGCGTAACATTTTAATGATATTTATTCGAAAATAAATTTTAAATACTCACATTTCTAGTTTGAATAATAAATTCGACATCATCACCGAGAGACAACTCCTCTTTGATCTTTGCTTCGGAATAGTGGAAGAATATCTCCTTGACAACATCAGCTCGTTCAATGAAACCAAAGTTTTCCTTCTTGGAACATACCACACCGTGATATTTCACCGGATGGGCTGGATTTTCGAAACGCACATGACACGCACCTAAAGTACCTCTGAAAACAAAACTGACTTTAGTAACGATAATATTACACGCAAATATTTATGTCATAAAAACAATGTGGTAACGAAATTAGTTCTTAGCATTACTAAGGCTTTGTTATCATTAAGTGTGTTAATAAGTCAATACATAGTTCTCACCTTTGGTTCGTTGCAATTTGAAAGCTTACAGCATCACCGGTTCTCAGAGTGACATTGCCCTCAACATCATCTTTTGTGTAAGGCAGAAAAAAACATTCGCCTCTATTCTCATAGGAAATCCTTCCCGTGCTATCACCTGAACCCTCTCCCTTGACTTCAGTGGTAACGATACCTGTGACACGGGCTTCACTCAACACCACTTCGGGTGCTATCTTTGTTACGGTTGAGGCTATTGGTTTACCAGTACGACGGTCATACGTCATTTCAAATTCGACGGGATCTCCTATCTTTAAATGGTCTATATTGCCACCAAACTGGCTAAAGTGAAAGAACAGACGTGCTTGCCTTTCGCAACATTGTATAAAGCCATAGGAATGCTACAATAAAAAAGATAACTTAGATGTCAATATAAACATATTTCTATATTAATGTATTTTTATATGACTGTGAAAATATATTATGTTTTTAGTTCTACACTCCCATACTTGTAAAATATGGATTTAAATTATATATAATTATATTGTAATACAAAATTATATATCAACTTTGAATTATTCCAAACAAATATATAATCCTAATAACTTTAGCTTTCATTAAATTTTAATAAATTGTTTTTATTGTATAAGAATGGTATATATAATATTATATTATATTTTAAATTCATTTAAAATAACTTACAAGTAATTTTTCAATGATTCCCGTCTCCCTGATGGGAGGGTGATTCATAGAATCATATTGAGGTTGGCTGTTGTTCGAACTAGATGAGTACACTCCTGCTGAATCTCCCATAGGGCATGAATCCAAGTTAAAATTGCCAAGGGAAAATCTATTACTACCACCTGACTTGCCCATATTATGATAATTATCTCTTGGTGAACTTGGATAGTCACTGCTGTAAGTACCTAAAAATAATGAAACAATAGTTAAAACAATGATAGGATAGAATAAATTATACATAAATTAATAATTATATAAAACTTACCATTACGGTACCCCTGTTTTGCCTGCATATTTGATTGCTGTAGATCTAAAATTTCCTGTAAAGGTGAGGAGTGTGAATCTGGCGGCTGGAACACTTTCCACTGAGGATTACTCGACATAATTTTTGAAAGTTTTTCTTATCTTGTATATAAGTCAAAAAATCTCAGTATTATGTACCAATATATCACAGAAGAAGGTGTGGTGTTAAAGTTACTAACAGATAATAATTTTAAAAAACAAATCACATTTTTTTTATAATGTTTATGAGAACACAAAGTTTCTTCACAAAAGTCACAAAACTTAAACACCAAAACACTTTTATTGCAAAAGAATATGTACTTAAGAATAAACTACACTATATCCTCAGATGTCTTCAATGCTTGCTGAATCGGAGCCCTCCTGTGCATAGGCTTGTTTGGATTTGTATGGTTTGGTTACTCACACTACCTACTGCAACAAATTATAATTCGTTATTTTTAACCTTTATTCAACTTCAGTATTACAAAAATGAAATAACTAATAACAACCTAATCAATGATTTAATTGAAAACCTTTAAAACACAACACTTACTTGAATCTAACTTGAACAGAGAGATGTTAAATTTAAAGTAATTTAAAAGACTGCTTGCGCGCGCCGGAAATTTTCTAGTTACACCTTCAACAAAAAATGTGTCCGTACTCGCCAACAGTGGGGTAGCATCTGATAGCGCAATTTACTCATACCCTCACAAACTCACTTGACATTTTATGCCTATAGTAGATTCAATTGAAAAATACTATCCGATACGACAACGATAGTCTTGCTAATCAGAAAATCGAGCCGTGAGAATTCCCTTTTACGAATAATAATCTTTTATAAGTAAATACTATCACGTTTATGCACGTTTAACTTCATGAAACAACTGAATTATAACAAAGCGTCGCATCGGAATATCGTTCTACATTTTATTATTGCTATCTAGGTAGGTATCGGCTGCCCGACCCGACCGACGATGTGCAGAAATTATAACGTTGTCCCCTACCGCTTGACTTTACTAGACATGTATCGAACCTAATTCGTATGATTTTTTAAACTGATAGCAATTTAAGGCTAAATGGAAACAAATAATAGAAGAAGTATATAAACACAATCCATAAAATTATCAAATCTCACCACGACACAGCACAGCACTGACGACATACCGCCATATTGAATGTCAACATAATCGCGCCTTTGATCATGCCATACAAACAAATTTAACTTTGTTTCAAATTCCTTTATTTCTAAGTTTGTTAATAAAATAATTTACTTTGACTTACGGATTTGTAAATATAAAGAATTTTTTGAAATTTTGTGCTTGTTTTTTGTCTAAAGCGAAAAATCAATCATACATTTATTTTTTCTTTATTTTATAGCTTTCATTTAAAATAAAGTGGCTAATGTTTAGTAATTACTTTTTAAATATATTAAATATATGAAAATACAAATAAGGAGGAACTATTTTTTTCTACTTTCATAGTTTATAATGTTAATATTAAATTTTAAAATTATTTTAAAAATCAGTAATTTATTACCCTTGGCAATGTAATAAGTTTTATATTTTCGTATTTTAATCTGTGGTCGGAAATGTCTAATGTCATGTCAGGTCACATATGATTTTTTGACATTTGTTTGTTGTTAATTGTTATTTGCTATAATTTCTTTACTCGCATATTCAATTAAATGAGATTAGAAGGTATGTTTTTTTATGTTAGGTTATAATAAATTCTCAGTTATAGAAATAAAACAATTTGGATGCACAAATGTTTATTTTTAAATGTCATATTTTAGCTTTGTTAGAACGATATAATCGTTTTTAACCATTCTTGAAAATTGGTTAAGTTAAGAACAACGAGCGGTAAAGACCTTTCCTGTCTCTCTCCCCATGTAAAAAATCCGAATGTATGTGATCCTTTCCTATTACAAATTATAGCTCCATGGCCTGAAAATATATAATAATTTGTTATTATATTTGGACTATAAAAGTGCCAAGAATATATTAACTGGACTGGATGTTGACTTATAAAACATAAAAAAATGTAGATTTAGTTTAATTCAGTTAGGTATGAACAATTAAAAATATTAAATTATGCACATACTACTCTACTGACAATATATATTATATCATATAATCTTGGACAATATGGTATTCCTAATTGTAACAATAATGATTACATCTGTTGACCATGTGGACCATCCTGGTAGTGAAAAAAAAAACAAAAGTTGCGAGTGCTTTTTTGTTTCTAAAACATTAAGTACGAATTAAAATAATTTTCAAGCTCATTACAAAAAAAAAAACCTAAACAAACCTAAAGTTGCATTGACATCATTCCCAATTGTTGCACAAAATTCATAGCTTCTCAATTCTATTATTGGTGTCATATAGATTGAACATTTTTCTTGATTTAATACTTGAACAGGATGTATTACAATATTTTCATCTGAAATTACATCACGTTTGACATAATATTATAATTTATATAACTATTGTAACAGAAATATTTAAAAAGCTTATACTTAATAACGGTCTATACAAAAATTAAAAAAATATTTGTAAAGAACAGGAAATTATTAAAACAAAGTGAAGATTGCAACAACTAACTTTATTCTAAATGTGTTTTTTAACCTCATATTTAGTATTGTATTCTACAAGTAGCAATTTAATCATTCGTCATTGTTTTTTTGTAACATAATTGAAATAAGTATTAATTATTCAATCCACAGCTATATGCTTATTATTATTGATAATGTAATTAGTTTTATTTTTTTAAATACATTAGAAAATTCTTGTCATCATTCACCTGTACATATGACCCAAAGACCAATACATGAAACTTTAAATTATCCAACTAACATAAAATGTCCAGACATCAGATGTAATAGGTAAACAATGACTATGAATCAGATGTCATTTAGAAGATAGATGAAGCATGTTGCTGCTGTTTTGTATAGTCAGTGATTACACTATTCGTTTCAGTCGAAGGTTAAGGAAAGCATGTTTTGCAGATTACCAGAAACATTGAATTGGTATAACCTGTAACGTTATCCTGACCATCTTAGATACCTTGGTGGAATTCACACTCGCAAACTGAGAGTTACGTTCTAGTGTCGACGTTCTACACATTGGTGACGATTCGTTTTCTTACGAATGGTACAAATGTCTACGAAGTGTAATTTAAAACCGTGTAAATAAAAAAACGTTTTTTAATTTTTGAATCTCAGGTTTTTATTCGTTAGTTTTGACTTAAAAACGGTCGGTTTTAAATGTAACTACAATAAAGATTCCCTAAATATAGGAACTGGGAGATAATAAAATGACAATGATATGGTATTTAGTTAAAAAAATTGCTCACTATATTTATTTTTACAAAACAATTTTACCTTTATATTGGATTGTATCAAAGTTCCAGCTTATTATAAAAATTTCATCAGTCTCATAATTATTTAAGGTGCTGTCGATATGACTGCCCACTGCAAATAATAACAAAGCTATGAATAAATAAGTTTTTAAACTAACAAAAATATCGTACGTAATTAAGAAATTAGTCATAGTGATTTTATAAATAAAAGCTTAAAACAGATTTAAATCAACTTCAAAAATAACTAAAAAATTAAAACAAAACGGTTTGAATTCGGTGCCAGATCAGAAGTATGAAAGATCTTCTTTGTTTAATGTAACAGCTTCATTTAATTAAATTAAAAAATAGAATTTTCTGCTATCCTTTAATTCGATTTAACTTTTTTTGGAACTTGTTTTTCCTTTATTTTTATATTTTCCCTTCTATTAAAGCCTTGATGGTATTATAACAATTAAAGAATTCCATGATTTTGTCAATACATTATATACCGATAGAAAATATAATTATCTCGTCACATATAATAATCTTTTTTTTAAGTAGGTTATTTAGATGATTACGGGTTACAACTATAAGAATTAAAAAAAATATATAGAAGCGAGTCTGTGATTAGCCGCATGCAAGATCACGATGGCTTCAAGGTAAAGCAATATATAATTTCCGTAGGCCGGGTTAGCAGAGGATGTTTGTAATCGTTCTTGTGACACGTATTTTTGATACGTAGAAACAGATTCGCTTTTATATTCGTATTATATTTTAGATTTTTTTTATAGTAAGTGGTAATATATGGTAAGTGGTCACCAAATGTTAACCATCGCTTACATCGCCAATGCGCCTCCAACCTTGGGAACTAATATGTTATGTCCCTTGTGCCTGTAATTACACTGGCTCACTCACCCTTCAAACCGGAACACAACAATACCAAGTACTGCTGTTTTGCGGTAGAATATCTGATGAGTGGGTGATACCTACCCAGACGGGCTTGCACAAAGCCCTACCACCGATTGTTGAGAGTTATTCATATCGTACAACAAACTTTTAGGGTCGGGACCTAAAGTATTTACTTTCCTCCACAAAACAAACAGCGAGCTTGGATGACGTTATAAAGAATTAGATATGCGCATATTTCGTGTAGATGTTTTTTTTTTTTTAATTTTAAGGAAAACAAAAACAAACACCACCAGATGCTATACAATATGTCTTGCCATTAAAGTTTCTATAGATACTTAACACCAACACGAAAGGGAGTTTTTTTGTATACTAACGTAAAGAAAACCACTGCCTGCGCAAATTTAAGAGTATGACTGTCTCATGGATTCCGTTATCAGATCATCGTCATTTTTTAAAGGACAACTTCTAAAAATATTTCGATGGACTTACTTTACTATATATTTTCAAAATAATGTATATTTCTTCTTTCCAATGCTTACAAGGTGTGAAAAAGTAACAATGAGCAAGCATTTACAATACATATTTTAGATAAAATTATATTGAACATGTGAATGCACGCTCCTAGCTCCAGTAGTAGATTTAGTAATTGCGAATCGTTGATATTTTAATGCTTGTAATTCTTATCTTAGTTTTATTTATGAACATATGATTTTGATGAATATGTTTTAACTTTTTTGATGAGCACAGCCGAAGCGTCTTAGCAATCATTTGTGTAGTATATACAGTTTTTTGATGTATGTATGAAATAACAACCATACCGTTTTTTTTTAAATTAACTGTTTGATGTTTGATGGTCCAACCTGAGAGGCCGAACCTTGACTTAGACTTGTGCAATATATTACTCTGTGTTCTCTGTAACCTAATAAGTTAGCATTAGCAATATATGTATTTTTATCATCTGGGGCGTTGAGGGCCCCTACGCCTACGGGTCGGAATAGTAGACCCCTAACGGCTATTCTTAGAACCTATATACTTAATATTAACCGCTATTAATAATATATTATTTATAGCGGGTTCGAGAGCCGGGAGGCTTTCTCGACGTACTTAATTGTGACTTCGTTCCTCATCTAGGAGATGGAATCTGGTTTAGTCTCTACGGAAATTTATGTTACGCGTGTACCACGGCCATCCATAGAAATTGATTTTTTATCCACACCTGTGCGTCCTTCGCGTTGCTATACCACAGTCTCGTAAGCCAACCCTTGTGATTCTTTAGTGATAGACTTCTTTTCCAAGCTGTGCAATCATGTCATGTACATTTATGCCCTAGCTTTATTAATAAACGAGGTAATACTTTTCTACTTTTTTTCATTTTTATCAGAAAAATATCGAGTTTATTAGAAAAAAAGAGTAAAGTTGCAGTGAATCAAATTTACTGAAACTTAAATTCCTAACAATTTTTGTTGTAAGTTACTAATGGCCAAGATATTGGGCTAAACCCCCTTTAAATTGAGGGTGAATTTTAGACTTGACTAAATGTATCTGCTTCATCCATGGTTCCGGTTCTTTGCTATCTTTTCCATAAGATCTAACTTTGTTTGTAATATCTCTAATATTTTTGTTTAAATTAGCAATAGAGATAATTCTGAACGAGAAATAAAATGCATTAAATAGTGAATTATAAACTTACATAATTAAGTAATTATCGTTAGTTACACGATGGCTATTAAACTAGGTAGGCACATGTTTATTGTTATAACACGATCGATTTAAAAAAAAACAATGGAGCTGCAAGATCACAACGATGATATTATTGATATTTTATTGCTATTTACGAATAAAGAAATGAAAAATAGAATTTGTAAGAAAAACGGTTTGGTTTTTATATCCATCTATATTACATATATCTTTTGACTATCATAAAGTAAATGTTTTTAAAAAAATAGGTATATAGGTACAGTAATTGTCAGCAATTGCGAGAAGGTTACTTACCTACCATCGATTACAATACGTAGCACGCGACTGGTATCGATGGCTTGCAAAAAAAATAAAAAGAGAAATCGTCGTCGAAACAACGCATGTCGGAATTGCATTACATATTAACTAACCTGTATTAAACAAAAACCGATTAGAACAACTACGTAGTTTTTTTTTATAAACTAGTAGATATTTTAAGTTTTCGTACATATAATACTTTTGACTGGAAATGGTTATTTTAATAACAACATCCTATTTTAATAAAAATATATTAGGTACTACTTGCAGCAAGACTTGTACATTGTTATTTTATTTTTATTTTTTTCCGAATTTAATGCCTGGCAAACATGTAACCACGCTGTTAAATGTTACATCATCTATTATAAAATAGTAATGCGAAAATTTATCAGGGATACGATCAAGCTCAATTAAATTGCTATGACTCAGGGCCAGACGAAAACAGACTTAACCGAGTGTTAAATAGAAGAATTTTTTGTCTAATTATAAGACTATAGGAACAACATCTAATCTTTATCAATTTTTATTTTGGATTAGCATACATATTATGAGATTACACAAAGTAAAGTCCTTATACAAAGGTACATCCAATTTATTATTAAAAAAACCGACATATTTTTTAGTATAAGTACGGTACCTTTATGAATTATAAGACCGATAAAATTGTCCATTGTCCTTATTTCGAAACGTACACTCAACTTTTCGCTTAAAAAGTATTTATCAGTTCTTAAATAATTACGGTATATTTTAATACTTACATTTATATTTTAGCTGACCACGAATAGTAACATGTTGTACAAGTCCAATATTATTAGCAAACGTGTCCCTGTTGAAATGTGGATGAACAATACTTCTTTTGATTGTAACATCTGCGTAAATAGTAGAATTTAGTGTCTCCGAAATCCTGTTATTCAAGTCCAGAATCACGTTGTATCATGTACCAGTATTCACCACATATCTTATTATCAACTAAAATACCGTGTGAAAAAAATTCTCTGGGATATTAATATTAGAGTATCATTACTTCTCATTGTAATGAGCAACAGAGCAACATTGCTATAAATGTAGATAAATATTTCTGATTTTACCTGTATTACTATATTTATATTTAATCCTCCAAGCGAATAATAAATGAGATAGCTCCGGATCTGATCTCATGGCTATACAATGTCCGGGGCCGACCGACCAACCAGGTGCCAATAACATAACGTTACAAATATTAATAATAGGACTGACTTTTATAAACAATTGTCCTATTGGTACGGTGTCGAGTTCAGGATAATCTTTAAAAATAAAAATGATTTTTATCTCTTCTTTGGAGACGTTTTTTAATTAGGCGTTCACTCCGTGACATTCTTATAAATAACGAGATTTAAATGAAATGATGGCAATTTTTTATTTACCGAAAATATAATATTAAATTAGGTAATTAATAATTATGACTTTCGCTTCGGACTTTTGTTTGATTGGACCATTTTCACTTTATTTTTAGAAGTTATCGTCGCTGACTCTTCCGAAATTTACTTTTGAAGAAAACGGAAAAAGGGCAGATGCAAAAACCGACAGTGACATCGGCAACGTGGAGTTAAATGTACACAGTTGATACTTGAGCAGTAATAAAAACACCTGAGATGAAATCAGTTCAAATCAATCTATATCAGATTAAAACTGTTTAGATTCGCGTCGTTTAATTTTATGCTTAAACCTTATCAGCTAAATTGGGTCGTTTTCGTCCCGCTAAAAATATAAACGCTATCAGTACAGAAACCTGTAAATGAATTATTAGTGACATAACGAGTTGCTTTGAATATCTACAACACAATATTATGGAAAATTAATAAAATCGGTCCAAAGTTCTGGTAACTAATGGTATTTAATGGTTAATCGTGAAACATTTTACTTACCATTTTGATCGGCAAGGAATCTCCTAGTAATAAAAACCTCTTGAACGTGATGATCGACAACAAACAAGTGAACCAAGTATACTAATGTTACGAGTAGCGTTAACGAGAAAGTGAGCACCAAATGCGTGAAAATGCACTTTTCTCCTTTTGTAAATTTTGGATACGAAATACCTACGGATTGTTCGTTCATTGTATGCGTCGATACCATCTAGATATCAATATACATTATTATTCATGCAACTTGTGTTAATGGGAAGGGGAATAAAGTAGGTTAACAAACAAGGTCATTTCGATTTATATTGCGATGGTTATTATTTCTTTTTTAAAATAACAACTCTGATTTATTCTCCAATAACAACTATTTTATTTGACATATTATTGCATTTCTGGACTCATATTTTTATCCCGTATAATATTTTTTTAATCATGAATAGCTTGTCGGACCCTTTAATATTAACCAGAAGTTTTCACTAATTAAACAGAATTACAAAAAAAAAAAAACATTAAAAAATATGATAAAGTTCTAAATACCTTATTAACATTTTATTAAGAAATCATATAAGTACCGCCATATTTCAATGTGGAATATGTTGAAAATACATCCATTTGAATAGGGCTTGTATTCTGACCGATATAGAGTTAACAAAACACAAACCTTTCTGAGATTGAAGGATCGAAACCTTTCTAAGAGGACGTATTCCTCAATATTCAACAAGTAATTTATATAAGATGGGCGTTTCTATCTATTTTTCTTATTGGTCTTGAGCAGCTCAAGAGCAAGAAATTTGAAGACAATATGACAGCGCGATTACAGCACAAGGAACTAAGAATAATATTACTAATGGAATACTTACATTAATTAAAATACAAGTTTAAGAGCTTATTCCATCTTGGTGGAATACACATGTGGCAGAATTTCAGTGAAATTAGAAACATGCAGGTTTCCTCACAATGTTTTCCTTTACAGTCAACTCGGAGACGAATTATAATCACAAATTAAGCACATGAAAATTCAGTGGTGCTTGCCCGGATTTGAACCCACAATCATCGGTAAGTTTCACGAGTTCTTACCACTGGGCCATCTCGGCATGCTTTACGTTCGATATAATAAAAAAATATATACGAATGAATTTTTATGTGATATATAATCTATTTTAATGCAACTTTTGACAATCTAATTCAATAGGATTTTTAAAGAGGTTGGTTACAAAAAGAAACACAAATCTAACACCGTTTCAGGAATAAGCACCTCAGAACCCGAGACTCAGAGGTATTTATTCACTTGGTCATATATTGAAAGAAGTATTTTTATTTTAAATTAAGGAAATGTCACCAGCAAACAATACTATCTCATGTTTGTTACTTAAGACGTGGCAAGTCATTTATTTATTTATTTGGATCTCCAACAGTTGTACATAACACACATTCAAAACACTTTTTACATTAACTTAAAACTAACTATGCACAACGGAGTACAGGACACACCATTCCCAAACACAATTACAAAATATACAAATTAAAAATAAAATAAAAACAGAAAATAGAAATATTTAAATAAAGAACAAATACAAAAACATTAACAAAAGGTAGTCAAGAATTCGATGAGCCAAATTGTATTTTTTTTTAAATATAAAAAACTAAGGAGTGAATTAAATCGTCTGAACAGATTTGGATGCTCCGTTAATTGATTATTGAAATACATGCTTCCCACCGTCTAAACTAACAAATGTTATTTCCATGAAATTATTTGCTTAGTTATGTTTTTCAGTAATCCAACGACAAAATGCAACGATGCTTTTTATTATAAATGTTCTTCGTGGTACTGATTGCATAACTAGGTAGTAACTGATTAAATTTTTAAACAAATTAACAGTTTAAACTAAAAGAAAAATCACACTTTTTCATGAAGGATGAGAGCCCGTCACAACCAATATCTAGTGTTACTGTGTTTTTTACACAATAATGATATTCTCGCGATATTGGAGATATTTATATAAATGGGGAATGGAGAAATGGACCAAGAGTAGATCCTTGATACTTTTTCATTTACATCGACCCTCTGAATCAGATTGCTCAGATACGAAATCAGAAGATTGAGTGCTTTACTAATGCCATAGTGACGTAACTTCCTGAACAACGTTTCATGTTACACACAATCCATGGCCTTAGATAAATTAGAAAATACTCCTCAGGCATCCAGGGACTCCTCCCAGGCTCTTTAATCGTCGGTTGTCGAGCGGTCCCTTGTTAAGCCAAATTGTTTATAGTGTAACAACTTGTTTGTATCAAAATGTACTAACATTTTGTTAAGTATTAGTTTTTCAAATAGTCTAATCAGGGGTATTAAATATTAATTTACATAGTTCTTTGCGTATTCATAACGAATTTGACATGCTATTATTAAGAGATAATATCATATGAATGATGACATCGCTTGGTTATTTATTTAATAGAAATATTTACGCAAACTTTTGAATTTGTATTTCGAATATTCAAATAATTTTATTCGAAAAAAGATTAAATAAGTAACTGCAAAACCTAAAATTATGGTAAGTATTAAAAATCTTATGGATTTTGTAGAATAATTATTACTTTTCTTTTAATGACGATGGCCGTACCCGTGCATGTTCTGAAACAAACAAGAAAATTAAAATATACAAATAACGCCATGATGCATACAACAATAAAGCAAGAAAGAAAGAAACAAAAACAAAGGGGAAAATTTTCTTCCAACAATTAAATTTTAAGGTATTTAACTTTTTTGGATCTAGCTAGTCTGGGTAGGTACCAGCCACTCATCAGATATTCTACCGCAAAACAGCAGTACTTGGTACTGTTGTGTTCCGGTTTGAAGGGTGAGTGAGCCAGTGTAATTACAGGCACAAGGGACATAACATCTTAGTTCCCAAGATTGGTCGCGGATTGGTGATGTAAGCGATGGTTAACATTTCTTACAATGCCAATATTTATGGGCGTTGGTGACTTACCATCCGGTGGCCCATATCTACCGCTTTCCGATTCTATAAAAAAAAATCTACAATGAAAAACCATGGAATTAACTATTTAAATAAATGCTAACCATGGTTATAGGCTCATAACACAAAGGCTTGACCAAAACCAATGTTAATGTTATGATACTGAGAAATTGTTAAAACTTTTTTTTAGTAACACTGGAAAATTCATTACGCTTTTCCTCCACGGAAACAGTACGGCCTTCTTCTGCGACATCACACTTTCACAGATTTCAGCGACATCACACTTTCACAGAGACCATTTCAGGAGTCCACACAAGGAGAGGTCTCCGCCGACAAGGAATGCCTCTGTGGCCCTCACGCGGCACACTCCGTCAGGTTATGATGCGCCGTGTCAAATGGCACACCATCCTCGTGCCATAAGGGTGACACCTCCCGCCACGCTGTCTCGTGCAGGTATGGACCGAAGCAGCCGTGTCCGCTAAGTTCGTGCGTCAACCAGAATGCGTGCTTCGTTTCCTTTTGACTTAGCGACTCAAGTGGGAACGTACCGCCTCCACTGTCCTACACTGTACGGTACTGTACTGTACCTGGGGTCCCCTACGGCGGGCGCCAGGCCCGCCGGACCCCAGGTCCAGGTCCTCCTTCCATCAGATGATCAGGGCTGAGCCTCGATTGTTCACCTACGCGAGCACCTCCGCCTGGATTTCCCAGGGCGGATCGCCCGCGAGTTGGGTAGACGCTGTCCAAGACACCGTACGATACTCTCTGATCACCCGCATCGCTATGGCCCTCTGCGGCTTCCGCAGGAGGCGTGTCATCGACCTCACTAAACCTCCTTAGAGGCGTCGGCATAGCGATCCCGGTCCTCCCGGGTTGAGTAGAAGGCGTCCTAAGCCGGCGGCGGCGTTGACGAGCTTCGGGCCGAGTTGCTCAAAGTGCTGCCCGAAACACCATCGCCTGTCCAAGATCAGGCCAAGATATTTCATCTGAGCCTGCACCTCAATCACTGTCGTTTGAACGGAGATACTTGCTCCTCGTGGGAGGCCTCTCCGTAGAAGAGGATTTCCATCCGGTCCAAGGTCAGAGTTGTTCTGATGCCGGTTAGGCGGCCCACCTCACAAAAGTCTCGGCCCATCGCGCTTATAAGGGTGTCGTCTGCATAACACTACACCCCCATAGAGGGAAAGACGGGGGCTCTTAGAAGCCAATCGAAACCGACCTTCCACAGGATTGGGCCGAGAACCAAGCCCCGTGGAAATAAATACATGTTTGTTAACTCGACTTATTGTTTGGGGTAAATTTCTGTAATTAAAATAATAAAAAAAAAGGTAATCACTAGATAATGGGTCCCGTGATGTCTAATAAAATAATAAATTTATTTACTTACATAAATTAAACTCACTGCTCCGTTAATCCCAATGCGACGAATATATTTTTCAATGTTCAGCTCTCATGTCTAAAATGACTATTTTTCTTCGTAGTCACTCATTTGTCAGTCTGATAGTTTCGATTCTCTGAAATCGAAATTGTTATCGATCAATATAAATGAAAATACTAATAATAATAATAACACAATCACATTGCAGAGATCAACAGGTGACAGTTGCTCACGTCATATATAGGGATTACATGAACTTATCGATTAAATATTACCGCCACTCACTACCACCACTCGCTTAACTTTTAACCGACAAACAGCAGTACTTTGCACAACAGAATTGTTGCAAAAGTGTAATTACAGACAACATGCATTGACGGTGTACCAATGACTTTGGGTGGTGACCACTTACTATCTCGTGGTCTATTTGTTAAAGGAGCTTGCAATGAAGATGCCAACGTTTATGGTAAGGTTTAAAAACAAATAGACGCACTAAATATTTTATTTTAACACACACATTGATAAGTCTTTCGCAGAAATCTTACAAATATTCTTATTCGATAATTCGCAACATATAAAAAGTTCATTCATAAAAAAAATCAAGACTAACTAAGTTTCAACCGAGCAAATCTGTATTCGTTCATTTCACAATGCGCGCACGTTTTCTTAGAATATGTACAAGGGCCACGGCGAACGTACTTTCGCTTTTAGGGCAGTGCGCGTTGAGGAAGAAACAAAAAGGTACGATCGCAATATATTAAGTCGTATGCATGCTTAGTTATCAAATATTTCTGGCCACTAAGGCAAAATCAACTATAACTTAAGTATATGTTTTTTATTCAATGTCGTCCTAGTTTTTATGGGACCAGGTTTTCGGAGAGGGGTCAATAAAATCCAGAAGGTCATAAGAAAGTCGTAAATACCTCGTGTGACATTATCGTAGGTCGGAAAAATAACGCACAGCTTTCATACTATTATATACTCAAAATATGTAATTAAGGTTCGCAAATTAACATATTATATATGAAACATTTAGTACTCAGCACCTCAGTAAATAACGTTGTAACACAGGCAGCTTGACTCACAGTATCATCTACGCTCTGTCACCAAGCCATTACAATAGAGAAATTTAGGAGGTGTAAAAAAAAATTGACTAGAATTAAGACTACAAACAACATAATAAAGACATTTAGGATAATTGTCTCTTAAAAAGAAATGAAATTAAGATTAATAAGCATGGTTTAAATTACCTTTTATCTCTCGACCGCAATAATTAAACTACTAGTGCAAAAAAGAAGATGTCAATGAGTAACTCGTTAGTAAATACAAAAAAAAAACCGATATAACCACAAATTCGCATTAGCTTATTATACTTTTCGAAGATTTGTTTCCTTAATAAATCTACTTATTTAAAAATAACAATCATTGCACAAATAGAGATCGAATTATATGTGACATAAAAAGCTAAATATATATATATATGCAAATATGTTCGCTGTAAAAATAAAAATAAATAAGTAAATATTTTTTTTATTTTTTTTATTTAGACACACCAACAGCATAACATATACAGCATTCACAATAAAATCTTAAACATCTAAGTCTTAAATACTAATATCTATGCCACTTAGAGGCGTGGCACAACATGCAAAAAATCTATGTTGTATACAGATCTATATTAATAATTTGAATCTAGTGTGGATTTTACAGAAAGTTATATATTAGACAATAGGGAAAAACACTTATTTTACACATCTAATTAGGAATCTTTTCTATCAAAAGTGCACTCACTGGCTGAGTCCAAGGGAGAAAATATCTCTAGGTTCGTTTGTGAGCCATGTATTAAATGTGTTACACATGCGAGGTATCGGCGATCCTTTACCAAACACAGTGGTACGAAAGGGTGGTTGAAACGTAGAAATTGGATGTCGGGGAATCTTATATGGTATCCTAAATTTAAAAAGTTCAAGAAGCTGAGGGCAGTCAATGAGATTGTTGAAAATTTTATACATGAATATAAGGTCCAATAATACTCTACGCTTACTTAAAGAAGACATTTTAAAATGCTTTAATTTTTCGTTGTAAGATAGCTTGTTCTTTCCGATTTTTTCAAAATATGATAAGTGCCACAAAAATAAATTTTTTGGACTCTTTCTATTCTTAGTGTGTGAGTAACATAGTGGGGCCTCCATACAACAGGACAATATTCTAATAGGCTGCGAACTAAAGCGTTATACAACATTATATTTATAAATAACCATTACAAAACCAGTAACGATGGCTCATACACATAATGGAGGCATTTTCCAATATTCTTATATAAAATTCATATTATATTAGTAACTGTATACTTACATTGGTTCATTACTTCAAGCCATTGAAATTGATATTTAAGGATTTATATGTTGTTCAGTTGTCTGAAAAAAATATTTATAATATTTTTAATGGAGGTACGAACATACATGTATATAAAAAGCAAAAATGACATTGTAAAATAGCTTTCATGCATCATCTGACAGCAAGTTGTTTACACTCCATTAGCATGCTATGAAATAATTCCTCACACTACTAAAATCCTCTAACTACAACAACGAAGATGTTATAAAAAAGTACTTGTGATTTATAAAAAAAGCATCAATATCATCCTAATAGTATGTCAAGTAAATGAGACACACACAGATAAGACATTTTTAAAAATATCAACTATTTTTTTTACATTATACTTTTATGAATCTTAATTAAAGTAAATAATTTGTTAATACTCACTCAGGAGTCAGGATACGCAGAAGGATGATGTGGAGCATATTCGTCTGGTTCTGTAATTATAACATAGATAGATATAAATCTTTAGTCAATAATGGATCAAGTAATACTATATTTTATTAGCCATTTAAACAAAACTGTCGTAACATTGAAATGCTGCACGAGTACAACATATTAAATATTAACTTTATATGGGATTACTTTTTAGCCTTGGTAAATTCCATAACCAGTACCATAACCAGTCCTATTAATATAAAATTCCTAATACTTTAACAGATAAATAAGAGACAATATAGTGAATTAAGAATGTCCATAAAAACATTGTAAAACTACGAACTTATGGTGGTGTGTGCTTATTACTATCAAATTAAAGTATATTTCAATGTGTTCATTACATACAAAGGTTTTTGTTTGTATAATGGACCTTCCTTTTTAAGTATAAAAAAACAATATGAGTTTTTAGTATAAATGTGATTTACAGGGAGATGAGCTTATATAAATAAAAATATTCATAAAACTGCAAATAATTAGTGATTGAAACTTTTGAAGCTAAATACTTTAAAAATTTTATGTTCAATATAAGAACTTTTTACACTGCCTAATTAAATAATTTCCTATAAATCCTAATCAGGATTTCCAAAAATAAATCTGTATTTCAAAAACTGTTTTTATAGGACGGGTCATTTAATGCACTGGGTTCCTGTTACAAATTAAATGTGTCTAAACTATATGTGTGTTAAATTAATTACACGTCATTACTCACCCTTTAATTCAGATTTTATAAATTTAAGCTTTTGTTAGGTAGGTCCGCTTTTAGTAAACAAAGGTGGCGTTGCCACTTTGATTTGACAGCAGACGGCAGTCGGCACAGAGTACATAATCATTACGTCATCGAAGACTGTGTAATAGACTTGACAAACCACCAGTGTTGCCGTTTCATCGAAACAAGATGTGGTCAAAAACTTATATGACACAATGTTAAAAAATTCGAATCATAAAAAGTGTTATTTAATATAATTCTGGCGTTCCATAGACAATGTTCGTTCAAATTTAGGGATAACTTATTATCTGGTGATGTATTTATTTAAGGAGCTAGCAATGTTTTTTATTCAATTTCTTCCTAGTTTTTAGGGGACCAGTTTTTTGGAGAGGGGTACTAATATCCAGAAGGCCATAAGGAAATACCTCATGTGACATATCGTAGGTCGGAGGAATAACGCTCAGCTCTCATACTATTAATTGATTCATAAGAATATGTAAAGAACTTTCGCAAATTAACATATTATACATAAAACATTAGTACTCAGTTCATAACGTTCTTGGTATACAAATGCGGACGCAATACAATAGACACATGCAGCTTCCATCACAGTATCATCTACGCTCTATCCACAGCTATTACGGCTCTTCTGAATACCACATAGATTAATACTACGTGAAGATTCTCAAATGTCACCCGCAGTTTCAGCAATACTCCTCGAATATCGGATGAAACAAAAAAAATTGTGTGACTCTCATCTTTTGAACACTACATTTTAATCAGGTGATATCATGGATTCATTCGTGCATTTTGATAGCCGATTTAAATACGTTCAAAATGTATTTCTATTAGTATTCTTAAGTGTAATGATGTAATTAACTCTATTTGTATTTTAAAGTTACTAGTAGGCTTATGTACATCCTACTTATAATATTTACAGTTAATAGTGCACTAACTGTGTTCGCGACTTTTCGCGTGAAATTCATCTTGAGTCTATGACAGTATTAGTAAAGAATCAATATAAATTATTATAAATTTCTTAAACAAAGTTTTTTTATTCTTAATCCACATAAATTTTCATTTTTATTGTTAAGTGTTTTTATAGGTACATGAAAGTCACAAAATTTCTTTTTGTGTATATATTTTTATTTTGTTTGTGATTGCTTCTTTAAATTTTATTATATATATTTAATTATTTCTGTTGATGTGCGTTATACACTTTAAAATATGTAAGTGTTTGAAATCGTATTATTTTTTGGGAATAAAATGTACTATTCCTCTGGGGTTCCCACACGCGATAAGCCAATTGATTCTTTTATTTCCTGTGATGTTTTCACAGGAAATTATAGTGGTTTGAAATATATCGCTTAACCGATGTGATTCATGAATCCTCGGGATAATTGCTGCAGCTAAATTGTCTTTTAAGCGTTTAATTAGTAGCCTTGTGCTATTATATTATATTATATTATTATTGCACATGTGTAGAGGGTACGCCTATTATGCTTTTAAATTTCTAAAAGCATGATAGCTGTACCGACATTCGATGACAGTCCGTGTGATGGGCAAGCCAGAAAGATTAAGCGAATTGCAAACTCTTGGGGATACTGGTCTGTATCGTAGATATTAGAGCCAGTACGTACGTATTACTCGACTTAAATTTCCTAAACGCAATCAATGAAATCTCTTTCGAGTAAATTCTCGACATCAGAATTGATATACTGTACTTACTACATGTATAATATGCTGCAGATTGTGGACCATCCGACCTATCGATTTCAGGGTTAGTTCTCAAATTTGGACCAAGTTTGAACAGTTATTGTGAGAAGTTATACTTCTCCTAAGACAGGCCCTCGTGTTAGTTCGAAGTTCAGGCTCTAAGTACAACTATATAAAGGAGAAGACTTAGGACATGCTTTGATAATATCTCCCTCGTTCCGTCTTCGTGAAGAACAGTTTTATTTTAACGGGATAATATAAATACATAACATTGGTACTTAAACTAACCAATAGGTACTTATTAAAATAAATTTTAAATAGGTATAGCTTTTAGTTAAATTTTCTGTTTTAGTTAAATCAAATTAATTTGATAAATATTCTTTGAAAAGGTATGATACAAAGAATAAAAAATAGCTAATATGAAATTATATATTCGATTAACTAAAACAATATAATATAAAATATAAATTGCTGTATTATATATAATATGAATATAAAAACATGAAGTTACTTCTTGGGATATTATTTTAGGAACAGAACGTTCTGTTTGGTCAATGAAGTTCAAGTCAGCCAATCAAACCGCTAGGAGGAGAGTAACAACAGTAGCAGCAATAGTAGCCAGTACAAAAAAAATTACGTAATATATTAAAAAATTGTCTATTATTATTACTAATACTGGTAAATAAAATGAATGTAACAACAAAAAGTAACAACAGTTCCGACAGCGTAAAAAAAAAATGTAAGCATTCGTAATCAAAAGGTTTTATTTAATTTTTGGCCCTTTCTAGCTCTTTTCATGTGATGATCCGCTCTTGAAAAATTGTGTCAACATTGACGAATGGTAATGCAATTACGTAGGTACGTTACGTTACGTATGCACCAAGGTTAAAATTTCGTCTTAAGCATATAATTATAATTTATTCGTGCCTACAGGTTGATTTTGATATTTCAAGTCGAACTTATGGTAAACAAAAATCGTAACTATTTTTGTTTTAATAAACTTAAACTTTAATCATATCATTAGAATAATATCTTTCATTCAGGATTTTCTTTATTGTGTTTTTATTTGTCTGTACTTGCACGGTTCTGTAAGAGTAAACACGAAAGTCACCGCAGAAATCCTTCGTGAAATGTCACAATGTGATGTAACATGGAACATAATAATTAAGCATAATATTAATTCAAGAAAACACACTCAACATTTTACGTATGAATTATGAAGTGAGTTCTTACAGAGTAGCATTGCTGGTGGACGAGCATATGGGTATCTGATGGTAAGTGGTCACCAAACGCCCATAGACATTGGCACTGTAAGAAATGTTAACCATCGCTGACATCGCCAATGCGCCACCAACCTTGGGACCTAAGATTTTATGTACCTTGTGCCTGTAATAACACTGACTCACTCACTCTTCAAACCGGAACACAACAATACCAAGTACTGCTTTTTTGGGGTAGAATATCTGATGAGTGGGTGGTACCTACCGAGACGAGTTTGCACAAAGCCCTGCCAAAGGGTGAGTGAGCCAGTGTAATTACAGGTACAAGGGAAATAACATCTTAGTTCCCAAGGTTGGTGGCGCATTGGCGATGTAAGCGATGGGTAACATTTCTCGCAGAGCCAATGTCTAAGAGCGTTTGGTGACCACTTACCATCAGGTGGCCCATATGCTCGTCCGCCTTCCTAATCTATAAAAAAAAATATTGCTTAAGGGACATAGATGATTAAATTAAAATTCGATTTATAATCATTACAAAATAAGGACTGCACAAAAAAAGTAGAACTTTTTTCTCGAAAACGTAGCTCTCATTACCGTGCACGAGAAGCTAATTTTGTACTTTTGTTGAAAAAAGCGACATTTTTTTTAATTAGCTAGCAACCCACGGAGAAAGTACATACCAAATTTTCTGGTGCTTCGTAGGAATAACGGTATATATTTAATGAATATTTTTTGCAGATTAACAGCAGTACAACCAATGGTGATTTTTGATGTTTCATTTGTATCAGGTTAGACAATTATTGTAACCTCATTACTATTTCATACTATTTTTTGGTCCTGACTTAAAAGGCTGAATCGACTTTCACAACAATTCATGAAAAACATAACAACTAAAGCTTCTTTTAAAAATAATATCCATAACCGTATCGTTATGTCGTCGATTACTTTATATCGTAATTGACCTAAATGACCACGACTGGGACTGATATATATCAGAAAACGAAAACGCGTCACATTGTGATCGTTTTTTCAATATAAATGAAAATCCGGCAACAACAATCCGGTTTTGGCTAAGACTGTCGTATAAGCCAAATAAATTAGAAACAAAATCTTTATAAATATGATTTTCAAGTTTTTATCGTAAGTTTTTTTAGGTACATTTTAAAATTCGAATACAGGTATTTTTTATATTGCCGCATAAAATCCTAATTAAAACAGATCTAAAGCAATCTTTTTTGTTTGTGAATATATGATTTGAATTAGGTAATATTTTTAAAAAATGAGTTAATTTCTGTGTAAATGTCAGTTTGGTACAAGAATGGTGATTGATAAAAATCTACATGATTCTAAGAAATACTTTAAAATAGCAAATAATTTGCAAAAAGCTCATGAATCTGCAAAACAGCTCGAATTGCAACAAGGTCTTGATAATAAAACAATGTATGTTATGAATCCATTGCTAAAATAAAACTGCGATTGTTTTTTTTTAAGAGATATTGTGTGTATTATATAGTTTAATAAAATATGTGTGATGATGTTGAAATACTGTGTTCTCAGACTAAAAAAAAATACAAAATTAACTCGTTTTGGATAATTTTTGCGTAACTCATTGCGAGTCAGAGATTTAGTAATAAAATTGTAAGCGTCGTGCCATGACTTTTCCGTTACGAGTCATATAAGTAATTTATAATATGTACAATTAATTAAATTAATGAAATATTACTGACTATAGAATAGAAGAGATGGCCTAGTTGTTAGAACGCGTGAATCTTAACCGATGATCGTGGGCTCCAAAACCTTCTCAATAGGGAGAGAAGGCCTTAGCCAAGCTGTGGGACAGTAATAGGCTGTTACTTTACTGAATATATACAGTGCTTTTTATTTGCTAACGATGCCACATTTATAATACCTTGCTAGGTCCATTTATAACATGGAAACCAACAAAATAGTAATATATGACATACATATGTACAAATGAATTGGTTAGGTGACGATAGGTAACCTTAAAGCAAACATCTCGAAAAAGATATTTTTAAAATTTACAAACAAAAGTGAGATGATACATAATTTGTTAAAATGAATTAAATGAATTATTGTGACGTTTCTCTTATAGAATAATAATTAATTATTAACTTATTATTAAATTTCACGTCACTTATAGACTTGTAATTAAATAATTGTCTATAAGGGAAACTTCAAACTAAAGGTTCTTGAGTTAAGAATTTTGTGATTTACTGAGAAATACTGAGAAAAATCGAAATTATGATTTTATTATATTTAAAAGTTTGTATTTCAGCGTGCTGTGGAGCGAGCTATGCTTTTATCTATGTGGAGTATCTTTGTGGAATAAAATAATAAATGACGTTATCCGGAAAAGAACAGGAGTTACCTCCATAGCTTGCATGATTAGCAGAGTGAAGAGGCAGTGGGATGCTTGTGTATGTCGAAGGACCGATGAGTGGGACTAACAGCCATATTCTACGTTTACCTGCAAACACCAACCGAAAAAGTGGGAAACCGGGTCAAACCTTAAGATAAGCCTTTGTTAGCAATGGATTACGATTAAGTGTCGATTAGTTTAAATGTTTGCATCCACTTGATATTATCCTTAATAACTTGTTTTCTTTGTACGTCATTTCTTTTGTAGCAACGAAACATTTTTTTCTTTTGGATTTTATTTAATCTCCACAGACTAAGCGTCGTGCCCTTATTTAACTTAATTGCTATATTATACAATAATTACTGCTAACTACAAACTTTAACTACTAACGGTACATATTACAACTGTATTATACACACTATAACTGTATTGATACAGGTAAGAGTATAAACATATAATGCAGTTTTTTTTTTAAATTTTTAATTTTAATTTTATTGCCTTTTAATGACGCCGGCGAATATAAAAAAGTTTTACGCGAGTATTGTCATTCTGACTTGATTCTTTTAATGACTAAATTGTGAATTCGAAATTTGAAACCAATGATCTCGAATATGTCATATATTTTATACGTAACATTGGCAGAATATTTTGCGGTCAAGTTATTTTTTTTTTTTTTAAATATATAGGCTAGCGCTTGACTTTTATCACACCTGATGGAAAGTGAGATACAGTCTAAGATGGAGCGCGCTTGCCTAGAAGGTGCCTATTCACTCTGGACTTGAAGATACCCATATTGTAGGTGGTGGGGAAAACGGAGGTCGGGAGGGTATTCCAGACCTTGGCGGTGCGTATCAGAAACGAGGAAGCAAATCGTTTCGTACGTGTCTTAAATACGTCAACGTCAACCACGTACGGGTGCAGATCCTTTCGATGCCTCGCAGTTCTTTGGTAAAAAGGTGAAGTAGTTACGAAAGAAAGAAAAAATAAATTATTATGTAATTATTATGGTTCCGATTAATTCTACAACAGAATAAAATTTTCTTTTACAACATAAGACGTTTTTTATGGATCCTGTACGTGAGACTGAATAAAAAAAAATCTTGATATCTTTAATTTTTTTTTTGTTAATGCAAATGACGTATTTGATGTGAGAACATAACTTAATACATTAAAACTATAACTCGTACTATACAACAATGATTCTTTGTTTTTTTTTTTTTGTTGAAGGTAATATATTACGGGGATAAAATGACGCCATTAGTTCTTTGTTCCGGTTTTAGGGTACGTTGGCCAGTGTAATAGCAGGCGTTTGGAAAATAAAATTCAACGGTTGGCCGCATATTGTAAGAATAATGTAAAGAATGGCCATTATCACAAGGTACAGTTAAAGATTTTCATCAAACTCCCAGAATTGAATATAAATAAATAAACTGACTCCTTGATTTCATCCGCGTTAAACGTTAGTGTTCCGGCTATAGACTAGGTTCGAGAAATCGAGAAATAACATCACGCTACGACCCACGTAAAGATGTTACAGTCTAGCAATCTTCAATAGACAGAGGACTAATCTCTTAGATACCTCCGTGATGTCGTTGATAGCGAATTGACAACTGAGACTTACAAAGCTCTTTACTAATCCGTACTGATCTATTGCATCTCAGCATGGGGAGGATCAGCCATGCCTCGTCATAAATGATTGAAAATGAAAGAGCTCAAAAAGCTTTATTATAAAATATGTTAAGATTATTGGTCTACATAAAAGGTTTATACCGTAATATATATCACTCTATTAAACCATAATGAATCATAGAACTAAACATTTCTCATGAATCACACCGTCCATTGGGGACACACAGACAAACAGACAAATACTTTGTATTATAATATGTAATGATTTTTATACAATTGGTAGTTGGATGGGTAAATGAGCCCTGATGGTATGTGGCCACCACTGCCCATAGACATTGGCGTTGTAAGAAATATTAAACGTTTCTTACATCTCCAATGCGACACCGACCTTGGTAACTAAGATGTCATGGATCTTGTGCCTGTAGTTACACTGGTGTATTTTTTTGCACCAGTAGATCTTACACAAAAGAAAGCTGTTCAATTCAGTGTTTTTTGCGGTGAATCCACCTTTTCTTAAGTTATCCAATAGGAATTGAAATAAAGGCCATTGAGATTTAATGAAATATTAAACGTTATTGAGTAAAATGTATAGCTTTTCCTGTCGACCTTTTTTGACTAGGGCAAACTAATTAATTTCTAATTTTTTTCACCTTGGATATATTAAGGCTCGTTTGCAGTGTTGCTATAAAGCGAAGCAAGAGTGAACGTGATGTGATATCACATTTAATGATACCAATATAACTTTGTGTTTAAGCAATTTTGAACTCTCTGTAGTAATTAGTTCACTTTCGTTACTTAATCGCTTTGGGCGTTTTCAAAAAAAATGTGATAGAATGCTGATGATTGTATTTAATTATGCATGCTTAGTGTCAAATTTATGTCTAGGCAAAGCCAAATTCTTTAATAATTATTAATAATATATTATTTATATATTTATCATATTATATTAATATATACTTAATAGAATAAAAAAAAAATCATTTGACCTGAAACCTCAAACTAGAACCCGTGACATAGGGTCCTTATTTGTACTTATCTATTTATTTAAATAAACAAAGATTAATTAAATATAATTTAATTAACTCAATACACTTCGCTTCGCTGTATATTATTTCATTGTTTATAATAATAATGTACTGCAGACCGATTACTGCCACGGTGGCCAATTTCAAGAGAGATTAGCCAACTGCGCAGGGGATATTATAGTGCACAAGTGTGTGCGCAAACGCAGGTGCACTTTCTATTCCCTAACTTATCAATCAGATGGGACGGCAATCCGACACGAGCGGCGGAAGAGTTCAGGTGCAGGTTCAACGGCTTTATGTGCTTTCCGAGGCACGGGAGTCTACACACTTACAACTTCCGGACTCTGGGCTGCCACTGAGAATTTCCGAAAGAAAAACTTTTTACTAGCCTGATTTGGCATTTGAACCCATGACGGAGGTCATGCCTGCCTGCCTGCGGCCTTATTATAGTGACAAGCCCGACGAGGCAGTCAGTATTTATAATGTAGGTATTTTTAACGCCAAAGTAAAAAGTCTTTGAGTGTCATTGATTAACAAACACTTATAAACTAACGAATTTATTAAATTAATAAGATTAAAATAGAATCACTATAATTATG
This sequence comes from Nymphalis urticae, assembly GCA_905147175.2. Lineage (NCBI taxonomy): Eukaryota > Metazoa > Arthropoda > Insecta > Lepidoptera > Nymphalidae > Nymphalis > Nymphalis urticae. Next base: position 15,023,332 of record LR989982.1, on the reverse strand, counting down.
TTATTAATATATATCTGGTGCCGATCGTTTTATCCCAAGGTGTAACAACCAGTAATTGTTAGTGTTATTGAACGACAACCGTTATTTAAGTAATTATCATGAGTTATTATTGAGCATAATATTTTATAATACATAAGCTTATATAGGCACCCGGTATGCGTTGCAAGGCCCCCTAGAATTAGTTTTCTGATAAAATTTGCGCAAATTTTAAATTATGTGCAAGCGATCCCGTAACGCCCGGCCATAGGTTAGGCACTCCCTAATACCAGTGCTCTTTTTTAGTGTTTTCCGAGGCACGGAAGTGAACACACAGCTATATTTTCAAACTCCAAACTAACAGAGTTATGTACTTTTATGACACAATAGTATCCATTTTATCATTACGTTATCTGCAGGCTCAGACTTAGAAATCCTGGGCCCCTAGCCCCCATTCTGAAGCCATTAACGTAAAGTTATAATATTTTTAGCTGGGTACATACCTTTGACTCGCGGCTCTCCTAAGCCGAGTCCTTGTAGACCTTGGCATAAACCCTGTACTGTATTTTAAATGAACAGGGGCTGCAATGATAGTATCTATCTGGTGGAAAACCGAAGCATTCGTGGGTCAATGAATGAAAATCGAAAAACTCCCCTAAAAACGCATAGTAATATAATAAGTAACGATAGCCGGAGAATATATAAATTATTATTTTAATAAAATGATATAAACGAAATAATTGCTGATAAAAACAACATAATGATTTAAATAATCCGCTTAATTAAACTCGAATAAATAATTTTAAATTAATGTAACATAAATTTCATACAACAAATGTTACAAATGTGTAAATAAGTAATCATTGTTTTAAAACCTTTATAAATCCTCACACTGTAACACAAACGCATTCTATTTTATGTATTCTAAAAATAAAAACATTAATTACATGTGAACATCCTTCCTCACATTTATTACCCAATTTAAAAAATAATTACCATTGTTTTAATCAATTTTTGTTTTTTAAATTAAACAAAAACAAATAAAATGATTTTTATTGTATGTGTACAAATTTTACACGAAGTCGCGGATGCGAATGATATCGATACAATCTCCAATGCGTGCCACTGTAGGCCATCGTAGTGGTTTTGGTTGGTAAGAATCCCACATAATCCGGTTATCCGAGGGTGGAACCTTTTTGTAAGTTCTACTGCGTAAAAAAAAGTGGAATCTGGGATACCACTCAGTTATATATTATTCTTGGTGTTATTAATTATTTAGTGCATTGAAGGGTAACATTATGACCTACACGCAACGCACGTATCCATCAACCCGCAGTAACAATATTTTTCATACACACATAGCATTTCGGACAATGAATTGATGCGATATCGTTGGACGATCGAAGCGAAAAAGCTACTGTTCATGGGCGAATTTGCTTATGTAATTTTGGAAGTATAATCAAATTGGGATATCAGTAGTTAATTGGAATAGTGTTATATTATAAATAAAATGTAAATTTAAGTTTTTTAATCTATACTCCCTCCCTCCCTTTTCGATTGGAATAGGCTATGGATATAATCAATCCAAACCAAATCAATGAATATATATAGTTTTTTGGATCGTCATTTTACAAGATTATACTAAATTTAGAGCTACAAATATCCAATGCGGAACTTTAAAAATAAGTTGGATTAGATGAAACCTATGTACAGCTTATGTACTTTAATATCCTACTTTAACGCAGACTTGGTTAAAGAAACGACGGTAAACGTCAGATTGATAAGACCTTATAAAAGTCGTATAAACAATCAAACTTCTATTATCATTATGAAACATTTTATATTAATTATTATAGATAATTATTAAATGTTTAGCCTCTGTGGACAAAATTTTGCACTACAGGATAAAAAAGATAGAAGATTTGGAAAAACCGAGATGGCCCAGTGGTAAATATGCGTGAATCTTAACCGATGATCAAACCCGGGCAAGCACCACAGAATTTACATGTGATTAATTTGTGTTTATAGCTCATCTCGTGCTTGACGGTGAAGGAAAACATCGTGAGGAAACTGCATGTCTAATTTCATTAAAGTTATGCCACATGTGTATTCTATCAATCCCCGTTGTAGCAGCGTGGTAGTATAAGCTCCAAACCTTCTCCTCAAAAGGGAGAGGAGACCTTAGCCCAGCAGTTCCCACTGCTTATTAGCAGGCTGTTACTGTTACTGTAGGATAAAATAATTACATGTAAATTTATATTTAATTTAATATAAAATACGTTATGTTATAGAAATGTTAAATGGAAGTCTAGCGTAATATTATAGATTTGTAGTCTTTAAAGATTAAAGGTACAACTATGGAATGTTTGCAATGTAACGTAGAACTTCATATTTTACACTGACAAGGGTGACTAAAGAGATACTGGATTACAATCTACAAATGGCGATCCATAATAGAGATAAAGCGATTATGGACTACAGGCCGAATATCATCCTGACCAGCTGAGAAATCTAGAATCAAGACCAATAGCACAAGGACGACAATTGGCACACTATCCTAGTAAACGAAGTAGTCGTCGTAGACACTGCAAACTCTAACGTAATTAGGATATGAGCACTAAATTGGTATCAATTTGAAATCCTAAAATTAAGATTATGTTCATACATAGCAATAAAAATCTTAACACTCATTACTGATGCAAATTAATTTATAGTCAAGGTGTAACGAAGGTATGGACACGTCTGTCAAGATACAATTTTTTTTATACAATAGGAAGGCGGACAAGCATATGGGTCACCTGATGGTAAGTAATCACCAATGCCCATACACATTGGCATTGTAAGAAATGTTAACCATCGCTTACATCGCCAATCCGCCCCTAATCTTGGGAACTAAAATGTTAAGTCCCTTGTGACTGTAATTACACTGGTTCACTCACCCTTCAAACCGGAACAAAACAATACCAAGTACTGCTGTTTTGCGGTAGAATACCTAGCAGTAAAAAGCTTAACATGTATTACAGACATAAATCAATTTATAGACAATGTGTACCGAAGGTATGGACATGTATGTCGAGATACAATAATAAATATTTAACATTAAAAAAGTTTGTTAAGATTAGTATAAGCGTAGATATATATAAAAATAAAAACGAATTATATAATATGATTCAATGAAATGAGCGGCCACTTTTTAACATGTTAAACTATTCATATGAAAATAAAATTATAAATTATCTGAATTTATAATAAAATATATAAATAATTTATGATAAAATCAAGGCTACATGAACTACATTAATATTTAATGTTTTATTGGGAAGCCTATTGAGTTAAAATTGCCATTATTTATGAAAAATATGTTTTCTTGTAATTAAAACACAAACTACAAAACATTTGCTGCAGGTACATATTTAAAGTTTGAAATACAAAATATTTTGAAGTCGTGAATTTGAAATATAAAATAAAGTATTTAAATAATTTCATTAGTGTATTAATAATTTGATTGCATTGTGATTGCAGTTATCTAAGAACGACTTTAACTCGCACCCTTAAAAGTATTTTTGTTGGTTGTCCATTTTCAAATATTGTATATTATACAGCTTTACGGAGCAATGCAACATACGTCGATCTAACAGTGCATTTCTACGATCACTTTTAAGCTCCATATCATTGAGTCGAAAAAGTGTGGTGACGCGATCTTTCACTAAGCTACTAAAACATTAAAAATGTTTTTTAAAAATAAACACTAATATATTGTTTTTATATTGTTATCATACGTTATTGATATCAATTTGGCTGCAATGCGTTGATAAATACAACATAATTATCACGTAAATATTTATACATGTTTTAAAAGGTATATTAAGATTATTATTTTTAGAATTATAATTCTTTTTATTTTTAGATTTTTTTTTGTGAAAGTAAATTTGGAAATATAATCACGATCATTATATATTTTTGTTACTACAAAACAACTAATTAAATAGATTCTAAATCGGAACCGAACGAATGTCGAGCTCTTAAATGCAAGCTACTAGATACACTAAACATGGCCAAAGAAGGAGTCTGACTTAAAATTATTTCTATACTTAATAGATTGTGCGCTTATGCCAATGATTGAGATTGTCAATGACTACAATTTTCAATGAATTAAAAGTGTTAAACTCAACCTTGTATTTTAATCGTGTCTAACATGTTTATCAATTTTCACAAGACGAGCCGTACAATGATTCTGCAACAAAATTGCAGCAGAATATGGGCCAGCGAACACGAACGAGTCTTCCGTACTTAACCACATTAGAATCCGTTCAGTCGTAGCTCAATTGTAAATCACAAATAATTTCGAGAAAATTCGTTCTTAATATCTGACTTTTAGGGATCACTGAATGATTCCAGATTATACAAAATGACGATAGCGTCGCAAGGAGGAAATTGTTATTTTAAATGAAAAAACAAATGTATATTTTTGTTAAAGTTGATGTATATAATAGATAAATCGGGAACGTCATTTTTATGTCTGTGATCACAAAAATAGTTTCGTTTATAAATTATAAGCTTAACGACACGAAACGACTTGGGACAGGTCGCTGGTAAAAATTACAGTCACGTTGGTCGCTTTGTTCGAAGGTAGATATTTTACAGAGGTTAGGTTTGTGCGTGATGATAGTCATATTATGATATACTTCGTAAGGTTAGGTGAGGTATATAACGAGACTATTACCGCAAAAACTTCAACTACATTATCATTTAACCTAAAACGGTCGAGAGGCTGGTTGTCTCAAACACATACACTTGGAGAGTTACTACGATACCGTCATGTTACTCTGGATTTTGAGCACGATAATTATATTATTGTCCTTTCTCCTCAATATGATCGTTAAGCCGAAAAATTATCCACCAGGTAAGCGTGTTACCCACTTCTTTTAAAATTAAGATCACTTAAATTTAAATTATTTTTGAATTAGGAATTGTATAAAATAAATAGTTTTGACGCTCATTAATAAATGACTTGTAATTAACTAATACTGTGTATAATCTATGCAATAATTAAATATTAGTTAAATAAATAAATGAACGTTACTTAAACACTTGCTTTATTAATATACTTTTAATGTTAATAACAGTAAGTGATAGTGTGGGCTGGTACAATCGGTATATTCTAGAAAAGTATAAACTGTTGAGAGTATATTTTATTTTAATTTAATATAAAACTGTCAATTATAGTGAATTGTTTCGTCTTTGATCGTAATAACACAAATACAAATACGTATATAATTTTAGCTACGGAGCCATTAACATAATACACACTTTATTTTTTAGTTCGCGATCGATTTAATTTTTTTTTTGCTTCGATTTGTATTGTCATTTATCAATAAACTTGAATCGTATACGACGTTTTAGTAAATTAATTTCCAATCAAAAAAAAAAAAACAATTGTTAATAAAAACTAAATCAGCTAAGCTGGGCGTATTAGTGTTAGTGGTTGAAGAATTCTCGTAATGTTGCCAGGATTCTTAATCGTGACAGTGTTTTTGTTGTCATTCATCGCAATTGCTATTGTTAAGCCGAAAAATTACCCACCAGGTAAGTATTTTTATATTCGATATTTGAAATAATGTGATAAAAACTGCGATCTGCGAATGTGAAATAAGCGTCAATAGCACAATGGTTTACGGGCGGCCTAGTGATGTAAAGGTAGCAGGTTCGATCCTGATAGACTAATGTCGTCCCCACTCCCAACACAAGCTGCACGCTCAATTGGAGAGGTGAATAAGAATATTAGTAATTCCGTAAAAATGGGCATTGCTTCTTTAAAAAATATATTAAATCGTGTACGTACCTATATAAATATATGTAAAAGACAGATAAATAACGCAAAGCTTAAACTACAAGATAGACTTAGAATTTTAACGATACCTTAATTTTGTAATATGGAGGTGATACACGGCAATATAATTACTTTATGGGAGGGGGGGAAGACCAGAGCCACCGATAAATTCTTCTAAATCTTTCTTTATTTCTTATCTTCCCCGCCAACCAATTGACGTGGAAATGTATTTTTAATAAGCATATAATAGGCAATTAAATAGCGTTAACATGTGTTGGAGATATGCTTGTGAAATAATACATACAAGAAATAAATGTTAAATATGATTATGAGTTTAAAATAATATTATGAAAGCGATTTTTTGTGTTCCTATGTTTAATTACCCGTTGAATTTTCGAATGACGTAATTTATTTGACGCTTAAGTATTTTATTTCATGTAACAAGAAAAAAATCATCATAATTTTAATTTTAATATTTAAAAGGTTTATTAACTTTGTCTTTCTGTAAAGCTTATTTTTAATAATATCATATTAAAATGATGATTGTCATTATAAATATTTCACCAATACTGCTAGTCTCATTTCGGAATATTTTTCTGTGTGCCATGTTACTTGCTATATATAGTTTGCTACTTTCATTAAAAATACGTAGATTTCCTTTCTGTCATATAAAGGTATGAAAACTGTTTTATAATTCATTTATTAATAATTAGTTGCCGTGATATGTACACAGTCACTACTTATATAATTACTAGCAATAATTAATGATTTAAGTAAATGTACGTAAGATTTACTTATAAATTTTCATTTGATGTGTTTTTAATACATTTTTTTATTATTATCAAAGGAATGGATTATGTATTTATATTGCTTGTATTTATACTGTCTCTTTTGCGAATTTTATTATTTTAGTTTCTTACATTTTTACCTTGTGACTTAATTTTACGATACGGTTAATGCGTTTTCACAACCAATTCTTTTAGCATGCATAGCCCATTTTCGTGGTACCGCTTTTTTAAAACCCATCTGTGTTATCACGCACTCTCCGCATATTCTACGGCCAAAGAGGAATATTTTGTAATGTTGTTTTCCGAGTGTAAGGGTTAGAGAGTCAGTGTACGCGTCACGGTAGCATGCGAAAGCGATCCCGTGGCGCTCCTCGTTAAGACGTAAAAGGGTACTGCTGGTTTTTTAGTGTGTATTCCAATGTTCGGGGCGCATTCGGCGCCTTGGATACCAGCGAGCCCGACATACCACCGCTCCCGTGGAAGAAACGCGTTTTTCCAGCGTTAAAAAAAAAGTAAGCGTAACTACATGCACAAGGGACAATACGTCTTAGTTTTCAAGATTGTTGGCGTATTGGCGATGTTAGGAATTGTTGTTAACATTTCTTACGATGCCAATGTCTAGGCGGTGGTGACCACTTACTAAAATCCAATCGAAGAAGAAAATCTTATATTACACATTTCTAATAGCTCTGCTATTTTATGAACTACAAGCAGTTTAGTTCTATCATATTATCTTTATTACAACACAATTCCACTATCGTAAGCTACTTATGTCTACTTTTATCTCACTTCCAAAGTACCTATTTATTACTACTATAGTAGTACTATACTTTCGACTAGTAAAATCCTTCAATATCTGCTATTTTTACGTACATATTTATCTATTGATGGTATTATAAATGTCTATTGATCTCCAAAATATAATTACTATAATCCAATAAATAAATAAATAAGTAAATAAATAAATATTACTATACTTTTATTTCTACTATTAATACTGTCATTATTTTAATGTCAAAAACAAATGAGAATATTGATGTTTTGATCTTTTGTTTAACTCTTACTTGTAACATTTTTTATTGATAAACTCATAAGATAAGGAAATGGAAAATCCGTTGGCAAATAGAGATGAAAACTTTTTATTTTATTTAAGCGTCCTGGGTTCAAATCCCGGGTCAAATATAGGATCAACAGACATACAGGCTACACGTTAAGGCAGAATAGCAAAAAAAAACAGACGGTCATACGGACTGCTGATAAGTGAAAACTTCAAATTGTTAAATATATTTGTCCAATTTCCATATCTATTGGCACGCCAACTAATAATTCTATCTCTTTTTATTCTATTGCTTTTTTTTCATCAAAATACATAATATGTCGCAAACTCGATACAAAATATTAATACAGCATAATTTAAATAGGTAATAGGTAAAATACATCATATTATTTGTATATGTACAATGCTTAATTTATTTGTTCTTTTAACGATTTCATTAAAAGTCAGTGACAAGTCTATCCCCTTCATAAACCAGCGCAACGCGCCTAAAGAAGTTTTCACTTAAAACATAAAATTATCAATGACAAATTTGAACTTAAGGTTACCAAGCGTTATTGGCCGTTTTCCTTTTAGCCTTGTTATACTGGGTCAAATTAGTTAATTTCGTATTTATCCCATTTTACCATGGAGTTATTATCGCTACGATGATCGTTAAAACTGAATAGATTAATTTATTTTTAATATAAAAACTAATATATAATGACCTTGTACATACTTCAGAAAAAATATATGATACTCGTTAAAATGAAGTCACAATTATAAAAAGTCAATATTCATATCTTCTGCCCGAGTCGGCGCCGAAAAAAGGCGCTCCCTACAGACAGACGTCAGTTTTATTAATATATATTTTAAAATATCATTTGCGATAACTATTTATAGGAACAATCTCCTTAAGCGCGTAGGCGTCCCGCTACTAGAATTTTTCAAAACAAGTTGATCACAAAATCCTATATTAAACGGAACGTGATATTGGTATAGTGTACCCGTACAAGCGGATTAAGTCTTTCATTGCATCTAGACTCAGCTCCCGTCCAAGGTTACACGTGTCTATCCCGAGAATCCGCGCGCTAATATTTCCTGCAATATTTTATATTTTATTTCTCGACTACTTGGTGTCGGTATCTGCATTCAAAGAACAGGCGGATATATAATTTGCAGTTTTGCTGATCTCGGTATTTTTTTTCTTAGTGAACTCACCGTTACCACGTCTCGGCTGAAGTAATTGGCAATTTGTGTTTTTATAACTAATTTCAATGCTTTAGAAATTCAATATCTATGATAATTTTTGTTTTGAAATTAACTATATGTACTCAATATATTACTATGTATACATATGTTTAATATGAGTTATTATTATATCGAAAGACATTCGATATTTTTATGGAAGACAACAGTGTCCATCATTATTAACGAATGCGTTCTAAATCAGGTCAAGAAGAGCAAACGTACTCCTTTCTTTTATTTTTTCTTAAATGTAATCATTTAATCACAGATACATTTACACACACATTTTAAATGTAATCATAGATAAGGGCACGGTTATGCCAAAAAAAACGAAAGGAAGTTGGAAGTCGTACACTCCCGTGCCTCAGAAAGCACGAAGTCTTTGGTCCTGCGCCTGAACTCTTTCGGTCGGGTCGGATTGACGTACCATCGGATTATGAGAGTGATGGAAGAGATAGTGCATCTGTGTTGTGCATTATAATATGTCCTGTGCAGTTGCTAATCTATCTTCAGTTTGCCGGTGTGGTAAAATCAGGCTCGAGGATATCAGTACCTATTATTTTGATTGGAATTTTGCCAACAAGCTCTGACAGGACAATAGTCGTCAATTTATTTTTTGTGGTGACGGAACTTAAATGGCTTTAACCTAAATAACCTAACCTAAATACTATATAGTACCTACTATATAGTATTTAGGTTCTCACGAGTTGCTTGAACCATTTATTTCAAAGTGGTTCAATTTAAGACTTAAATATGAATTTTAAATCATCAACTAAGTACTTGTCTCTTTTAAATAAATTATTTGTTAAAACATCCTTGTCGAAAACTTAATTATTAAGGAGAAAATCATAATTTTTTTAAATTTAATAACGAAATAATATAATGAATTACCCACAGGTTATAGCCATTTTATTTTTATTTTAATAGGTTTTATAATCTAAGAAATAACACTATAAGCTTATTTTATCAATTCATGTGATTGAACTCAAAGATCATCATCTCATATATCATCTCATAAATCAGTTAAGGAATACTAAGTTAATTTAAAGATCAAGTTAAGTTAGTGTAATGTTTGTGAGTCGTCGTTAAAAATTTGGTTTCGCTTCCCTTTTTTTTGTACCCAGTACAACTCACAAAAGTTTCATCACAATCGAATTAGGAACGCATAAAGGAAAAATAAACAAACATTATTATTTTTTAGTTAATAGACAGTTATTATATTTGTTAAGCTATTTATATGAAATTAAGTCAATTATCTCATTGATCATTAGATCAATGAGATAATTGACTCTCCTCTCTCTCGCACGACCTCGACCTCTATCTCGCAACCGCTTTCAGCCATTAGGCTGAAAGCGGTTGCGAGATAGAGGTTTAGAAATAAAAAATGTGCATAATTTGCCTATTTCTTGTTGTAAAAAAAAAGTAACAGCATTTTAATGGCCCACTGCTGGGCTAAGGCCTCCTTTCCCTTTAAGGAGAAGGTTTAGAGCTTATTCCACAATGCTGCTTCTATGCGGGTTAGGTGTGTATCCACACAATGGCAGAATTATAGTGAAGTTAGACACATTTTGCCTCACGATGTTTTTCTTCACCTCTGAATACGAGATGGTTTGAACCAGCAATCATAAGATTCACACATTCTAACCGCTGAACTATCTCGGATCTTATCTTATATATCTTATTGATTGAAACCGAAATAAATACATAAGTAATAATAATTTTCAATAATACCAGGTGCACTGAAACCAAATAATTTTTCTTATTTCAGGTCCAAGATGGTATCCGTTTTTCGGTTGTAATAGTATTTTACACAAAAGAACCGTTAAATACGGGTCGCAGTGGAAAGCAATATCAGAAATGGCGAAAGAATATTCAACAAATGTGCTGGGGTTGAAGATGGGAAACGAGAGGGTAGTGGTCGTTTACGGGGAAAAAAATATTCGGCAAGTCAGCAATGACAAGGTCTTCGATGCTCGGCCAGACAGCTTCTTTTTAAGACTTAGGTCTTTTGGAAGAAGATGTGGTTAGTAATAAGCTTGTCTTTAATTGATTATATAAGATATTCTCCTTAATAATAGTGAGTGCTGATAGTATTTGTTGATTATGACATATGTTATTTAATGAATGAAAAAGATTAACTACTGAGTGAGGGCATATCGTAGGCTTTGTGTAAGCCCGTCTGAGAAGGTACCATCCAATCATCACATATTCCACTGCTAAATAGCAATACTTAGTTTTGTTGTTTGCCATTTTGAAGGTTGGTTGACATCTTAGTTCCCAAGGTTGGTGACGCTGGTGGTTTATAGAATGAATTAAGAATTTGGCTGTGGTGATCAAATACACTCAAATGGCGCACCTGTCTGTGCACCGAACTATATTATAAAAAAACAAGTTAATTACTTGATAATTGTATTATTCTCTTTTTAATTAAAGTACACCTTATTTAATACTTAAAAATTTTATAGGAATCACATTCGTAGATGGTCCACTGTGGAGAGAACACAGATTCTTCACATTTAAATATTTAAGAAATATAGGTTATGGAAAAGAGCTGATGCATGAAGACATAAAATATAATTTGAAAAATATATTAAATGTTATAGACAACAGCAACGAAAATTCAATAAATATAAAAATTATAATTGCGATGTCGGCTATGAACATATTATGGAAGTATATAGCAGGTATTTATAAATAATAGTTGTAACTATTCTAATTCTTGTTCTAACAGATAAACCGCGACCAATGAGCGGTTAGTGCTTAGTTAGTTAATGTGATTTACAACCGAATTTTAACACCATTTCAGAAACCGGAGGTTGATCGATTAGAGAAATCGCGCGAAACGTGCTCTTCATCCATACACAACCCATGCAAGCCCTACTACCTACGCCTTATTCTTTTATTCTTATATCTTTATCTAATATAACTGATACTAACGTTTTATATTACAAAGACGATATCCAATTTAGACATCAGTAAGTTTACTAGATGTTTTTAAAATACTTGAAGTTCACAATAGGTATGACCAAAAATTGTTCGTGTCCCGACACCGAAATTGGACACTCTTTTCGATGATACATCGTCCCTCTTTCTTGCGGCTCACCGTTCCTGTGGCATTATGGTTCAGATTTGAACCCTGACTTAGACAATGTCGTCGACCCATCTTTCTTTGCCATGGCCACAACTCCTTCACCGTCTTCCTCCACCACTATTCATTTCTAATCAAAACCAAAACTATATGCTAGTAATATACGATCCGACAATCAAATCGTAGCGGAGCACGAGGTCACGGTCTATAATTATATTATAAATAATACTATATATATACATATATATTTGTCAGGTTAAATGTATCAGTCTGGCTTAATGCAAAACAGCTATAAGTTATGCAAAATAATATAAGACTTATTTATGCTACAACGATAAATAATATACTCGTAACGCCTGGTTTGTCTAGCTTGAAATTGACGTAGCACTAGCGTAGCGCTACATATTACTAAGAGTGGTACTCGCTCATAGTTGCCATAACAGTATTTCGATTTGGATGTTAGAAGATAAACGATTAGAAGAAGTTCTTCTTTATTTAATTTGTTCATAAAAAAATGTTATATTTATTTAAAAAACCAACTTGATTTCAGGTGAACGTATAAAGGATTCACAGCTTAGGAAAATAATAGAATTACTGAGCACTAGGTCAAAAATATTTACTATGGCGGGGGGCTGGCTGAACCAGTGGCCGTTCTTAAGATTTATTGCACCTGAATGGAGCGGTTATGCTGTTATTAAGAGAATGAATGAGGAAATACATGACATTATCATTGTAAGTTAAAACTTTATCACTGATATTATAAGTCCAGCTGGCATTAAAATGACTGTGACACTAAAAGTAACGATATTAATAAAGCATAGTACAAAAATATGACTTAATTAAATCGGGGTTAAAATACACACAATACTTTTTCACTATCGAAAGCTTCAAATGTCAAACCGAGTACTTATTCTATTGAGGTAACAATATCTGATCGAAAAATGCGTAACGTTTTAATATAAAGTTGTGCATTGGAATGTTCTAGAAGCATTATTAGAGTTTAAATATCACTCTGGAATGCACGCCCTACTAATTCTACTGTAAGTGGTATGACTTTGTATATTCGGGACTAAAAACCAGTTTTACTCTCACTTTGTTTGGTCTTAACAGGATTAAAAACTTAGACTTAAGGGTACGCACCTCATAAGCGTACCACTAGACCAAAGAGACTTAAAATTATCTCTATCAAAGATACGGGGCCCCCTCGGTGCAGGGGCCCCGAACACGAGTAACCAAAAGTTCGTAAAATATTGTCTAAAATGTCACTCGAAGTCTAAGACCGTACGCTAAATATCCCGGGAAACCGGGAAATAAATTTGGATAGGTAGTTTAGATCGTTGACAGTCAAGGCGCTATATAAGCGTGAAAAAAAGTCATCGCCGCAGTTGCAACGGCAAGCTACGCCGCTGACCTATGACCGCTGACTATATACCTAAATGTAACATGTTATTGATTTCAGGAATCAATAAAAAAACATAAAAATAAATCAGTCGAGGGAACAGATTTTATATACGCTTTCCTTGATGAAATGCATAAAAATAAAGACACATATACAGGTGAGGAATAATAATATATACCTAATATATAATGGTTTCCCACAGATGTGATAAGGCCTCAGGTTTGTTGCAAAGCAGATTGGTACCTAGTAGATTTTCCTTGCCGCCGCTCAGCTTGAGATGACTTACAAACATAACTTAAGCATATTCAGCAGTGCTTGCCCAGGATTAAGCACCCACAGCCTTAGTTTAACATTCATGTCTTCTCACTGGACCATCTCGGCTTAATTTTTTTATTTTTCATAATGAACATATTTCTAAACTGCTTTAATTGATTATTATTATTATTCTTATTTAAATAGCAATTTGTTTGAACGATTTTCAATGAATTTTTGCTTACACGTTACATTAACGGACAGTAACTTACAGTAACACGTAATTACAGTAATGGATTACAAATCAAATCAACTCTTTACTTGAGATGGGCGCGTTCAACCATATAAGCTATTCAATTTGTAAGGCAAATATACTTAATAATATAATATGTGAACGAGACTATATACTGTACGGTGTCATTTGAACTAAAACCTATCAAAGGTCAATATTATTAAATTATATTATTATCTACAGTACAGTAACAGCCTGTTAATGTCCCACTGCTGGGCTAAGGCCTCCTCTCCCTTTTGAGGAGAAGGATTGAAATTATGATCTAATGAGAAATAATTTAAATTATATTAAATATCTATTTGGATATTTGTTTATTTTTTGCATTATATTTATAATTTCATATTAGAAATATAACCAATATTGTGTATCTCTAAATGAACAAGAGGTAGTGAACGGAGAAATGCTACTGACATTCTCGTTACAATTCCACCCAATCATGGCTTGTACAGTAGGTATGTTTAATATAGATCTGTGTATATTAAGGAACATCTTCAATGGAAATCATTATTTAGTATGTATGTAAATACTTAAGTTATTTTTAACTATATGTTAATTAAACCTTAATATTTATTTTGAACATGAATACATTTCATAAGAAATGCATAGCCCTTTTTTATCGTTGGAAAAACGCGTTACGCGTTTCCCCCATGGGAACAGTGGGAAGGGGGGTATGTGGGACTTGCCGATGTCCAAGACACTGAATGCGCTCTGAATATTGGAACACCTACTAATAAACCAGCGCTACCTTATCGTCTTAATGAAGCGCGCCACGAAATCGCTAACACATATGTAATAACTGGAACAGTGTACTAGCATTATTGTTATCAATAGTTAGGGTGCCAAAATCAAAATCTAATTGATATCCTTATTAGTAGTAGTAGCAAGTAGGTTCTTACAAGGAGGTTTATATTGTCATTTAAAATTACTTTAAAGCGACCGATGTAGATTATATAAAATATAAGTATCCAAGGCAAATCTTGCGATTTGGAAAACCGGGAATGCACCATTGATTTGTCATTTGTTTAATTTGTGCTAATTCGCGTGTGAGGACAGGGCACGTGCTAGATACTCTAAGTTCTATACTGCAGTATAGAACTTAGAGTATCTAGAGTATACTGCAGTATAGAACTTAGAGTATCCCTGATAACGTGTAAGCAAAATTTCATGAATATCGGTTGAATAGACTTGAAAGCTGTCTGGTGTAATTTTGTCACCAATCTGCATTTTTGCGCCGTCATGTCATAAATTTTCTCCTTAAGAGAGATCACCTTATCCTAACCTGTAAATGACCCACAGCTAGGTCATTTATAGGCTGTTACTTTAAATTATTAATTTTACTCTAGACTCGAAATTGTATGTACTATGTAAGTTTTGGTGTTACAGTATTATTAAGTAGTTCAGGCCAAATTATTTTTATTTAAAATTTTTATCATTTCAGAGGATCAGTTGACTGGTATATGCTTAGATTTTCTAATTGCTGGTGCGCAGACAATAGGAAGCTCCTTCGATTTTATGATATTAGCAGCATTACGTAACGGGGATATTCAAGAAAAAATGTACCAAGAAATCATTAGTGTTCTGGGCGATGAAGATTATAATTGGCCAGATATAAAAAAGTAAATAACATATAAAAGAAAAACCTGATAGACGACGTCCTACCTGTGAATACTCGTATATAACAATTGTTCAATTTTTCATACTTTTGGTCTAGTAGATGTAAAATTTAAAAATTCTCAAATTCTATTCGATTCGATATATCTGTTTTATCTAACTTTGAAGCTTGGTGGTAAGGCTTTGTACTACCCACTTATCACATATTACCATCAAACAGCAATACTAATATTGTTTCGTCCCGGTTTGAAGCATGAGTGAGCCAGTGTTACTAAAGCACAAGGATCATAACATCTTCATTCTGAAGTTTATTTGGTCGTATTGGCGACATAAGAGCTGGTTAAAATTTCTAACAGTGCCAATTTCTATGGGTGGTGGTGGTGGAGGTAGGTGATAGTAAGTGACTATCGGTTGGCCCATTTGCCAATCTGATTTTCTATTATTTTAAATAAATAAAAATGATACATCTTCTGACGTATCAGTGTCGCATGGAACATTTACAGTACTTTTAATAATAAATTAAACACTTTTAATAAAAATTTAATAATAAGAAAGAACGCCTCTATAACACAAATTTATTCTTACATATTTTTAACTAATTCTAACTTCTACTGAAAAAGTGAATTCAAAATTTCATTTTAGGCTCGTATACACTACAGCGTTTGTGTGTGAAGTCCAAAGATATTACACAATAGCCGTATTTTCTGGTGCTAGAAGGACGATTGCTGACGGTATCGTGGATGGCTATACAATACCCTCGGGTACCACTGTTCTCGTGTCGCTCGGCGATTTGCACACAGATCCGGAACTATGGGAAGAGCCGACTAAATTCGAACCTGAGAGATTTATCGACGCGAACGGCTCACTGAAATCTTCGACTCATTCATACCCGTTTGGTTTAGGTAAGTGTGTAATGCTTCATGTAATATTTTAAAATTTTATTTTTACATTACCTAGGTACATATTTCTTTACGTATATATGTATAGGTGTATCAGTAGAGACATTAGGTAAATCTTCTTCCATTAGGTAAATCCATGTTATGTTATAATTCAAAACCAAAGAATAATTCAAACGTAATTAAAATTAACGGCGATCCGTCGATGTCGTCCAACCACGATATATGGCTATTAGCAACAAAAGTCTGCTTTCACTCTCGTCTCAAATTCTATAGTCCAAATCATTGATAGCATGTAAATGTTGATAACCGTATTAAATTTTATTCTAAACGTTTCATGTATACTATAATATTTTTTATAAAATATAAATGTATATTAAATTGAGGTTAGGAAAATACTTACGTTACAATCAATGTTACAAAAGTGTTACCTGATTGTATAACATTATAATAATGTGTATAAATTATTCACTTCTTTTATAATATAAATAAATATTTTAATTTTAGTTGAATGCCCCTCATGTGTTTTTATTTAGTAAATTAAACAAATAATTCAAACTGTGATTTTGTTTATGACGTTATCATAAAAACAGTTCTATGAAAATAAATCACATAACATAATGACCGGTACACATTGATGCAATATTTAGATCCAGCGCTGCGAACTGTAATGTATGGCCGCTGCCACAAAATAACTTAAAACAAAGATGTTGTCTGTCGCTATCTCCGTTTACTTTTTCTAAACCACGGAACTAATTACGATACAATTTTCAATAACGAAAAGAGCGATAAACGTGGAATGTTTTTGTATATAATTTTTAAATATTTATAAAATGGCTGAACTGATATGACCTTATATTTTCCATAAAACAGTTTTTGGACGGATACTTGCCTAACAACGGCTTAACCGTAGTATAATTTCTTAACATTAATATTTAAATTATGTACTAGGAAATTATAGGTCTTAAATTATATGCCTATCTTATATAGTACATTCACTTTTTAGATTACAGATTTGTAAAAAACTATAGGTTATATGCGAATGTATCTTCTCCAATGCGCTGTTAACATTTATTCAGATAGATATTTTGTTAGTTGCCTATAGATAGATATTTTATTAAATGCCAATAATAAAGATTAAAATAATAATTTACACTATTTCATTCGAATGAATACTTAAGAAGATCACGTTTCGAAATTACGAGTACCTACACAAAAAAATCGTTCGTTGCGAAACGAATAAAATGTTGAACGCTGACAGTTAATATTACCCAAATTTATAAGCCGTAGACAAAGCTCAATTCCTATATGTTTTCAAATGAAATTTCAATACAATTTTAATATTATTCATATTTCTCATAAGTAAATTAACAAACTTTTATAAATAACTACTTTATATTTTGCTAAACGTTCTTTCCTTTCATTTTATCTATTAGTAAATTGCACCCGTGCGAAGCCGGGTCGGATCAGATATATATGTATATACACATATGTGTATAACATTCACGTTTACACAAGCCGTTTAGGTGTACATAAATGCCATGTTCACTGTTGTAGAAATTTCGTAAGTAAGATGAAGTGAACTATATGAAATATGACCATGTATTTAAGGATCAACGAATTCATTAATATTCGTCTACGTTTTCTTTAATTATAATTGACAATTATCAGTTCGTTTTATTTTATTTCAAAACGAAATGCATACAAGTTCCCAAATATTACGCTTAATGATACCTGGGTTTCACGCTAGATGTCACTGAATGACGTGTTTGTTCAACGCGGAAAGGAACGCACGTCCAACACTTTAGGTGTCTGGTGATGGTCACTGAAAACAAATATTAAAGAAAGCCATTTTTTTTGTTCTATTTACTTAACAATACAAAAAAAAGCAAATAACAATAAATTTAAGCCTTGCAAAACCCACGAAAGTGCCTTGAAATGTGACAAACATACAATATAATTATCATTGTTTTTAATAAAATAATACAACATCAGCTTCTACTAATAATAATAATAATGTCCTCCAGACCGATTTCGGCCACGGCGGCCAATCTTAAAAAAGATTAGCCAACTACGCAGGAGATATTATAGTGCACAAGTGTGTGCGCAAACACAGGTGCACTCTCTATTCCCTAACTCTCATAATCCGATGGGACGGCAATCCGACACGACCGGAAAGAGTTCAGGCGCAGGACCAACGGCTTTACGTGCTTTCCGAGGCACGGGAGTGAACACACTTCCAACTTCCAGACTCCGGGCTGCTACTGAGAATTTTCTAACAGAAAAACCCAATAACATTTTATCGGCCCGACCTGGGAGTTGAACCCAGGACCTCCGGGTCTGCGGCCTTACATCAAGCCACTAGACGAGGCAGTCAATTCTAGCTTCTACTATTATTATTGCTAAGCGAGGAATCATAGAACAGTCAGTACGCTGTCCGTACTTATACTTAGTTAATAAGTCCTTACTATTTTTGATTTACTTTTACTTTTATTTAAAAATATATACCCATATTTTTCTTATTATAATAATATATAACAACGAAGTAGGTACATAATACATGCTCCACGCGCACAATGGAATAGAGAACATGACGGCTTAAGATAGCGTGATGCCGCTTGCAGTCGCGGCTTATGAGTCGGTCTCACCCTTGAGGCGTGCCAATAGATTCACATCGAAATTTAAACCTTTTAAATCAGAAAAGCTTTGGTGGTGGTATATTTATTTATGTTGAATATTTATAATAAATAATATATAATAGCGGCGACTTCGTCCGGGTTGAACTGTTATCTATCTTAAGATTAGTAAATATTTTATAGGAAAATTTTTGGTACCTTGAATTATATTACTGCAATTTTAGTAGAAATCTCATTTTTTTTTAATAAATAAGATCTGTAAGTAAAAGATTTTTTGAAATGTAGGTGTAGTAGTTATTGTGTTTATTCATTACAAACAAACATATAAAAAATGTAATAATACCTCTATAATATTATTATATATATATATATATATATATATATATATATATATATATATATATATATATATATATATTTACATTAAAACTGAATCATATATTTTGTTATTTTTCTGTCATGTACAGGTCGCAGACGGTGTCCCGGGGAACCGTTGGCTAAGCCGTTCTTATTGACATCGTTAGTAGCGATCTTACAGAAATACAGAATTGAATCCAGCAATGGAGTATTACCTTCAGACGAACCACACATAGGGTTGCTCGCAGAACCTCAACCGTTCACTGCGAGATTTGTCAAGAGAAAATGAAGCCAGTGACTCAATATTAGTATAGTATCTAATTGATTATGTTGCTGCGTAATATAATATATTTTTTATAAAATAGTACTTACTTATATTTAGGGGGAGCACTTCGTATGAGACATACACAGTGATACGAATTCGCAATTCGTTATATTCATATGATTGTTCTATTCGAAAGTACGTGTAACTTTGTTCGTTATCTCATAAGTTCCCTAGTGGAAAAATCGTACCCCAAAAGTATTACTGATTGTCCGAATATTTTTCTTATGCCGACATTTTATGGAATAATCCACCCGAGACCCCGGATCAAACGCAAAAGGTCAGCATTAACTCCAAAGCGTTAACGTGTAAATTAAGCGAACTTATTTAACTGACGTTCTTCGTTGTTCGAGTTTTTTTACAAAAGGCAATTTTCTATCGTCTTTATAATAAATAGTAAATAAGGTAGAAAGGAAGTTGTTGCAAAAACATTATAATATTAAAATATAAAACTGAAATTAATTAAAATGAAATATCTTTATGTAAGTACATACATATAATGCAAGCCGTTTTTAAATTTTCACGTGTGATATCCGAAATGAATTCTTAAAGAGTAGCACTGGTCGCTGTCGAGCCGCGAACGCTATTAATTAAAATTATAATCGGAATTTAAATGTCCTGGTTAGGTATTTAAAATAGTTGTCGGTGCAAACATTGCATAATTAAATAATTTTTATTTTATAGTTTATCCTAGTTGTAAACAGTCTTTAAATGTCCCACTCCCAGGCTAAATCTATCTTTTTTTAGTAGAAGGTTAGGAGGTTATTTCACCACGTTGCTCGAATTGGCTTGATGGATACACGAGGTAGATTTTCATCCGCCACATGCAGGTGATCTTCGCGATGTTTTCCTTCACCGCCAGGCACGAGATGAATTATAGTGTTAGCGTTTTGCTGATATTCATATGATATGTTAAGATTTCCATCTTCTAAACACTGGAATATCACGGCTCTATAGCATATACTACAGTTGTATATAACGATGTTTATATACCTACTATTTTTTTTTTGTAGTAAAAGTGTAAGCCTATTGTATTATATTTATATATTGTTTAATTATCTGTATTATAATTGCGGTCAAAGTGGTCTAGCGACTAGCCCAAAGGCTTCTGATAGAGAGGGATAGATAGTGCACCTGTGCTTGTGCATAAAAACGAATTGTATTATTTATTATATCAAGGCGAAGAATAGTGACATTATTATCATCATCACCTTTATTTTAGCACATTATTTATAATTGTGTCGGTTGAATAAAATATGTCAATTAAAATATTAAGATATCGGTAGCACAATTAAAATTCAGATTGTTGGTTTTTATTATGTATTAATAAAAGTGACAAATAAAAAAGCATGCTTAATAAAATATATGGTTTAATTTTATTATTACCACAAACAAATAAAATACGATCTCTCGCACACATCTACACAAACTTCATACTATACTTAAACATTTCGATATGATTAACTTGCTATACATTTAAGTTAACAATATTAAAAAATTTCTCAAAATTTAAATAATGTGACTACAAAATAAAATTAATAAAATTTAAAAATTAACAACATCAATACGTATATAATCATTAAATTAATAAATTATAGTTTCTTTAAGCTAATTCGTTAAGAATAATCATTTTATATTTCTTATAATATTAAATAAGCAATTCTTCTGTATAAATTTATCTCGGAAACGGCTCAACGATTGACTCAATGGCAAGTGATTGGATTTAGAAAAGGATTTGCGTTTTAAGTTCATCTATGATGTCGGTGTCTTTCCTGAAAGCATTTTATTCACAAGAAAAGATCAAAAACATTTTTATAATTAATTAAAAGAGCATCTTGTGGGTGTGAGGTGGAAGTGTCCACTCATCATTCATACCGGAACGCAACAATACTAAGTGCAATGTGGCGGAGGAATATCTGATCAGTGGGTGGTACCTACTCAGACGGGCTTGACCAAAGCCCTACCACCAAGTAAAAAGCTTCGATGTTTGTTGCACAACAAAAATCAACGTTTTTATTTTCTTTAGCGTTCGTTGTTTTATTATTGCATGTACATTTTTATTCAGATTTTACAAGCAAGGTTACACGTGTCTCTTCGGATCGATACTGTTACAATATCTCGAAAGACCACAGCTTACAGGCGGTCTTATCATTTTATATTTTAATATACTATTTTACTTCAATACATGTATATTTTTAAGATAAATTTAATAATTTTCTATTTGATTTGTATTAAAAACCGTATAAAACTCATATAGATTTTTCTATGCTAAAATTTTTATTCACATATCACGGTTATTAAATAAAGCATATCTTAATTTCATCATCATCAACCCCTTGTTTTTTCATTCCTGATCTGACCTCTCGTAAAGCGTGCACCGAATTGCAGAAGGAAATCAGTCCCGCTGACGGGAGCTCCGCCAACCAAGAGCGGACCACGACACGGAAGTGGATGCGTATCAAAACGATCCTATAGCGTCTCCAATTCGTGTCGAGGATAGCCGTCGTTGCGACTTTAATGATTGCAAAACTCTTTTGAAGACTTCCTAGCTTAGAGATAAATGTTTAGGTCAAGATACCCCATATTTGGCTTGAAGGCATAACCCGAAAATAAGAACGAAGAAAATAAAGATTAAAATTTAAATAAAACATTTTTAATATTTTACGACAATTGCCTAAATATGTTTCAAAGAATGACGGAGCTGATCGTTGCGTAGGTATATGATAAGGTGCATTTTGTTTGCCTTGAATATTGTACGTTTTTTACAAACCATCACGGTATTGTTAAACAAACACATCCGGATGGAATTTTTAAAAGTAAAAAAACACTTTCGTTGTTTATACTGGTATATTTCTTCGAAGTTCAATGCTATTGGATTGGTTGTATGTATTTTTAACTTAAATAAATAGTCTGGTAATTGAATTTTTAAAGTATAAAACACAGAGGCATGTTTTTCGAATTGGACTTATTTTTCTTTTTTTTTTAAATGGCAAATTATAATACACACTTGCTCACCCTAGTACTCTGTATAGGTAAAATAAGGATTTATACTGACATTTTTTAAATTTAAGTTAATAACATATTCTGCTGCTGACTTATCTAAAGACATTCTACAAATCTCTCATACAACAAGTTCTAGAAGCTCTAGTAAGACTAGATGTTTAAATAAACACGTAAACTAAAACGAGTCTAATAGTGTTAGTGTATATTTATCTATTATATCTCATTGATTAAGAATTATCTCTAGACTAATTATTTTACCAGCACGTAGTCGGGCAGTCTGTTAGTCATCTACATAATATGTTAGTCATCTATGTACCTAATTTTGTACAGAACGAGTATGAATTGTTTATTAATTAATTTGTAATATAAACTTTACACGTATTACTTATCGTATGCAAAAATGTCTGCTGGAGCAGACATGAATAAATATAAATACAAATTATCTAAACTAAGGTACTAGGTAGACTAAAATGCAATCAACATGCCTTAAACCATGTATAACGCAATTTCCATTTTGCTCAGCTTGCTATATTTTATTATAAGGCGCTTACAATTAATGTACATTTTATACTGTAGAATGTATGTTTAACATTTAATATATAAAAGAGTAGCAATATAGCGATAAGTGTTTTATTTTAAAACCATCGTTCATTTTGTAATTATCTCTTTCAACATGTATTTAATAAGGATTTCTTCCATCAGTTACATTAAAATAATACTGGATCGAGGTCGTCAGTTTCAGTAAAATACAAAAAAGATAATTAATGTGTACATGGAAATAAATGCATGTTTTTGTTATTATATGACTACTATACACAACTTTTCGTATTTATGATATGAGTATGATTATTATTATTCTACTAATTAAAGAAAAATGGTTTCACTATTGTACTAACTATTGTAATGAATCCTTATATACTATATTAGGTGTAGTATTTTCATTTGCTAGAACAACGATATCATTGGCATTACTTACACGTGAACATGCTACAGTTGCCTATGGGTAAAGCAGCAGTTAATAGAATAAAATTAAAACCCTTCTAATCTAATAAACACGAATCCTAATATATATGGCAGAAGGTCAGGTTACTCCGGAAATCTAGACACCGCGATTCAGAAATTGAAGTATTTAGCGCACCGCCATCTATGGCCTAATGAACTTCTTATAATAATTCAGTTATTTCATTTTCAATTCAATTTATAATTGTTAACCGTTTTAAAGATTAGCCTGGACATACAGACAGACGGATAAAATTTTAAAAAAGTATTGCTTTGGTTTCTTAACTATAAATAGGAACTTTAAATAGGTTCTTCTTCTTCTTCTTCTACTTCTACTTTATTACTTCTTCTTCTACTTTATTAATTTTTATAGATTTATATTGATTGGCAGATTGCCCCTTTGGTCTAATGGCTAAATAAAGCTGCAGAACCCGAGATCCTGATTCGAAACAATGCCGGGTCATGAAAGAGTTCTTCTGGCAACAAATTTTTCGTAGCTGCCCTTAGTTTTAAAAATTGACATTATTTACGTCATCTTGGAGCATTATAAAAGTGACAGATTTGAGATGGTACAATTATTTGGGCACAGACTCCTGCGTAGTTAGCTCGTTTCTGTGCTGTGGGTGCTGCATCAGAAATCGGTTAATAGGACTTCAACATTATCATCTACCGGAAATCATTGGATAGTTTTTTAGAAATGCGTCTTGCATATCTTAGCTTATCTATATACTTGTTATCGTTTAAAACCAAACATTTTTTTATGCATTCAATGCAAACATTAGTGGATGTTGGGCGCCACCATTACATTTTTTTTTTTTTTTTTTTTTATATTTGCCGGGTGGGCAAATGACTCTACTCCACCTGATGTTAAGTGGTAGTAGAGTCCAAACGCGAGGACGACCAGTACAGTCGGGAAGAAGATTCTGCACTAGCCGCCCTCGCCTTGCCGGCCCGCAAGATGCCTCTTCACGCCTCGTAAAGAGACGTGAAGCGAGCGACGTATTGCCACGATAGGGATGGGCAAAGTGTGGAGGCGTGTTTCCCCTGGCATTGGTTCAGCAGCCGTCTCCACTGGACCAACACCCATCGCGGCAATGCTCGCTCGGGCACTGGCTGTACGCTGGCTGACCTCGAAACGCGGCTGCAAGCCACTTCACGAGATTTTCACCATGCGTACGGTGGTAACAAGCCAGGCGGATGTTTATCATCTTACCACCAGATGATATCCCTTAGTCGCCTCTTACGACACCCATGGGAAAGGGGCAGTGAAATGTATTCTTTCTCCGTCACTGCACGGATAAATTGGACAATTAAAATAATAATTATTGTTTGAAAAGTGGTTGGTGACTTAATATGCTTAAATTACGATAGGATAATAAAACATAAGGACCAGGCCCAAACTTAAAGGCCCCATTCCGAAGCGGTTAGAGTAAAATTATATTATTTTTGGCCCCCTTGGGTATAGACATAAATAGTGGGCCGAGGCTGAGTATCTTAAAAGAATATTATAACTTCAAGAATATTCTACGATAAATGATGATGGAATGAGGTGTACTTCTATTAACCGAAGAGAGAATACTGTAACAAAAGATTGGTCTTTCTTCTCTCTAAACTAAACTAATTGAGTACATTAAAAAGATAGGTACTAGGTGCCTATTGTTTATAATATGTGTACAATATTTTCGCTTTAATATTTAAATTGCAGATTATGCAAATCTAAATAATAATTTATTCATTGTACGTACGTAAATATTAATTAGCTTGTAATCACAATAAAACAGAAATAAGAGTCTCATACATTTAAATTTAAATATCATTAATTAAAACATATATATATAAAAATACTTGATTAATGAATTTCATTGTTTCGCAAAAATAATACCACGGCCTGTCATATTATATAACGACATAATAATAACCTTTACTTTATGAGGCTTTGAACTTCTCGGACATGATTAGCATTATTTTAATTTGTATTCTCAATAACTCAACAAAAAAATTTATTACCCGATCAATTTATGTCTCTTGCTCGTGGAAAGCAAGAAGTTTACAAAATAATAACCCTTTAATTTAAGACCATTCTTTTTAATATATATTTTTTACATAAAAATATTACTTGATCAATATATGTCTCTTGCTCGTGGAAAGCAAGAAGTTTACAAAATAATAACCCTTTAATTTAAGACCATTCTTTTTAATATATATTTTTTACATAAGACCTGTTATATTCTCCTCTTACCTCATTTTATTCTAGTTAGGAAATAAACTGTGTCGGACAACGTATTTCAAGAACAAAGAAGGCGTTATTTTTAAATTATCCGCTAGCGCAGTTTCTCGGGGATTTGATCTGGTGCTTGTTATAACACGACCTTTACCTTTTGATATTCACGATAGGACGCAGCTTAAACAAAGGAACGGCATCATCATTTTATTAAAATATACACTTTGTTAGTGCAATCGCGTGGGTTGTTACATCGAGAGCCTGATATTATCAATTTTGTTATAACATAATTATCATACATATAATTTTACTCTTTTGTTTAAAATCGATAACGTACTATTTAGATATCAATGGTAAATACTCTTAAAACACGACATTTCAAGGTCATATACTAACACCTACAAAATTATTTATCTATATTATGCATTAGATAAATTATATAATGTTAAGGAATAGGTAAGTTTGCTATTTGAATTTTAAGCCATAAACTTCGTTGAACTTATCGTTTTAAGAGCAAACTTTTTGAAATATCTGGCCGTAAATATTTTGTTTTATGCATGTTTCCGTATGAATTCATTGCTATCCTGTAATGCATTTCATTTCTGTAGGCATCAGATGAGTACATTATTGTTGTTAGAATTAAAATTTACCTAATTGCATATTAAATATGTGGATATGTATTTAAGATGTTGTCCCCGAGACCAGTGGTTGTAACTGGCTCTCCACTCGAAGTTGTGTGTGAATACATCTACCTTGGCAAAACTTTACACCTTGGCCGGCAAAACTTTGAGAAGGAGGCTAGAAGAATACGTTTGGGCTGGGCGGCATTTGGGAGGTTATGTCATATTTTTGAATCGTCGACCCCACAGTCGCTTAAGACCAGGTTCTTTAATCAGTGCGTCCTACGAGTCATGACTTATGGTGCCGAAACGTGGACACTTATCTTAGGACTGGTCCACAAAATTAAAAGTCGCTCAGCGAGCAATGAATCGCGTGATGCTTGGGGTTACTCTGGCAGATGGAATCCGAAATGAGGTTATTCGCTAGAAAACTAAAATCACCAACATGGGATTTTTGACCTTTCATACTTTCATTTATCTTGTATATATTAATGTTAACTATTATAGTTTTATATAGTATGGTTTGGTATACAAGCATTCCAATTTCTATGGTACTATATTGTTAACAGCCTGCAGAACGAAGTAAAAACGGATTTGATATATAAAAATATTGAAAGGAATATTATTAATTACTGTTTTATTAATAATTAGCTACTTAATCGGAACAAATAAATTTCAGGAAACTTACATTATAAAGAGAAGAGACATAACGCTAAAACATAAAACGCTTAATATAATTAGAATTTAGCGACCTTTTTTATAAGCGTTTAGATACATTATATATTAGCGGATGTTTAGCTACACATTGATTTGTCTCTTTCTATCACCTTTGATTTGACATTATAGAGAAGAAGAGGTTTATAAAGCACCTTCTAAATAAAAGTTGTAAATAAGGCTTAGATTTTCCAATTGTCCGACGTCAGGCTAAGACATTGTTAATGAAGTTTAATTTTATCTGAAATCCTTCACAACTTGCGCTGTGATCGACTATACACTTTCAAAGTGTATTGTCAGACAGTTGATTAAATTAATGAAATGTTGTTAAATAAACTGTTTGAAATCTACTACATTTTGAGCCGTGATCTCTTATATGGTGAAGTATTTCGTCAACATGAGAGACAAAGTTAAAATGTTACAATATCTATTGACAACAATTAGTTTGTTTAAGAAAATGTATTCAAAATTAACTCGTACTGAGTAACATTTAAAGCTTATATTTGACTGTAATGCCAGTCTTGGCCTGAGATCGATCAATTTATTTCAATTCCAAATATCGACTGTCAGCACTGAGTTTCAATTAACACGTGTTACTCCTATAATATATCAAAGGTAGTTTAAAACGTATGTTTATGATGTTTTTTTAACGATCTAAGCTTTATTAATTAAAATATATAAAATCCTATTTTACTTTACAATACAACAAATTCAAATTTCGAACCGAATGCATCGATATTGAGTTGAGAGAGATTAGTTGAGTTTAAAAATATTCAATGTATCATCAAATGTATAATTCGTGGGTATAACTACTGTAATAATAAATTATCCACGAGACACAAGTTAGAATTCTAACAAGACAGCTCTACATCCGCAGTTATTATATTAAGAATCTCACCGTTAAAGATAATTTCAGAGATAAACAGCTTATTTGACAAAACGTAATTAGCTACGAGCTTCCATTTGTGTTAAGCGTTTCAGTTATTTGAGCAGTAATAAATAAGGTGTGAAACGATAAAGCATTTTAAAGACATCTTATTAAAAAAACTGTTGCATTGTGTAAATGGGAACAGATTATTCCTTTTGTTTAATTAACTAAGTTTTATATAATATTTACACGATCGCAAGACAAAGAGGCGAAAGAAGAAACAATAAACTAAATATATTTAAAGGATGAAATTAATAAATTGATGGTGAAAATTTATGGTGATGCTCAAAATAAATTTCTTTGGATTTGCCTTTAATAAATCACTTAAATACAAAGTAGTTTTACTCAACAATATTACTAATATCGTGTGCATTTTAGTTAAATATCTAATAAATTTTATATATGTAATAAATTTTATTTATTAGATATTTATAGCATAGATATAACATAATTTTTAATAAAATAACAATTTTATATAAAAAAGATATTTGTTAATAAAGATTTTTTCGTAATCAAAAGTATCAATAAGATTATCAAAGTTTAAAGATCGACCCGTAAATTTTTAGATAGAATAGCCAAGGTATGTAGTTTGTTTTGTCATATAGTTTCTTAAATAGATTTTTATTAATTTTAGTTTCGAAAATTATCTTTCAGCACTAGCTGTTGTCACAGGAATTGCTACAAATAATTCATGTCGCTACATTTCCAATTGTTCCAGAAAAAAAAATCAAATATTTGAGGGCACGAAAGATCGGGTGCTCTAGAGGCTGCATGTAGAATTTTGAAAATCTCGTCCGTTTCACCAAAGTACCGCGACAAAAATTAAACAACCAATGGATTCGTCCTAAAATTGATTGACATCGTTTTCTTAAGACTGCGTTGAAACCTTTATAATTTAATTGAATTTTTGGTCTTTAGTTCTGTCTAATTTTAATAGATTTTAAGTACTATAAATTAAATGGAAAATTTGTTATTATTACGAAAATTTGTTAAAAATTTAATAAATTTCTGAGCTCGGGCCCTCTCGGACCAGGGGGCACGTATATTTTGCCAGCCGTGCCACCTTATATTTACGCCACTGACTGAATAAATGCCGACTAATATACTTATTATAATTATACAATATGATAAAAGTGGGCTACTAACTATAACACGCGCATTAAGTTGCCTACCGTTTGAACAGACGACGTTGTTTATGTATTTATATTTATACATATAAATGTAGTTCGGATAAACCTTTATACCAACAACAGCGTTGTTATAAAGAAAAGACTTGCGGTAATTCCAAACCGCCATTTTGTTGATGGACAGAAAGGTAATGTAATTAATAATTAGCTCGACTTGTTATTTATAGAATGTGTTCAATCGTGGTATACGCAAAATGGGTGGATAAATTTTAGGAGATATATAAAAAAAATTATAAGAAAATTGTAGGTGTTACCTTGTGAGGGCTACAGTGAAGTCCAAAACATATAAATATTTTTCTAAGGAAAATTCACAGTATAAATTTTTATCTTGTAACTTTGGTTCATATTATTTTTGAAGCTTTTTTAACCGGTATGGCGGTGAATAATCTGTACATACAATAAAACTGTAACTGATCGCTGTCGATGGAAGGTGGATGCGCTTAAATAGAATTGGGCCGGACACATTTCCCGATATGCAGACAAAAGATGGACCATGTAAACTACACGATGGAAAGGCCCAATCCGAAAAAGAAATGTTGGTCAATGACACGATAGGCTGATGACATCACTCAAGTAGCAGGAAACGAATGGATGAAATATTTTGGCAAGGATAGGGTATTATGGATGAAGGCCTTTACCCTAATCCACCTTACCTTAACCCTAACAGGGGTCCATATTTCAATCAAAGCAAATAATTTTACTAACATAATTTAAACAAACTTACTCAAAAATTATTAACAACT
Organism: Nymphalis urticae; assembly: GCA_905147175.2. NCBI lineage: Eukaryota > Metazoa > Arthropoda > Insecta > Lepidoptera > Nymphalidae > Nymphalis > Nymphalis urticae. The sequence continues at coordinate 14,993,189 of LR989982.1, read as the reverse complement.
TTTGAAATATAGCACAGAAATATGAAATAAATGGCTTATTTAAATTTTAAGCGTAAATATATTCTTGCTAAGGGCTCTTCCCATTTTCTCCGAGCGAAACCAACTTGGGTCACGAGTATTATTTATTTTAAAAATACATATAATGAAAAAAAAAGCAAAAGCAGACTTTAGCCTTAGATCGTGTGTCAGGTGTAGGGTTCGCACCCACCTCTCCAGCGATTTAACTCTGGCGCCTAACCACTAGACCAACCCGACAGTTTAATTACAGTTAAAAAGTTGCATATATACCGTGAAACGAATATCTAATCCTTCATCTAATTATGCAAGTCTAGTGATTATATAATAGATAACAACGGAAACAAACTAGTGGCGTGCAGAGCTGAGGTGTTGACAATTTTTTTTATTATTTAAATCAATCTGCAAGTGAAAATCGTCTCTCATCTTACATAATAAAATTGCAAATAGTTTACGAATATTGCGAGTCGTTACGACCTTTGACATTGCGATACCTACCCCAAGCTGGCGACGGACCAGCCCTCCCCTCACCGCCTCGGGGAAACGAGACGAGCTCATAATTTTTCGTCCTCTACGCACAACGTCCTATGTAAGTTACACAGAACAATATGAGTGTAGTAAGATCTCCGACTAGAAGTGTCACAAGCGTAGTACGAAGTGATTTACAACCGGACCTTGTAAAAGTTAAAGAAGAATTTTCGGGCACAACTAAAATAATATTCCGCAGCAAACGGAAGCATTATGAACGGTAACAGCCTGTGAATGTCCCATTGCTGGGCTAAGGCCTCTTCTCCCTTTTTGAGGAGAAGGCTTTGGAGCTTATTCCACCACGCTGCTCCAATGCGGATTGGTGGAATACACATGTGGCAGAATTTCAATGAAATTAGACACATGCAGGTTTCCTCACGATGTTTTCCTTCACCGAAAAGCACGAGATGAATTATAATCACAAATTAAGCACATGAAAAACTTCAGTATTGCTTCGATCGTGGGTTCGTGGGATCGTGGGATCGTGGGATCGTGGGTGGGGATCATCGGTTAAGATTCTCGCGTTCATACCACTGGGCCATCTCGGCCTGCATTATGAACATGATGATCATATAATGGATGAATTGAGTGAAAACGGCAGCAAATGTCTGATATTATGTCTACGTTAATACTTTATTATTAATTTATAATTACATTTTTTGACTGTTACGTATAGACGAAACAGTCAAAAAGATGTAATTGTTGTGACGGAAACGTGGTTTGAACTATGAAGCCAAAAGCCTGCAAATAACTGGTTTTTATACACTATTTCAATCACCTGTGTAACGCACGAGGTGGCGGAGTTTCTTTTTTTATACAAAAGAACCTAAATCATTATTTAATCGAAGAACATTGCTTGGATTACTGTAATTCCCTCGTGGGTTTATCTTGAGAGTTATTCTCTGGATATCAGAGCTATATACAGAAAATGAACATTGGCATTTGCTAAAATCTTTCTTGATACTTATAGTTACCAGCTGCATCACAGGAAGAGAGGAATCGTCTTGGGAGACTTCAACTTTAACATTTTAAGCTCAGATTACTTGACTAAGTCTTACAAATAAATCTTACAAAAAAATGGATATAACAATTGGAAAAACATCAATCCATATTCGTACTAGAGAAACAACCACTACTAATCCTATTATTGACCACGTATGCTCCAATTTAAAATAAATCAAATTTTCCCTACCGTAATAAATGGTGGATTTCGGATTACAAACATAGGTATATATCTAGAAATCAATAAGAACTATTAAAACTCTTCACCTACTATTCAATATGTCGCAGTTAACTATAGCGAAATGTACAAAATAATGGAAACTAAATAAAGTGACGTAAAAACGGTGATTATCGAATATAAGAAGAAAAAAATATTGCAAGTATTAAAAAAAATAGCCAAAAAAATATAACTAAAATTTTGAACCCACCAAGACAAGAATGAATAAATAATGCAATTATAAATGAAACTAATCAACTCACATTAATGTAATAGATACAAAAATAATCCTAATGATTAAATGAAGAATTTACTCAAAATATACAAGAAAAAAAGTAATTTCTATCTTTGTGACTTTAATAAGCGCAAAAATAAACCTACAAAAAGCCGAATTTAATAAGCAGGCACACCAATAACAAACATAAGGAAATCGTAGCACCAAACAAACTTCAAATATTGCACAAATGTGTATTATACGTGTGAGATATCTTTGAATGCTTAAACTTCTTTTTAAATGTAGGATGGGTATTAGCTAATCAAATCCCAACTGTATAATAATGTAAAATAATTTAGTAGGTATATGAAATATTAAAAAAAAAACAAACAATGCAAAATAAATAAATAACAAATACATAAATTCTCACTCATTCATAACCACTTCCAGATTTATTTAATCCGTTTATATGCGATAAGACCAGTCTGTCGACAATAATGCAAAGTATTCACAGATACCCTCTTCGTAACTCTATATATAAATAAATATTTTCTTCTTTAACCCGAACGACAACTGAATCATTAATGATTTCTTAAGAAATGAGATATGAAAGAAAGTTAAGGTGCATACCATACCATATAACAAAGCACACTCACATAGGTTGGTATATAGGTATATATGTACATACATTTATTTATAAAGACAGAATCAATGATCAATCAAATATCAATTGATCATGTACCGTATGATATAACATATATAATAGTAAAGAAATCGCAATAGATTAATTTCTTTGACATAGCACTTTAAAAATTATTTTGTATATATAGACAAGACAATTTTGACTATGAAGATTATATAATCTGTGGTTTTGGTTCCCAACAATCATTGTCCGATTAGTTTATAACAGTGAGCCAAATCAACGAAATGAAAATCATACTTAAATAGGTATGGTTGGCAACCGGCGATTATTTAAAATGTGCGAGTTCTATATCATAACGTTATTTATTTCAATAAAACTCAGTCATCGACTGGTGGTAGGGCTTTGTGCAAGCTCGTCTGGGTAGGTACCACCCACTCATCAGATATTTTACCGCAAAACAGCATTACTCGATATTTTTTGTTTTCAGTTGTGTTTCGGTTTGAAGGGTGAGTGAGCCAGTGTAATTACAGGCACAAGGGTCATAAAATCTTAGTTCCCAAGGTTGATGGCGCATTGGCTATGTAAGCGATGGTAGACATTTCTAACAATGCCAATGTCTAATGGCGTTGGTGACCACTTAGCATCAGGTGGCCCATGTGCTCGTCAATTGTGAGATCTTTTCTTTGATTATTATCTAAATTTAGTCATTCGTTGCATTATCATACAGGCATTAATTTTAATATAATTTACCAAAAATTCTACCGGTCTATTTATCACGTTAACCTAACACTCTCGACCTAAGAACTTCCTAAATCACACGCCATCCGCATCCACATCAGCCTGTACAATTATCTGTAGGATCACACAAGCGAACTATTAAAATAGTTCTTGCAAAGAATGACGATCAGTCGACATTTTGGCATGAGATGTAATTTTTACTCACGGAAGTCATCTGTATTTATTATAAAATGAACTGTACTTGGTATGCGTTTTATATAATAAGGCTTATGTAATAACTTTTGTGTGAGGGTCAGCTGACAGCAGTATTTTTTTTCTACATTTTTTTGTGTTTTTATAAGTTGTCCCGAATGTCGTGAATTATAAAAGTGGAGGAAATTGCATGATATATTACTCAACATGGTATAATGTAGTCATGCAAAAAAAAAATATATTTTTCGAACGAATATTCAAATAATCAGAAAAAGTACTGAAGAAAGTATAAGTAAGTCTAGAATTGGATAACAAAAATTTTATCTATTCTGAACGGTGGTTGCACTAGTTGTCAACCAATCCAAGATAAATGCAAAAATATTATCCTTTGTGTTTCACGATTGGCATTATGTATTGGATTTGCGAAGTATTTCCCAATAATATATAATAATCTTTACGTATTTCTTTCGAAGAAAGTGTATCATTAATTCTTATGTTGTGCTCTAACAGTTAAAAATAGGGATAACACTGATAATTCCTTACGAAGGGTTTAATTTTCCTGGACAACATGTATCCTGTGAGATAACTAACCGTCATGTCGAGATTTTTTAACTATCTGACGTTGTATTGATTATAATTGGTCTGTTTTCAGGCAAAAAAAATATTATCATTATTTAGAAATAGTTTAGTAGATATTATTCGATCTCCGCTTAAATAAATTTTCTATGGAAAAAATATAAAGGTGCAGTGTGCGTTGTGGATTTATTACAGTTATGTATGGATTTATTTAGCACTGACTTTCGCATACGTTCATAAGCAACAATATCGAAGATATCGATGAAACGTGTCACTGAGTCAAGTGAAATTAGTGTCGAAGTTGACACTATAGTTTTACGTAATGTTATGAAATATAAAAAGAATGTGCTTGATGTACACCATTAACAGTCTTGCTTTGAACGTCGTCAGTGGTGTGCGCGTGTTCACAAACGACAATTAATATGTGTGTTATTACTTGCGCGTTGATTGTTTTAGTTATCACTGGGTACATCCTTAAATCTATCACAAAACCGAAGAACTTCCCTCCAGGTATACTTAATATACTATTTTTCAATAGTTCTAGCGACCTGACTATTTCTAGCATGCGCTGAACGAATACTGAACGTTCAAGACTTATGTTTATTTTTAAATTGTCTAACGATGTCAGATATATATTGTTTAAGACTGCCAAGCGATACTTATTTAACTGTATCTATGATTTGTTTCAACGCAATTTTTATGATTATCTATATTTATATTTATATTTAGTTAGGTATTCTTGTAACGGCACTCATTGAATAAATAAATTAGGTATTTTGAATTAATAAATTATAACGTACAGCGTCTATGCTATGTAAATATATTCCAAATTTTGCGGCGATTATTTTAAGTGTTGCTAGCGATACTATTAAAAAATCTATTCTGCATGTAAATTCAATAAGAATATTAATATGCTTGTGTGTCGGTTGTCCTTAATCAGACGAGAAGTCTATTTGATACAACAAGACGTGCATCCAAATCAAATGTGAAGGAAAACATCAAACATGGTACGGAAAATGCATACGCTATATATAATTTTTCGATCGAACAGGAGCAATTGATGAAGTTTCGTTAAATTGTTGTTTACTTCATTTGTATGATGTAAACAACAATTCGATTTAATAAACAACAATTAACAGCTGTTACTAAACAAGTGCAAATATTTTTTATTGCGATGTAGTAAATAGTGGCAACACTAATATTTTTGCAGATATTAAAAAATATTTTGTGCTCATTTCAAATTATTTATGTACGTACATATTTAAACTAATACCAATATTGCCGAGTTAAGAAACCATCGTAATAAACAATTGATTATAAGAATTATCATTTGTGAATTGTGAATTTTTTAAAAGTAACTATGTGTTTTGTTTTATGTTCGACGGCTGTCAAAGCGCAGGTAACGAACTCTTTTTAAAATAAGAAACTTATTCGTTTCGATGTTCCATTATTATAGTTTAATATTCTATAATCAAATGATTAGGAATTTACATTTAAACTAATAATACTAGACATATACCTTTACATTATACAGTTGACTCATTTCAAATTACATTTCATAACTTTATATCATTATCAATCATGACACGAACAGACGGTGATGGAATACAATATGCAAAATAATAATAAAAAATATTATTGGAAAGGTCTAAGAATGCTGAATGTAGATCATCATCATCATCATCATGTATTGATTTGCTCATAAAAAATAATAAAATAGGTGGTTTTCTAAAATTTATATGAATGAGCAATTAGTATTTTATATTTTATAAAATATAAAAATAATATAATATCAGAAAGTCTTTTAACAGCTATTATTATCATTTTATATATTTATTTTGAAAACAAATGATATAATTATGATGAATAAAATAGGAAATGTTAATAAAACCAACTAAAATTTCCACTATTATAATATTGAAGACAAATATTAAAAGCAAGAAGATGCAAAATATAAAGGAAAATAAAAAAATAAGAGAGAGGGAGAGAGGAAATTTTGGAAATTACAATTGTGGCATTTAGAATTTTACCTAGCAACAACACTGTAAAACATTCTTAATATTAAATTTAAAATTAAGATCAAGAATATACATATTACATATACTGTATATTATTATTTATATACAGTTTATTGTACTGGGCACAATTTTTATTAATAAACAAATTTATAGCAAATTTAGTTTTAGTTGTGGCAAAGTGAAAGTAGCTGTATGTATAGAATTTATATTAAAGATTATAAACATTATAGTAACCAAGTAACCACTTGGCTTTATCTACAAAGTAAATCATGAAAAATTCATTACATTTAAAAAAAAAACTGACTAATAAATAACTTTTTATTATATCAAACAAGGATTGTTCATTAGGGCCCACAAATATGGTTGTCTCATTGTTATGCCAACAAAAATTTGCCATTGCACAAAATGTAACTGGACATGATATAATATTTAGTATCCTGAATTATTTATAAAAAGTAAATATCTTAATGTTGTCGAGGAAGGAGGAGGAGTGTTGAATTTTAAAAATTAAAATATATCTCTGTTGTTATTATTAGTGTGGAAAAGACAATTCAAATATACATTTCCTTAATTTAAACAATGGCATCAAAGAAACAGAATTCACTTTATATTATATATATATTCCTAATATATAATTTGCTATTACTTTAAACTATGAATATTTATTTAATATAATTATACCAAAAAAGTTAGTATTAAAAAAATATATATTCTAATTAAATTTATGCGTAACTAAGTATTCAACTAATTGAATTATTTTATGTATAATATTTACAAACATTATTCATCTTACTCATTTTATATAGTAATAGTAAATGTTTGTTACAAAATCATGCTCAACTGGGATTCTACATCCAATTAGCATTCATTTGATTTTGAGGGGGGGAAAAAGGCTCAAAGTACTTTTTAATTCGTCTATTGATATAAATGTTTAATCAATAGTACAATATTATATTTTATAATACCTTTTAAACATATAACCCAGTAAAATATACTTCATAAATATGTACATATTGTCTCCTTGGTCTAGTGGCTTGATGTAAGGCTGCAGACCCGTAGGTCCTGGGTTCAATTCCTAGGCCGATAAAAAGTTATTGAGTTTTTCTGTTAGAAACTTCTCAGTAGCAGCCTGGAGTCTGGAAGTTAGAAGTGTGTACACTGCCGTGCCTCGGAAAGCACGTAAAGTTGGTACTGCGCCTGAACTTTTTTCAGTCGTGTCGGATTGCGGTCCCATCGGATTATGAGATTTAGGGAATAGAGAGTACACCTGTGTTTGCACACACACTTAGCTAATCTCTCTTGAGTTTGGCCGCCGTGGCCGATATTAATATATATATAGTGAGTATGAGTATGAGTTCTTCATATATTTGGGTCAAATATTTAATTACTTTAAGAGGATATATAGCGGGTTGTTTGATGTTGCAGAATTTTATATGACACATGTAATTTTCCTTTCAATGTTTTTGCACTTCACCGCTAAGCACGAAATGAACTGCATTTTTCCGGAGCGCTATGATATGGGAGTTTTCAAATATTCAACTCAATAGCATTTTTTGAAAAACAGCTTATTGAATTAATAGTTTCTTAATAATGTAGTAGACTTAAATAAACATATACGATACAAAATTAAAAATACCTACTGTACAAATCGTGACCGCGTGGAATGGTGGCAAGAATGCTAGCAGCGTTTCTCCTTTGAATCGCAATTCCAATTCTCGGGGTGAAAAATGTCTTCTGTCCAGCTCTTCTGTCGCCAGAGGAAGCAATAAGTCGGGATTCTAAAGGTATTAGAAATGTTTTTGCACTATCATTACAAGTTACAAGTGTTTCAAACGAATATATAATTCGAGATTAGAGACGAATATACGTGCCAATATTGATCTCATAATTTGCAAATATTTTATTAGAACACTTTTCCAGTCTAATAAAATAGAACATAACACGAATATGGGTATACTTCAAATGAGTAAAATACCGTATGCCTAGACTTTCATTACGATCATTACGCCACCGTTTTTTGTTTTTTTGTTAAACAATAATTATTTTTTTGGAACCGATTTGGAACTAAATGGATCATAGTCGAGTGTGGTAATCGCAGAAATTGACTTCAATTTGAAAACCGTCCGTCATGAAAAACACTTTCTACTGGCCAAAGATAAAATGTCTAACGGAGATCTGTTGGATAAATGCCTCCAATCCTCTTCTAAACTCCATAGGAATCCCGATAGCATATACAAAAAAAGGATGAACTGGAATTCCAAAGATACTATTTCCCAAGAAAACTAATTCATTATCCCGTATCCTATATATTTGGGATCGATTTTAAATAACTTATATGGCCTAAAGCTATTCATACTAAATTTTCAGCCTGTTAAATACCATTCAGATTTATGTAATAAATATTTCATTCTTTATATTGATGTGAACGCATCACAAAATTCTAGCGACATTTGCGTTAAATCAAGTGAATTCATATAAACTTGTAGTTTTCTGAACGGTGTATTAAAAACTTTTACAATATAATATTTGAAATATACCATAGCGACGAGTTGACGGTCTTCAACGTTCAGATCAAAACTTTGTTCGGTTGCATAAAAGGCGAATGAAAATACTTATAAGCTTTGAATGCTTATATTTCAATGCTTATATATTTACTTAAATTTTTATCACAGTTCTTGTTCTCTTTAATAAACTGGAAATTAAAGAAAAAAGTTAAGATTTTAAGTTTCCTTAATAGTATTTATTATGGAACATTTTATATATTTTAGGAAAAATTAGATGTAATATATTTATATATTGCATCTAATTTTTCCATGTATGACCATGTAAAAAATATCGTTAATATTTCTCAATTTTCCGATTCTTCCAAAAACTGTGCCTGATGCGAATTTTTATACTTATTAGATAGTGTTAACGTTAACTGCGATTTGTATGGAATGAAAACAGCGCCGTCTATTGATAATAAATAATTGAAATATTTAGAAGTCGCGGCTGAAGTCCACGCCATCGAATATGTAAAAAAAACTTGCCTGTTATTTTTGACATTTTATACCTGTAAAGCTATAGCAATAGCTTGTTCTCATGTAATACATACTCTGTGTTTTAAAAATATTAAAGACAATACCAGCATTAGTTTAAATGTCTTATTGTGTAACTGAGACGTGATTTTTGTTTTCCTATAAAAATGTTTTAAAAACATTGTTTAACTGTCAAAAAGTAATATTTTCAAGGAAGACTGAAATTCATTCTGTTATCGGTCTCGCCGATATTACCTTCGGAAACGTACGGCATTCCCCGAATCGTCAATCCATCTAATTGCCATCATTTTACGCTTTAATTAATGGATTTGCGTGTTTGTTTCGTTTGGTGCAGACTAAGACGTAGTTACTTGTATTCATTTAGAAGATTAGTTATTATTCTGTTTTCTATTTTTTTACCTATAAAGAAGTTACTTTTTTTTTCAAATTTAGTTGGTACTAAATTAGAAGTATCCGAATCGTCAAAATCGGAATTCGATAAAAAGTTATGCGTGCTAGAATTAATTGAAATAAAACTTCAGTGGATGAATATTTATCGACCTTTAAGGATCGTTTTTTTTTTAATTTGATTGTTTTTATATTTCAAATATGACCGAATGAAAATACATTAATATTTCTTATAGCACCAATTTCGTGGTCATCATATGTTTATCCAATCGTGTATGTAACGTATGCTTGTAGTACAGTAACATTCTGTTAATGTCCCACTGCTGGGCTTTGGAGTTCCAATAATCTATCAATACTTATATTGTACACCAAATATAGCATTGTACATATATTATAATATTATATCCACATCATTTTATCTATCTTTTAATTGACACAAGACATATAAAACAAATGCAGAATCTCATAAAATACACTTTTGTAAAATTAGTGTCGTTTTATATTTTAGGTTAATTACGAATGAGAGAAAATATGAATACTATTTAAAAATATATAAACGATCGTATATATTAGAAAACACGATATACATAATATCAAATACTTATATAGTAAATAATATAATGAATAGTATGTAGTATTATTTTGGTATTCTATTTTACTCCAAGCGGAGAAGTCAATAGATTTATTTCGAAAGTGATTTCCGTAACTACTGCAATTTAATAGTCGGAATTGCGTCTTGGATCAGAGCAATTTTCTTAAGTAGATAACAACAGTTTAATCAGTACATGAAGTGAAATGTGGTAGCTCGACTTGACTTCTTACGGGTGAAATATGTAATCCTGAGTGTAAGACTTAGATTGTAATATATATTATTAGATGTAATACAAATTTTTATTAAATATTACTGTAGAGTTCTGTCATTTTTTAAATATTAAATAATAATAATCTATATTTTTAATCTGACAACAATAACATTGACAAATACTTTTTTATGGCGGGAAACTGATAGACAGATTTTTTTTTGTACTAGTATTGCCATAACCTTGAGATGAGATCTACATAGTTCTTACATGAGGTAATTTTTAAATTGGCGAATCTATTACATTATAGATTAAAATCCTCATTTTATCCCCATGCACGAACTTGTTGGCATCTTGTTATATAAAACGGCGTATTTATTTTATACCAATTAACAACAGCAATCCTTAATGTCAATATTTATAATTTAGTTTAATTTTTTTTATAATTTCATATAATAACTATAGACATTTATGTTTCTGATAACGATAGATCATTGAATATAAAAAAAAAAATGGTGGTATTAATTTTTAATTATTCGTTTGCAAATTCGTTTTAACCACATAACTTTATTAACCATCGTAAAATTTGCAAGGAAACAAAAAACGTATGTTATAATATCGATAAAAGTGGTATATTTATAGTTTTTACGTGATGACGTTTCGTGTTTGACAAACCTGAATCACGCTATTAATGTTTTTAATGACAAACAATACATATATCAACTGCTTTTAATATTATATATGTATATATATACATAACTTAGCATAAGGTGATAATTAAGACTATAATAATAGTCACCGGGGGAAGCCGACTAAATCAGAGGGGTAAGATCAAAGTCGATCACAGAAGTTAACCGATCGTGGAAAAAAAATAATTTACATGGAAAATCAGCTCTGTAGTTGTAATTTCATGACCGAATTAGTCATATACTTATAATGTATTATATATAATGACTTCGATCCGATAGCAATGACATTATAAAATAGTATATAGTTAAGTGAAGAGGTGTCGGTACCTTGGGTAAATTGCTTGGGGTAGTATTTTTTATATTTTAATTAACAATTATTACATTGGCTATTGATTTCGCATCTAAATCATACAAATTGTTCAAGAGAAAAGAACCACCTATTTAAAAGTATGGCTGACGTAAGAGCAGATTAATGTTCGTTACAATATTCAAGAAATTGTTCGTTTTGCCTACCGATAGAACGTACTCCAGTAAAATAAATAGATAAAATTATTAGCCGTAGTTGACGTAGCTGTATGCCTTTGGAGATATAAATATTATAGAAATTATATAACAAAAATTTGTCAACCAGCTAATTTAATTGATAATTTAGATTATATTTTATGTCTACAGGCAGGCGTATAAGAACATGATTGTTAATATTAAAAAGTCTAGTAAAGGCTTCTATTATATTATATAAAAATCATAGGAGAGTAAAGTAGTAAGAATTCGTTGATTTTCATGAAGGATAAATATGTAAACTATGTAATTTAATCGTCGCATTTGTAATTAATGTATTTATTGTCGGTTCATTTCAGTGGAATCTACATACTGAAACAAAACTCCAAAATTTCCCGTAACAACTAACACAATTGAATAAAGTGTATTTGTTTTTGATTTGACTAAAACTCAGGGTCGAAAGACAAACACTCAATCTATGCTAAATATTTGTCATTGGACTAATGGAACCACAACTGTTCGTGCCGACGCAGTTGCATAAACCGTTGTGGACAGTCGTCAAAACAAAAGATTACGAGATAACATTTAAAGTAAATTATGAACACAAACTTGACGCTTTTGTCTGCTTTTCAATTGCTGTTATTGTACTTGAGTCACTGTTCATATAATAGAGCCGGGATGGTCTAATTGATAAAACTTGATGTGGATCTAAATCGAAGATCGTTTGTTCTTATCTGAGCATATAAAATCTAGGATTCCATGTTTAGTTGTCACTTTTAGACCTATTTTCCGATATCGAGTTGCGAATATATATGAAACTTCCATATCAATCAGATTAGTAGGTTTTGCGTGAATCCAAAACACCTAAAAAAACTCACCTCTTTTTAAAAAAATGTTATACAAAAGTTTATTTATTTAAATTGTTTCAATACCCGAACACACAGTAATTATAATAATAATCGGCTAACTAACATTTTGTGCAAGTGAAACGTCATACAATTGTGTATTTTTAACAAATTAGCAATTAATAAATTAAAATTATTATAACTTTTGCATATTCATAAAAAAGCATTGTCATTAATAAAAAAAAAGCTGTAAAAAGAAAATTGGTGATTTTGTAGAGATGTAAACGTCAACAAGTCTTCCAGATCCATGTTGTCTTTGATACTGATTCAGATTCGAGAAGCTACTGGTGTACTCGCTTATCTGCAAGATTTAATGTTGTAGCCACATCTTACGCCGCCGTAAGTAGTAGCCGTTTCAGTAGTATTCGTTAGTCTCGTGGCTAGATATAAAGCTCTCGAGATCCCGAGTTCAAAACCCAGGTCGAGTTAATTAAAAGGTTTCTGGCGAAGGTTCTCAGTAGCAGCCCGAAGTCTGAAATTTAGAAGTGTGTACAGTCCCGTGGCGTGAATAAATCAAATATTTTTCAATTTAAGAATCTTAAATATTGATTAGGAAAGTTAAACCTATTATTAAATACAAAAGAAGCCTTATAGTTCTAACAATTTATTTCTCGTAAATATCCAATCAAACTTATATGGAAAATTTAAAATAATACCACTTCTCTATTTGCTATGCGCTTTGATTGACTTCATTCGTTTCAGCTTTGAATAGTGGTATAATTGTAAGGGTACGTCTAATGGAAATACGATGTTAGAAATGCATATTGATATTGAACTGCCACGTGTAACGTATCTGTGTTACACGAGTCTTCATAACTTACAATATGAATTAATGATCAATTCCATTAAAACATTTATTTAACGCCGAAAATGTATGAAGTATAATTTGAAACTGCACTTAAAATAATTAACTCGTGAAATAATTATATAAAAATGCTCGCGATATTTTTCTTGTCATTTGCAGTTCCGATTTCCTCGTCAATTTATTTTTGATTGTTAGGAGGAGCAATACCGTTGGTGATGTCACTTTTATCGCTTCTTAAATTGGACATATCAATGAAAAGACCTCTGACCATGTACCATAATGTAACTGTTTTGTTGGTCCTTCGTATCGACAAGTACAAAATTTGATAATAATTGGTCGCTCGCTTGATTGAAATTGTTGATTGTACATGTTTGTATCATTCGCTGTAACACGTACGATGCGAATGAAATATGAATATCTCGTTCCATACCCTCAGTAATCTAATTATCAAAAACAAGTATCACAATCACGTTTCAATTAAAATAGACTTTGATTGCATGCAACCCACATCACAATTATTTACGTTGTTGCTTTTGTATAATCTGACCTTTCGCTGTAAAATAATTCTGGAAATATCTCTAATTCCAATACAAGGCAAATATTTTCTCCACACAAGTTTAAAAATTAATTAGGCGGATGCATCGTCTTGCTTTAGTCAATTCAGTTAATAATTAAAACCAACAATGTTGCTACATTGTATCGATGGGAAAATAGTTTATTTTTGCTGGAAAATTGTCTGCTAATAAATGCGGGCGACACAAAGAGAGGGTAAACCACGTCGGAACTCCGGGCCAGTTTAATATGGAATAGTTCTCCGCATTTCGAATTATACTGTGGAAATCGAACAACTATAAATTTTCAAATGGAATGTTTACAATTCTTTTTGTTTAGAATAAAGCAGATAGGTTATTATATAGTTGTTCATTTAACGTTTCATTAAAAAAGTGTCCTTTAATAACTACGAAGTTGATTTTACTTTATCTATTCTTAGTATTGTATTAGCATATAGTATAGCATTGAATTCATTTAATTACCCTGATATCTATAAAAAGGAATCCCATAAGTATTTTTGAATCGGTGGTAATTTTTTGATGATCAACAAGCGAGGATCGGATCTGATTTTAAATAAAATAATGAAAACCAATATATGAATAAGAAAGACGGAAGTATGCAAGTCATATAATTTATTTTTCACAGGTCCAAAATGGTACCCAATATTCGGATGCAGTGCGCTCGTACAAAACATGGTCAGGAAGCACGGATCACAGTGGAAGGGCTTGTCAGCAATAGCGAAAGAATATTCAACGAAAGTCCTCGGAATAAAGCTTGGGTCGGAGCCGATAGTTGTCGTCTTTGGGGAAAATAACGTCCGAAGAGTTTTCACGGAGAAAGAGTTTGAAGGACGACCCGATACTTTCTTTATTAAGCTCCGCTGTCTCGGGAAGAGAATGGGTAAGTATTCACGTCTTCATTCATTCATAAATTTGTCAATCACATTGTTTTCTGCCGTTTTTATCGGCTTTGTAAAAGTTAATACCGCATTTAAAAAAAAAGAAAAATCTTGCTATCTTAACTAAAGATGGCCGGATAAAATGCGGATATTTGGGATTTTCACATGCTTGATTTTTTTTAAACTACTCTTTATCTACTCTACTCTTTATATACTATCTACTCTCTATGGACTCGCAATGCATCGTGGAAGCTCCAAACCATATCGGTTTGAAAACACAAACCAGGATCATAAGCACTGACTGTGTTTTGTGGTTGATCTCCTTTGATAATTGCCGCCGTTGACTGACGAATTTGTTCAGTAAGGGGTCATCATCATCCTTCATTTATTAAAAAAAAGAAGTATTGAGCGAAGATAAAACTGACCGACGTCAACGATATTGCTTTTATTTTTAACAAAACCACACTAGTAAAATGTTTGTTTGTATAAATAAAGTAAATTTAAATCTAGGTATAACGTTTGCCGATGGCGCGTTATGGAGAGAGCATAGACAGTTCACGGTCAAACATTTGAAAAATGTTGGGTTCGGTAAGACAGCAATGGAGGCCCACATACAGAATGAGATGCAGAAAATATTAAACTACATCAGCAATCAAAACAATAAACCTTTCAATCCGAAAAATATGCTTGCAATGTCTGTTATAAATATTCTATGGAAATTCACGGCCGGTGAGTATTTCATTAAGTTATTTTGGGAATAATGGTTGAATAAAATTGAATATGAATTATAATTACATCGTATCTCGGCTTCAGTCGGGTGTAACTACAGTCGGATTTATATATTGAACATTCCCTAATTTAAGTAGTAGTACTACTGTACTACTACTTAAATTATAATACTTTATACGTTGTACGATTATACTTTATCTAGCGGTCACCAATTCTTCTAACCGTTCGATGTCATTTCTAATTGGAAATGCGCCGGCTTTGATCTATATATACACATATCAGAGTGAAAAAATTATCCAGAATATAACAAATATATGTGAAAAAATAATAATAAAAAGTTCCCATATTAAATCTTAAAAATAGTTGTAAAATAGATTGTTCTATTTTTATTTAAAAACTATTTATATAAAAACTTAACACAAACAAATGCGAAGAAATACCAAAGACTTGCTCGCCGGGTAACAAAACACGGTAGCAGGACGCTGCATGTGTCGTGTTTGTCGCACTTGTGTGTCATATGTTCCACGTAGAGACGCTCCAAGTTCGTGTCAATGCGAAGAAAGAAGTATTGAAATAAAAAAAAGTATTAAATAGATAATTATTCAATAAATTAATTTATGAGTGACACGTGAAAAATAAATTTTACATCGAACGGATAAATGTAATCAAATCATAACATGTTACTAAAGATGGTTTTATATATAATTTTCATATATTTAGATACGGCGCATCGGAAACCTATTCCCGACGTTTTATTACCATACCAAATATTTGTCTCAAGTGAGTCATGGTTTCTTGCATAAAAACTGTATAGATTGCTTAATTATTGCTGAATTATCTCATTTCCTTGTTGTTTTAAATTATTGGTTTTACTATTTAGGTGCCGTTTATTTAGATTACAATGTATATTTGTGTATATAAACATATGACACACAAGTGCGACAAACACGACACATGCAGCGTCCTGCTCCCGTGTTTTGTTACCCGGCGAGCAAGGAGTTTTTAGTACTTTTCGAATTTTTTGTGTTAAGTTTTCATATCATAAAAATAGTTTTTAATTTAAAATAGAACAATCTTTTTTACGACGGGACGCGTTTGTCTAAAAGGGTAAACTAAAAAGGGTATATGAGCATGTTTTTATTTCTTGGAAAGTATATAATGGAAAATTACACTAAGAGTTCGTTCGTTTTATATTATCAGCAAATCATTGCGTTGTCCTGCTCGTATAACGTAGTGGTATAATTTAATATAAAACCATTTAACAAACCAATGAGTAAATATATACATTGAGTCATGGTAATCGGTTAAACTGTATCGAAGTCTTGTGCTATATATAGTTGTATAGCTATAGTACTACATAACTTTTTTTATAAATTACGTGGGCGGAGTTGCAAATAAGCCACCAGATGGTTAGTGGTCACCAACGCCTAACCTTTTGAATTAATTTGTTATATTCCTTGTGTCAGGATTTTTACTGGCTCACTCACCCATCAAACCGGAACACAACAATACTAAGTACTGCTATTTCGTGGTAGAATATCTGATGAGTGTGTGATACACTACACAGACGGGCTTGCATAGAGCATCACGCTTATTACATATATTAAATAATTTATGATATAAAACTAGAAAGAAGCACTTGCAATCGCGTGGGCGGTATATCACTTTCCGCCCACTTCTGTATTCAGCCGTGATGGAAGTCACCGTAAATATACGCGAATAAATTATGTTAAACAGTGGTGGTATTTGATGAGTTTAATCAATATTTTAACTCAAGCGTCGCAAGCGAAATGCGAAAGCAGCTCTGTCTGTTATGCTTTTTTACGGCTTACCCACCAATATTGATGAAATTTCGTATGAAGCGTGCCTGAACCTCAAAGAAAGATATAGGTACACTTCACTGGTGGTAGGGGTTTGTGCAAGCTCGTCTGGGTAGGTACCACCCACTCATCAGATATTTTAACGCAAAATACTTACTTATACGCAGTACTTGGTATTGTTGTGTTCCGGTTTGAAGGGTGAGTCAGCCAGTGTAATTACAGGCACAAGGGACATAACATCTTAGTTCCAAAGGTTAGTGGTGCATTGGCGATGTAAGCGATGGTTAATATTTTTTACAATGCCAATGTCTATGGGCGTTGGTGACCACTTACCACCAAGTAGTCCATATGCTCGTCCGCCTACCTATACAATAAAAAAAGCTACTTTTTTTAGTTGACGCGCTTTGAGGAGGCCGTAAACTAGTATTATATATAATTAATTTCATTAATTATAAGAATGTAACGAAACCATACAATGCAAAGAGGGACGCAAAAAGTGAAATATAACATAAAATCTTACAATTGTTCCGTCTTCATCAACTGTCATGTTCCGTGTAATCAAATTGAGATCGAGAATAGTCGTGGTTGTGAACACTTTGTCAGCTCTTAATCGATACCGAATTCTCGATCTGGCTATTGAATTTAATTGAATGATAGATACAAGGTCAGCAGTGTTGTTCTGTAAGAATTCGCTTCGTATTTCACTAATGGAATATTGAAAACCGTCTGGTCTGGTATTCGTTTTGTTTTATTTATTTATGAAAATAAAAAGTTTTATGTAAAGGAAATTTTACAACGTATACATATTAGGGTAATAAGTGAATATATGACTACATATTCTGAGATGACAGATACAAATAAAGAAAGCACTTAACCGTAAGCCTGTAGGGGTGTGTGTTTGTGTGTGTGTGTCTGTGTGTGAGGGGGTTTTGGGTTTATTTATGAGACTGTAAAAGGTGTATAAAATAAAGTAACGAAAAATGTCACTATATGAGAAAGGTTTATTGTGAGTACGTGGAATTAAAGTACGCGTATGACAGTGATACGCTGTTTTGACGCGTTGAATGTTATGATACTCAACGTCCCATCAGAAACATTAAGGGCTGACTGACAGCGCTTTGAATGAGAAAGAAGTGTTTTTTAGTTTAACAGTATTTGCTCAGGTTTACCTCTGACGCTGATGTTCAGATGTTTTATAAAATCAACGAAAATCAGAGAAACAGACATGCTTGCACTAAGATATTCACTCACCGAGACAACATTTAATTATTATTACAAAACTCGACCCTCGAACTTTGTAGCATGGGAATAATTTTATGTTTAAAATTGAAATGAAAATATTTCATTTAATACGAATTAATCTTTGTTTCTCAGTATCTCTTCTTAGTACTTCAAATTAGTAAGAAAAATGTCTTCTATTTAATATTATTAAGTTTGTAAAAGCCGAGATGGCCTAGTAGTTAGAACACGTGAATCTTAACCGATGATCATGGTTTCAAACCCGGTAAGCACCACTAAATTTTCATGTGCTTAATTTGTGTTTACAATTCATCTCGTGCTTGACGGTGAAGGAAAACATCGCGTGGAAACCTTCATGCGTCTAATTTCATTGAAATTCTGCCACATGTGTATTCTACCAACCCGTATTGGAGCAGCGTGGTGGAATAAGCTCCAAACCTTCTCCTCAAAAGGGCTTAGCCCAGCAGTCTGTTACTGTACTGTACTATAGTTTGATTGAAAAAGTACGATTATTCTTTAAAAACAAAATGAAATGATTTAACTGTAAAACGCATAGACGTAGAACTGTTGAACGAAATCAATATCGATTGATCGTACTTATCCACACTTTAATCGGAATACCGAAATGCTCGCCAGGTGCCTAGCGATTACAGGATGGCTCTAAAGAATAAGATTAACCTTGTCTTGAGCATAAAATATTTGACGTTACAATTTAAGAAAGAAATTGATTTCAATTTTCGATTATCGATGCAAACCGCAATAAAGTTGCTGTAATTTATAATGTTTGAGAAATAATGCATATTAATACGTGGCATGTTTGATCTATTTCGAAACTAGTAGCTGGAGACTTCCTTCTTACCTATAATAACAACAATATAATGTAAATATATAACAGAATCGATTATTTTGATAGCAACACAAACGAACCTTACATAAACACGAGAACTAACGATAAACTTGCAACACCGAGCTTCCGACTTCGCAAAGTCAATACATCCTTCCTGGAACATAATATACAATTCTATAATAATAACCCGCAGATAATTTTAAATATTGTGATATTTAAAATTATCTATATAAGTAAATATGAGCAAATATTAATAAATTTTGTTTGCTTTAAATTTTAATAATACAATTTGAATACCAACGAATATTCACTATTAATATTTAATAATTTAAAATTTTGAATATTACATTTAAGCATTAATATTCACCCATTTATTTAATTTCCATGAAAACCGTTTACCGATATTTACAATGCAAGGATTATGTTATTAATGCAGATGGGAGGGATTACTCTAATATTGAAATTTCAATCCTACTAATGTTGAAGTTTGTGAGGTTATGGATTTTCGTTCTCTTTCAAACACTTCTGAATGGGTTTATAGAAATTTGTAAATGAATTGGCTTATAACTACGTCACGCAGTAGTATGTCGCGAATGCCACATCATAAATGACTTAACACATAACGACTGTCTTATATTTATATGTACAAGCATGCATTCACCGCATGGTTACCGGTTCGATGGACCGCGATGAATAAAAAACTTGCCATCGGAAAGGGTCGACGTAACCTGTCCCATGTGTAGTAGTACATCAAAATCAAATGCTACAAATATGTTTAATAATTCTAAGAACAAATTATACTTATTCATATTATTTCTGACATATAATATGTAAGTAGTTCCACTGTAAATTGATGCTTTTGTATAGCGTTTCTTATGATATATTTTAATTGATTAAAATCGTGACCGTGTACCGTGTACATGGATTTAATTTTCGATTTTATGTAAGACGACACAGTTAAAACTTTTACAACATTGTCTATAAACGTCACGAATTATATTTTAGCACGTTTGATAATTGCAATTTTTTTTTATTATTCCCGGGAGGGCAAATGACTACTCCACCTGATGGTAAGTGGTAGTAGAGTCCAATCGCGACGACGGCCAGTACAGTCGGGAAGAAGGTTCTGCACTAGCCGCCTTCGCCTTGCCGGCCCGCAAGATGCCTCTTCACGCCTCGTTTGAAGGAACCCGGGTTGTAAGAGGAGGGGAACACGTGCTGGTAATTGCAAATTTACGAAAGAGATGAATTTATAAAGAAATTATATATTAAATAAAAAAGTAAATCGTAACAAATAAAATGCAATGTCCGCAACCGCTACAAAAATAGCTTTATCCTTCAGTTTCCAAGTTGATTTTGGAAACCCATTACTCGGTAGCACGCTCAGTAGCACACTGAGCTGCACGTTGAGTAGCACACCGAGATGCTAACTGAAAAGTATTATTATTTAATTTAACTTAAAATTAAATAAAGTCACGTTACCGAAGTATACCAACGGCACATCATAAATTAATTAAACGAACCGAAAATGCGTGGGACGTGTAACACTAATTAGCTGCCTATATGGTGTTTTGCAATGCAGGTTCATTAAGAAATTGCTCGCTCGTGTCGAGGCAAATGTTTTGGTATTGTAGTCGAAGCGATGAGAGTGGGATTATCCGATTTACGGTGAAATTTCTCGCACGTATAGCAATTATTGCTATGTTATTTAGTATGATGGCTACTGTTAATGTACATAGTGTATCGTCGATCTCATTATCATTGAATAATAGATTTTTCCTAGCGAGGAAGTTTTATTGAAGTATTATATAAGTATAATAATATTAATAAGAACTTACCAAATTTTACAATTTAATTTTTTCCCACAAAACCGAATAAAATACATATATAATATATTTAGGATACGATTACTACAGCCACGCCTTTCGGCTCCTATATTGTGTGAATATGACCTTAATCGGTCAAGATACTTAGGACTTATACTCACTAACAAATGTTTGTATATAATGATTTGGATGTTAAGGGTTCTTATATGTAATTTGAATAGAAGTAGTAAAGTAATCAATGATTGTCTTTTATTAGAAATAATTTCGCGTATTAGACGGGTCGTATGCGAACTATTATACTTTATATAATATATCATAGGTTGAGGACGATTGACCTAAAGCGATTTTATCAGAGTTGAAAATGAGCGCCACGTTTTTGTCTAGGGTCCACAAGGCACCCTAGAGGGTGCCATACAAGGGGCCGCAAAAGATAAAAATAGTGTTATTTTTTCTGTTACTTTATTTTTGGATCATTAGGTTCGGGCCTGTTAATAAGAAAATACTTTATACCTAATATTAAACTCGAGATACAATCGAATTGAAGTGAAAAAATAAAAACCAAGAAATTAAACTTATAATAACAATAAAAAATAGAACCTTTATTATTTTGAGTCTTCTTCTTGCCGTTTTTATTCTTTCAAAGAGAAAAACATAAAAAAAACCGGAACAGTACCACTAAATGGAAAAAATACACTTCAACATAACTTAGCGATTTGCATAAAAGGGCAAATTCTCGATCTCATTCAAATGTCGATTACAAAGCCATTTAGTAGGAAATAAAAAAAGAAACTGAACCTAGCTACAATATGCCGCTATGGTTTCGAAGATAGAAATTTAGCTGAGTTGACAATATAGACGATAAATTTGCTAATTATGAAAAAAAAAGTTACTTAAAAACTGTCGAAGAGCTTACTAACACGTACATATATATGTGTGTGTTAATAAGTTTGAATTTTATATAGAAGAATGTCATATACTTTGAGGATATATATTTTGAGGATTTCTCGGAAATATTATGATATTAGGTATCAGGCGTCTTGACGGATGAATCTATCAAATGATTATAACTTGGTGCTTTCAAAGTCAGGCGAAATATATATTACTTAATTCATAATAACATCCATCAATAATAACATAATCAACTCAATTAATCTAGCAAGAGATACAACGTGGGCAAAGCCACGGGCGGGAACTAGAACTAGGCAGAAATATAATACGTCATTGAATTAATTGTATTAACAGCATGAACCAATTCAAATTTTCTTTAAATCTAATAAATCATTTAATGGAATCTGTCCGTTGTGTCAGTCTACTAGGATGAGGTCTGACATTTACGATAATACGAGGAATAAATGCTTTATTCAAGACTTGCCAATTAAACTAAGTAGTTTTAATACGATTTAAAACTTTATGCTCATTTGAACATGAATGAACGACAAAAGTTTATCTTCGACTATCGTTCAGCGATCTTAAGTACCTAGTTGCATTTCTATTGAAAAATATCGGTGACTGGCTTTTCAAGGTAATTGTTGAGTATGAGCTGATTTGTGCAGTGCACACGATTTATTTGTTATGCTTTTTATTTATTTAGAAACTTTTTATACTGGAGAATAACTGTAATAAAACGCAACGCTCGGCTATGTTGCAACCACTGAATTGAACGTTTTGACTTAAGCCTTAACAAAAGCAGTATATGAAGTGAATAAATTAAAAGGTTGTCAAAATTTAGATTATCATTTCCCAAGAAAAAATCGTCGTCTATAACAAATTTCATTAGAATCATTTCAACCATCCGTGGGTGATTGAACAACGTAAAGCCAAGTAAAAAAAGTACGCGATCACTTTAGAATAACATTCGTAGATAATCTTTAAAATAACATTAGTTAAGTTTTCTTGTTATGAAGTTTGACGAAGTTTTGATCTGTAAATCCAACCAACCAAAAACATAATGTTCGTTAAACTTTAGTTGATACCAATATAACATTCAAGGCCAGCTTTTTACTCAGATATTTTAAAACTACATTCAAGTTCTAAACCTAGAAAATACGTTACTTATGAATACACACTCTGAGAGCCACCTTTTACGCCGACAGTTTAAATTATATTCAATTTCAATGCCGGTTAAATACGTCATTTACCGTTATTATATTAATTATGAGAGTCTGACGTAGTGCAATATAATATTGTTTTAATTAAACAATTTCTATGAATTTATCAGAGTATGTAAACCGCGAGGCAACACGGTTGAAACACGACGCTGCGCTGCTGTAACTTCGTTTTTAGTTGATACGAGCTGCTGCGCCCTTGACTTGTTAGCATTGACCTTGAATATAGAGGTCATGTTCATTTATTATCTCTCGGAAACCTTCTCGTTTTTCAGGATGAAATGTATAGTATGATCGTCAACATTGATCAAGGGCATAATCTGTTACCATTGTAGGTTTTATTAAAATATTTTAGTAAGTATTGCTATGAATGGACAGATGTATAAACTTTTCTGTATTCAATAACATGCTTTTTTTATGTATTTCGGTAGGGGTAGAAAACTTGAATTTTAACTACATCCACTGATTTACATGTGATAAATATATTCTAGCAATTATTCTTCTCAGGTTCGCCAGTGAAGGAAAATCTCATGAGGAGTTCAAGTTCTTGTTAACAGACGATATAAATCTTTTTACAGCGTTAGGATATTTACCAGCAATTTTAATTTACCGATGAGTCTTGTCAAAAATTAAACAAATAATATATTCGAATGAAATCGTAATGAAATCTAGATTAAAAATAAAAATAAAAAACCAGAAAGCAACAAGTACACGTGCTTTTTAAAAATGCAAGGAGCCAGAACTTCGAGGTATGGTCATATAAATGGTTGAAATCATACGTATATACAATGCTATGAAGAGCCGTGTGAACATCAAGATTATTGAAAAAGTGGAGTCGCACAAGTACCGGCGACAGGGCTTTGTCCACACTTTAGTGAGTAGTTTAAATTGGGGGTGAAGGGTATAGTTAATATTTCTTACAGTGCAATCAAAGATTTATGATGCACGCATACAATTAGGTGGTATATGAAAAAGGAATTGCACTTGTGTAGATGCTTAGTATATTACATCGGATGTGCCATCGGTTCGTTTTATCAACAGAGTTTAATTATCAAACATAAGCAATTAACATGACGATGATGGTACTGTTAAAATAAAAACAAAGAATTAATGCCAATTGAACATTAATATGTTAACTAGACGCAATTCCAATTTGTTTCGCTTTTGTTGGTATTGTATTCGTATACAAAAACATCATTATACGACAAACAAAGGAATTTCGTCCGTGTTTGTTTAATTATAAAACGTAAAGTTGTTTTAGTTTTCAACGTAAATTTCAGTAATTAACAAAAAAAAAAAAAAACTTGAAAAGAAATGCTGTCATTGAAAAATGCTGTAAAATAAATCTTATTCAGAAAATACGTGACAATAATGCGTCTAGATATCCCAACATAATAAATGCATACTCGATGTCAGGGGTGCAGAAAGGGACATTACGTATCTAATACCTGCCTACACGCGCGGGCGTAAACTAATAGCCTGGTTTATATAAATGGACAATAACCTCAATAGTAATGATGTCGGTTACTAAGCAATATGTTAGGAGTGGTTTGACCCGATCTACTGTCTTGTCCAATATTATCACAAGCTTTCGCTCAGTTGACAGGTTAATTGGAATATCCGTATGGCCTTAAACTACTGCATCGTTTGTCTTGTGGCTAGATGTAAGACCGCAGACCCGGAGGTCCTGGGTTCAATTCCCAAGTCTAAAGAGTTATTGGGTTTTTCTGTTAGAAAATTCACAGTCGCCCGGATTCTGGAAGTTGTAAAGTGTGTACATTCCCGTGCCTCGGAAAGCACGTAAAGCCGTTGGTCCTGCGAAATTTGGAATCGCAGTGCACTATTAATTTGTCGCTTATATACTCACAGATCTTCCGTGTTTGTTGCAAGAGTTAAGACTCGAAACGTGACTCGAGTCGAGAAAAGTTTTCATAAAAATAAAATTAAAAAAATACAGCCATCAAAAATTTTAAAAAACAAGTGACGAGTTAATATTTTTTTGATTTTTAATGGGATTACGCTAAATTTATGATTTATTGAATAAATTATCAATCAATAAAACATATACAGCTCCACTACCTACTTTCTACCCTTACAGTTGAACCCAACGGTATAACCACTCATCATCATATCAGCCAAAAAACTTTGACAGCTGGTCAAAGGAAAAGGATTTCTACGATGACCGGTCGATAACCACAAATATAATAAATAATTTTCAAAATCAATTTACGATTTTGATTATTATTATATTATAAAATAAAAACAAAAACATAATGGCCTAAAAACGAACACGGCTGCTTATCATTTAAAAATATTTCAATAGACACTAAAAATGTTTATCAATTTCATAAAACACTGCTGGTAGTTAAAGGTCACGATCGCAATCGAAAGTCCGTGAATTTCTGTGGTAGACGCGAGAACTCTCAGGGCGGAAGGCAATGTTATTAAAAAGTTTTCAAACAAATCCTTCGACTGACCCGGTTTTCATGCTCATATAAACGGACTACCCCTGGAAGGCAGCTCTTATTGGAACAATAAATAAAAATGCTCATTTAAGTTTTAAATTATCGTTGAATAGAATAGGACAAACAGCCTAGATACGAAATAGAATTATACTTTGTTTAGACTTTTATTGGGATAGCCGCATACGAAATAGAATTAATACTTTTATTCGCATTTAAATTCCTCTTAGCGGGCGGAAAACCAGTGGTTTTACCTAATAATGTTCGTTGCAGGTGAGCAAATAAAAGAGGAACGTCTGAATTTTCTTTTGGACTTATTAAATGCACGTTCGAAAGCGTTTTCAATGGCCGGCGGATGGCTGAACCAGTGGCCTTGGATAAGGTTCTTGTTACCAGAAATAAGCGGTTACACGCTTATAAAAAAAATGAATCAGCAAATATCTGACATAATAGAGGTAGTATTACATAAAAAATGTATTTTAGTATAAATGAACTAATCATAACGCGTGTCTAATTTCGTATTGGAGTTCTCTGATGATCTAGTGAAATAGATTTTTATGGCTAAAAACATAATCTTCGTTTGTTCAAATTATATAATTGATGGTCGGATAAAATACTCAAGTTAACACGTTAAAAAAGAATGCATTTGTAAATACTCGAATGGGATTCGAACAAGTCATTTCCTGAAGAGTAATCCCTGAATAATCCAATGCTCTCATCAGACACTCGACGGAATCTTTAAAAGTAGATAGGAAGGATGTTCCGATGGGTTATACACTAATGTATTATTTGAATCGAAAAAGCTTATTCAATGAGCTCGAAAATATATTACACGAATATTCATTCAAATTTCCAATTCATTAATCGACTAAAGGCATATTACTTACTTTTTATGAATATCGAATATCTGAATTTGTTAAGGTTAATAAATGTCTTATGTTTCAGGAAAGCATTTTGAATCATAAGAAAAAATTGACGACAGGAACTGATTTCATATATTCATTTCTGGAAGAAATGAAAGTAAATAATGACACATTTACAGGTGAGTTAATTATCGATGTACTCACACTCACTTCTGATTGAGAGTATCACATCATCCTCATCAACGCTCAAAGTTCGCTTTTGACATTCTGAAGTTGGCTTCATCGAGCTGATTACGACATTAATTAAATTTGCTCCTCTCTGGCATTTAATAAAAGTATAGTAAAAGCCAGTACTTGATTAAGTATCAAAACCAAGATCAAACACAATTACGTTCCCGTTTTCTTATTAGAATGTTCTAGAAGCGCTAAGTATAGCATACGGGTTCTTAAGAAAAAGTAACTAGCTACTAAGTAATAATAGTAGTAAGTAAGTAATAATCTAAGTAGCAAAAGTGACCGCTATTCACACAAAACTTATAATTGTTTCCTTTGGATTCTTCCACTTTGGCATAAACTTATAAGTAAGGAAATGGCGTCCATTTGTTTTATGTCAAAACTTATTTGACTCATCGTGCCGTTAAAAATGACGGTATAATTTAAAATGTTATTCAATTCTATCATAAAAACTTAATTCAATGAATTCGATAAGTTATTAAACGATTTATAATTAAAATTTACAATTCAATGAACACGGAAAGGCTATTAGGATTATCAGTTATTAATTTACGAAAATTTTACTCAACATGGCGAACAAATAATTATTAATTGAATAAATTGTTTATTATTTAATACCTATTTCTTCATATTTTCATTGTAAAACTCGCGATACGATTATTAATTGTATATAAGATAATCATAAGTGATTGATGAAAAGAACTAACTCCTCTGTTTCTTGCGTTTTTTTGTTGAATTTACATATATTCCGAGCAAATGGTAACTTTATATTAAAATTTATCTTGTAAAATGACTATTCAAAAGAGCATTCATGGATCTAATCTATTTTAATTTGTTTGGAATATATGATATTATTCTTATGTAAACAAAAGTTTTTCTTTAATATACGAAATGGATTGGTGCGGGCAAGTGGGTCACGTAATCAACATCTTCAATATATACATATCCAATGTGCCACCAACCTTGGGAACTAAGATGCTATCGCCCATGTGCCTGTTGTTACACTGGCTCGCTCCCCTTCAAACCGGAACACAACAAAACTGAGTATTGCTGTTTGGCGGTAGAATATATGAGTAAGCCCTACCAAATGCCCTGCGGAATGCTTTGCCTGAGTCCAAATTTCCTGATAAGTACAATGTTGGTGTCTTCAAATCCAGGGTAAACGGGTTACTTCTCTGCAGGCGTGCTAAATCCTAGACCGTGACGATGCTTAAGATCAGGCAAATAAACGGTCAAACGCTTGCCTGTTAACTGTAAAAAAAACCAAGAAGTAGCAGTAAATGTTTTTATATTGTTTTAGTGTATATAGTCCACACCTGTATTCTTCATTCAATATTAACATATATATACTAGCTACCTACAGTTGGGCTTTACTAAATTAGTTATAAATAGTCCAGAAACTTTGGCCAAAGTGTATTTTAATTTTAATCGTCATTCGTACACGAGGCTTAACTTAAATGCGCATAAAACTTAAGACTTGAGTCCGTTGAAGTTTACAACATCAAAGGAATGAGGAATATTAAAACGAGGCAATATTGAAGTGGAAGGTATAATGACAAAGTACTTCGTGAAATGCATTTAATATCTATCTCAATTAGCTATTATATTCTCTACGCTTTGACGATGATAAATTCTATAGCAGTTGCGTCACTAGATAACTGTTGTCAACATTTTAATATGCGCTTTTGATTAATTGCTTTTTTACTAGCTAGTTTTTCGTCTGGATGTGTTTTCTTTATACGACTATTTGCTCAGTATATAACATCAGGCGCTTCCGATTAACATTTTAATATGTTACCCTTTTCGATATTGTCGACGAAATTATCTCGCTGTTAATTAATAAATATTACTTTATATATAAACGTGAAAATATTATAATTTTTTTTGTATTAAAATCTTATATTATTAATCCTACTGAATTTATTTCTATATCCATTGAAATGTATTCTAAAGAGAGTACCGACCGATCTATTGCAGAGCGTTCCTAGCACCTAAGAGGATTACCGTGCTAAAATGTAGCACGTGTTATAACCCAGCAGATAGAATACGTGAATATTATCCGAAGAACGTGAGTTTAAATCCGTGCAATATATAACTCATTTCGCAAATGCACGTGTTCGGTGATATTTCATCCCATGAATGGAGCACCCACCCTAAATGAAGCATAATTGTTGATTAAGCTCTAAACTGGGGGAGATGTAACCGTCATTGTCACGTGACGAGTATGTCATGTGGGATGGCGGCTACAGGTAATCAATATGCCGTGATTACAATTCGTTACCTACGCCGAAGATTTATCCCGCTGCATATTAATTCGTGTTCGGCTTAAAATTAAAACCGAGGGCTGATATTGAAAAACGTGTAATATATTTACGACGGATTTATTAAAGTACACTTTTATATTAGACTAGCTTTTGCCCGCGACTTCGTACGCGTGGAATATAGAATCAAGTGTCTATACTTTTTTTGCAGAGGCAGTTGAGAATTGAATGGCAATTAAATGCACTTGTAACGTTTAGGTACCGTAACCGTAACAGCCTGTGAGTGTCTCACTGCTGGGCTTAAGGCCTCCTTAACGTTTAGGTAATCAGTGTTTATTTTTGTTGCATCCTAACAAAGGTGCTGGTAGTTCTTGTGTTCTCTCTAAATGTATTTTGCCAGATGAACAACACATTTCTTTGCGTTCTTCATTCTACTTCAATGCAAGGAAATGTGCGCATATAACGTTCATTGAGCCAAAATGAGTATAATTGGCATATTTTATTATTGTTGAGACATAATAAAATCCACATTTATTTTCTATCCACGGGAACTCTTTGGAATCATATACCAACGAAAAATCATCATCGCTAAGAGAAAGCCTAAGAAAGTCATATCGCAGCCGGTCTTCTTCTAACTGCACAGATCAGATATCACTGGATTGTGTCTGCCGCAAATCTTGCACATGACTACTTTCCTGTCCACCACAGCAGCTACATCATGTCATGCTACATCTGTCTCCAAAATCCGTGATATTCGTGGCGTCTACGGTCAACAGACAAACTTTGCTCATCTGCTTCTAGAGAGCGTGTAATTTCGTGGTGAGTACGAATACGAATAAAACGAAACACTCCTTCCTCGTGCGTTTCTACAGAACGTGAGATTTTGTGGCGTAAGCCGTCAGCAGACAAAAGTGATCCTCTTTCTTGACTTGACTTAAGGGACCGTGAGATTTTGTGATTGTTTTAGTCATTAGCTAAACGTTGTTTTCGTTCGGAATTCGTCTCTACAGATCGGGAAATCTTGTGGCGCCTACTATCAGAGCTTATCTGAATCTCACGTTATTCCCGAGTTTCCGCAATTGGTGCATCAGAGTGGCGACAGGTTTGCACTCAACTGACTGTCACATTGTACGCCATTCTCCATAGACCGTGACGTGGCGTTATGGCAAAAGGACGCGATTCGCGCTCAGAAAAAAACTCGATACTGAGGCGCAGCACTTCTAGAACGCTCCGATGATAGACGCTCTTCGCTACGGTTGACTTTCTGTTTATGTTCTCAATCGTGCTCGTTTGGCTTGAGCAGAAGCCGACGAAAGGTTAGACCGTTTTCAGGGAGGCATTGAAAATATTAAGTATTAGTAAATACAATAAATTCCGAATTATTTTTTAGCTATTTTACTAAAATATGAAATAAAATACAATTATTGCAACCTCAAATATTTTGCTATAGAAAAATATCTACAGAAAATTAAAGTCTTTGACGTTATAGTCCGAATGTTACCTTAATAAATAATTATATTATGCTATTGAAACAGAAACCTAGCAATAGGTTCAAACAACAAAATTCTATAAACTCTTGTTTTGGCTTCTGTTACTGTTATAAAGATCCCCATATTATTATTATTTTCAATATCTTAAATGCACAGACATCGGCCTGTTACAAATTTATTATCAGTACTAGCTGATATTTAAAGGAGACAATGGTTTTAACTTGTTGGTAGGACTTTGCACGAGCCCGTCCGGGTACCAACCACTCATTAGAATATTTTACCAAAGAGCAATACTTAGTATGGTTGAGTTCGAGATGGAACGGCGATTGAGGCAGTGTAACTAACTACACGTACGAGGGACATAACATATTTCCAAGATTGGTGGCGCATTCGAAATGTAAGGAATCTTTAATATTTCTTATTCCAATATATATAGGCGGTGATGACCACTTGAAAATACAATAAAAAATCTTTATATTTATCTTTCATTTTTATTATTAGTTTTAGCGATATATTACACATTGAGGTTACGATGTGTTACTAGAAGGCACAATATTATATAGCTTCAGTCATTTAGGCCCTTTTAGTCGTTTCAAAGTAACCATAATAATTAAAAGATATATAACACCCCCCACCCTCTTTAAATTCGGTTAAATATACACATAAGTTAAATATTACTTCATTTTGTATAAATTCGACAATAAATGATACATAATATGAACTGCACATTTTTAATATATATAAATTGCCTATAAAACCAAAGTAGTGTTTTATCAAGCACCTATTCATATAGCCTTAAACCATGATAAACAGCTTATGTAGACGTTGTGAGCGACAGATACACGGACAACGTCCCAAAAATATTATCCTTGGGATATATTACTGCATTATTCAATGTACCATAACATATAACATTTTGTTGGTTCACTTGTACTTTTGAAAGTGAGCTAACGATAGCGCGATCTAAATGAGAACAGTGGCATCTAGCGTCGGGCGTTGTAAACTGTCGAGGGGTGTACGGGTATCCACCTCATTCCGCTCGTAACAGCTGCCCGTCTCGTTCATTCCACATTCACCATCTCAATGTTCCGACATTTGCATCACTCTTTCATTAAATTGCAATAATAAACAGACGAGCAGACAAAGCAAAAGCAGACAATTATTGGCTTTATTTTTGTTTATTTCTATTTAAAAAAATTTAAATCGCTCCATTTGTATTTCCGCCTAACTATTTAATATACTAGCTGCCCGCCTCCAATAAAGTGGGGCTAATAAAAAGTTAAAGGGTTTCTCTGTCAAAAATTCTCAGTAGCAGCCCGGAATCTGGAAGTTGGAAGGTTGAACACTCCCATGCCTCGGAAATCACGAAAAGTCGTTGTTCCTGCGCCTGAACTCTTTCTGTGTCGTGTCGAATTGTTGTCTTATCGAATTATGAGTGTTAGGAGATAGAGAGTGCACCTGTTCGTGTTTGGCACACACTTTATTTATTTCAATAGTTCACCATGGCTCAGACATTGGTACTATAAAAAAATATTAACCGTCGCTTCCATCGCCAATGCGCTATCAAACTTGAGAACTAAGATGTTATGTCCCTTGTGCCTGTAGATACACTGGCTCATTGCCCCTTAAAACCTGAACACAATATTACTAAATATTGCTGTTACATACGAATGGAATATACAAAATCTTTGGGCCGGTTACTTCGCCGCCGCATCGTAGGCCATCACCATGTTATTCAGTCCATACGTCTAATCGAATGATCCTTTTAAGTTATTGTGACTAACTTTAATAGTTAGATGTATTGTCTCACTGACTTTGTGTGTGTATTCTATTCGATTCGACATATTTTTTCGAATTCTGTTTTCGATGAATGAAGCTGAATATTGTTTTGTTATTATTGTATGAGGTTAGTAGTCATCGGTTGAGACAATCTATTATAATATAAACAACGCCATCTATGTTTTTTTTAAACGACGACTAACTTATCTGTACTTGTAAGAGCTGCGCTGGTTAAAATCTGTTTTGCATTAAGTTCATTAAATAACGTGAGTTATGAGTAATATTAAATTAAAAACAATCGGAATAAGATATTTACCTACGGTAAAATTAAGCCTATTTTTTTTAGTAAGACTTCTAGCAATACATCGATGAAAACCGCATTCAATTCCGTGCAGTAGTTTTTGCGTGATGCGGGTACAAACATACAGAGAGAGAGAGAGAGAGAGAAAAATTCTCAAATCTGTTGTTTTGGCTTCTGTTGCTTTAATAAAGATTTTAGTTTTTTATATATATATATTTAATTAACAGACATCGGCCTGTTACAATTTTATTATCAGTATAGATTTATGATAGTTTATAAAATGTTCCTTTATTTATATCAGTAGCAAATTTATATATATTACACGATGTTACACGATCTTACTTTTTTAAACAAATAAATATAATGTTAAATTAATTCCATAAACGTGACACTTGTGTCTCTAGAATGTTCGCTAATATTTCGCCCTTTTGTAACATTTCAAAAACAAAAGACAAACTTCCTATTTTATATTCAAGTATGAAGTTGAGACGTCGTTTTAGTAGTTCTTAATAATTCCAAGACTTCGCTGAGACGAAGCTTATAAAAATGTAAATTTGCAAAAGAGATTTTTTGCATTCGAGATCAAGCGCATTTTTTAATTATCTTTCTTTTTCTATTTCAAGAGGAGCAACTCAAGGTTATATGCCTGGATATCCTGATAGCTGGTTCGCAAACGACGAGCAATGTTCTAGAATTTGCTATTCTTAAAGTGTTAAGGGAGAAGAATATACAAGAGAAGATTTTTAACGAAATAGTCAATACACTTGGTGATGATACGCCTTCATGGGCTGACAGTAACAGGTAAGCTGTCGCGATTTATATTTTCAAACGAAAATTATTTGAGCGTTTTGAGAGTTAAGTTTCAAGGTCAGTGTAACGTTTTAATTAAGTAACGTAATAACGAAAAAATGATTTTGACATTTATTGTTGATATTACGAATGATTCGCTAGAAATGTCGTTTTGCCATCTGATGGTAAAGGGCTGCCTCTGGCTATAGACGTTGTCAAAATACCTACATAATGTAAACAAATTAATATGTTTAATTTGTTTACATTATGTAGGTATTTTGACCTGGAATGTTAATATGTATACATAAAATAAAGCTGTAACCGATGTCTGTCTGTACATGGAAGATATATGATTAAAAGTATTACCTATTTAATAATCAAATACAATTATTTATATATCCTGTATGAACATCAACGAATAACTCCAAGAGTTTCTATCGTGTACATAATAGGGTATTACAAGCCATATTTATTTAAAAAAATTAACATGAGCCTTAACATAAAATCGTATTTAATAAATCTAGATGGAAATTCTTTCAACCATCATAATGAAACTGAAAACGTTTCTAACTGACAATTAAAACAAGTCGTTCGGTAAATGAAATTACAAACGTACACATTTTCCTAATTAAAATATTTTGACGTACATCAAAAGGATTCCATAGAATTAAATGGAATATTCTATTCAAATATATTCTTTAATGTTATTGAAAAGTACATAGATTTAATATTTTTATTGAACTTTAATTAAGGTAATAGAAAAAATATCCATCAATAAATTGACTGTTTCATAAGAATATTTTCCAATAAATACTTTCATTTCTATTAAATTCTTTCAGCGTTGAAAGGTTAATGAAAATATTTTTATAATTCGTTATTAAGGATTGACGTTTTATAAGTGGATTACCAAGTTTAATTATGAAATTGTGGAGCATTCGCTCTCCTCATGAGACGAGAATGAGAGTGAAAGCGCCTATCCTTGTTACGTTTTTTTCACATGATACATCAATTGGCACGCCTTAGGGGGTAAGACGACTATTCCGTGATGGAAAACGGCATGACTCTCTCTTATGCCGTCATTCCTCAGCCCTCACTCTCTACTCATATAGCAAATATATATTACTCTATATTACTATACTTATTTATTATTATTATTTGTCATTTCATGGTTTCGTACATTGGCAAACTATGCCTTACCTGATGGTAACAAAATATAACCTGATGAGTGCCATCTACCCAGCTTGCATAAAGCCTAGTAAATAAATAAATTATTTCTATATCCATCATTTTTTATTTTTCACATCTACCGGGTATCTCGAACATCATTTGTTTCCTGAAACTGAAACTACGGCGTGATTTTAATATTACAAAATTAGATACATATATAAAGTAATAGAATAATTCTTAATCATTTATATTTATTATTGAATTATATTAATAATAAATTTTAATAATTCGTAATTATTAAAAAAATATATATTGTTGTTAAAAAATATTTTAATTACGTAGTACACATAATACAATAATTTGCTTAATTACTTAGTCGTTCACAGAGGTCCAGCGTGTTTGCTATACTCGCTGGTCGCTAGTGGTATAGTGGTCGATGGTGTGGAGTAACTACACTATCGTGATACTTGCTATTTTATACCGCTACAATTTACAATCAAGAACATTCTTAATATATGTAAAAACATAAAGTACATAAAAATAAACAACAATGAATAATAATGAGCTTCCGCGAGTTCGAAATATAGAACGCACTTTAAAAGCAAATCAAAAGAACTCGACTTATATTTGACATAAGGTCTATTTTAACTCGTATATTTATTGGTCATTGAACTCTCAGATACACGTTTACGTCATAACAATCTATTAATCATAATTATCATTTTTTATATGATGATTGCAAGGACTTTAACTATAATTCAACCTTCTATGCTATAGTACCTTCAATTCATCAGATATTCGACCTCACAAATATCACTACCTACTATGTATTGCTCCATTGTATACTCACCCTCCACGCAAAACACAGATTAGAAGGGTTAGTGAGGAAGCGTAATTACAGGCACAAAGGGCATTCCACATGCAATCAGAGGACCTGTTGCCTAGTTTGCAATCCTGACGTAATAAAAAAAATGCATGACAATAATACAAATGAATACTAAATTTTCACCAAACTGATTAACGAGAATATTTAGTATTTATTTCATTATTGTTTCAGGCATATTATCTGTCTACTGTTATGTAAAGACGAACAGTTTGTGATTCTTGGTCCGTGTTTTGAGGTTTTACTAAACGATTGTTTCTCTATTCGTTTGGACGCGCTGATCAGAGGATTTATTCTGTCCGGGTTTGAAAAAAAATTGCGATAGATGCCCATTTGTTGAGTTTTATAGATTACTAGTTTTCGCTTGCGGCTTCACCCGGAGGGTAGGTGTTAGGTTAAGTTAGTATAAAAGTAGCTTATGTCGTTACTTGAGGTTAAATCTTGCTAATCAAAAAGTCAGAAAAACTTTCGCAATTATTATATTTGTATCGATATAATATCGCGCTAGACGTAACATTTAAAGCGAAGCTCCCAATTTATGAATATTTATAAAACTATATGAAAAGTTTAATAACTATTTTTATTAAATTTCTTTTAGGCTAGTTTACACAATGGCTTTTCTATCTGAAATTCAGAGATATTTTACAATAGTACCAATAGCGGGACCACGGCGAGCGCTCGAAGATGTAAATATGGAAGGTTTTCTTATACCGAAAGATACGACGATACTAATATCGGTCGGAGACGTGCATTTCGATCGAGATATTTGGCAAGAGCCGGAGAAGTTTATGCCTGAGAGATTCATAGACGAAACGGGACGTTTAAAGGATATTGAACATATGTATCCATTTGGAATCGGTAAGTATTACTTGAAAATTTAACTTATTAAGTCGTATTACTTGAAAAAATTCGTTTATTACTCTTTTCTATTTTCGCAATGACTTTGTTTAATATAACATTATATAACCAACAGTTTGGTTAATATTTATGGTTTTTTTTTTCAAGGTACATATTTGTTTTCGTCTTTTCCTACGATTTATGATAAACAATGTTGTCGTATTTTTTTTCAATATTATTAGTACCATAGTATGTAAAATATAATTTTAATTTATGTTGCAAGCGGCCCTCTGTTTGAAGTTTTGCTTTTAAATATGCGAGTTGACACTTACACACATTTTTTGTCAAATTGAAAAATATTGTAAAAGCTGATAGAAGATTCATGTTTTATTTTTATAGCAATTTATAATAAATAATATTATACTTCGCAGGTCGCAGGCGATGTCCCGGCGATTCGCTTGCCAAGTCGTTTATATTCATAGTATTTGTTGGAATTATGCAAAAGTACAGGATTGAGTGCAGTAACGGCGTTCTACCTTCGGAAGATCCGATTATTGGCCTCATCTCCAGCGCGAGACCCTTCACGGCTGAATTTATATTAAGAGAATGATTATATTGGTGTTAATTGTTACACGAATAAATTGTTTTAAAATATACATACCGTGGTTATTATTTTATTGTATGCAGTAACAATTTTTTACTTATTCGCTATATATACTTTTTTAGTAACATTAAATATTAATGTATGGGAATGTTTGTACGAGAGTATTGATGACATGGTCTCTATTGGTTTTATACCTTTGACTCGGCGGTAGCTCGTTTGATTATGTAGTACCTACTCAGCTCATATTCTACCGTCAAACAGTCACACATACTATTTTTATGTTCCGGTTGAAAGGGTGAGTGGGCAAATGTAACTCCGTAAACAATTGTCATATATAGTTGGGTTTTGGTCCCTAATCAGAACAATACTCCCATCACAATACAATGCACCGTTTACGATAAAACTAAGAAAAACTATCATCTATAACCGCGGAAACGTATCAAATAAAACGTAAGTAATAACACTGTAAGAGCAGGAAAACTAATATATTTTATTTAAGTTCGACAAGGATGCAACATTTGTCATTTGTCAAAACACTTAAGGAATGTGTCAATGCTACGAATGTGTTCTGTCATTTGATTAGCGTATTTGTCTTTTCGGTTGAGTTTAGTAGAACTGTCATGAATTGAAGTAGAATATGTATAATTATATAGCTTTTCTTGTCTATTTGGGTGCATGTTTGTTAGGAAAATTGAGCGATATTGTTAGGAGCGGTTAAGTCGGTTTAGTCATTAACAAGGGTTTTCGAAAAGGGACTAAGCCAGATATTTATCAAAAACTTAAAAAAAAAAGTTTTGACACCTGTAGATTAGTTTAAATGTCACAAATTAAAATACTTATCAAACTATGAATAAATAAGTCGGGGTGTTTCAGTTAGTACATAAACTAATAAATAAACAATACAAAATAAATAAACATACTAAATGTTTTCTTGCTGAGGGCACTTCTCATTTTCTTCGTTTGTAAATTGAATCCGTGCAAAGCCGGCGTGGGACACCGGAACCACACATATATGTGTGTGGGATTTGAAAACACGTTTCCAAAAACACGGCGACAACCCTGGCTCCTTAATCCCTTTTATTTCATGTTGTAAAAACGCATTAAGCGTTTCCCCCCACGGGAACAGTGGGGGGTATGTGGGGCTTGCCGGTGTCCAAGGCGCCGAGTGCGCCCCGAACATCGGAATACCCACTAAAAACAAGCGGTACCCTTTCCGTTTTAACGAGGAGCGCCACGCGATCGCTTTCGCATGCTACCGTGACGCACTGATTGCCTTAACCCCTAGACCAACCTGGCAGTTTAATTTCAGCCAAAAAAGTCGCATATATACCGTGAAATATCTAATCTTATATTCAATAATGCAAGTCTAGTCTAGCATAATAATGACGACTGAATGTACGCCGACTGATATACTTAGTATGATTTATATATAACTATAGTATAAGCATTAAGTTGCCTACCTTATGAACACCTTGATACTTTTGTTGTTGTTTGTTGAACAATTACCGTGTTTAAGTGTTTATATACATATAAATGTATATCAACAACAGCGTTGTTAAATAAAAAGATGCTAATTTCAAACCGTCATTTTCGTGGTGAACAAAAAGGTAAACTAATTAGTTCATTATTGGTGCGACTTGTGATTTGTTGAATGTGTTCAATTGTGTTATTTTGATTTTTAAGACAAATTGAATGAGCAATTTACATTTTGGATGATTTGGTGTTCCATTCCCAAATGAATAATAATGACACGAGTAGTTTAGTATAATTGTCACAAAGTATAAATAAATAACGTATTAATTTTAAGCGCTTTAATTTGATAAAAAATGAACTTGGAGTTGGAACCAGTATTTTTAAAAATATTACGATGTATTTGTTTATAATAAACACAAACAAAAAATACGCACGGATTTTTGTATGGCATATATATAAGTAATATGAAGATTATTATATGTCCTTAATAAGCACTGTACTCCATGAGCGAATAGATCATTGGTCATTGATAAAAATTCCACGTGATAATATTCTTATTTTACCCGTAGGTTCCGAGTTTTTTGATTAATTATTTTTTACAGTTACATATAAGCATTGAAACGCAAGGGTTACCGGCATTCCGCGCTGAGCGCTCACGGAGAAAAGACGTGTCGGTTGTTGTCGCGTGCCGTACTCGTACATATGCATGGAATATAAATTCAGTACGTATTTAGCACTGTTAAGA
Source organism: Nymphalis urticae (assembly GCA_905147175.2). NCBI lineage: Eukaryota > Metazoa > Arthropoda > Insecta > Lepidoptera > Nymphalidae > Nymphalis > Nymphalis urticae. The sequence goes on along the minus strand of LR989982.1, from coordinate 14,954,020 downwards.
CGTTTGGAATAGAAGAATTTATTATTTATTTAATCTTTATTCATCAGTATGTAAGAGTTATGAGTTATGATGACATTTTTAAGAGGCATGATTGTGCAGTTAGGATTTTTTTCGCTAACAAACTACTGAATTTTAGGCTACGACACGCAACTTTGTTTGCGCATTTTATTATGGTAGCTAGATGTTATTGTCAAGATCTGATGCTGTAGCCAGGCGCACGAAACTTTGCATATACTGAAATTTAATTTATATAATAAATTACGTTAACTAAGCAAGTGCTATTTTTTTGTTGAACTTACGTGACATATAAAAATACTACAAGTTTTGACGGTCAAATTTCAAAATAAAATAACTCAGTATTATGGCAATATGCTTGATACTTGAATTCGTAAACAAGAAATTAACGTTCATCATGAGCGATGTAAGCATCATAGACGGAACAAAAACATTTAATAAGATCAATAATATGTTTTGTTTCGATTGGCTAGACTAATTTAAAGTAGTTGTGATTATACACACACACGCAGTCACACTGCTCACAAGCTTACAAATGACAAAAATTGTCAAGCAATCGCCAAATCGTCCAACATCCTCCTAACCTCACATCCTTACCCTCCTGCTACCTGGTACTAAAGTTTACCCACTTACTTTTATATTATTAATTATAAGAAGGCAGATAATAGGCATTTGATGGTAATTAGAGAGTAGTCCTCGCATTGATAGTCAAAAACCGCGAACTAGAGATCTAAGACATACTGTTACTTGTGCCTTCAATTGAACTGTTATCGATATATTTTAAAATATCAGCTTACTGCTGTCCACTGCTGGACGAAAGCCTCCCCCATAGAACGCCAACCACTACGCTATATTTTAATATCAAAATATCCCTTATCTCTCGTATGCTGTGACAGGCACATACTTTTGATCGTCATGTTACGTGGAGTTCAACAGTATCAACAGTACGGTGGATCCTGTCGAGAAAAACTTAGTAGTAACCTTACTTCTCAAATGAAATACGTAATCAACTATGCTTATAAAAGTATGGAGTTCTGTATGGGAAGCAACGATTCTCGATTTTTACCATCTATTTTTCATAAAGTGTAATTATTTTGTCCGACGTTTCGATAGAATTGCGTTTGTCGAGGTCATGGGAGTCACCTTACTGGGAGTTACGCCGTCCATAGTCGACTGCATTTGTATTCTTCGCTTGAACTTTATTATCTTGATTTTTACCATTATGCATCTATAATTAAAACCTTCGGAAAGTTGAATTAAATTTTCTCCATTAAAAATTTAAATACAACTATGGTTGACATTCAGAGCGTGATTGGAAAGCAAACTTCGTTTTACATCGTAGAACCAAGAACAATGTTTTAACTTACAACAGCTATATTCCCGGAAGTGCCATACAAGTATACCAGGAATACGTAGGTATTAAAGAACTTACTTAGACTAAAATTTTTTATATCACACTAGGTTTCCCTCTCGGCGTTACAGGTTACAGAAAATTTTCGACGCGTCTCTTATGGAAACGCTTGAGACCGTTTTTCTTTTGTTCATGGATTCGAAGTTCTTTAGTGCACAGGTTTTGATGTTTTCAGTGTAAATGAAAGTATTTCAAGACAATACATTTTTGTATCATATTTTATCAATATCGGTAGAAACGCGATAGAGATTCATCTAAATAAAATAAAGCTTTTTTTTAAATTATGAGATAATCGTATTAATATGTATATTAAGATTTGTCTAAGATAGCGGCATAAAAATCAAAACAAAATCAGTTTAACAAAGCAGCTTTATTCGTCACCATTCGTTGCCGTCCTACGCATATTTTTTTAAGTTTACGTGCATTCGATTAAGGCTTATATATAAACATATGAATATTGCGATGCACTACGCACACTCGCATAGATGTGCAAATTCGTGTAGCGGTTTATTTATATAAATATAGCTTATAAATATCAATAAGCTCATTGGTTAAAAATGTCTAAGGATATAATATTTTTATTACTCACACGAAGTTGGGACTGTTAATTATAATATTAAATTATTATTTTTATAAAGATTAATATTAACGATTTTAACAATTAATTGGAAAAAATATTACTAATAAGATTTATTTTCTTATATATCTATTGACGCACCTTGGGTAAGACCAATTTGTAAGCAGTGACGGCAACCAACTCCTATGTCATCAATCCGCCCCCTCCTGTCAGCCACCACTCTGCATGGTGCATATGGTATACTTTATTCATGTGCATATGATATTATTCATATATACATTTTTTATTTTAGTATAAATCTCTGTGTTTTTCAATTATTTTATTCCATATTTATTTATCGTTTTCCTTTCATTATAAATTATTTCAATAACCATCCATTTCTATTAGGTAAGAACAAACTCGAAACACACCGTTTAAAACGGTCGTAAAATGCCAGAAAGTCATATGCGATATTGACCATACTAGTAATAATATTTAAAAAAAACACGCATCAAAATATTATATCACCATAAGTTGGTTGCCAACATTTCACGGATGAGTAATGAAATGTTCTTCGGCAGTGTTGCCGGGCGTCCCGTGATGGTCATATTTGTTTTATTAAAACAGTCGATGGAATTTCTAAATGTATTTTGTTCTTAGGTATCCCGTCAGAGAATCAGGGTTGGTGGCGAGGTTTTTATTTTTTATTTACCAATGCCGTCTTTTGTACTGGAACGCGTTTCTGTATTTCTAAATGAATGACTTTAAACGGGTAAAAAATTGTTTCACGATTTCACGCTTCGGTATAAAAGTATTACATTTTAATATTTTTATTATTTTAAAAGTTTTTTTTTTATTTCAAAGGAACTTTTGTGTGCAAAAGCCTAAGCTTAGGATAGGTTCATAAATAAAATTAGTGATTTAATATATAACAACAGACTGAGAACGAAACTATCAACTCCTGGCTATTAGATCTCATAATGAATTTTGTAAGCGTTTACAAAATAAGCCAATATGAAATCCGTTGAGCTTAAAATACGTAAGTTTCTTTAAATAAAACTAATTAATTAGAACACCTGAATTTTAACCAAAGATTATAGATTCAAATACGCGCCAGCACCACTGAGTTATCATGTGCTTAAATTTAGTTTATATTTCATCTCGTGCTCGGCAATGAAGCAAAACATCATGATAAACACCACGTGTTGGATGAAACACCACAAACAACTGCACGTGTTGGATGAAAATCCGACACGTGTATCCACCAACCACGCTTGAGAAGCGTGGTGGGATGAGCTCTTAACTTTTCCTCAAACGTTGAAGAGATCAAAGCCCAGCTGTAAACTGTTAATTTCAACTTTTAATTTTAATTTAATTTTAATCTGTATATTCGATTTTAAGTAATATACTATCATTTTATAACTATACAATATATTTAATAATCATTTTCGTTTAAAAAGCTGAACCTCAACGTTCGAACTTCGTTGAGGCTATCGACATACTGAGGTGTACAATCCTCAGAATGTTTGCCGTGTACTATGGTTCAGACTATTGAATTAAAATAAATACTAAATAAAAAAATTAAAGTATTCATTTTTATTTATTAGTACCATCAGTACATATTACTGTCTACGCATTTGGTCATATCGTTTATTTAATCAGAAAAAAAAACTCAAAATATCCGCTAGGCGATAAGTATTATAGTTTATACTCTCAACAAAATAACATGACTCGAAGAACCGACGATTTTATAACATTACTAACGGTGACATGTACGTCACAGAGAATTCACTCGCTAAATGATCAAAAGCAAATACATTTCGTATTGTACATTCGATTCGCCGCGAACAGGGCTGTATATGCGGTTAGTTTACGGTATCATGAATCGAAATACATTGGTTGTAAAATAAATAGAAACGAAGTGACGTACACTACAGAGGCGCTACTTACAACCTGTCAATAAGATCAGGGTTATCGATGCGGAGTTGTTATTAAAAGGACATTCTATTCTGTTTCGAAATAAGCTTGTTATATTACTACTTTATTTAATACATGGTATGAAGTTCATTTTCTATTTCTATATATTATAATATTTTGTTGCTGAGGTTTTCGTACGCATTTACTAATTTTTGAAATTTGTTATATCTAATTACCCATACCTAGATGAAATGAAAATAAAATTCGAAAAATTGCCTGCAGGTACGCTGAACTTTAGATTAAACTAATAACTTACGATACCTAATTAATTACTTTTAAAGATGGTACTCAATTCTTAAGATGTTTTCCATGATTGGGCTACATGATTACTGACTTAAAAATAATTTTTATTTTTGATATTTTGTTGTTTAAAAATTATTATTAAGTAATTTAATGCTATCACTTTTAGTAAATATGTTATTATTTATTTGAATTCAACGAATATATAGTATATATATATATATATATATATATATATATATATATATTCAATAAATTTAATGATATTGTCCCTTTCTTTTAACACGCTGTACTTCAATGATGTTTGAACATGATTTTTGCAATTGACATTCTCTCTACAACCTGCCGAATTAGGGTTGTGTGCGTGAGATTTTATATACTTTAAATATACAGACTCATCACTATAAATAACACAGTTTTTATATTAAGGTTCGATATAACCTCAAATGGCTTCGTTTGATCGACCATAACAATGTTATAATTTATAAGGCACTTTGTAAAAAATGTTTTATAAAATTGGGGATATATACTTAGTAATATATGATGTTAAAACATGATTCATAATAAAACCCTCTATGGAAAAATACCACCAACATACCTCAAAATTTGACAACATACCTTAAAAACCACTGCATTCAATAAATACATATAAAATATGATACCAATGGAACAATGCATATAAACTTAACTAAATAAAATACTTGTACTATTATATAATTTTTTAATACAGGATTTGTTTTCACTGTAATAATTTTACTTCTGAAAAAATACGTCACCATCCCGTTCGATCTGCGCAGCCGAAGCAATTATTAGCTACATATACTATTTTTACGTAAATAATTACCAGACAGGTACTATATTCGATAGGATATTGTACGGTGACTATAAAGTCCTGAACATCATGATAGCAAGGGTACAAAGTCTCAACTAAATCAGACGAATTCATATGAGCAAAATCAAGCTTATACTTAATATTATAAGCTTCATATTATTTTCTACAGGATAAATTGGCAACCCTTGTGTGATGCGCTTGAACTTTGCTGTTGAACTTGAGATGTAGAAGCCAGTGTATTGCTATCAACGGAAGTAGACAAGAAAATACCTTTTAAGTATTTAGTTTTCCTTTCAATTTACTTGTTCAACATCACGGTTCGAAACTATAATACTTGTCAGAGTCTACTTACTAAAGTTTAAACATTGCTGTTTTTCTTATTTTCGAATATTATTCTGTCTAGTAATAAAAGATTTGTTAGTTAAATAATATGGCAGTTACGTAAAAATGCAAGCGTAGTTGAATTAATGAAATGCGTTGGATTAGCGACAATCCATGCCATCCCAATAAAACACCTTTTTCAGGCGAATTTTTGGATTTTACACAAAGTAATCGTACATTTATATTCATAACTGCGTCTATTAATATTAAATATATGACACAGCCGTAAGCTTAAGGCTACGACTAGGAAGACGAAAATACCTATTAACATAAATTTATATATTGAGCGGTAATTGATCTATGTATTTTTGAAATAAGAAAGTAGCTGGCAATCCCAATTGACACATAGAAGCCATAACTGTTTTATAAATAAATAATTAAGCAATAAAGATAATTGGTGTGGCTAAACCGAAAACGTTTCCGCATAATTACATCGTTCGTTATCAAAAAGCATAGCCAGTAGCAGAAAAATATTTTTATTATTTTTAAAAATGTATTCTATTCGATGGATATAATCTCGTGTGTATAAGCAAGGCCCAATATTCAGGGATATTTGAGAAAAACATATCTATTGATTTTTCCCCAATTTGTGGTAGCAGTGCTACTGTGAGAATGGGAAGGAAATTTCGTTTTTTATTAAAGTTGCATGTTTCCCAGGTTAGTTTGTTAGTTTTCTTTATCTTATCAGCTATATACATCATTGAACTTAGGCGTCCATGTTATTATTTTTGATGTTTCAAATGGTGATATCTCAAGAATGGAATATGGTGAACAAATTTTGTTGATAAGTCTCTAATAATTTTTGTCTCACCTATTTTATGCACGGTTTCCAAGAAAAATGCGAAATAAAAACTATATTAAAACCTACCAGCTGAACATCGCTATTTAACTTACGTTTTCTATTATAAATGAAATATCAAAAACACAAAGAGATTATACGCATGCTAAAAAGAACATTTTTTTTATATTATGTATAAATATCGTACAAATATACTTTAGTATTATGCGTTGTAGAAAATATTTTAGTAAGGAACAAAGCTTGCTTAGCCTTTAGAAAGAATATTTGCATATGTTAAAGTTATATAGTCTTCTTTACCTCATCTACACTGGCGACGGCGCAAGAATACATTTTATTTTATTTTCCAAGAGGTGAGGTGCAAAGACGGTTTATTTGAATATAAAGGGATAAGATTAAAGCAATGTGAAATGAACCGCCATTGTGAAAGATGATCAGGCGACATGAGCTGGTCTGGCCCATATGCGGTTTTTATTAGATCCTAAAGCTTTGCGACCGCAGTGCAATGTGTTCTTATCCTTTCTTTTATTAAATATTTGTATACACGTGTTATATTTTTTATCACAAATATTAAGATTGATTAGTTCAATATTGAAGATTTTGTAAAATGATTAGAGAAGTTGACGGCTGATTTAGGATTCAATTTTATAAAATTAAGACTTTTAAAATTAAGAAATACGCGTTGTCCGTTCGAAAAGAATTTAAATTCATAATTTCACGAAATTCATCATATGTCAACTAAATTGAAAAATATTTTTAATCAAATTGTCAACGAGAATTTAATGTGTAGAACAGCTTGGTCGGGAAGATTAAATACCTTTTGTTATTAAATACATACATTTTTAAATATTTTTTGTAATAGCTATCCGGGCTTGAAAATTTTCTATTTAATTTTCTAGTTGAACGTGCCTACAACTTCATGAAGCTGGCGTAGTTAAAAGGCTCGGTCTTGTATTTTTTCTCATTTTGTTAAAGTTAATATAAAGGTAACTACATTTTTCCTAGTTACGCTTCAGAACACAGGCGCAGAGAATGAAATATGTTTTACGTCGAACTAATAAACTGTGACAAGGGCATCTATGTTAAATGTATGAAAAAATATAACAGTCAATTTTCATTTAGGTCGTACTTGCAACACTGACTGCCCCATTGGTCTAGTGGCTAAATGTAACACAGACTAGAAGGTCCTGGGTTAAAACACCAGGTCGGGTGGTTTGATTGGTTTGATTTGAGTTTAGATACCCATTTATTACATACACATAAATATCTCACTCACACGAAGATCACTCCATCAGTATCTCAAAGTTCGTCTACGCTAATACTGTAAAATGCTGAATATGAAATAATGAAAGCCACGTGTAGCAGTTCTAATGGGTATATATATCTGGGTTAAACAAACACATGCAATAAAGTTGTTAGTCGAGTGAATGCTTATAAGTTAAAAATGTAGTTTTAGGCCTTTAGGTTTAAAAAAATATATTTACTTTGCAGTTACTTTGTAATGTTCGGTATTGTAAAACAAGTCAGTTGTTTTTCGGCAGTGGATTTTCAAATTGTTTTTATTTTCACAAATTTCGTTTACTAGTATTTCGTGTTATAAGTAGGTAGACCATCACCACCGCCGCTAGAAATTTACGATGTAAGAAATATTAGCCTTATTTCTTTACATCGCTAATTTGCGACCAACCTTGGGATACACCTTTAATAAAATACAACCCTTGATGATACTATTATGTCCCCTGACCCTGTAGTTATGATGATGATGGTAATGAAACATTTAAAAGATAGGTATATCCTATCATATTGTTTTGTAGACATTTTGGAGATCCAAAAATCTCTTGTACAAAGTTTTTGTATATCTTTTATAGTTTTCGTGTTTGCTATACCTATAACAGCTAAGTCCGACAATTATCTTTTCGAATACGTCGACATATTAAACTATATCTAAAATAAATGTGCCAAATATTAACATACTGAATAGCCTATGTCCGTCCTAAAACTATATATGAAATGAACATGAAAGCTGCCTACAGAATTTGTAGTTTCCGAGAAGAACCGAAATAAACAAATAAAACTTATAAGCAAGATGCCCAGCAATAAATATTTTACAATTGGAGCGACTTTCAAATGCAAAATATTTATATACACTTACCTAGTCTAATATTTATTAGCGTTTGATGAAATTAAACTAAAATGAGACGTACTCGTAATTAGGTAGAAGCAATTGAAATGATATTCAAATAGTTTTAAGATCTTTTATTATACAATTAGACCAAATTAAGAAAATGACGATCTAAGTTTTTTATTTATTGAATATTTTATTGCGCAACATATAAATAACAGATGACATAAGAGTAACAGAAAAAAATAAATCAAACAAAAGATAGTGGGCAAAGGCGGTCTAATCGTTCATAGCGATCTTTCATGACAATCTTTGGTGAAAAAAGTTTTGTGAGAGAACAGGTAAGTGCATTTAAATATGAAAGAGCTGATAATAAATATTACATAAGAATAACCTTATTAAATTATAACAATAAACCACTATATCTACATCCTGATAATACATATACAATATATATATATATATAGTTCGACACAAAGAGCAGAGTAGAGAACAGATAAGATAGAACAGATAAGGCTCACTCACCCTTCCAATCGGAACGCAACAATAATAAGTATTGTGGTTCAGCAGTAGAATATTTGGGTGGTGGCAAAAAGCCCTACCTTAAGAAAGCTTAAGAAGTAATTTAATATTGACAAAAAAACTCTTCAAATGTCTGCGTGTAGCACAAAAATATAATATACGTATCTATATATCATAAAAATATATATCAAATTTTTTTTAAATGGAAAATTCATAATAATAATTCCAACCAGCTACCTAATCGAATTGACTTTGTCTGTCTTTTTTTACAGATTGTCTATATCCTTAATTAATACATTGATGACATTATTTAACATTATTTTTTAATTATCTTTGGTGTTTCTTTAAAGAAAAATGTTATTATTTGGGCCTTTTTTTAAATTAGCGTCCTTTCCTTATTCTGTCAAAAATCTGAAAGACAAATGTCAAGTGATGATAATCAAACCAAAGATTTGATCAAAAACATTGAATAAGTATTTTAAATCAAAACGTAAATAAAATTCATTATTTTACATTATTTCTGTACCGAATTAGGTTCGTAAATAAAAAGAAATTTCACCCCACAGTTTTAAAAAAATCTGCTTTCAATTTACAAATAATTTTCAATATTTCCAGATCCAATCAAAAGTTTGGTCAATCAAAGCGGCTGTAAAAATTGTGGAAATAAATTAAAAAAATCCCGTGGAATATTAGAAGAAAAATATTGGGGATGGCGAAGTTTTGGGTTACTTTGAAGACCGAATGCAACGAGCAGCCCGAGTGCGCTCATTATTAGTGTTGAATTTTAAATACCAATATCGTTCGTACGTTTTTGACCTAATTTTGTCTGATTTAATTTTTTAATATAACCGTAACCGTAACAGCCTGTGAATGTCCCACTGCTGGGCTTATTCCACCACGCTGCTCCAATGCGGGTTCGTGGAATACACATGTGGCAGAATTTCAGTGGATTTAGACACATGCAGGTTTCCTCACGATGTTTTCCTTCACCGTTAAGCACGAGATGAATTATAATCACAAATTAAGCACATGAAAATTCAGTGGTGCTTGCCCGGTTTGAACCCACGATCATCGGTTAAGATTCACGCGGTCTTACCACTGGGCCATCTCGGCTTTTTTTTAATATACATACATAATATAATCAGAATACGAAGCGAGCACTTAAGCGGACGTTTTAAAAGTTACTCTTGTGACAGACAAGTTTTCGGGCGTTTTAAAGGTAAGTGACCTTTAACAAACCCTGATTTTGTGAAATAAAACGGAACATTTTTAATATTTTTATATGACGTGTTGTTACGTATGGATCGAAGAATGGATGCGTTCATGTGGGATGAGAATGTTGAAATGGATGTGTGGGGTGACGAGAAAGGTTATAATACAATGAGTAAGTGTTAGGAAGTTTGCAAGTAATCGAGTATCACATTGTTCCTGTAATGTTGATGAGTGAATGTCACTCAAGAAGAGTGTTATGAATAAATAAGGATGTAAGGCAGAAGAGAAAGACCGAAAAACTACTTTGTTTTCTAAATAAACTCTGGAGCAATGAAAAATGTCATAATGGAGTATTCTTTCCTTCTATACTTGTAGTATTAGAAACAGAGAGGAATGGAATGCTGATTCCAAAAATACGATTCTTGAATTTTATTTTTGAAGTTGTTATCACATATATTTTAAAACCTTTAGATATTTGATATAACTTTTTCACATTAATAACACTGTATGTTTTAATGTATATAAAAGTTATTTTTTTATGCCTCAAGTAACCGTACACAAGACTATTCTAAGTAGAATATTTGATATATTTTTTAAATTTAATCGTTTCAACAATATGCAGCCCAGTAACATATACTGAATGACCTAATGTTTGGTAAAGCCTATCTCTCCTGGAGGGCAGGGCTAATGACAAGATCCAAGTCAATAAAATGATTTGTACTTTTAATTTGCTGTCTCATTATAATTACTCAACCAATATTAGCTTTTTGTATTTCTGGGTTCGACCAGATCTTTATGTACGATAAGTAAAATATATAGATTTTAATGTAATAATTGTTGTGTTCACATATATGTTTATTTTGAAAAAAATAATAATATAATAGTAAGTTATTTTTCTAAAAAGTAAGGAAGAAGAACAGAACAGTCTTTTCTAAAGGATTACTGTTCCTTAGCACGGGTGGGAGATATGTCGCAGAATTAATGACTCCTTTCATAGCCAGAAACTAAATGAATTATAAACCAAAACGCGTGAAACTCAGCTTGCTGCAATTTAACTAGCGATCTTACTTGAAGAAAATATTTATTTAATTTTATATTATTGTTTTAGAGCTGACCGAATTAAACAATTAAAATGAGACATAGATTTATTGATTTAACAGCAAGTCATTCATCCTCGTCTTCCAATGACAGAAATGTGAGTATCATCCATATTTTTTGTGGCAATTACTTTATTTTGGTTAAATAATAAAAATGTAGAATATCTACGTAACCCCTTTCAATAACCAGGTAGCCGTCAGCGTTATAAATAAGGTCATAATATTTGAGACTGTATGGAACTTAAAGTATAGTATTATCAGTTAGTCTATTCAATTCACTTACCTGGTCCATTCAACGTACCAGGACAATTCAAGAAAAAAATATATACATTTCCTTAAAGAAGTTCAAACGACATTGGTGCTTCTGGAACTGGACAGAGCACCAGTTGCATAATACTTACATATAACCATGAATCTTTGTCAAATTAATCGTTCCAGATATTATGAGGAGACATCACAAACATTATAACAAATTAACCCTCATATTAAAATATGCATTTATGAATGCGTTTGGATGTTTTGTAACGCGTGAACACAGCTCGACAGTTTCTGATTCAATTTGTCGAAACAGACGATTTGTTCATTTGTTTTCAATTAATAACTTTTTTTTAAGTTTAGCCTTTCGAAGCAGGCATAGCATCTATTATATTAGAACAGTTTAATATTTATGACGTTTTAGTATTGTTTCGTTGACGAATATTGAGTCGGAAAATATGAATTTCATTTATTATATTTGTTTAATTGTATTAGGACGGTTCCGGTACTTTTTGTAATATCTTTGCATATATTTAACAGTTGGCCCAATACGACAATCCATTCGATTTTATTTTATACACTACTGCTTTATAACAAATACGTGTTTCAGCCAACTAGTCGGTTTTCAGTTAAACATCAAAGGAGTCAAATGCCAAATATTTGCTTTGTCAGTCCACACTTTGTTTGCTCAATAGCTTCTGTACTTCCATATATAAATGTTTTTCGAAAACGCTATAGTAAATATTTTGGAATGTTTAGTTATTTGTAAATTCAGTTCACCTTAAATATTTTTAATATTTATTTGTGAATTCGGTTCAACTGTTGATAATTTTTTAATAATATTTTCCATTTCGCCAATATTTAATCAAAACTATATTGCTACGCCAACATGCTAACCAAAGTAAAGTGCCGAAATTTTTGAATTTTATTACGTAACAAAATACGAATATATTTACTCGAAATACTCGTTTAATATTCAATAAATGTTTTCAAATAATATTTTTGATTGAAAATTCGGTACGTAACGAAACAATACGCTTAAATTAATAATTCTAGCCCCTTTGTACACTTGTTAGTTCGCGTAGGAAACGTGAAAACAGAAATACACTGTATTGTTGTTCGGCGATGGTGGGCGGCTGCTGAAACGTGCACAAAGCCGGCACGTTTATGCCTTGTATAATGTAATATGACTGACGCATTTTTACAGTTACGTAGTAGTTGTTTTTGTTTTATTATTTTTTCTTTTGTCAAATTCTCTCATATGATTGTTCGTAAAATGTTTTCACGCAATTTCCGAGACGTAAACACGGTAATTAATCTAAAACAATTTCAATCATCCGACTCGACGGCTCTGTACAACAGTTATTTGCATAATTAACACCTTACCCTACACCATGTTATTTACATATCGAATGGATAGCCGTCTAACTCAAACTCAGGCAAATACAAATTATAAATCAATTTTTCATACAATACGCAATAATTTAAGTTGGTCAGCTCGGTGTTCCGATTGGATACAAAATAAAATAGTCGATTATTTACGTTCATTCTGATTCGAAATATGAATTATATTCATCACCAGTCTATTGGTACCGGTTTCACTCTACTTTTTCTGGAATCGACCAATTCATATGCATTCAGTGCGTATACGAGTACTACGAGAACGACTGTTTTCTAATTTTCTTAATTTTGTTTTTACATCGTATTTTCAAACAAATGACAAAATATTCGTCTACGTGTTTAAATTAAAAAATCTAAATAGTTTTTAAAGTATAAATTAATATATAATATTAATAAATAAATATAATTATGAAGATATTTTTGTATTGAATTGATATGCAGTGGTTTAATATCGTAACTACAGCTATGGTAAAAATTAAATTCTGTAAAGCCGATTCAGGTTAGCCATATTCTGGGTAATAATTGATTTTTAATTCTTAATCGTTTTACCAATCTTTGCTCAGGTAAAATACAGACTATGCACTTGATCTTACTAATTCTTTATTATTGGTTGTCATACAATATATGTGTACGACGTTGATTATAAACGATACTTATACGGCTGTTTAGTTAGACACTGATTTCGCTTTTTCTGTCTCTTTCTGTCATAAGTGATTTGATATTCAAAAAAATAAGACACATAGTTATAAATAATCACCCCTACACAACGGTTGTAAGTAAGGCCGTTAAATAGTTGAAAAAAAATTTAAAATGATCGTTTGTCAGTGATATACTAAAAAGTTCCAAATGAAGCACTTTAATTTAATGTTCTCATTACAATATTATGCTTGCACAGTAAAAAATTATAATTTTTTGTTTTATATTCTTGATTAGTATTTTATGTTCATCACACTTTGTATGTTCGTCATCCTTTTGGTAAATAAGACATACATAATACATTTGAACTCTTATATTAAGCGTTGGAAATATTTAGTTAATTTAAATTAATATTTAGTTATTTGAAATGTAAGCTATATTAGTTGGGCGCATCTTCTTGGAGTGTACTAAAAATTGATTAATTTATATTTTTGTTTTAGGATTTCTATGTACGAAGTCATTTCAGATGGCAGAGTATTAAGAAATTTATATACGTGGCGCATGCGTTCTCAACTACGAGTTTCAGTTTCGACATGTTTTCTAAAGTACTCGCTGTTCACGGTAAATACAAAATACTCGATAAATTATAAATTATTTTAATTATTTTTTATTATTTTATTAAATATAACAATATTTTAATGTCCTACTGCTTGGCTTGGCCTTAGCCTTTCCGTTTGCACGTTGACCGAATGGTAAATAAAAAAAATGCGGATTGATGGACACACAAATGGCATATTTTGATTCAACTCATTCAGGCTTCCGAACGGTGATGTTTATCAAAGCTATGAATTAGCACGAGATGAATTATTTATAAAAAATAAGTACATTTATATTCATTAGTGCTTGCCCGTGCTTGCAACTAATGACTGGCATTATCAGATTTATTCAACTGAATCGGAATATGTTAAAATGTGAAAAATATATCTTTTTTTAAGATTTTTTATTATAATTTAATTTCGAGAATCACAACATACTCCAACTCATATTTCATATAGAGTTCGTATGTTATATTTTTTTGCACCAAATTTTATACTAAAATTAATTCTCCGATTTCTATCAATGTTCAAAATTACTTCCCCGATTTATATCAATCTTTCCGTTTTTTTTTCTTAGTAATATTCTCTAACTAAGTAGTATTTTATATAACGTACATAATACATCAGAACAACGACATAATGTGTAAGATTTGATTTACAGAATTGGTAGATTTACAAAATATCTACAGAAAAATGTGCGTCAATATATATCTATCTTTTATAGACAAAAAATAGACTTCGTTGAGCTGTAAAATATATGTATTATGGATTGGTCACTAGGCTCGATATAAATTGTGTTATATAAATATTTACTTAAATTCCTTTTTTTTTAAATATCAATGCGTGACGCTACTCTTAAAATTAGCCGTGCGAAATAAAAAACAAAACCGTAGTTCGATGGAATTTGCTATCATATTTAAGCAAGAACTGAGGCTATAATACGAAGAAAGCGCTAAAGAGTTTTCACGTGTTCATACATTTGAGGGTATATTTTATCCTGTGGATGAGATTCAATTTAAAGCAAATGTCTCGATTTGTAGGACACGAAATAATTGGTTTAGTGTGCATATTAGAATATCGATAAGAATAGTATCAAAATACAGGTGCAACATTCCAGTTCCGCAAATTATTATTTTCCATGTTGATGTTCATTTCATCCAGTGCAATTTTCATTGTGAATTGATTTATGTGTATGGAAAAATAGCAAAGATTTGTCTGGAAACTGTGACACACTATTGAACATCAGGAACAAACATAAACTCGTTACCGCTGTGACTCGACTCCATTAAGTCTGTAATACTTTTATGGGCGCTTTTATAAGAGGATCCATTTAACATTGTTAAATGTTAAATTAATAAATAAAAAAACAATGAATTTTTGTCGGCTAAAAGAGCATTTCAAAACTAATTAATTTGCTGATGATGACTACTTTAGTAGGATACGATCGCCTCGAATTATTACGTATGTAATAAAAATTCGATCGATTAATCTGTACAATAACAGTAACATCCTGTTAATGTCCCACTGCTGGGCTAAGGCCTCCTCTCCTTTTTGAGGAGAAGGTTTGGAGCTTCTTCCACCACGCTGCTCCAATGCGGGTTGGTAGAATACACATGTTTCATAATTTCAATGAAATTAGATAAATGCAGGTTTCCTCACGATGTTTTCTTTCACCATCAAGCACGAGATGAATTATAAAAAGAAATCAAGCACATGAAAATTCAGTGGTGCTTGCCCGGGTTTGAACCCACGACCATCGGTTAAGATTTACGCGTTCTAACCACTAGGCCATCTCGGCTTTTTATTCGTTTCGTTTCGTCGGCGATTAATCTGATGAATACGTAAAAAATAAAGAATTATAAACATGAGTTGATTTGTTGCTGATTTTACTAAATACTTATTAAAAATACCACCCAGTTAATTCGATTATTCACCTATTTGTTTATATTACCTCTGAACGATACATAATGGGCGATATATGTATGATAAGGTAATTGTAGGCGCATTGACGATATAATGAGTGGTCTCAGCCATTAACAGTGTGTGTCTATGGGCAAAGGTGACTGACTACATATCTGGTAGATAAATCTTACGCTCGCCTGCTGTATTTGACGTTTTACGTTGACGTATTTAAGACACGTACGAAACGATTTGCTTTCTCGTTTCTGATACGCACCGCCAAGGTCTGGAATACCCTCCCGACCTCCGTTTTCCCCACCACCTACAATATGGGTACCTTCAATTCCAGAGTGAATCACCTTCTAGGCAAGCGCGCTCCATCTTAGACTGTATCTCACTTTCCATCAGGTGTGATAACAGTCAAGCGCTAGCCTATATATACAAAAAAATAATAATTAAGTAACTAAATAAAATACAGCTTTGGAAAAAAGGTCGCGTATTTTGTCAGTTATGCGAGATTCTCGTCGATATGTAAATTTATAAATAAATATGTTATTTTATCTTAAATATAATTTAGAACATATTTTTACTTTACATTATATAATTTAAATTAATCTTAGGAGTTATTGAAAAATAACAGCTCTCGCATGTTTAATAGTTTGGTACGAATGAACAATGAGATTAATATATAGAAGCCCTAGACAGAACTTCTAAGAAAGCTAAGAAGTTCAGTCAAAATGTTTGAAGGTGACAATCACCTTCGTGTTTGCCGGCGACTTTCGTCAAACACTTCCTGTGGTTTTTCAAGAACGCGTACAGATAAATATAGACGCCGGCTAAAAGTTGTATTTTTATAGAGCTTTGTACAATTAATCAAATTAAATTTTAACAAAATATTATCAGAGCGCACTTGCGAAGTATACGCATTTATCCTTTCTATTAAGCAGTCGTCGGGAAAATAAGTGACAAGATATCGTTATCAAGTTATAAAATGTATTATAGCTACTTTCATTCATCCAGTACGAAGTTAAATAAATAGAATAGAGCTTAAATATCAAATATCCGGTTAAAGATCGTGCACTTCGTCTGAAAGATATACGGGATTCCGTCTTAGAATGTAGAGATGTATTTCCTTCTCTAGTGATGTCTGAAGTATTTTCTCGCATAAATTTATGTTTTGAATTTAAAGGCAGACGACATGTTTTGAACAGGCCATATTAAATTTCCTTCTGTAAAGGTTTCCTTATTATTTTATCTTGAGTTTATTGAATAGGAAATAAGAGGTTTACACAGGACTTTTTTGTGATATGTGATCTTATAAAAATGTATGTTAGTTTTTTTGTAAATCTCCTTTATTCATTTGTTTTATATTGGTATAAAAACACTATCGTAAAAACACAATTACAGCTTTTATATTTATTTATTTAAAATATGAAGCCATGATCATTTATATTATAATTAATACATTTTAAAATCTTAAATAGTACTAATACTTTAGTTCTTACATATAATATCCACCATATATAATAACTTAGCACATGTAACATAATATAATTATTTGGTTCCTCCATATTAAATAAAAATGCCAATAAACGCCTATAAAGTTAAGACAAAAAACAATAGTAATAGGAAGTTCTAATTAAAGATTATTTGATAATTCAAATATATGGTATGTTTTCAAACAGTCCTTGTTGAATAAAAAGAGTAGTTTAATATTGGAATAATACATATATATAATTTATTTTCAGTTCACTTATTTGAATATATATTATACGTAATATTTATCGGCGTTAGCTACATGTTTATGGATTTCTTCATAAAACAGTATACAAGGAGGTTGGATACAAATAAAAATTTGAATCCACTTATGAAAGGCGTATCGTTTGGTATTCTTTTGCAGACAGCATTTTGGACACTATTGGTGAGTTAATATTTTATTTCTAATTAGATATTTTTATAATATACTTTCCCATGTTACAAAAATTGCTCATATTAGATAATTACTTACGACATTTTGAGAAAGGTATTTTATAAAACTAATTCGATATAATATACATACCACCTTTGGAATAGAATGATACGCGATTTTAAGCGATAGTAAAAATTTTAGATATTGTTTTTCGTAGCCAGTAAAATGTTGGGAATTATGTTAATTTGCTTAACGATTATTAAATAAAATTATATCTTACGCTTTATTTTTTAAAGCAAACATAATCTAAGCAGCCATTTCTCATACAATCAAGATTCCTTTCAGATCAAAATATAAATAATATTCATATACAATGTTCAACATCGAAGATGAAATTTCATTATATTATTCGCGTTAATAAAGTCTAATTATGTTGACAAGGAAGTAGTAATTGTTGTTCGAAAGGGTTCTCAAGCGTTCTAATTTGTGTACTGGAGCAGTCTGTTGCAGTCTATTGCGAAGTTTTTCTGTGAGAAGCAAATTTGATCGTCAGGATATTATGAAATGTTGAAAACCGATCGATGTTGATATGCAATTTTGATGTGTATATCCGTTATATTGTTGTCAATGTCGCATATCATTAACACTGTACATATCGTACATTTTTTTCCTTATAAAATGAATTTTTACTTTCCCTGAATCAAAACGATTCGAAACGTGGACTGAATATTACTTTCGAAACATAAGCTTCTTAAAGTGAAATCTTGCAAGCTATATATCTAATTAAAAATATCATAACAGAACATCATATAAAAATAGAAAATCTGCCTCTTATCACACGGCGTTGAAATTTTACATATTGATTCAGTTCTAATGTTAAGCATGCACTAATTGTATATACGATACGATAAGATTCGGGGGTATTGGATCCTGACGACGAGTTTCTTTCGCCGCTTCTTCTCCGGCCAGGTCATTTCTTTTCCGAACCAGTGGTAGTTTCTAATTTGACTATCAATAAGTAAGTAATGTTACTATATTGAATAATTGTTTTGATTTCTGTTTATGAAACTCCACAACGGTTAGCAGCATAGATACGAAATTTTGTATATAAAAGCTTTTTTTTTACTATAAATTTATGTATTAAAGATCTGATTGGCAACAATGATAATTTTTTTTTATATTTATCTTTGTATCAGAAATGAAGTCACGTCCCATGAACTATATATCTAGTAAAATTGAAATAACATTCAATTGGAAAACGGAAAACAACTCTACGAGCAATTTTTACCTCGAATATTGTTTTGAATTCTACGGGTTTTTATTTGATGACTTTTATTTCATATTTTTCAGTAGGATTTGAAAATTCTTTTTTATTCTTTTAAATTGTCGTTACAATCAATTCGTTGAATTTCGTAAAAATTGGTGGTTTGGGAATTGAAGGTCACACGAACTCTATTCATACAATAGTAATGGATGGACAGGCGTGCTGTGTGCTCTGACGAATCCATTTGAAATTTCTATCTGAAAAGGCCTTTATAGCGTATAACTTTACCGTTAGCCTTGATTCATGCTGTCGATTCAAGGATATATTATATTTTATAATTATTAATCGATGGTTATTTCAAATTTCTTTAACTTGCAATGATCTTCTAGTCCTAGTTAAGCTTATTATGTTACTCTTTCATCATTTATTTTTACAAAATCGATTTTATAAAATCGAGTAAATCGTAAAATGTGT
Source organism: Nymphalis urticae (assembly GCA_905147175.2). NCBI lineage: Eukaryota > Metazoa > Arthropoda > Insecta > Lepidoptera > Nymphalidae > Nymphalis > Nymphalis urticae. The sequence goes on along the minus strand of LR989982.1, from coordinate 14,934,425 downwards.
TTTCCATATTGACTCCAAAATGTTTTACGAAAACTTTTTTGATATCGAAAAGAAATCCCGTTCAGATCAGTAAACATGGTCACACTAGCCTAACCTTCAAAATATTTCACGTGTAACTCTACGTTTTACACGAGCATTGTTCACGGTCAGTTATATAGCTCGCTGTCCATATAAATGTTTGATAGAACGAGATGAATTAAATGCAGTGTATTCAATGGAAACCGTGATAAGAGCATTTCTCATTAATACGTACGTGCATAAATTGATAGGAAATGAAGTCTATATGTGAATTGGAATGTTCATTTGTGTTGATTAAAGCGTTGTTTGAGTTTATTAGCAATGAAGTTGGAATTTATGAAATGAACTAAATTTACGTGAACGTAAATATATTTCTAGCGATGGCACGGGGAGACGAATAGTTAAAGTATTTGTCGGATCACTTTGTGCATATTTTACTTTGGCGGTAGAATAAATGTACCCTATATTTATTCTACCGCCATATTATCATATCAGCAAAAATTTGTCGTTACAAGGACAAGACATATAACGTAATTCATTCTACGTTTTTTGGTGAATTAATAACGTAAGAAGCTATTAAGTCTTCTTGCAGTATCTACCTATCTAACAATACCTGCAATCAGGATGCGCTCTAATGCTTTACTTAAATAATTAAAAAAATGCTCATAACATCACTTTTTAATGTAATTAAAACACGTACTATGAATATTTTGTGTTTTTTTTAGCACGCAAGAGACTTGGCGGATGCTCTAAGATTTTTTCTGGTCAGTATGAATAGGACTCCAACTTGGTCGAGGTGTCAAAAAATAAACACGAACGTGACTTGTATGACTTCCCAAGACATATTGTTGCATTGCCGCGAGAAAGTTATGGTGGATATTAAAATAACATCCGCACATGTGAATTATATGTAAGTCCTTTTTTATTCTTTATAGTTTGTTTTTAATACAATTATGACATACTTTAACTTTTGTTGGTAGGATTTTGTGCAAGCCAGTCTGGGTAGGTAGCACCCGATCGTTACATATTCGAACGCCGAAAAGTACAAGTGTTTTTCTGAAACAGTAACTTAGTAAAGTGTTTCGGTTTAAAGAGTGAACGAGCTACCTTTAAAATAAAATGAATATATATTTTTTTAATATTACCACAGCTGTACGATACAGTACCTCTGTCGTATCTAAAATAAGAGAAAAAAAAATACAAAACGTGTTAATGAGCCAGAGAGATGTTTATTTACGTACATATGTCTGAACGTATAAAGCTATCGTAACAAATGTCTCTTTTATCGATTGTCCAATAATTGTCGTCACATCATTTGCACTAGAAGCCTTGAGTCAATATTGATTTGACATATTTAGATGAGCCCATGTTAGTAGTATTTATTGAAGTACAAATATGAATAGCTAAAATAGTATTTATCACTTCGTTGTACTCGTACAATTGTAAGCCGATAATAGCGTATGTATTATCTTAGATCTACGTATGCGTGCACCGAATGTGTTAAGGGAACTGAAAATGTATTTACTTATCAATATTATAAAGAGGAAATATATTTCGAAATTTGATTTAAACTTTGGCGTGCAAACTTGACAGACCTCCCTGGAGGAGCGGGAATGGTTAACACACCCTTGCCAACAGGGGGCCAACACATTCTGTGTTTTTAATTATACTTTTAAGATACTAACGTAGGATAAGTTAGGCTTAATAAGAACCTTTTTTTTTAATTTTATTAATATTCTTAATGTATTTATTTGATACAGATTTAAAAATTATACTAGTCCGATGAATACTCGTATAGCGCTTACCATCAGAGACCCTAATAAAAAAAGATTTAATATTTAGTATATTTACGTCATGTTTTTTTTTATAATTATGAGAAAGACAATCTAAAAGATATTCTTAAAATTGATAGTGGATAGTTGGAGCTATAAAGATCGTAAAAACAATTATATATTTATAAGCAGTTAGTCTCCGCCGGCGGCATCGGCCGCGTGTGAAGGAAGAGGTGTGTCTTAGGCCTTAGTGTATGACATAAAAACCTACTAAATAAATAAATAATTATATGTGCCTATTTTCATGGTGATCAGTCAAACGGTTTGGATGTCTATTAATCGCAAACAGATATATCAACATTTTTTTTTAAATATAATATTTGCATGTCTTGGTAACTATAAGTATGGCAACTTTTACCCCTCAATCTATTAATTTTTAATTATTACTGTATGTCATGTAAGTAATCCTAAATAAACAAACATAAATAAACTTACTGGTTCTAGATTGTTTTGCTTGACATTGATAGTACTTGAAAACAAGCACCAGGACCATATAATCAGCTAAGATTTTGGGCCCAAGGTTGGTGGCGCATTGGTAATGCTAGTGGTCAAAAATCTATATCTAAAAATAGTACAAAACAAAGTCACTAAATTTGTCGTTCTGTATATCCGCCAACTCCTTCTAAACCACGCAACGGATTTTGATACGGTTTCCCTTATAGGAGAAAGCATTAAACGTGGATGGGTTATATATATAATTTGTAAAAATTTTGTACAAAATGGCTGAACTATGTATGTTTATGTTTTATCCAAAAAACTGATACATAAAAAATAGGTCTTAAAATTGCCTACAGAAAAGTTCTTCTATTCCCTCACAATAACTAACTCAAATCCAACTTACCTTAAAAAGCGGTTTACCTTTCTTGGCTCTCATACTTCAATCAATATGCGCTCTGAGCAGGATAGTAAATTGCTGATGCCTCAACTAAAATATACAGCAATTTCTTAACAGTTAAAGCAGTCAAACTATGGAATTCCCTGCCACGAAAAATTCCTCAATCTGAGTCCGTACACAGTTTTAAAAGTCGTTTCCATAATTATTATTTGTCAATTTAATTATTGCATTTTACATTATTATACGTGTATGGTTATTTATTTATTATATAAGTATGTATGTGTTTTTATGTGTGTATGTAGGTATATTACATATTTTATAGATATTTAATAGATTGTAATTTTTAGTTGATTGTAAGTGCACAGTATGTCCGATTATTATTGGTTCTGCAAAAAAAAATATATTTATTGCTTGGGAGAAGTCACTATAGGTGATAGCCTTTGCATAATTTGTGATTTACCTGTTCTTTTTTATAATATTTATAAATTGTTTGCGATAAAGACTAACGATTAATAAAAAAATAAATGATGTGATGAGTGAAAAAACTATTTTTGTCTATGAAAAAATAGTCAAAAAACCAGGTTAGGTTATTTGCGAATTTTCGAATTAATTATAAATCCTTATTTAGATAATTGTGTTAGTTACTTTGGGAATTGAATATAGATTTAAATTTGTCCTTTACACAATAACATTCGAATGAATAATTTAGGAAATATCACAGCTTACAAATTACCTGCAACCGAAAAAATGCTCGCGTTCCGACGTTGCACTGCCGCCTTTGCTTTTTCTATTTCAGTTATTTCATTTTATTGCATTTTACGTTAATATTATTCTCATTTTTCAATACTAAATTCCATGTATTTTAATTTTTAAAAACAATTTTAATTGTTATTGTATTATATTTAAATAATTTAAATTTTGTATTACTTTGTTGTATCTTAGTACGTATATAAGCCGAGGTTAGGTTTCTTCTTTTATTTGTTTAATTTTACTGCAAACATATTATTTATATTTATACTAACATTAAATAGAGTGAGCGCAGTTATTTAATTTGAAAAAAAAAAGTATATGATTTTTTTCTATAGTTTCTTTTTTCCAGATGGACATAATTTTTTTTGTATACATTAGCTAAATTCATGATCATATTCTTCCACTAAGTTGGTAAAAGTCGTGCGTCTGGAAAACTTTCATGGCTGTGTATTAAACATTTAGAACATGCTTGTCCTATACACTATACAATTAATATATATATATATATATATATATATTTGTATGTATATATTTAAATATACATATATATATATATATATATATATATATATATATATATATATATATATATATATATATATATATATATATATATATTTAAATATAAATATATATATATATGTATATATTTAAGGAGTGGCCGTAAAATAGAAACTCTCCCCTAATAAATATTAATTAAATTTGGCGTCCAGCCGTGCGAAGTCAAAGCGGGTGATCAACACGGACCGGAGGTTTTTGAGTTGTTAACGGTAATCTTGCAATTTTTAATGCGGCATAAGTGAATTTAATATTTGTTGTTTACATAACTCAGGTCTATCTTGGACCAATTGTATAAAATATTTTTGTTATAACTGTTAATGTCACTTAATTTTTATATTATAGTTTATGTTTTGATTTATTTTATCATATGCTAACATTATTAAACATATTTAAATATTTTTTTTCAAAGCCTGCGTTTGAAATTCGCTTTAATTGTTATATTGATAAATATAAAATATATATAAAATTGTTGCTGTAATTTTGTTAACTGTATTGTTAAAAGAACCTGTAGTTTAGTTTAATTGTTACAAAGTATAAACGCTAATTTAAATAAATAACTTGTTAATTTGAAGCGGTTCATGTTAATAAATATTGCTAACATTAATACTTTGAACTAGTAATTTTGCAAAAATACGCATAAGCGCATGATAAAAAACATACAAGGCATTACGCATACATAAATAAACATACTTAATATTTTCTAAGAGCATTTCTCATTTTCTTCGTTGGTAAATTGAATCTGTGCAAAGCCGGCGTGGGTCGCAAGTATTATGTAAAAGTTTGTAAGAAAATTTTCTAGTCTAAATTTATTTTTAAAACAATATGTAAGGTAAAATTCTTATTTTACCCGTACAAAGGGCGGGTAATGATTCATATTTCTTACAGTGCTAATGCTTATGGTGGCGACCACTTACCATCATTGTTTTATTTAATTTAATAAACTAAAGACTTAAAACTTATAGCTCAGACAGATACACTACACGAAGTTATACTACTATACTAACGTAAAAAAAATTATTGTAAATTATGAACGCTCCTTTATAAGACCGATATCTGGTAGGGTCTCGGTACGGTATTAGCCGTCGCATTTTTTATTTATATTTAAAAAAATAATACACAATAATACACATCGTGTTTTTAAAGTCATTACATTCGGATATCGATTCAAGGAAACGTTTGTTTTTTTTTTTATAAACGATGCTTTGATACAGGTTTCATAGTTGGATTCAGCGTTTTCATGCGAAAAGGGGATTAGCCCTTTATTCGTTTAGTTCACACCTACCTCGTGTGCATTTTTTTACATTTGGAAAATATATTTTCGTATCGGTTTTACGTTTTTAAAAAGCGAAAACTGAAAGTGTTTGATTACCGTTCACCATGCAGATGTGTTCCTTCGAAACATTTAAATTATAATAACAAAAAACTGAGTCGATCATCTTAAATAAATATTAATTTAAAAAACTCACACTTGAATAAAAAATTAAGCTAAGATAGTTAACACTCATCCGCTTTATAGTTGTTGCCGTTATAGTTGTTATGTTTAAAATTTCTCCATATTGTTAGAGTATAAAATTATAAAGAATTCTGTATTATGTAAAAGTAAGCGTAAAAGCGCTGCAAGCTCTTGAATCCGCTTTCAGCTGAATTTTGATATTCGATATTTAAATCAAACAACATTACTAAGAAACTTATGAAACAAGACACGATCTATATCATGTTACAGTTTTGTAGTATTTTTTTTAAAGATAAGCTCTGTGTTGCTATAATGTAGTGTAGCGACTTTATGCGTGACTAGATGTTATGTAATTACGCTATCTATGAGTATGTTGAATGGCTTTAAATCAGGAGTGCGCGGGTTCAAATTCTGGCTCAGTTAAATAAATAGGTTTTAGAGTAATTATTATAAGAGACATAGCATAGCGAAGCTACGTCTCTTTAGGAACTTACCTAAAAAAAACAACAAATTAATATTACAATCCCCGTCATGCAGTTTTGTAAATCTCAACATATATTATCGGAATTTTATTTTTCGCTTCATATTGTCATGAATGCGTCCTTTGTCACCTGGCGCTTAAAGAGTGAGAGAGATGCTCACTTTGCTCCGCCCAAGGGCCGGCTTTAGAAATATCGATTGACTTGACTTGGCTTAAATGTATAAAACTATTACATTAAAATTACAATTAAATTATTTTAAATATATCCACAAAATATACGTATCACTTTAGCTGCTATCATAACATGACTATGACAAATAATAATAATAAAAATATGAGAGAGATGCCAAAATCAGTCTTAGTGTGCGATTCCGGTTTGACATGGCCAAGGTTTTTTATTTTGTTGGCATCTTTATAACAGTTCTATTAGAGGTGCTGACTGCCTCGTTGGTCTAGAGGTTAAATGTAAGGCCACAGACCGGGGGGTTCTGGGTTCAAATCCCAGATCGGGCCAATAAAAAGTTATTGGTTTCTTCTGACAAAAATTCTCGGTAGCAGAATTGTGTACACTCCTGTGCCTCAGAAAGCTCGTAAAATTGTTGGTTCTGGTTGGTTGGTTGGTCGTTCGCCTGAACTCTTTTCGGTCTTGTTGGATTGCCGTCCCATCGGTTTATGAGAGTTAAGGAATAGGGAGTGCACCTGCGTTTGCGCACACACTCGTGTATATGTGTCATATGTCCTACGCAGTTGGCTAATCTCTCTAGAGATTGGCCGCTTTGGCCAGAATCGATATGGAGGGCATTATTATTATTATTAGAGGTATTAAAGGTACTTTCGCTTTGTCAAAGGAACAGTACAAACGCGTGCCAAAACCGCGAACGGAATTTAATAATATATATTATGTTGCCTATGTTCAGCAGTGGACTACGCAAGGCTGTTGTGTTGTGATGATGATGATGATGATATATATATTTATATTTATGTGATTCTCCTGTTGTCAACATTGCCGCTGCTATGGCGACGACCCAGTTCTTATTTCAAGCACTAATATTAATACTTCGCATGCGATGGCATTCAATAAAATTCAAGAAGCACACCGCGTCCTGGATATATATGAGAAATATGTTCTCAACGTTACTGAGATATTTCACATAATATTACTTAATCATACTACTCTTTCACTCAATCTACTTATTCTATATTTAAAAGTCTACCACATGTATTAACTGAGCGGCTCCGTTCACGGCAGATATAAATCTCAACGGGTACTAGCCAACTGCACGGGGAATATTATATATCACATTTGTGCGCACAAACACAGGTGCACTCTATTCCCTCATTCTCATAGTCCGAAGGGAAGGCAATCCGACACGACCGAGAGAATACATTGGCTTTACGTGTACGCAGGGACCCCCCAAACGCCGGTCTGTCACGAGTCTTTCTTGAAATGTAATAGCTTTTTGATTTGACGTCGGGCTTGAAGCCTAAATACAGATCCGTCTTAGGCACAAATAAATTATATATTATGTAGTATATTAAAAACATGTTTTCATAAAAAAATATTATAGTATATTTCTTATATAATAATATAAATACATACACACGAAAGAGTAGAGTGTGGCGGTGGAGGAGTATGACGGTACGAGAGAGCGTCATGTCGTTTGCCGTCACGGTATACGAGTCTTGAGGGGTTAGACTCAATAGGTGTATCAACAAAAAAAGAGTCTAGTGTAAAACAGTGTATAAACTTAATTGGCACGTTGAAAGTTCTTAAAACCTACCTTTTCCCGTAATAATACGTCAGGGGAAATGGAAAACAAATGGAAAAAAAGCTTATCTTCCTTAGTAATAATTGATATTATCATGATACAGATAAACCGTGCGTGTTGGCTATGCTATGCTTTGTTTGTTATGTTACGTATGTTTTACAGTATTAACATGATGTGATCTAAATTTAACGTGATTATCTTTATCTTATAATATAATGAGCAATTCTACTATATATATTTATATATACATTTATTTCGTGCATCTCGGAAACGGCTCTGATTATATGGCTCAAATTTTGTATTTTGATATGGTTTTGCTTTTTAAGTTTATTTATTATATGATTCATTCTAGAAAAAAAAACGCTATTTTTTGACAAAAAAAAAATAATAAATTTATAACTAATTATTATTAGAGCCTAGCGATCGATCGCCCAGGTACTGTCATTTAAAGCTAATTTGACCTTTTTTTTCATAGAAAAGCTTGTGCCTATAATTACACTGGCTCACTCACCCTTCAAACCGGAACACAACAATACCAAGTTCTGCTGTTTTTTTGTTTGCTCTACCACCAGTACTCTGTGACTCTGTGGTTAGAGCTTAGAACATCTGAATCTTAACCGAAGATTGTGTGATTAAGCCCGGACGAGCACTACAGAATTTTGACGTGCTTAATTTGTGTTTGTAATTAAGCTCGTGCTCGGCGGTGAATGAAACGTCGTGAGGAAACCCGAATGTGTTAAATGAAAATCTGTAACATAATTATGTACCCAGCAACCCGTATTAGCATCGTGAGCTATCGATTTTGAATTACTAGTAACGATACGTTACGGCTCTTCCTATAAGCTTTACGCCACATACTACGCGAATTCGAAACATACAGAACGTTTTAATTGGGACGCTTATTGATAATGCCTCAGAGACAATTATACTTCAAACTAACAATTTTTATTGTTCGTTATGATTACGTAAAGAATAGTTTTTTGGATTATATTACTTAAAAAACATACGTGAAATACACTATGATTTGTAAATAGGTAAAAAGCCGATAAAAAAAATCCATTGCGTTATAATTATAATCTATTAAATGAGAAATATTACTGACGTTAACACTATATCTCCTCGCCCACAGTGCAATTGGGCGGGGCAGTAACGTTTAGCGTGGGCGAAGCTCCACCAGGATCTAGTCAATCATATTTTTACACCAACATTTATCCTTATTTATAGCGGTATTATATTTTTTCGTTCGTTATGCTTGAATAAATAATCGTCTTGTGAATTATATTAGTTAAAAGACATACGTGAAATAAGCCATGATTTCTAAATATTTCAAAAGCCGATTAAAGAAATCCTTTGCGTTATATAATTGAATGAGAAATATTATTGACGGTAACACAATATCACGTCGCGGCCCACGGTGCAATGGGGCGGGGCAGTAACGTCTAGCGTGGGCGAAGCCCCACCAGGTGCTAGTTAATCGTATTACATCAATATTTTTCCTATATTTATAACGGCATTAAATTATATTTTTAATATTAATGAAAAATTTATTTTACAATATATTGAGTGTGTAAATAAAATTGAAACAATGTTTTCAGGAAGTTATTTTCAAATATCGACAGGAATAACTTGTCGATACGACTCTTTGTGATCGCTATTGTATGGATTGGTAACTTTTTCATCGCAACAGTCACCGACAATGCACTTTTAATGGTTGGTTTTATTCATATATTCGTTAGATAAACATTATGTTGCGATTTTTTTGTTCAGTAATTAAAAATATTGAAATCAATTATCAAATATATGATAGATAGCTAATGTTGACAATATATTTTTATAGTGTAATAAAATCAAACTCATTAGTTTCTTTTATTTAGAAGCAGTAAACTTATTTATTAAATTGTCCTAAATTTTCTTGTAATTCGTAAAAAAAATCGAAAGACTTAAAAAAAAAACTAATTTTTTTAACCGGTTATTGTTTATAATTTAGAAACGGCTTGGTGTCGATCGTTTCGTTCCCAATGTATGCAATCATCTAAAAAGGCAGACTATAAAATAGAGTACCTGATTTTAACGTCCCATAAACATTGGCACTTAAGTAAATATGTACTAACAATGCTACTACAGGTCACGCGCAAGTAATCTTAGGAACTAAGACGTTAAGTCCCTTGTGCTTGCAATAACACTGGCCACCAGGAAGCCATTCCACGAATAAGGACAAATATTAAATTTGTCTCATAATGCCTGGATAAAAGCAGAGAAAACTTATCATTACGCATCGCATTTGGAAGTTTGACTTACTTTGTCAAATTAAAAAAATAAAAACGCAATTCATGGTCATGTTTTAACATATTTTTTTTAATTTCTATATATTTATCAATTATGTACATATACATATTATAAACTTGTCTATATGATATGTAAATATTATGACGAAAGATATAAGTATCGAATACGATTATATATATATATATATATATATATATATATAAAGAAATGTTTTATATGTAAATCCTATTGCTGCTGCAGGTTTATTTTCAATAGAAGCTATGAGTATTTGATCTCTTTGTAGGGACAATTTCTGACGTCAAAGTATTCTTATTGAATTTAACTACGACTGAACTGAACATTCGTTTTCTATCAACAAGTTAAACATTTTGTTACATAAAATATTTCTATTTCAGCTTTTTAAATTTTCCTTCCTGTGGGGAACATTTTCTACAGCTTTCATATTAGTTTTTTTATTGTTTTCGACGCAATACACGTCTAAGGCTTTCTATGATTTAATGAATGTACAAGAAGTTTTTCGAGTAAGTATATTTATTGTTTTCTTTTTATATATCATAAAACAATTCCAATGGAATAGTCATTAAAATGTACATTAGCAACGTTTTCAATTAGAATAGAACCATTCCATATCAACACTTGGCTTTCGTAAAAGCTGATCAAGTTAGTTGCGCAGTGTAGTAAGTGTATGTAAATACGATGGTACCCTTCCCTACCCACAAGTAAAATTATTCACAAGTAAGATTGGCGTCAGACATGCGACCGTACGTACAGCACAATATAACATTACAGTCAAATCTGTATCCTGCAATCTTGTAAAACACACTTTACCGACCCCAATGCTACAAGGGACTGCCGACGATACTGTTCGATAAATTGTATGAAAATAGCTGTAGCTGTATTTTGTAGCTCACTTCGTACTCACCCGTGACATGTTGACAACCGATTTATTGTGATATGCTATTTTGATGCGTGTGTTCTTAATTATTACTAATATTAGTAAGTAGTTGGTCAGCGTCGTATCTGATATACGATTTCTGACATTTTACGTCCGTTTTCTGCGCTGAGTTTTGAGTTTATTCTTACAGAATATCCCTAAGTATTGAAATTGAATGTTGAAAGAATCGAAATGATTTCTTATCAAGTCCTCATGTTCATATATAAATAAATATCAAAGACTATAATAATATCAAAGTCAAATGATCCGGAAATAGATTTTACCGAGAAGCGTAGCAAATAAACTCGATAGGTTCATTTTGAAATTGAAATAAATGAATGTAATCTTTACTAACATTATTAATGTGAAATCGAGTATGTTTGCTTGTCTGTTTATTTGCGCTTTCACGTATTAACAACAAACCGATCGTCAGGATCTTATACATACACGTTGTCAGGCGCTGTCTTAACAAATTTAATTTAGTATATCCTTCATAGATTTTTTTTCCTATATAACTTCTTACATTACTACATATTATACAAGGAAGGGACGGACAGACGTGTCTGTCCGTCTGAACGTGATAAACTCAAAAACTACCGAATGGATTTTCATACGGTTTTCTTCAAGAGTTGAGGTGAGAGTGAGGTGGTTTTGATTCATGAGAAACTTTAGATGTATTTATTTATTATCATGGTTTTTTTGGGTTTGTTTCATCGAGGTTTTGTGATGATAATAAATAACCTTGATTCATCAAGGTTTTGTGTAAACTGGCTGAAATATGATTGTTGAAGATGTCCAAAAGAAATTTGGAAGATTTAGCGACTGGGAACTTTACTTACGTGTACCGCGTAAACCGTACGAGTTGTACGTTTTATGATAAAAAACATTCTATGAACGTCTTTATAATAACCGTGTGAAGCCAGGACTGCTAGCTAGTGTTCGATAAAATTTCTTAAAAAATGCTTGTGTAATATACGTTGAACTTTGATAAATTATACGTATATTTGAGTAAAATTCACGATTAAATCTCCATAAAAAGTTAATTAATAAAGAGTAAACTGATAAATAAAATGACTCAATGAAACCACGACTACAAATTAATTACAAACTAATAAAATTTGTAACGAACAGTAATTCTCGGAGCACACTTTTTTCTGCGTTCGATGAAATTATTAATGTACTGCTGAAACTTATTGACTATAAAAATCTACAATGTACATTATTAATTCCGAGGTAGTGATACGCCCTCATATCAACGATAATGGAATAGAAACTGTAGTCAGGAACGTATTTTATAGATAAAAGCGTAGGTTGGCTTTTTATATGCAAAAGGCGGTACAATTTCTGTACGTGTAATCTTGTACAACAGTAATATGCATTATTATCACTAACTCGTTTGTCCAGTCGCAAGCTCCAAGTTACACATACCGAAGTCATGGTTTTAAATCGGACGTCGGGACACTGAAGCTGTTGGGAATTTTTTTGTCGAAAAATTCTCTTTAGTCTAGAAGTTGGTAGTGTTTGCAGCCGCGCTTATGAATGCACGTAAAGTATATTTCTACCGTCAACGAACTTGATTTGGTCTTCTTATCTTTACTTGCTGGTATGGTTTTGTGCATCCGTTTGGGTACTGGGTACCAACCATCATCATAATACATTCTACCGCCAATACTTTATATTGTTGTGTCACGGTTTGAAGAGTGAGTGAACTGATGTACTTAAAAGCACAAGGGATATAACATTTTGTTCCAGAGGCTGGTGGTGCATGGACGATATAAAGGAAGGTAAATATTTTTTACAATGCCAATGTGTGTGGTGTGGTGGTGGTGGTGATCGCTTACCGTCAGGTTACTGGTCTGTATATATAATGAAAAATATTTTCGAAGCAATAGGAAAAAATATAGTGGAATGTGAGTCTACTCAAAGGGATATGCAGTCAATGGATCCAAAGAAAATTTTGTTTAAAAAGGAAATTATCAAAGTGGAGTAAAAAAAAAATTTAGCCCTGTTGCTGGAATCAGTGCGGAGCGATCGGCTGTATCCTGCTGGCCCTACAGTATTCTATTAAAGTCCAGGCTGTCGTAGATTATCGGCTCGTCGAAACCAATTCCTACTATAGTAGTTAGAATCAACAGCGTCACCCGGCTTAAATTCCTTTATAAGGAGAGTGCTAACCAATTTTCAATCAGAATCAGTGGCCGCCTACAGGACACAACGTGTTGTACAAAACCGAAAATTGGCGTAAATAAGTTTTTAATCGTTTTATATTTTATTATTTATTTAAAAAACTCATTGCATAGCTATAAGATTGTATTTATATATGAGCCTTGATGCCTGAAGTAAATGGCGCGCTCAGCGAAAATTCACTTAGGTAGAACTTACGGCTTTTATACTATACTGTCGGAGCCATAGCGGAAAGACAAAAGACGATATATCAAACTAAAATAAAATGTATATTTTTTAAGTCAATTTTCTATAATTTCATTTTTTTTTAAATATCACTTATATTTTTTGACTATATTTTGGGAATTTTTCCGGCCTTAAAGTGCTTTATTAAGGTTTAAATTATATAATACTTCTTTTTGTTTCAATTCCAACATAGGTTTGAGCCTACCTAGTGTCACTAAAATAAATTCGACAATCCACACCAAGACATATTGTTCGTTCTGATGGTTCAAAAATTAAAAGATTCCGCTTAAACTTTGCTGAAGTATTACGTGTAGTCATATTTCTAACTGCTGTTTCTAAATCAAGTAATTCTGGAGTGTCTTATTTATTATATATGTGTCAAAATAGTTTAAGAATATATTAATTACGAAGTTGTTTCTAAGTCGCTTTCATAGCTGTAGCGTGCTTTTGCAGATGGCCTCTAATTGAATGAAGCCACACTGTTGTAAAGCCGCGCGCTTCTAATTACTTTAAAAGGATTTTCTAAACTATGTCGTAAAATAGATGTGCACTTGGAAATAAATCGCGTAGGCGAGATCGAATTTTCAACGTATTTTCCATTTGATCTTTTAATATGAATTCAATTTAAATATCGCATTGAAAAGGAATATGAATAAAATTGTAAAATTATATTTGTGAGTTCGTTCAATTTTGAATATTTTTTGTGTTACCGCCAACCGCCATACCGCCAACCGCCAGCCGCCATACCGCCAACCGCCATACCGCCAACCGCCATACCGCCAACCGCCATACCGCCAACTTATAACATCATAAAATTCTACCGCTAAGAAGCACTACTTAGTATTGCTGTAGTCCACTTTAAAGAGCGATCAAGCACATGAGAAATAATTTCATAGCTCTCAAGATTCGTGGCGGTAATTAATAGTTAACCCTTTTTAAACCGTAAACAGTCCCGCCTACCTAAAATGAAATTAAAAAAAAAAATCTTTATATAATATTTGATGCATATTTTAAATTTCATTAGTCGTTATTTGAAGTTTTTTCGTTCGTCGGGCTTTCGAATGAAAACAAATAAATCAATGTTCAGGTTTGAAATTTGTGCATGTATTTCGGAACTTTTTTTAATTATTCGGCCCACGTTCATTTAAAAACCATGGTTGAAATATTTTATGTCGTCTTTTAAAGAGATTTGAAGTACGCTTTAAATATTTATTTCTTTTAAGCTAAACGTTTGTTAATTGTCATACATAATAAAAAGTGATTTAAATTTAAATTATATACAACTACAAGAATCAAATTAATAAAGAAATATGATTATGATTTGAATACCAAATTGTCCTCGGTACAATGTAAATTATGAAACGGTGGTAATCTTATATTTAATTTTGTCTTGTATGGTGGCTTTAAATTGTTTTAGTATAATATTGAATAGAGTATAATATTTTAAATATGCTGGATTATACTTATTTGGAGATGGTTGATAAGGTCCTGAAAATGGACACACGTGTTTGGTCCTAAGACTTTGGATTGTCTTTGGGTCTTAAAACCTCTTTCTGCATTACCATAAAATGAAGTGAAGTGGTTCAATCAAATTTTGTAGAATATGATTTTACCATAATTATATTACGCCACGGGTAACTTAATAACTACTTGCATGTAGTGTATATTAATTTTAGTACCTTTATTAAAAGCATAAGTAAGTTATCAAAGGCGAATCCACATGTTTAATAGTTAGAAGTATACGTTGTCTGATAGACAAAGTCTTTGTTAGGTTGTTTGTGTACTTTATAAATGACGTTGCGCTTGAGGCGATATACACAAAATATTGGACTAACAATATGCTTCTCAAAGCTTTCACTAGAACAAACACCGAGAGTGCACTATCGGATGGAGATTAAGGTTTGAAAATTTTCCAATACTCGTGCCCTTCAAACACGTACACGTTGAACACCAATTTTACGTGATCCATAGCATCAGTTATAACGCATCGCGTCTATATTGCTTTTATATACCTTTGATATGAATTTCTATTAATAATTTGAGTATGCAGGTGGGTTTCGGTCCCGGTCTATCTTAGAGCTTACCGCTTACTTAGCGCTTATTCAACATGTATTGCTGTATTTCAGATTGATGAGTAAGTGTGCTCGTTTAATTACAGGCACAAGAGATAAGAAGTTGCAAATCCCACGTTTGGCAGCGCAAAGCTGTACCTGTTGGTTTGTTTATATTTCTCATAGTACCGAGTAATGTAAGCGAATATGATATTTACTATCATACAGCCCATTTACTTGTCAATCTTTCTAAAATAAATTTGAAAATGAAATGTTGTATATGTACCCCATAAAATATTTCTCTACTCGTTGCTTTATAATTGATCATTTTAGAATTTTAATCGTGTCGGTCTATGTTGGTTGTTTATATTAAGAACAGAGATTTACTCAAACTGTATTTCTATAACGCTGTTGTTAAAATCTCATCATATACGTATTAGAGGAGTTGAACTAATATTGATCTTGGTAGCCAATGTTAGTTCGAATACAAGTATGATTAATTGAAAAAGCATTTGTCACTTCGCTCGTATTAGAATATGATATTTATAACCCGACTTTGGTATGTCGAAATTTTCTTATATGTATTTGATACTTGAATTTCTAAACCAAGTAAACTAGGTTTAGTTATATTTTTAGAAATATCGAAAATGATTCTTGATTGATTCAGTTCTTATGTATAATATAGTATAATAATCTTTACAAGCATATTTTTTTTCGTTTGCGAAGATTCATGAAGATTGAATATAGTTATGTGAATAAAGTCTTATGTGAATAAACGTCCCTCAGCGTTCAGTTCTGCAAGAACTCCCTTGTGAAATGTTGAAAACTGACTGAAGTGTTGAAGACTGACTTACGTTACGTTGATATGCCACAGCGATATGTATATTGTTCAAAGGTTTTAATAATTATTACAGCTGATGCTGCACATTACTTTCTGATATTTTACGAGCGAAAGTGCTTTCGAGGAATAGGAGCTTTTTTTAATGGCCAGACCCTGGATATGAAGATAGTTTAGTTCCAAAACGGGACTAGCCCCTGGGCGAGACCAGCTCCTAGACTATATTTAAACTAGTCTAGTGCTCTGGTAGTATTGCCGTAATAGCAAATTTAACGCAATTTGGTTTAGCTACAGCAATATTTTGAGCGCATTGCCAAAGCGTAAAAATAAATACTGAATGTGAGTTAGCTCGGCCGCTTGACTGAGCAACAAGAGGGTGCAGTGTCATCTTTCTGATGTTGTCGCCTGCGGTACGACGGCTCGACTCCCCTTGCGCGCCGGGACTGTCACGTAGGAATGTCAGTGTACCGAAATCACACGCTTACTCATGTTTAGAATTTACACCTTTAAATTTTGTCTTATATCTGTAACGAAACTGTCACGATGTTTCACGATTTAAATAATAAAAAGTGTATAGAGTGAAATTTATATTTTAAAGGAAACCTCAATTTAAATAATAGTTGTGAACTTTTTCGGCTGTCGGCATTTTGCAACGCGACAGAAGAGTTGATACGCTATTAGTATTAATTTATTATAGTATGGTATTACGTTGAATAAGCGTTCAATACGAGAGCGCTCATAAAAGCTACGCTTTTAACTAAATTAAACGAGCTAAAATAGTAAGCACGAAAATACAAATACCGCTTACGAGGACGTGTAAGTTAAAAGTATTTGAAAAATTATTATTTGGAGGAATGTTATTATTAAAAATTTGAATAGAAATTTACAATAGATAATCAATTATTCTAATTGATGCAAAAATATTATACTTAGCTTGATTAACCTTTAAAAAAAGCTCGTTAAAGTCACTTCATGTGGCAGAAATGAAACCTTCTTGTCCCAGTAACTTTGGATTCAAACGTTATATGTGGAAACGTTACACTCGAAGTTGACTTACAATTGTTGCGGATAAGGAAATTTATTCATAATAAATAATACATATTTTAATATAATTTAGATATTAGTAATTTATAATATCCATATAAATGTAATAATTTGTTAAATTTTTTTTGTAATGGTTATAAATTACAGATAACGTTAAGGCTTTTTTTTAAATAAATAATGTATTTTATAATTATTAGGAAACTATAAAATTATTCTCATGTTTAAAGTATTTACGTACACCAGTACTACCACCAGGTAGATATTTACACAATTCACTCATATACTCAATAAACATGACTGCTGTTTATTTCTATTTCGTTAGAAATGCCAGTCACAATTACTTTAAGTCTATATTGTATATTGTATTAATATTTACACTATTTTTTGTTTCAGCACAGCGCTCTCAACCTAGTGACGGATCCTTTTGGTGTTGGATTAATAGGAGTTTATGATTTTGGAACGATGTCCCCATTCACAATGGTTGACAACGCCGTAATTATTTTCGCCGTGGTCTTCATAGTAACTTCATTCGCTCGTTCATTAATAGTTCGAGTACTTTATTTGATGCTAACGAACTGCGTCGATGTGAAAGTCTCAGAATCCCCTCATTATCTGCTATTTGCAATACTGCCGCTCAGTACAGAATTCATGGACGCTCGTAAAATATTTGTCCTCTATATATATTCGTATCTGACGGCTGCATTAATCGCTTGTTTGGTAAGTCGAGTAATCACCACTGTTTAAATTTTAACACGTAATTATTATTTATTTATTATTTAAGGCCCTAATTAATTGATGATAATTCCTCTCGCCCTCATCAGAGAATAGATAAAAGTACCAAATAGCCACTTAGCGGTGCCATACAAATCTGATATAATAAATCTATCCCAATGTTTTGTGCCAATTTTTAATTAACACATTTTATATTATTCTTCTTCAAATCGAACCTTGGTTGGAATTGATCACATTTTGAAATTACACAAGTTTTATTAACAATTTAATTTGAACTTTGGCGGCGAAGGAATACATCGTGTAGATGCTACGGAAGAAGTTCTGTAACGTAATATCCGGCCGGCCAATAGCGGAAAAGCGTGTGGGATTTAGCTCCAAATCGTTTTCCAACGAGAGAGGATTTATGATTTCGGTTGTTTTTTATTTCGTATCGAATCTCGTCATATTCATTAAGAACATTGATCTTTAGATATAACACAATGTATTCGTAGTTTACAATAAAATATTTTAATACTAAAATGTGACGTTCAAATTTAAGTTCAAATACTTTTTTGTTATTTATTTACATGATATTTAAATGTTTATAATTGAATTTTAAACTACCGGTTGAATTGAAATGTATTAATAACTTTTGATTCTTATGTCTAAATTTTAATTCGTTTTTTACGTAGATTTCATTAAATAAAATCTTTAAGATAAGCTATATAATACTCTGAAATATATCACCGGTTTTTTAAAGTTATGCATAAAATTTTTCGAATGAAAATTTCGTTGAAAGATTAAATTTTATAGATGACTACATATTCGTTACCTTAATGGATTATTTTTAAGAACGATAGGTTATAATATTTTATCGCGATGATATAAGACATGTACGAACGATTTTTCCATTAATTAGAAGGATTCAGAATAATCTCCACTTGTGATGAGATTTTATCTTGATTGATACGCTGTACTAATTTACAGGCAATGTTCACAACGATTATCGCGAGGCTTTTACACAGCGAATATCGCGCAGTGAAGAATATTTACATCGTGGGACTGTTATGTTTTTTGGGTTTCAATCTTTCAATCGCTGTTACTCTTGTAAGTAAATTTATTAATTATACGATACTGCTCCATCTGTATCGTAACGGCAATACTAATTGTATTATATAAATAAGACGATAATTCTATTTAGTAATAACTTTCTTTTTTGAAATGTCATATTTAAACACTAACCCTTCTTGGTCGTATTGACTTTTTCTCATTTTGAGTACATGACGGAACACCAGCGCAGTACATTTTAAATTTATTAGTGTTATATTCTTATAATACTACTTACTATAATAATACTTACATACATTACAATTACAAGTTATTTTAATTTGTTAAATTGATTTCTAAAATCATTCTTGGTTTCTGATAAAGGTTAACTTCATTAAAACTATTACATAAGACGCTTTTGCCATTCGAGATTTGACAGAATCGTCGCTACGAAAGCCACACGCCACTGTTAGACAAATCTGAAAATCCTCTATAGTAAGCTCGTCTTTATTCGATTTGAATAATTTTCACATTTATAATAATTATATCATTATTTCTGTACTTGTGATTGATTGCATTCAATGAATATTGTTGCAACTTTCTAATACCATATGGTTTTATCATCCACTCTAGTATTTATACTAAAAAGGTCATAAAAATTCCACAGTATATTCATATAAGTATCTAAACGTCACGTGATTAAATATTGACGAATGAAATACGGTAGTAAACGCTTCGACTCGAATGGAATGCCTTTATATAACTATTTTTTATTTATTAAATTTTTTAATTAACTTATTTCAAAAATCACTCTCTGAAAATTTCGATTGAGCAAACTCATTAGCATTATGTAAGAGGTAGATAGCCTACGGTGTAATGTGAATATGTGATTACAGATGTTCGCGTGAAATTGATTGATTAATATTTGGTAACTGTAATACTGTATTATCTTGTGAATTCCTTGTCATACTAATATTATAAAGAGGTTTCGTATGTTTATTTTTCCCTATTCACGTAAAACACTTTTAATCCGATTGATATGGATCAGGCTTGACATCGTTTATACAGTATGTCAATATGTTGCATATTTTTTTCTATAGCAAAGGCGTTTTTGAACCAAATCGAGATATTTGGAGATTACAAAAATATCTACAGAAATGTCACATCACACTTGTATAAGTGTCTGTATAGACACCATAACTCACAGTCACTTATTCAATGTTTAAAATAATGGGAGAATGTTAACAAACACTATAATTCGATGTATGTGCCGTAATCCGTAACAGCCTGTGAATGTCCCACTGCTGGTATAAAGGCCTCCTCTCCCTTTTTGGGGTGAAGGTTTTGGAGCTTATTCCACCACACTGCTCCAGTGCGGGTTGGTGGAATACACATGTGACAGAATTTCATTGAAATTAGACACATGCAGGTTTCCTCACGATGTTTTCCTTCACCGTAAAGCACGAGATGAATTATTATCCCAAATTAAGCACATGAAAATTCAGCGGTGCTTGCCCGTTTGAACCCACGATCATAGGTTAAGATTTACGCGTTCTGACCATTTGGCCATCTCGATTTCTACTATGTATTTGCCACAAATTATTTATTAAGTGTTATCAAAATAAATAGTATTTTAAATTCAAACGTGATATGCAGATAAAAATTGCCTTTTATGCTACGTAATTCCAATCAGTAGTCTTAGAAATATAATTAAAAAACGTAGTGCGTGATGCAAAATCTATTAATACAATTCGGCCGAATAGATGGGTTGGCAAATGTTCATCATTGTTATTTTACCCGTACAAAGTCAGGACGGGCAGCTGGTTATCACTAAATATTTACTATCTTGGTACTTTTATCCCTTTTTAAAATCAATCATTTACTAAACAGTATCATTCATCTTTTATTCAACATGTCACAACATAAATTTTCTATCATGAATGTTTGTTTTTTATTTGGAATGATAAATTCTCTGTAAGGTATTGCTTACAAATAACCAGACGGAATGGGTATTTAATTTCGACGAAAGTCTAGCAGTCATTTATAATTTACAACCGAAGGAATTGACTGAAGCTTGCATGAGCATGTTATAGACACTCAACATAATAGCGACAGGTTATTGAGAATCACTTTAAGTTAATCTAGTGACGTAAAATGAAAACACATTGCTTATATATAGTATGTATTTATTGGGTGTTATATAAATATTCAAAAATGTTGAGTAAAGATTATTTTCTTTTTTATACAGTTTGTTGAAATCTTTTTTTTTTATAGAATAGGAAGGCGGACGAGTATGTGGGCCACCTGATGGTAAGTGGTCACCAAACGCTCTTAGACATAGGCTCTGCGAGAAATGTTACCATAATCATACGTACATCATCAACGCGCCACCAACCTTGGGAACTAAGATGTAATGTGCCTTGTGCCTGTAATTATACTGGCTCACTCACCCTTCAACCGGAACACAACAATATCAAGTACTGCTATTTTGCGGTAGAATATCTGATGTGTGGGTAGGTACACCCAGACGAGCTTGCACAGAGCTCTACTACCAGTACTGTATCTGTTCGATTTTTAAATTTGTTTCCGACTCAAAGCTTTTCCTTATTACCACGTCACGACATCGGTGACGTGAAACGATTGGGTGCGCCACGTTGACGCGCCGTCCTAATTTACTGAACCGTGGCGTTAAAATGTACCTCACAATGCCGCAACGTTACACGTTGTTATGCCAAAAGTCAGAAAATATGTTTTAGAAATCATAGTTTCCAATACAGTTTATGTCTTGCTAAGATCTCGAATGAAGACAAAACAGAAGTAAAGAAAATATTGGGTGAATTCACACGTTTCCTTAATGAACGATGATGGACGTCATTTTAAGAAGATACTTGAAGCGCTGAAAATATTTGGAGAAGACAATTTTTTTAGAATGTCCACATCAAGTTTGGAAGAACTGCTAACCAAGAGATCTCAGAGCACCTCGTATACAAAAGCAATACGTGTTCAGAAAACCTGTTGAGTCAATATAAATTAACGTGTACCGTACCGTACCCGGCAGCGTGTAATGCGGCACGAGCCGTGCCTTAGTCGGTGCCGCACCATAGAAATGTGTCCACGGCCTATGATAATTAAACATCAACTAAGCGAGCGCATCGCCCGCCACGTATCGCTTCCGACGATGTCCGATGTGTCGTACCGCGGCAACATTGCCGTACCGTGCATTAGCACGTCATGACAATGCACCGTACCGTTATACGTTGACGACTTCGTGACGGGGACAAGCCCTTAGTCCCTCAGAGTTAATACTCTATATTTTTTAAGCGACTGTGCGTTTATTATATGTATAATTGAGTGTTTGTTTATGTCAACGACAATAATAAAATCGTTCGTGTTTCATCACATACATAATGACAACAATATTATCGCTTTCACCAAATAAAAGTTTATCCGATCCGACCGATAAAAGTTTATTCGTTCGACAGCATAGTAAATACGTAATAAAAAAAGCGAATTCGATTCAGCTTTTATTTTATTATATTATCTGTATTTAAGGCATCAAATGGCAAGTAATTAAAGCGTGGGCAGACCAAATCGCAAACAGACTGATAGTAATTTCAAGAACTTTATCGTCGCAACGCAACATGGTCAACTTTCCAACGAGTCAATTAAAATCAGAGCCGGAAATCCTACAACTACTAAAACTACATCGCGAATAATAAATTGAAAAAGTTTTTTAGTTTTAAATAAGTACAAAAGTCGCGCTAGCCCACCTGGTACTGGAGGTCGTAAATGACCTTTGAGAAATAAATAATTTTCGTTCGGAAATAACTAGCCCCAAGTACTTTGAAATAAATATTATGAAAGGAAACTTTAGTGTATTAAGTGTTATTCTAGCATCCGCATAGGAAAGCGAGGTGAAAAATAAGCTTCAAACCTTTTCCTCAAAAGGGGAAGCCTTAGTTCAGCAGTGGGACATTATTGTTTTGTCGATATAAATAAAACAATGAAATTACAAAAATACCTATTTAATACTACATTAATATATTATAATATATAATTGCATTGAAAAACGAACTCGCTGTGAATCTAACAGCAACCATCGCAAATTATTTCGAAGACGTTACCTTCGAACAACTCAAGTTGATAATAAACAATTCAGCGTTCGCTCGAAAAATTCATCGGGCGGGAAACGTAAGCTAAGATCGAATCACACATGCAGAGCAACGCTACCTTGAATATAAAACGTAAGCTACTGATATATTCATCGGGACACATGTTTATATATTTCATGTTTTGTATTGTTTGGCATTTTCAGCGTACATTTTCGGTTGTTCTAATGCCAGTAAAATTGTTGTAAAAAATATTATCTTATTTAATCATCACGATCCTATTGATGAAATTAATGAAAAGTAAAAATTAATATATATAATATAAATAATAGATGTCCGTGTAAAATCTAAATATTAATAATAATAAACAAATAAGTAATAAATCTATATCTGTAAATATTAGGAACATCTAAACTTCGATATTTATTAGTTACTTTATAATTTTCCACGTTTAATATGCAGATGCATTGCTTACTATTTTTTAAAAGAAATAGAAAAAATTAAAACTATTTTATAAATATTCAATGTAATATAATTTTTATTTATCAAAATATGTTTTTAAATATAAAACGATCAATAATTTCCGCTGTTTGTCAATACCGCATTTTCGACTCGGCTTTCAACGTAAACGCTGCCCTTTATGTAAGTTGAGCAATATGTCAAATCTTGTAGCGCTACACAAAAGGACAAGTCCCCAGCAATCTAAAATCGATCTATCCGTGTCGCTTTGCTATGGACGTCGAGTATGTTTTAACATACTCAAACATACTTCGACGTAGAACTCGATCGCGCAAAATAAAAGACAAGTCTTTATAAGGCTACGTGACATTGTCTCTACAACCACTATTAATATAATATGTATCAAAATAAAGAGGTCGATTGCAACGAACATTCATTTAACATATATTCTATTTAATTTTCCAATAATACGAGCAAATGTATTTATTTTAAAAACAAAAAAAATCCTACCTGTTAATTTAACATCGAGAAACTATTTGTTCTGGTACGATGCAACAAACAAATACTCGGAATGTATGTATGCGTTTCAGCAAATTAAGCTAAATAAAAGCTCGTAAATATAATATTTACGTAAGCATTAAAATTACAGCAGATAATGTAAATATTTTATTGTTTTATTAACATAATAATCAGTCGATGTTATAGATATTTTCATATTGACTACCAAATTCAGCAAAGTTCAATATTACGCGCTACAGTGAATAGTGCTAACGCTTTGTTTAAATAGCACTTCCATCATTCACGTTTAGATATATGAATGTTTGGTTATAATTTTAAGGTATTAAGATTCATTATTTATATTAAAAAAAAATCAATGATTTTATTCATGATGGTAATTACAAGTCTAAATGACCATTTAACTTACACATGTCATAACTATGAAGTTATGACATGTGTAAGTTAAGGGAAAATCTCGGTTTTAATCCAGGCAAACACCAATGAGTTTGAGTCAATTATTGTATTCCTTATTATGTTTATTTCGTTTTTTTTTCGTCGTATTTACTTTTATATTAACTTTTCATAATCATATAACGAAATCAAGAATATAATATATATATATATATATATATATATATATATATATATATATATATATATATATATATATATATATATATATATATGTATATTTTTTTTAATTTAAATAATCAAATAGTAAACTCGTTACGGTATTTTATTAAGTCAGAATAATAAAAACGTACGAATAACGGAATACACTAAAACATTATGTAAATACATTACAGTAGATAACTTAAATAATATGGAACCCAACTGCAATAATTATTTAAGCGAAGTTTACTTAAGCTCATTAAATATTTTATTAATTATAAATTTATAATTACAAATATTAAGTTTAAAATTTTGTAAATGTAAATACCGCTTAATTTAATTTGCACCCTTGAAATTTTATAAAATAAAGGGATGATATTTAAAAGCATTACGTTATAATGTTGAAACTCGATTAATTATATGCGTTGGCTTAAAGCGGGCCGACCATCAAAGGCGAAACGTATTAACGGTTCACAGGTTACTCGGCTATGCACATTGAACTCAAACAAAGGTTTGAGTGCTGTTGGTTTGCGCGACTCAACTTAAATTGTATTTACCTTTCGTACTATCAGCGCAGTGCGGTTACAGAATTTAAGCCAAATTTGTCAGCTTCTGTTCGTTTCCATTATTTGTTTGTGGGTTTAATTATGTAATGCCGTGGGATTTCGGTGAAGCTTTATTTAAAAGGTTGGTGTTTAAATTTTCATGGCTTGGTTTTTATGATTTATTATTGTGCGTCTGATTATATTGATATTGATATGTGTTTGGGTTTTTTAATTAAAAAATTCTGAGTAGTAGGTTGGAATCTGACTGTTAGCAAAGTTTATAACCATGTCCTTCTGAAGGAACATAAAGTAGTTTCTACGCCTAATTTTTTTTTTTCGTATTGAATTTGATATCTTAAAGGATTAAAAGCGGTTGCTCACACATTGTGCACGATATTAATATGATATATAGTAATACTAAAGATCAACTATTTTGCTTTAAGCCGCCCTCTTAATGTATGATGTAATATGTATCGCCATGTTTCTGTATACCATGTCTTCAATTATACTGCCTCTCCCAACGTTAAACTTTACACTGATACATTAAATTTCAGCTCAAATTAATGAGGTATCTAGTATCTATTTTATAGAGTTTTTAGCAAATTATGGCAATTGTTTCGTATTTTGATAATATTTATATCAAATGTGACTTTATTCAAAATCGTATTAAAGCGTATAAACGCAAGGGATATAGCATTTGAATTGTTTAGAGATTCGAATTGTATCTCAGGAACAATGTCTATTGTCTAAGGTAACTTGCCTGTCTAATATGATTTTAAGCCTGTGTGTCGAAAGCCGTTATTCAATTTGCTTATTATATAAATTCGTAATCGACCTTGTGACCATCAACATGTTTGGTACTTATCGCCTTCAAAGATTTTCCTCTTATAATTGCTTTTCAATGGAACTATATTTGATTAATATCCAGTTAAATATATAGCATAGGTAGGCGGACGAGCATATGGGCCACCTTATGGTAAATGGTCAACAACGCCCACATAAATTGGCATTGTAAGAAATGTTAACCATCGTTTACTTCTCCAATGCGCCACCAACCTTGAGAACTAAGATGTTGTGTCCCTTGTTAGTGTGTGTGAACCTGGCTCACTCACTCTGCAAACCGGAACACAACAATATCGAGTGCTGGTGTTAGAATATTTGATGAGTGGGTAGTACCCACCCAGTCGAGCTTGCACAAAGCCCTACCACCAGTAAAAAAAGGGTCTAATCTTCTTGAGGTCAAAGTTTGAAGTTTATTGCATCACGCTGCTCCAATGCGGATTGTTGGATACATACTTATCTGACAGAATATCATCCGACGTATGCAGTTTATCTGGTTAAGTTTCCGGATTCCGGATGGTTGTGCGCGTATTGCTTATACATGTATGCGTAATTTGATTGTTTTCCACGCGAACTCCATCGCGTGTTTAATATAGATGATCATAAGCTCGCGATTAATAAAAGGCTATTGCATTTTTTTTCACATGAATGTATTCATATTCCTATAAATATTTAATATCTTCATGAAGATATTAAATATTTATAGGCGCAATTAGATGTTTCATTAAATATTGGAAAAGGGGAAAAAGTCTCTAAGAAATAAATAATAATTTTCCGAGGAAAATGGCGAAAGACTTACGCCTCTAGTAATGTTTGAATTTTATCCAACGCTCTCTTGGGGAAACACAGGCAACAGTTCGTTAAATGTCATATGACATATATTGAAATGACAAATATATATTTTCATTCTCCATATAATCTAAATCTATAAAAATTTTATAATAGGTTATTTCGTGTTCATTATTATTGGTAAATAAAATATCGTTTCGATTCGATCATCGATCGATCATCATCGATGTGTGTAGCTTCCAAACTATTATTGTAAATCACAACGTGATTAGAGAGACGTGACCTAACTACTCCCTACTAAATATAGACGTAAAGAGAGTCAGGGTAAACAGCAATAACGTAAATTCTTTTGGTAAAAAAACTATTACGTATTATTAAATATCAGAACAAATTTCCTTGTTCATGGTATTAGTAATACGGTCCCGTGAGGTTTTACTGTTTTACAACTAACCCTGTAGTAATTTTGGTTTTTGTTATTTCTCATTTAATTTTCATTCATATCATAGCGAATCTTAATCAAATCCCTTAGTGTTAGTCAGGTTCCTGATAACAATTAACATGTCATGTCTCTGTTCTTACATCTTTCTGTTACATAAATGCAAAAACCGTTTTCTTTTTTTCAATATTATATCCAATGTTTTAAAGTAAAATAAAATGTTTTGCGTTGCAATGCAATGTTTGATGCCTGGAGTTTTTTTTCGTTAATTGCTAAACTTTACCGTTCGCAGTCAACCGTACTTTATATTTTCTTTTTATAAGGCTCATTATTATTAATGCTACACTAGCTTACGGCAGCGTTTTCATCTATGTTGATATTAATTTCCCACTTAACTTCATTCATTCTACCGTTAAACAGCAATATTTAGTATTGATGAGTTCCCGATTAAAGGGAAGTGAGACGATCTTAGTTCCCAAGGTTGGTGGCGCATTGGATATGTACGAAGTGGTTTATATTTTTCAGCGGTTGTAACCACTTACCATCATGTAGTTCATATATCAGTCTGTCTAACTATTTCAAAATACAAGAGACTTATCTAGCAATCAACTTTACATAGATGTATTATTTTACGGGGGTACTTGAATATTACACATCGATATATTAATACGAGTAGCTAACACTGTATCTCGTTTTAAGCAAAATAAGCGCACTTAGAAGTGTTAGATTTGGGATAGTTAAGGTTTTTATTATATATATGTAGTTTACTAGGCTTTACTAGAAATCGCTGTTTGCTATTTTGGTCAAAATAATGAAATATATGTAAAACTTTTTTTTCCTATAAGTTTTTAACTTAGAACAAACTTGTCCGTTCCACTATACAATTAAAATATATCTCTTAGGAGTTATCGTAAAATAAATACTTTCGCCCGACAAATATAATTATTGAGGTGGTCGGCGGTGCGATTGCAGGGCAGCCCGCGCTCAGTTACGCTGAGCGAAGGTTGTTGAGTCAATAACGGTCAACGTACGTTTGCTATTTTTGCGGCCTTTGTGAATTTAATACTTGTTTTTATTATGTATTTATATATACGCAATAACTTAGATCCATATATATTTTTTTTAGATTAGGCTGACTGTATTGTAATATATCGTTAAAACAGTATTTGTATATCACCTCCATTGTACTAAACTTTTGTTAAATTATTAGCTTATAAAAATATTTTTTCAAAGACTGTATTTAATAGTTGCTATAGCCTACGTATACCTACGTATTATTTGTTACGTGTCATGTGTTAATTTGGATCATTAGTTTTCGTTAAAAGTTAAAATTATTAGAATAGGTCCTGGGTTCAAATCCAGATCGGACCAATAAAGTGATATTGGATTTTTCAGTCGGGAAATTCTCAGTAACAGTCGGAGTCTAGAAGATGGAAGTGTATACACTCCCGTGCCACGTAAATCCGTTGGTCCTACGCCTGAACTCTTTCGTTCTTTCGTGTTGGATTGCCGTCCCATCGGATTATGAGAGTTAGAGAATAGAGAGAGCCCTGTGTTTGGGCACAGACTTGTGCACTATAATATCTCCTGCGCATTTGGCTTATCTCTCTTGAGATTGGCCGCTGTGTCTGATATCGGTCTAGAAGACATTATCATTACTATTTCAGGCATATGAAAAAGTCTCCAATTGTTGTAAATCTTACTTATGGTATAAGTTTTGTTCATTTATTTCGGGTACACTCGGAAAATGCAAATATATATTTATTTCGTCATAGAACGGACATACGTTGACGCATACGCTTCATTTTAAGTATACATAATATACAATACATAATAATTGGTTAAATTAATGCTGTATGCTGCATCAATAGTTAAAGTTATACGAAAGTATCGTATGGCTGAGAAGTTCGTTATGAAAAATTCATAAAAAGATCCGCGATAGCATTAGGAGAACTTACAAATTCGTTTTTTATCTTTTAAATCGCAGCTCAAACAATTGAAAAATATATCAATGTTTTTTTTTTAATCGATATGGTGGCAATGCATATACATAAATATATATGTTTATTATAGTAACTTTTAAAGGAAGAACATATTTATCCTTTAACCATATAATTCAAATATATATATGTATTAATACTTATCAAAATAAATACTAATTTTAAACGGTTCCTGTTGATAAATATTGTTAACAATTTGCAATTCGAACCAGTAATTTTATTAAATTAACTCAAAGTATTTACATAAACGCATGAAATAATAAGCAGGGAATTAAAAATGCATTAGGTATTATTAAATAAATATATTCTTAATATTTTCTTGCTAAGGGCACTTCTAATTTTCTTTGTCTGTAAATTGAATCCGTACAAAGCCGGTGTGGGTTGTAAGTATTTAAAAAATATATAAAATTTAAAAATAAACAAAAGCAGACTAGAGCCTTAGATCGTGTGTCAGGTGTAGGGTTCGAACCCACCTCTCCAGCGACTATAAAGTATAAATACTAATTAAAATAAATAACAAATCAACTTTAAACTAAATCCTAAATCTGTGAGATGTTTGATAATTCTTAGGTTCTATTTGACGCCTAGTGAATGTGTGTGAATTACAAAATAACATATCAGTCCTGAATAGTAGAGGGAAGACGAACTTGTTACCGAAATCAAAATAGTATTTGCCACGTTCAAATCAACTTGTATACTAAATTTTATCCAAATCCGATAAGTTCCATAATTTCGGTGATAGCCGTTTTTCGTTTTCTCCATATCACACTGATATGCCAGTGTTCAGCGATGTGACAAGGTAACGTGTTAATGAGTAACGAACAAGGTCGCTAGTTCAAAGCATCCGTGAGATTGCTTTGCAGCATCGTTTAATACAGCGAGTTATTTCAAATTTTCTATTTAAAAATATTCTTTACTTTAAACAAATTATAAGCTTTGTGTAATCCCCTATGTATTAAAGCCCTCATAAATGTGGTAGGTATGAGAAATTAAAAAATTAAGAGACCAGCTAAAAGGTTTTCTTGTATTTTATTTTATATGCACCAAAATACTATCATCAAACAGCATAAGCAGCAGCTTTCACAAATGTAATTGACGTCAGGCGACTGGGTTAGTATAGGCTCAGCAGTAGGAGAAATACAAAATATGTAATATTATCTATTTTTCATAGTGATGAGGATAAATTTGGAGCGTGTTCCAGTGGTTTGGTGAATACACATGTGGCAGAATATCATCCGACACAAAGGTTTTGTGACAACGTTTTTCATCACCACCGAGCATGAGATGCAATTTAAACAGTAATTAAGTACATGAAAACGGTTGCCGGCTGCTTTTCAATCCCCTAACTTTACATAAATTGTCAATCTATATTTCTGTCGAAAAGGATTATTTTTTATTTTGCATAATTGATTTAATTTAAAAAAAAGGGTTTTTGAAATTTAGACCATTTGTAAGGTAGGCCTTACAGTTTCACAATTCCTGTAAATTACTAATTATTTGGATTGTTGTAATTTTTAAGCTTTTATGTTGCTGCTGGTTTTACCATTTTTTCTTACAAAATTTGGTTTTATAAATGGGCATACATGGACATACAATATATTTTATTACTACTAAAAATAAAAAATAAAAAGCTTTTAAATCACTTTTTGATAAAGAAATCTTTTGTATACTTTCATTTCACGATATTCGTGATAAGGTAGTCGATATAAAAGGGTACACAAAATTCCAAATTAATTGGGCTTTTCGGAACTTTATCCTCAGATTTCAACCTTCAATTATTTATTTGAAATATCCGTTGATGTGGAATCGTGAACTAAATTAGTCTACAA
Organism: Nymphalis urticae; assembly: GCA_905147175.2. NCBI lineage: Eukaryota > Metazoa > Arthropoda > Insecta > Lepidoptera > Nymphalidae > Nymphalis > Nymphalis urticae. The sequence continues at coordinate 14,903,289 of LR989982.1, read as the reverse complement.
GTTAATTGGCTTAGTTATATTATGTCACATTTTCGCCTTGTAACCAGAAAACACTCTCATAATTTTCGTCAATGCAAAACTATCCCAGCTAACGCTGGCAAAACGCTGACTGCTCTGACAAATATTTCATTTGTTTGTCAGATGCACTAATTAGTCGAAGAAGAGAGAAATTTATATTAATGTTATTTATAATTAAACGAATGCATCTATATACCTATTAATTGTTTCGAATTAATGATCTACTATATGTTCTCATTATAATTTAAATACTGAATAACGCAAAGTAAGACATATGTTTTTAAATAAAATGTATTGCAAGTGAAAATATATTTTTTAAAACCAGAAGCTGTTTGATATTTCTGAAGAAACTCGAAATTTGATTTTTATTAATTTACCGTAGAACATGATCGTGATATGTCAGAAATTGATAATTATGCAACATTACTGCTACAATTATCAATTATGCAACGAAGATATATTCATTAAAGTTTCTATTGCAGTTGACAACACAGAAAATGGTGGGCATTATGTATGGGCTGAATACGTGCAGTCTTTACTTGGGTGGTATGAAGGTTGCTATTATCATGTGGCTGTACGGAGTTCAAAGATTTTCGACTGATATACACTTCTGGCTCGGTTTTAAGCCAACGCAATTTTGGAAGTGTATTTGGGTGATGATGCCTATTGTTATATGGGTGAGTCTCAAAGTTTATTTGTTGGTATGCAACGCGTAATGGAATGAAAGCATATTGGTTTTCTATTCTCGAAAAAACCAATAATGTATTGACTTAATTAAACGTTATTCACTGAAATGGTAATGTAATTAATGTAGGTAATGTAATAAAGATATATGTGATTTCCTCTTTCTTTATTGAATGAAATTTGGTAAAGTGGTCTTGACTTTGTAGCAGGAGCATATATCCTACATGATAAAAAAAAATTTCGTAAGAAAATGAAACGGTTTTTACAAGTCGCAATAGATAAAAATTAAGAAATAATTATTGCTTATTAGAGTAACTTAATTTCTAAACATATTTGTATTTTCTATTCCGGATTAATTTAATTGGGACTCTAAAATAGCTCCAATTTCTGAAACATTGATTAAATCAAAATACACTTGCCCACTAACCGACCGAACCTAAATACAACAATACAAATTACTAATATTAGCCAGTAGAGTGTGACGAGTGGGTGACACCTATTTATGCAGGTTACCGACTACTGAAATAACCACCATTCACTATCATCCCTGTGTTGTCATTTCTATTCATGTAATTATTTTGTGTTTCAAAATAACATAAATTCGTGATGTTAAACAATTTTTTCTCATATTTCACAAACAATGGTTAATTTTATTTGTAAAATTCAAAGAGATAAAACTACATTGCAAAGTAAAAACTTTCATTACTGCATTTTCTTTGACTGCATTTCTTTTAATTACTTAAAACAAATAATGTTAGCAAATATTCCCATGTTAAAAAAAACGTATTTTGTTTATTTTTTTATACAATTTTTTTATTATTTTTGTGAATGTATATCGTGATGACCAAGTTCAGAGGGTGAACATTTTTCTCTCTTTGCAAAGTATTTTTATACGCGCTACCGACTAGTACCAGGCCATCATAGACTCTGAGGAGTTTGATACAGGAAATTAAAGTAGGAAACTGTTTTGTATACAGTTTGAATGGAGCTTTCATACGAGTACTAAAACTCAGGTTGCGTTAGCTTGCATAATAAGCTACTTCGCAATTTATATTTTATTTTAGAACTGAATTGAAGTGTTTTTTTGTAATTAAGTGATGTGCTTATTACACCTTATTATCAAATGATTTAAAGCGCTACCGTACTAAATTTTGAATATACAAGAGATCACGAAACTTAACATTTACTGATCTCTACCACCTATAAATAATTATCTATTTTTTTCTACATAGACTTTTGTAGGTGCCTTTATAATTTTCCTTTTTGTTTTACTTATATTGATCTTTAATAATATTTATTATACCGATTTTATTATAATTTGTACTTTACTGATTTTATGTGTATAAGCTCATGTACTAGTATATAACATTACTTTGAAATCATTCAATTGATATATTTAAGAAAGAATAATAAAAATGAAGTATTTACATTATCTTTAGCACCGACTGTACAGAAGAATACAGAAGTTACTATTATTAAATATTTTTGATTAAATTATCGCTGACCTGATTTCGAAGCTTTCACTCCTTAATTATAGGAATCGTGGCATTCCCTTGGGACATCAAGCATATCTCGATATATGACATAAGTAAAACCGAAACTGTTAATGACATATGCCTGTGGGGATCTGATCCTTGTTTATAATATTCAATCTACTTGGCCAGCACGCTCTGCATTATATAAATTGATTCAATTTAAACTTGAATGGCTGTAACACAAAATAAAACTTAAAGTTTCACGAACAAGTTGAAATTTGCTCATTCATTCCGTACATTTAATTGTTTGTTGTTATTGTAATTAAGATATTAAATAAAACACTGACGGTTGTCAATTTACGCTTTAGGTAATGGGATTGTTTAGGCCAAAGTTATCTAAGCAACGCCAACCTCATTGGTGTCTCTTAAATATGTAAAATTTAACATAATAAGATTAATAATTTTTGTGACCGAACTAAAATGAGGGTTCATTCAACGCAGGGTCAGGTCAGGGTCAGCCAAAGTAAATTCTAATACTTAAAAATAAAATCGTTGGGTTTCTATATAATCGTTGATTGGAATAATATTGCCGATGGGATATCCCACTGGGAACACGGCTTGTTCATTTATAACTAATTATTGGAGCCGAGCGGAGCTCAGTTGCTAAGGTGCTTAAATATTTATAGATATACTCGTATATATAGTTTAAAAAGAGGGTATTTGATATATGTAACAATTGCGGATGTGCACAATATGGACATAAATCGTCATTTATAATTTAAATATACTACTTATAAAATTAAAGTTTTTAAAATTTGTTAAAAAAATAAAGAAAACAAAAAACATAGAAACAAGTTAAACAAAGTTAAATTATTATTATTTGCCAAATAATTCGCTTGTAGTTTAACAAAGTATCGAAAAATATATTAATAATATAATAATAGGAATAATATCCTGGGACATTATTCACACACGGCGATTTGATCCCAAACTAAGCAGAGCTTGTACTATGGAAACCAGACAACTGATATAATACATATACTACTTTTCTTTGGTAAATACATACTTATATAAATAATTACACCCAGACTCAGGCCAAACAGACATGTTCATGCACACAAAAGTCAGTCCTGGGTGGGAATCGAACCCACAATCTTCGGTGTGAAAGGCAACCACGCCAACCGGCCCGTCGCATCTATGGTACCGCCATGCATACACATAGCATAGTTTGTCATATTCACGACACACTTAAATAATTGCCTGTTTGACTGTTTTTGCCTATATTACTTCATGAGAGATCGGTTCGTAAAATATTTTTGTCACATGCTTTCTTGGTCGTTTCATCGGTAAGGAAAACGGCTCACATTAAATATCATGAAGTTTTCGATGAATTCGTACTGAGCTTATTTATAGTGAGATGTGCCAAAAAAACGCAACATGTTTTGTAAGCGCACGCAGGGTAGACTCGATTCTTCGAAATTGAACCGCGTTTTTTAACGGGATTCAATATTGCGGAGGCACTTTAAACAAGTGCTGTAAAGTCCTAATTTTTAACAAAGTAAAAAAAAATTGCATTTATTTTCAAAAATCGAAGGATCTTTGCTACTTTAGTTGTTATCGTATGATAATGTTTAACTAACTTCTATATTTTTTGCTTTCGTTTATGTATTTATTAAAACTTTTATTTACAGACGACTGTATTCAATAAATTGAAAGACATGAACAAATTGAAGGGTGCATCGCAAAAGATTGCGGCGTTGTTGTGGATGTTCTTAACTTTCATTACAGTTGTCATTATTCAAGCAAAAGTGATAGCTAAGTATATTTTGAAAAATGTAAGTTTATGAATGTGTTTTTGCAGTTTGTATGTCTAGAATATTCCTATATATGTTTAAGACTTATCTATTTAATATATTTAAGACAACTAGCCGAGTTAGCCCAGTGGTTAGAAAGCGTGAATCTTAACGGATGATCGCGAGTTCAAACACAGGCAAGCACCACTTAATTTTCATGTGCTTAATTTGTGTTTCTATTTCATCTCGTGCTTGTCGGTGAAGGAAAAGGAGATATAAATGTAGTTACTATAAATATTCTTATATAAATACATATGTAAATTTTTATGTATCTTAGCCAACAAACATTAAATAATTCTATAATCTATTCCATAATTAAATTAAAATATACCTCATTTAAGTAGGCTAATATAAATATAAATTTACTTGGTCGTCAAACAACAATGCTTAGTATTGTTGTATTCCGGTTTGAAGGGTTAAGTGAGTGAGCCAGTAACTACAGATTTAATATATTATTTCCCAAGTATGGCGTTGTAAGGAACTGTGAATATTTTTTACGACGCCATTGTCTATGAGCGGTCGTGACCAATTACCATTAGGGGCTACCTGATGGTTTGCTCATCCACTTATTTTATAGTTAGGATTGTACATTCATTCAACTTTTTTATGTTTTTATTATAGAATAGGTAGATGGACGATGGGCCATCTGATGGTAAGTGGTCACCAACGCCCATAGACATTGGCATTGTAAGAAATTTTAACCATTGCTTACATCGTCAATGCGCCACCATCCTTGTTTCCCATGTGCCTGTAATTGCACTGGCTCATTCACTCTTCAAACCGGAACAAAAAAATACCAAGGACTGCTATTTTGCGGTAGACTATCTGATGAGTGGGTGGCATCTACCCAAACGAGCTTGCTCTAAGCCCTACCTGTTAAAAAACTGTGAAGAACCTTTATGAAGTTCAATAGTTTTCCAACTACCTATATAAGATATGACTTATAATGAGGTAATTACTGCCTCGTTGGTATAGTGGCTACATGTAAGATCCGGAGGTCCTGGGGCCAAATCTCAGGTTAGGCCGATAAAAAGTTATTGAGATTTTCTGTCGAAAATTCTCAGTAGCAGCCAAGAGTAGGAAGTTGGAAGTGTGTACACTCACTTGCCTCGGAAAGCACGTAAAGCCGTTGTTCCTGCTCTTTCCGGTCGTGTCGGATTGCTGTCCCATTGGGTTACTCATATCCCTCAGGTTAGGGAATAGAGAGTATACCTGTGTTTGCGCACCATATGCTCTATAATATGTCCTGCGCAGTTGGCTTTTGAGATTGGCCGCCGTGACTGAAATCGGTCTGGAGTACTATTATTGTTATTTTTATAAAATATGTTAATTATTTTATTATTTAAATCTTTCATAAAACACTATTAATTCATTTTTCGAGCAATTTTTATATTATCTTTTAAATATATACCGAAAATTTACTTATTTATTTCTTTATTTAGAAATTAATTTCTGATATTTCAGATTTATGATTACATTACGGTTGATCACTACACGTTGTAATCGTAATCGTTAATCATGAATTTGATTAAATTATGCCCAAGTTTCAATTTATTAAATAACAAAATTGAAAGAATTTACGAGTATTTTATTACAGAAGCTTTTTCGCTTCTTACCCAAGGAAGAATGAACTGATATTGGAGAAACGGAATCTTAGTTTAACAAGTTTTCTTTGTTTCTTATGTTTATACAGTGTGTTGAATTTCATTAGAATCCGTTCCGTCGTTTGAAGTGAACATAATATCAGTGAAAATAATGCACGTTTTTTCACCTAATTCAATTAAATACAAAACATAAAAAAGCATAAATATTGAGAATGTCCGTCTATTTGTGAATGCATCGCGCAAATACCATTCGACGAATTTTATTGGAATTCGTATAATTCGGGCTTATACTAAATTTATTATAGGTGTTATGTTAAATGTTGATTGAGGACAAATATTTTGAATTCACCTGTATTTTTCATTTAATACAGGTAAATTCAAAATATATGTCCTCATTTATTCAATATTAAATGAGATCACTGCAGCAATATTATATATTTATTTTTTAAAATAGAAACGCAAACAAATCAGGTATCCCAGTTCCTATTCAGGCTTACGATAACTGATAAGACCAGTGGATAATCGAGTACTATTGTAGTATGTAATATCGCTGAAATGTATGTGAAATATTTTTCAAACCTAATAATAAAATTATTATACCCCATACCTATTTGCTTTTATGTTACGTCAATTAAGATGGGGGGGGGTTCACCAGTTCCACCAGATTACTGTAAGACAGGTAGACTTTCCGTTAACTAAATGCCAATTATAGACATGAGAGACCCTGGTGGTTAGTTGCTAGTGTTAATTTCTCAACATGAACTCAACTAACACGAGCGAGCAACGTCTTTATTAAAAAATATATATCTACCGTTGAGTTTTTTAATGAGAAGTCTGTACCCCTAATAACGTGTATGCAAAATTTCTTAACAATCGTTTGAGTAGTTAGAACGTGTAAACGTAGCCGACACACAAATAAACCAAATCATTTTCGCATTTATAATAACAGTAAGTATGTTGAAATGCTCAATTATTATTTTGCAATTAGTTTAATTGCACATCACTTGGGGTGTTTAAATTATTCATAATTACAAATTAGCTTGTAACAAAATAACTATCTTTTAATAATTATTCGTATATCTATTTAAAAGATTCATTATAACACGGTGTAGAAATATTTTATATCACGTGACATTAAAGAAACAATTCATATTGCAGTGCATATCGCGCCCCTCATACTCACATTATATTAGTGCCGACTTATTCTTTTTATATATTATTTTGTCACACGTACTGTTTTACATGGAAAAATCTAAGGTTTATATTTTTATGTTTTTTTGACGCACAGTCACAATATTATTGTTACATCGTGTAATTTTTTCATGGATCTGTTGATTTATTCTAATATTGAATTATGTAGTGAATAATATTTCCTATATTATTAATATCGGTTCACGTCATCAAAAACTTTGAAGAAGAAAATATTTTGGAAAATTATTACTAGCATATTACTAGCATACTAGCACATTTATTGAACCTATTGAACAACACATTACATTTCTATTAAAACGATTGTGTAAGCTATCTCAAAACGTTCGAACTTATTCCGTGAACTCTACGATTCGACAAATCAAGTACAAATCACCCTTTTTAAATAGTTTTTTTGTTATATACTATTACATAAATAATACGTGACCATTTATGAAAATATACACAATTACGGATGTATATTAAAAAGTTATGAGCCAATAACATGACATTAAATCCGACTGAGTGTCTAACTCTGCCGGTTCTTCTCAAATTGGTAGTGTTTTATTTTTCTATTTTGAATGTCCGAAAGACAGTTCTCAACATTAAATATTAAAACCAGATAATCTTATTTAAAAGGTGAAAGATCAACTTTTGTAGTTAACTTTTAAATGTTTTTATTTGTTTATGTAAGGGTTTGTAGTTTTCATGTGTGTTTAGTATAATTGCACTTTTTTTTGCAGAATATAGTAGGAGTTTTTAAAAGTAACTTTAAGTATGGTCCTCCCGATATAGATGATCGTAAGAAGAGAAGAAACTTCGATGAGATTACACAGAGCAGACAATGTCTACACGATTGTATGATTTTGGATGTAAGTATTTACGTGAAAATCTTTGATTGGATGTATATAGTTTTTATATAATAACTTTATAATTGAGTCAATGAATAGTAGATACACAAATATTTAACTAAATATGAATATAAGTACTTTAAGGTGGATTTAGCTTTTCAAATTTCGAATTCAAGTATTGATTTAGTGATGTAGTAGGTCTTTAGCCATTCAAGGACACTTCTCCAGGTTGATGTATTTTCTGGTTTTTAGTCTCCAATTTAAACCTTAAGAAACAATTGATTTTCCATTGAGAATTTTGATAAACTTGTCTGAGATCGGTATCTGTACGTGTTCCGTCTTGTGGTGGTTACTCTCTTTTGATGTTTGGGCAGAAAGTAATAAGACGCAGTTTCGTAGCTGTCCTGAAAATTTCCATTATACTCAAGCATGGCCAGAGACGCCGATGCCGAAATGTTTGAAATACATGAATTAATCTTTTAGGTCTAAGCCCAGGCAAGCCCGCTGAATTTTAATGTGCTTAATTTGTGTTAATTATTCGTCTCGTACATCTGTAAGATACGAATGAAAATCTGCCACATGTGTATAATACAACCCAAATTGAAACAGCGTGAAGGAATAAGCTCAAACCTTCTTCTCAAAAGGAGATGAAGTCTTTGAGTAGCAGAGGGAAGCATACAGCCTGTTATTTATAGGGTGAATGTAGCTATTTTCCTCATCATTTTTATACAATGATAGGTATCTATCGTAAGATACTCAGAATGAAAGATATAGTCTTGCTTCTAGTTGCTAAAAAAAAATATATATAGTCCAATTAAACGAAGCAATTGATTAAGATTATTTCGTAATTAATAGTATATCTAACAGTTCCTAAGATACTGCGACCCGAACAAAATATTTCATTAACAAACAGCATTTTTTTTATTTCACGATACATGACTAGAAGTAAAAATAATTTGGTAATGCGACTCTTCACTATCATGAAAGGAATAATTATATCACGTTGATTTCGGTTTCTCTCTGTAAGCTTTTTTAATCACAAAGATAATATAATTATTGAAGTAATTACGAATACACGGATTTAACTCATTATTTGAATCTGTAGCGATCTCTACACGGTGAAGTGTCGTTACATAAATTATCGAACATTATAATGGATCATTGCATTGCCGCAATTTAAACCCTTAGGAATTCCTACTCTCGGTCGGATTAAATTGCAAGAAATGGATAAAGATTTTATGGTATGTTTTTATCGTCTGCTGTTTTACTCGTAAATGATATTTATTGCTTCATTCGCTTATGTAAATAAAATATTGTTATCGTTGTTCATTAATATTCAATTGATCGAAGTTTGCTTTTGATCATCCACAATTATAATTTTAAGTTTGGTGTATTAAGACTAATTTTAATTGTTGTGTATTATTACTTGTAACGTGTAAACGTGTAACGTTTATTACTTGTTAGTATATTAAGCTCGATTCTTACGAGTTTTCGAACGGCCAAGTAAAAGTTATTATTTCTGACAAAGTTAGTGGTGTTAAGTGTATATATATATATATAAATCCTTGGTCAGATTACCGCCTGAATAGAGTGATTACACTTACGTCCACTCACACACACACGCAAACGTACACAACTTTATGTATGCGTGTGCGTATTTTTTTTTTGTTTAAGTGCGCACACAAAAACACCAGTATTGAATTTCGCCATGTCACAAATGCAAGCACTTCCGTAACAGCCTATGAATGTCCCACTGCTGGGCTAAAGGTCTCCTCTCCCTTTTTTAGGAGAAGGTTTGGAGCTTATGCCATCACGCTGTTCCAATGCGGGTTGGTGGAATACACATGTGGAGAATTTGAGTGAAATTAGACACATGCAGGTTACCTCACGATATTTTCCTTTACCGTAAAGCATGAGATGAATTATAATCACAAATTAAGCACATGAAAATTCAGTGGTGCTTACCCGGATTTGAGCCCACGATCATCTTTGGCTTTTTGCAAGCACTGCAAGCACTTGTTTAAGCAATATTCTAGGTATATTATTAGCTTCGTATCTTATACCCTATAGTATGATAGTGTAGGTATTTTTCTTAATCTAGCTTATTAACTATATCTGATTTATTTAATTTATTTCGTCTATATTGTTTAATATAAGTGCGTATTGTTTTCCTAATTAATTTAGAGTGATGAAGATGTTTGTAATTATTAATTGTAAGGACACATCACATAAACGAAATTGGGACAAAATATGTAAACGAATAAATTCCAGAATATGCACACGACATACTTCAGTTTTTTTTATTAATAGCATTTACTTGTAATGTGTAGGTAAGTATGCATACCTATAATATATATGTACATAATTAATACATATATTATATTACATGTGATATATAATATAATATGTTATCATTATGAGATAGTTGTAAACACATACAAAACAAAATATTTACAATTAATTAGATGTTGGAATAATTCTAAATGAATCTTTTCTTTTCTTGACACTTAATTAACGTGGAGTAACTCCGGGTCGTGTAAATAAAAAAGAAAACTTAATTGCACCTCGGAGTTAGTAAGTTGAAAATAGCCGCCGTAGCAAAATCGATTGAAAGGACACCATCGTCACACGTGCAGTAATTGAAAAGTAAACAACAAAATGTATATAATAGTGAAGTTATTATTTAAAAAAAATACCATTCCAAATATAATAACTTTTATAAGGTATATTTTTATACTGTGTGACATTTTTTATCTGTTCGCAGAAAATAATTTACGAATTTTTAAATATCGAATACGTAAAATGTTTTAATTTACGCGGTATTTTTAGAGATTTTATTTACGAGATTCTGAGTATAAAATTTGACGGTAGAGCTTATTATTAAATTTTTGACGTTTTTATCTGTTCTCATAATTAACTTGGCATTTTAAGCAGACAAGATATTTTGTGAAAACCAAGTCTATAGTCATCAGAAAGGCGCTATTTTTAGAGCTACTAAGATAGAGCCTAGCGTAAAGGAAGGTTATTGTGAGTTCGATTTTCGCTCATGACAAATATTTTCTTAATATGGGCGGGCCTATGCGTAAGTGCTGTGCTACCGGAAATCCATCGCATTATTTTTTTATGTAGTTCATAAATAATAATCTTTTTTATAAAGTTTTTGGTTGAATTAAGAATAAAACTCCGTAGTCACGGTAAAGGGGCCATGAAATATTTTACAACCAAGCAATACATTGTATTGTCGAGTTGAGTGAGCCATTATCAGTATTAAGGCAACAGCGTTTAAGCTCTTATGGTGGCTTAATCGTCTTATTTAATGCCACTAGCGTTGACTGTATAGTTGGATCGTCAGCTTAACGTTTTTTTTAATCGCGTTGAAAATTGTATTGCTATCTAGATATTCGTTTCGATTTTGTGCCATACAAATAAAGGGTCTTCACTAAAAGAAGGCATGGAACATATCCGACGACGTTTTATTGCTAATTGTTGGATACTCATTTGACAGATTTTTAAACTACACATGAAGATTTCTTACACAGTTAAATGTGAAATTAATTATTAACACATATTGAGCACAAGATAAGTCATGAATAAACCACCTCGGCTCACATAGAAATGATTTAGATTTCCTAGCGTGCATTGAAACAAAATGTATATAATATTCAATTTGAATAATTTGTGCCTTTTTATTATTCCAGGATAAATACGAATGCAACCACCTTCCACTTATATTCAGGAAAATATCAAGCCTGCCTAGTATAGCATCATCTCTTACAAATATCTACGAAGACTCCTCGAAGCCTAAGAAAGCCTCAAGTGTCATAGACGTATCTTTTATGAATATGAATTAGATATATCGTTTTGATTTTATGTTTAAATAAAATATAACCATTTTGTTTCTTTCTGAAATTTAACCTAGTATGTAATTTGTATTTATTCCATTCAAACGATTCTGGATATGAGTTATTTTAATAATCATATCAATAGGTTATATATCAGTAAGGTCGTTTTGAAGAATCAATAAAAAAACCAATTCAAGCAAAGTGATTGCGCATAATTACAGTAACTAACGATTACTGCTCCTTGGTACCTAATAAGACGACGCGCGTGGCTTCCGTGACTCGCGTTCGCATTAAAAAATAGCTGACCTTAAATATTTTAAGAATTTTCTTATTACAATAATACCGTCAAACTAAAGCAGAATTCTTGTCAGGTTTGTACGAGTATGGAGTCAGTATTTTATATAAGAATGAAAAAAAATTAATAGCTGTTATCTATAAATAAGTAAATCAGAATACTAAACTAAATAATTACAAAAAATATATAATATAAATTTAGGTTACCAAAACGTTTCACTCGTTTATGATGATGAGCAAAAATAAACTAAATAAATTTTAAGGGTAAAACGAAACAGAAATTCATGTAATTGTGTAAGAGATATTGATTTTCAAATTCTCTTAATATAATAGATGTGAACTTTTGTAAATGTTTTCTTAAGGTTGTGCAGAATAATAATAATAATATTTTTTATTTTTTAAAATAATAATAAGTGTTCAACGCGGCGTAGTCTGTGACACGTTGCGGGCATCGTTGAAGGCAACATTCCTTTGATTTACAACTCGTATATAGGCTGCAGAGCAATACGCTTTTTCTTACAAAAAGATATTTTCACTGTAAGTTTTATTGTTTGAGTTTTGTTAGCAGTTTTATTCTTATTACTTTTTATATTTTTGTCAATATGTATTAAAGTTTCGGACTTGCAACATTTTTGCTTTGCTTCTTTTGATTCTCAACATTTTCTCTGTAACACAGTGCCAAAGAGAAGTATAATTTATCGTTTCATAATTAATTTAAATTATAAATTTATCGCTTATATCAATGTTCTGTGGCAGCTAATCATCAAGCTTTACTAGTGGTCTGAGGCACCGTCAGGGGTATCTCAGCACTATCTCATAGCTTTCGGTATTAATATGCGTCAAGTCTTTCAATGTCGGTATGATGGTATGAATATTAACCGAGTATCAAGGCAGTCAAGAGAGGATTAGTCAGGTCTATATATTACGTATCTACGTGCCAGGGTGAATGAATGAATGAATAAATTTATAGAGGAATTTATTCGTAGATCGAACATATTCGCAAGGGAAAAATTTCAATTTTTTCATTTTCTTTTTGAAGTTTCGTCGTTCTCGCATTCATTCGGCCTTGGAATTTTCAAGTTTTTTTACATTCCAATTGACGCGAGGCTTTTTCTGTTTGCGCTTTATTATAATTCCAAGCATATTTACGACGCGTGTAAAACGACGTATTTATTTTATTTTCTAATTTCCATTTCAATAATTCAATATCGATTTTTATTTATTCTCTCATTTTAAGCGGTTTTTTGCGAGATTTTTGCAATGAAACTTCGTTAATAATGGGACACATCAACATCCTAGCTGAGGGCATGTTCACGATGAGCTAACTTATAACTTTACTTTTTACAAAAGGGTAAAGGTAAAATAATTAAACGTATAACGCTATAAGATACTACACCGGTGTTAATGAATGACGATTTCACATACTTAAAATGTTTTGGGGAATCAGACACCTTAATCGGTCGCGTAATTCGTCTCTCTGCCTTAAGATGGTACTTCCACGCGTGTGTGCGAATTAAGACATCTGAAAATATGACTCTACTAAAGGTTAAGCTAGATTGACGACAATTATTAACTTTCAGTGGGCTCGTTTCAAGCAAAAACATAAATTTTATAATATCCGCTCATTCAATTATGGATTAAATTCTTAAATTAATGCTAAAATACTATAATATAATAAATTAAATTCCGGTTCTCGTTTAACTAGTGCAGATGATCAAATTTGAAAGCAAGAAAGGATGTGTATGTTTGTGTATAATATCTTTCTAATATTAACTTACAAGTATTTAATAAATAATAAAAATGGAGTAAACCAACTTTCAAACGGTAGCGTGGAAATAGTTGAGCCTACTTGAATAAATATTTTGATTTTAATTTTGATCGATATCATTACCCGAGGAGAGCTCCACCAAGCTACGAGCTGTGAACGGGAGGAGCAGCGGACGCATATACGAGAACGATACCTCTTCGTTTAAACAGTTAAAAATGTTGTTTTGTGATTTTTTATTTTTATTTCCCTCATCTCATTTAAGACATACTTTATCAATTTGTCAAGTAAATTAATCGATTAAGTCTCCGTCGCAAGTCTACTCTTCTTTGAGTTCCCTTAAAAACTTCTAAGTGGGCACTTCATTAGAGGAGCGGATACGAGCCCTTCTTCACAATTAAATAGCACCCGCATCTAGCAGAGGGCACTAATTGGATGAAAGAAAGCATCGAACATACTTGCACGACCGAGCGAAGCGAGAGCGACTGTTTTGCTGAAAATTCTATAAAATAATGTTACGGTCACAACTGTTTGAAATAATAACTCTCAAAGAAGTTTGGTGTATTTGTCTTTCATAATTCCTAATTCAACAGGTGTGTTTGTATCAATACACAGAATCTTCTCTCACTCGTCGCTTGATCGTAATGTTGTGATCGGGACTTAATTACGTATGCCAGCACGAATATTTAGAAAATGACCGTACATAAATTTAATTATATTTATTGAAATTTCCGAATACTTGAAATGAAAATTTCAATATAAAATTCTAAAATCTGAGGAGTGTGAATAATTTATATAACAAGTTGTAATACGAAGAGAAATTACATAAAATAAATTGTATAGGTACGTGTACAAATAAGTACAGTCATGTTAAGATAGATGTATAAACCAAATGTTATTATTTTCTCGTAATTATTAATCACGTATGCTATTACAATTCACTGCCTCGTTAGTTTAGTGGTTAAAGTCTAAGGGTGACAATAAAATGGGTTAACATTATCAATATTATTTATTATTAGTGGTTTTGTCGAGACAATGTTAGTGGGAGCGTTTAGGTTTTACAAAGCACGTAAGCGGTGGACTCTGCACGAGAATATAAATACTCGACTGAAAAGCACGTAACACCATTGGTTGTACGACTAAGCTCCTGCCGGTTGTGTCGGATTTGCAGTTCCGTTGGATTATGAAAGCGAGGGAATAGAGAGTTTACTTGAGTTTGCGCAATAATATAGTGCACTGTGGCGCAATTGTGCGTCACCCTTGAGAAGGGACAGGTGATCAGGAGGACTTAACATGATCTATAATCTAAGATGTTTTGTCAATATTTGTGCACACAATTATAATGGCTCCCTCACCCTTTAAACAGGAAAAAATGGAAAAGAAAGTATTACTATTGTACGAATAATTGACTAGTGATCAGTGGAATTTATTAATTGCTACTCAAAATTTGAGGTTGACTGTACGTAGCACTAGTAAGTAACCGTTGCACCAACCAAAGCACGTTGAGTAGTTTGCGTGTAGAATGTTATATAATCAGAAATTGAATTTTAATAGCGGCACGTGAGCCTATAGCTACGAAAGTATTTCCAGAAATGTAGGTCAAAACAAGTATTTGTAAGTAATTAAAGCTATATCAAGACATAGACCGTACGTTAGAATACTCGATTATTTATTTTTCAACTGCGTGACAAATTAATTCTCGTGTTAAATATAAATATTTAAAACGACAAAACCTGAAAACCTTCATTAAAAACTACGTAATGTGAACTTTAACATTCAATATTGCTTGGGGGTGATTTATTTTATTTCGTATTGACCTTTGTAACATATTTGCATTTTAATTACTGAAAAAAATGTTTACTGTAAATATGAAATTCATAAGAAACTCTTACTTACTAATTAATTTTTAATAACGCGCGGTTATTATTAATTTCCTACGTCATTATCATATGTGACATAGGCAGAATATTTTGCACTTAATTAGCGTAGATGCAAGCCACGAGGAAAGGGAAAAAAAGAGATGGTATAGTATGAGCAACTGTGCTCTTTAGGACTAGAGAAAGCGGTGGGAATTAGTGTTGATGAGCAACGTGTCTATCTCATGTGATTCAGAGGAGCCTTTAGACGTCGATCAAGCCGAAATTATGGCGGCAATAACAAATAATCCATGTTGTTTTCGTATAAGGGTTAATAAAGAAACCGCCACTGTTTCGTTTATATTTAAAATTACAATCAATTCACCCCCACTGTGCTAAAACGTCGTACGGGCTATTTAAATATCTCGTTATATTGCTATAATAAGAATAATATCAAAAATGTAAAGTGTGTATATTTATTAACACATAACATTTGAAATGAATATGTTATTTGTATGTAATTAAACAAAACATTAATACTGTTAGTATATAAAAGATAAATACATGTTGTCGCTGACTTTTTCGTAGATATTTTAGAAACCTACAAATATCTGACAAAAAGTTTTCGTGTATCGGTACTAGTTGGTGCAGCATTCGCTTGGAAACCGTTAGACAACAATTTTCTCTTCGATTGCGTCAGCATATTAAGCTATACCCAAAAAATATGCAACATAATAACCTATTTCTAATCTGCACCAACTGTGGAGTGACACGGGCTGGTTATGATGATGACGATTCCATTATCAATGCTCCATGAACCATGAGAACTATTGCTAATTTTGTTTTTAATTACACTGTTGTCTCCCAAACAGTAACACAATAGTTCATTATAGTGCTTTTTGACTGAAATGTCCAAGCTGGCGTACACAAAGCGAGAAATGCCAAAGGTTGTTACTTTACTTTTGAAAGTAAAAAAGTAAAATAACAACCTTGTTTCCCACGTTACTTCGATTTAGGTTATTGGATAAACTTGTGGCAGATTTTCATCCGGTATTTGCAGGCTTCCTAACGATGCGATGTTTTCTTTTACGCTGTGCATGGAATAAATTTTAAACACAAAATATGCACAAGAATATTCTGTAATCTTATCTTGTCCAGTTACGGAACCGCAATCTTTGCTTAAGATCTTAAGTTGTCTTAAGAAAATCGACTATCGTCAAATAATTTTAGCGGATCGTTGGATCGAGTTCAGATACAGTTGAAACGTGTAGTAGCTTTATTTACATTGATTGCAAATTTTGACTTCGGTTTTGAAGGTGAAGTTCTCTGTACTTAACCATGATATTTACTATATGCATACTATAGGAAATATAAAGTTTGACAAGCATGATTAAGTCTGACTAGGAATTACTTTACCGAGATTTTCCAGATTGATTAACAAAAAACAAACATATTATGCATATATTAATATGTCAACTTTTTTTAACATTTTATATGTTTCATGAATCAAATGTAACATAAAAATACACTATTAACTAAATGTAGCTGATGGTATAATAGAGATATAAGATGTATACAATAAACTTAGAAAAGTACGTAGAAAAAAATACGTAGTCTCCATAAATACAAACACTATTTTGCTTATATGTATATTTTTATAAGAAATGTGTGGAATAAAGATCATTGGGACGAAATATCACCCTCCAATAGTTTTTTGTTACAAGTAGGCGGACGATTAAATGGGAGACCTGATGGTTAGTAGTCGGCGCGGTGGCGCGCGTAGACTTTGGCGATAACCGGAAAATTTACCATTCTTTATATCGCCAATACGCAACCAACTTTCGGAAATTAAATTGTTATGTCCCTTGTGCCTGTTATTACACTGGCTCACAGAGCCCTATCAACCACATTTGAAACAAAAGTCATCAGAAGCGTCTATTAGGATAGATCATTTCTTATTATGGCTACATGATTCAAAAATATGAAATATTTTAAGATTTTGTGAGTAGCTTAGTAGAAGTAAAGAAGAACAGAATATGACGACCAATATTTTATTCATATAAAATAGAATAAGCTAACGTCGACGTATTCGAATGTGCAAGATAGTGGTTCAGCGCCACTTTGTTTTTAATTGCACCAGCACAAATGCTTGACAACATTTTAATAGATAACTTTTTGTGATTATTTATAATTATGAATTACAAATATAACATTACTTAGTTAAACCGTAATGTCACTCAATGATTTTTCAATTCAAATATAAATTTATCATAGATAATGGGCTTATTCCATTTGTAATCAATTTAACAACAAAAACATGTATTTTGACTTCTTTTGGGTCATGACGCATCCCATGATTGGAGGATGGCACAGGATGCAAAATCCTCTACGTTTATGAATATAAATTAAAAAGAAAATGGAAAAAATGCTTTATTTTTGGTTTTGCATTAAATGTATTCTAATTTTATATTTTTCTGTAATTGAGCATTTTAGGTAAGCAAAAGGAAATAATGGTTAGGACACATGAAAGCTATGTCCTGTAGTACCGTGGAGAAATAAGCTCCGAGCCTTATTTATAAAAGGAGGCCTCCTCGGCTTTAGACCAACAGTGGTATATTTGTGGGCAGTTACATTTTACATAAATGGATTTGTGAAGTACAAAATATATTTAATGACCTTTAATCAAGTTATTAGCCTTAATAATTTTTTTAAGGTGTAATTATTCAGGTCAAGTATATTTTGTATAAATGATTTGCTTTAATATGCAGGCAACACGCTTACTGTAGGATATATTCTACTTAGATTCAGCATGAAAATAACTAATTTAATAGGTTATGTTTTCACTGTGAAGAGACAGATTTCTTTATAAGATTAAAAAATAATTATTACCATATGAAAATCAAATGCAAATAATCCCAGAGGTTAAATATGTAATCTTTAATGTTTAATATCAAGATAAATAGGCGTATGTAATATTTTCGGTTAAGTTAATTAGCTGTGTATTTTTTTAAGTGTACATTACTTCCAGAGACTGGTAACCGGCCTGTGTAGAGTTAAATACCAGAATGGTCGAGTGACGCAATGCGGCAGGCGTAGCACCTAATAAGAGTTGGGTGAAACGATTGATTCGCATCTGAATTAAACTCTAAGCATGCTAATATATTAATTATTTGAATAATAATATTAACGGTATTGATATTAAATAGAGATAAAATAGTGAAACTGTTAAGGAAACGTATTTGTGTTTAAAAACAACAATAATGAATATATAAGTAAATATTAATATTATGTTTTTTTTGGTATTCATATATTTGTTTTTTTGTAGTTCATATATATTTTTAAGAGGTTGTATATAAGTTTTTTAGTAGTTTATTTTTTATTTGTGTACCAATTGCCTGTTTTAATTTATATGTTCGTAGATATTATGTGTACCCGTGTTTGTGAGGGCAAACTCAATACTGTTTGAAATCGTCGTTGAAAACGCTGCGCTTTGAGCGGTCAAGACCTCACAACTTCGAATGCTCACTTTGAGCTGGAGGCATGCATGCAATTTCCATCTCACTAGCAAATTGTATACGAAGTTCTTGAGTTCAGTCTATTTGCCGGGAACGAACCATGCATAATATCTCCTTATCATATTAGAACGAAATGATTTAAAAAATAATCGCATATAAATTATGGGATAAAATAAAAAATTAACAGGTTTTTATTTCGTTGAACTTTAAATAAAATTAACTTTTACATTTTTAAAAGTTTCATAAGCGCAGCTAAAATATTATTTATTTAAAATTTCTTGCAAATTTTGTTTGCACCCAACTTCAAATTGTTTGTTTTTTATTTTAAGTTATTTACAAGAAAAGGTTGCATTATTTTGTTATTGTTATTTCATGTTGACATTTTATGAGATTTTAATATTTTATTATATTAAATGAGAAATTATTTTTGTATCGTTTATTTCGGAAAACGGTCTAGCAATTTGGCTCAAATTTTGTACTTAGATAGGGTTTTGCTTCTTAAGTTTACCTATATCTCTCTCTTTACTATCATGTAGACCCCTTTTCAAAAGGTTGAAAATACTGACTGTCCCTTGTTTATACGAAACGTGTAAATGAAAGTAATTTTAACTCCCGATAGCCTGACAGATTAATATTTCCTAAAGTCGAACTAAATTATGCAGTGCGAATTTTTATTTTATGGATGAAATTTTTTTTAATAAGTTGCCTAATGACGTCAAACAATTCAAAAACTGAAATGGTTTTAAACAAAAACTAAAGCATTGGTGAATTAACGCATGTTACTATAATTTAAAATAATATTTATAAACAGTTGAAATTTTAAAATATCATTATTTTTAATAATATATTATTTATATCTATATAAGTATTTTTTATAAATTATTTTTATGACATTTTAATATATCTTCTATAAATTAAAATGAGGTAGTCTGATATTGTACGTATTTTTATAGCACATGCATAGAATTTTATACATGACATTTGCGTAGCATCTTATGGTTGTTGTGGCGGGATTTTAACCATTTCGACATTACAAAATGTACCTACAATTTTGCAATAACAGCCAAGTAGGGCTCGGCCGTCCAAGTACTGTTATTTAAATATCCGACCCAGCAACACCAAGTTTAATTGGGAAAGCACGTCGGGCGTTGTATTCAATGTCAAGTTCAACCCCTATTTGGCAAGTAGGGTACTTAGGTAATTATAAATAAGGAAAGGTGGCATTAAAGAGTTACTGAATTTTTGTTCAACTTCGTTAATTTTCGGTAAACATCAAACGATTATCGGATATTTAAATATATATTAAATTAACAAACAGTTAGTAACAGTGACAGTAGCTGGAACTTCTTTCTTTTGCGAATAATTAATGAGACGGTAGCGTCAACATGCAATTTGAATGGACTCAGAGAAACCGCCGTGTGATATCAGCTCATTCCGCGAAAGCGCAGCGGCGAGGCGACCTCTAGGATTCAAAAAGGTAAACAATAAAAAAAATATCTCATTTTTATGTGGAGAGTGTTTTTCGCTCGATAAGAGTTGAGGATCTGAACATCAGCGGTGAGCGGAAGGAGAGGTCCGGGCGGGTCGGGCCGGGCGGTCGATAGGTCGCAGGGCGCAAGCGCGGGTCCTACACTGAGCCAAGACCCTGAGACCGTGATAGTCCGCCGTCAGGTAGACACGCGATCACGGTTGCCGGCGTCCGCTGCATGTGCCGACATAAACATGCAATCGAAACGACCGCGTTGTGTTCGCAGCCTTGCGCTTGTGGTGGCTCTCGCGATTGCCTGGTTGCCGCATGCAGATCACGCCGCGTAAGTATATTACATTAATCATAAATTATTATTTTCTTATTTTATACCGTTTTTTTATTTTTTTATTTTATCTAATTTAAAACCGAACCTGATCTGAATTAAAGTCGTATTAAAATAATCTCTAAGATTGCTTAAAACTTTTTTAATACGTTTTTTTTTTAATTTTAGTTGTATAGATTTTTTTTCTTATAAATTTAAGTTATTAATATTTTATGCATTATTTTGAAAATTGCGTTATTATAAAAAAATTAATACAATTTAAAAAATGTGCGTTTAAAATTATATAATAAGTCCGCACGTTTTAGAAAACTAAATTAAATATTATAAAATGCTTCTAAGATATCGAAATAAGGCTATTATTAACTAATTATGCATTTATCCGTTTATAAATTACAATACCTAAAATTCGGTGTTGGAAAACCATTAATAATAACCTAAAATTAATTTTCGTAATTTAAAAAAATCAAAAATCAAAGAACAATGATTTTGAACGTAAAATATAAAAACAGGTTTTTTTTATTACAGTTCATAATTTCTGAATGATTAAAAAAATAACATAGAGTTTTATAAAAACGATGTCTTACTAAATGGACGTTAATAATATTCAAAGACAAAAAATAAAATAATATAAATCATAAGCCGGCTAAGTTTCCATATTAACATAATATATCGAAAAATATCAAAATACCTTATTAAAATAAGCTTATAGATAAAGAAATCATATTAAATGATATAATTTAAACTATTCTATCGACTGTAATGTAAATCGAAGTTATGTTTAATTTTATAATAAAAAAAGAACTACGAGAACAGCCGATAATCTAATCTTACTAATAAAAATGCGAAAAAATGAAAAAAAAAACTAAAAGACATGTTAAAAAATTTATATTCTTATATAACTTTTATAATATATAAAATTTAAATTACTTACCGTCAATTATAAAAGGTATCAAGTGATCAAGTTTGTGCTAAGAAACTCACCATGTTGACTACACGCAGGCGACGTTGGCATGTCCTTTAATTATGTTCAGCAGTTAAGCTGGTACAAAATAACACAATATTGACCTTCATTAATATCATCATTTTGCTAGACTAATTGTCTAAAAGAATGATTAATGCCCTTGTCCGGATTTCAACTCGTATTGTTCGGGATTTTTCATCCACTGGGCTAACGGGGCTGAGGATTGGCTGTTGTTTTGCTATGTATTAAATACAACTAATCAAATAAATATTTATTATTTAAAAAATATATATAGTTTTCAATGTAAACGTAGTACGTTTCTCGCTCGCTGGAACTTTAGAGTTTAACGATCCAACAGCTTCAACACGGAAATATCGGACTTCCTTTTAAAAATTAATCGGCTTACAATTTAATCGGTTATTGACGAATAACGGGTATAAACACTATTTAGGCTTGATCAAGCTTATAAATAAAATAAAAATTGCCCACAAAGTTTGGGCTATGTTGTTATTGAAGATGGGATAATATATTTCACCATTCTAAAAATCATTACTTAAAAAATTACATTATGAAATTCATAAAGCTTACTTTTTTATTTTCTTGAAATTAAATTACACGCGTAGCCTAAAGTAACGAAATTATTAACTAAAATAGATTTTACTACAATATAATCATAATTCTTCCAAATGCGATTAATATAATTACGAGTACATACTTTATGCAACAATATGATGAATATAACGACTAAGTTAAACACTGATTTCTTTCTTTCTATCATTATCAATTTGACATACGAAAGAAGAAGACACAACATTGTTTAGCATTTATAATTAATAATTAATATAAGGCCTTTAAAATCTAAAAAAAATATCTTAGTATTCGAAAAGAAAAAAGTAAATTTACCTTTATTTTTTTATAAATGAACATAAGGGCATTTATTGATATTAAAATTAAATAATAATTTACGAGCTTAAATGTCGTTGAATTTAATAATTCTTTTTGGTTTTCCTATATTATTTTTTTATTATGATTTAATCATGACCTTAACTTAGTAGGACAATGGTTTTGTTACTATTGGTCCGTGCTATGAGGCATGCTACGAGAACGTAGCCGTCGGGTAAAGATGGTGACGGCATCAAGACTTGGCTCAGAATCGTTAGCCTTTAAGGAAAACCCTTACTAGGACTTACATTGACTATTACCCAACAGCTGATTGACCGGTCAATCGTCATGGTATAGAATTTTTGTTTACTATGCTTCGAGTAAATGACGCTGCAAGCCTATCGGCGCCGGACTGTCTTAACATTTACAAATCACACAACACCGCAAGTGCGGTGCGTATAAGCCTCACATTACTGCATTGAATAGTAAACCATGGATCGTAGTACGATATGCCAATATAATGAGACCTGACTCTAACATTTAAATTTACAATACATTATAAAAACATTTCAAATTAAAAAATGTTTTGAAAAACAACCGTAAAATAAAACTTGATAATTGATGTAAGAATTATAAATTATGAAATACTCTACCTGAAGGTTAATAACCCGACGAGATTTTAGCTGTGATTGATTGGTAACGGAACCAACGAAAATTATCGAATAATAATTAAATGAAATAATATTATAAACACAATATTATCTATAATAACACATAAATTAAATTGCAATAACTTATCAAAAACCACCAATCAAAATATATTTATATATTTTTTAAGCAGAACGTTCTTATTAAATACGTGTTGATATATACTATTAAAATTACTTTATACAAATCATATTAACTGATGAGTTATCCGAATATTGATAAATATTTGCAAGTTTTATAAAATTTAATAAAATAAATTGAAATGAGTTCTCAATATACTAATTGAAATTTAAAAAATAAGCTGAAATATTCTGTAACGGAAATATGATAAGTTCAAGGCTATTCTTATTGTTTTAAACGAGTCGACGGGAAATGCTATCGGTTTAAAAACAATAACAAATTAAATAGTAAATAAACTTTTAAATACAACATCAATTTTGGGAAATGTGAATTGCAATATCGGTCAGATTAATCATGAAGATTGATTTGTACTTAGGAATGTTTCTAAAATACTGATAAAGAATTTATTTTGGAAAAAAATTGGTCAGCGTCAAGTAATATAAAAAAAACAATCGTTTAATTTTGAATTATATTATTAATTTATAATATGAAGGTCGAAGGTTCAATGTATCACATGTATGAAATATAGATCATTACTTACATTAAACCATAACTTATTATTGGCCCGACCC
The DNA here is from genome assembly GCA_905147175.2 of Nymphalis urticae. NCBI lineage: Eukaryota > Metazoa > Arthropoda > Insecta > Lepidoptera > Nymphalidae > Nymphalis > Nymphalis urticae. Next base: position 14,879,290 of record LR989982.1, on the reverse strand, counting down.
GGGACCTTGGGGTCTTCGGTTTTATATACCAGCGAGGTACTATACTATATATATGATATTGAATATACCTTACAGAATAGATCTTACTCGAATAGAAGACATAGATCGAAATAATAAACGGGTCTATTGAGAAACACTTGTGGTCCAGAATTTCTGGCAATTTAACAGGCTTAAATTAAATTTATTAGTTCAATAATTAATTCCACTAACAAAGGTAGACTGTTGTTGTTTGGTTGAAATTCTTGTCCTTAATATTGATCATGAATCTAAAACATGCAAATATTATATTGCAAGGTTAATAATTATATAAATTGAATTGAAAATAAATCTTTGTTATTAATAAAACTTAAAATACATAATAAAACGAAGAATCAATTGCAAGAATTCGATTGAAGTTAAATAAATATTAATTGTACAGAACAAAAGTATTAATTACAATTTTTATACTATATTTCATTATTCGGCGCAGGTTTTAATATTATGAGAAAAATATGTTGCAAGCTTTAATGGCCTGGCAAATTCCTAACGCTAACCTCTTTTAAAAATGCCTTTGCTCGTCATACGGGTGATTGAGGTGCTAACGACTTTAATTGATGGATGCGCCCAACAAAAAATATTCTCGTAGCAAGCTCTACGACATCTACGGATTAAAATCGGATGGCAAAATTCAACTCAGCCACACAATTTATAATCTATGTAAAATAATTACTTTATTTACCAATATCAATATAACTTTAATTTAAATATTTAACAGAAGGCTATTGGATTTATTAATCATTCGAAAATTAAAATAAAATTCCACCTACGTAAAACTTCATAGTCAACAAATTTAAATACGAAATACGATAAAAACGGATATATTCGGACACTTTAAAATATTAGTTTTCGAACGAAATATCAATTTTTTAAATACAGAAGAAATGTACATGGAATATGAAATACAGATACTAAATATAAATTCCATTTGAAAATTTAAGCACTTTTTGATTTTATCGTTTTAATATTTTAGAGAACTAATTTATTATAATATATTTTATCGATAATAATTTGTATAGTTTCGTTATAATGCGTATTATAGTTTGTTTTTATTTTTAATCTTAATAATCTGTAAATATATATGTTTAAAATTTCATATTTCTGATAGAACCGCAATTAACGCTTTCAATAAGGAATACCAGAATCATATTGTAATGGAAAATAATTGTATAAAACAGGGCTTATTTTACTACAATAACAGTAACAGCCTGTGAATTTCCCACTGCTGGGCTAAGGCCTCCTCTCCCGTTTTGAGGAGAAGTTTATTTTACTATGGCTTCATGTATTAACTAATTAGTTCACAAGTATACATGAATATCGTTATTTTAAGTAGCTTATTTGGTTTTTAATGTTCAAGAAAGGTAAAAACTAATGTTTTAAACGTGGCACGGCACAATTATTTGAATTTTTGTATAATAGAATATTAAAAAAGGATTGAAATTAAACTTATTTCACTCAACAGATACATATGTATATGAAAAATTGAGTTTTGGTACAACTGCGTTAGGCTAATTTAGAACACGTGACGTAAGCCTTTTTAAGCAGCTTCACACCTTGATTAATCTTTATGTATGGTCAATCGCGTATCGTAAAACAGGACACATTTAGACTACAAGTGCTGTAATTTAGTATTCCCTTTACCAAATTACTAACTGTTCTAACGAATAGGGGTATAATGTAGTCACGTATTCCTACAGATGAACTTAGCTTATTTAGCATCGTGATTGTTACATCAAATTTAGGTAAAATTATACATACACGTTAAGCTCGTCTAATTTCGCTAATTATAGTAAGAAAATGTTGTATGCATAATCAACTCGATGTTGCTTGGTTATGAAACGTTAATTAAGAAGATGTCAACTATAAAATCAAGTATTAGTTAGATAAGAGTGTCTTTCTAGGGAAATATTTTTTTTAAATGATTATTAAAATCTCTCGGATTTTCAGCTGATTATTTTGTGGCGATTCATAAAAACTTGTCTTAGAACATATCTGGTCAGATCTTCTCAGAAGTGCTCACATTCCGATCTTACGTATTATTAAAAACATTTAATAAAATCTCAATATTATGAAAAAAACAGATAAAACGTAGTATAGTAAACGTAGAAGAGAATTTCTTTCTAAATAGATTTCGGTCGCGGTGCCCAATCATAAATTATACTTGCAGGACATAACATTATAGTACATAAGCGTGTGCAAAAATACAAGCACATTGTTAAATTCTTTATATTTCCTGCTGAGGTGTAAGCAACTGTCAACTGCCAAATGCTGGACTACTACTGAGAATTTCTTTATTTATATTTTTATAGGCCCGTCCCAGAGGTTTAAGCCAGGATTGTGTTATCTGCAGCCTGTAATCACTTGTACACTTGAGACAGTTGATATTAAATAGAGTATCGAGTTAAGAGAACCAATGCAATATAGTAATAAGTTTAATGAATTTACTTAGCCCTCGAAGTCAGTATTGAGAATCGACACTTCTAAATCAGACATCTTCATTCATTACAGCTTTCATAAAATTGTTTAAAGCTTATTTATTATTTATAAATATTTAATTAAGTCCTGCAATATTAAACAAGCAATTATATTCAAAGCGCCCCTAAATCCGGATGGATATAATTGTTAATCGCCACGATTATCCATTAAATTTAATCGATTCAATTAATTTAATAAACGTATATAGGCTACTGTCTATGGAATACTTATCTATGGAATACATTTTAAAGATTCTAAAATGGAACGTATTATAAATGTTAGTTTGATTTTTAAGCTTAAAAATAAAAATACAGTTCCGTATTTAATGATAAAAACCACTAAACAGATGTCCTCAGTGAAAAAATGAACCGTTTTTTTCTTTTTACAGAAAAAAGTTGCTACAACATCACTGACACTATAAATTGCTTTTCTACCTTTTTCCTGCGTTCTAAAATTCCGTAAGCATTTGTAGAATCGCTTATTTAGCACACTAAATTAATCCTTATTGCATTTGAACTGAGTTCAAAGCTCGTTAAACGTATAATATAACATTATATACGTTATAATTCAGATAATGTGATTATCTAATTTGATGTAACAAATGGTATTGTTGACAACAATAATAAGAAAGTAATTTAGATTTTATTATGAAATGTTTTTCTACCACCTAATCGTTTGTATAGTTTTTAATTAATAAACATAGTGAGTTTTTAATTTGAATTAATAAATAATTATTTATTTTAAAATTAAATTGTTTTTACCATAATAGCTCTTCGTTAAATTTTGGATAGGTGTAAATATAATTCGCACGTATGCACAGGTTCATGTTTAAGTATCATCCTCAAGAGTCTGACGAACCGGCAATCTGATATGATTGGAGAGAGATCAAGTGCTTAACCCACGGCTTTTAAATGATTTTCACGACAGGGGAATCTCTCAACGGAAAAACAGTCACTTTTCTTGTTCCAAGCTAAGCCTTGAATCCGATACCTTATAAGCTGCAATCATAAACTACCGAGCATAGCATACATAGCTACTGAGAACGTGTTCTATACTAGAATATTAAAATATTAACATTTTTGATATTAAGCAGAAGTATAACGTTTTTTTATAAATAATAATAATAATTTATTTATTCAAGTAACAAGACTCATACTATCTATCTACTACTTATTCAATTCACTGGTCCAGCTGAGACTTTACAAAAGCGGTTTATGAATATACAGTCTAGTATGTTAATAACCATGATTACAATTAATCATTGATTATTTTATTGTTCGAAATTATGACTTTAATTGAATTTACACCAAGCCAATTACCAGCCTACATACTTGTGATTGTTTTGCGTAATGTCATTGACTCCCGTTAACCAATAATAGTTAATTTGCAAAATGAATTGGTTTGTTACAAAGTTGTTAATACACGCGAATCTTAACGAAAGATATGAAAGGAATTTGAGTATATAATTCATCTCTCGATCGCCAATGAAGAAAAAACATCTTGAGAAAAATTCTCGCGTCGAAAATTCTGCCATAATCCGCATTAGACTATCGTATTGGAATAAGCTCTGAACCTTTTCGTCACTAGAAGAGCAAAATCTTTGCTCAGCAAATTTTTCTCTTAAGTAATATTACCTAATTTAGTTTTGGGTGTTTACTTTGTTACTTTTACGATAGAAAGAAAATAATGTCTGGTCGCGATTCAAGGACAAATATTCCGGTGGACCGACGCTTTAAAAAAGGTGGCAGGTACGGGATGGATGCGGACTGCCCAAGATCGGGATGGTTGGCGTTCTATGGGTGGCTTTCGTCCAGCAGAGGACGGCAAAAGGCTGAAAAAAACTGACGAATAAGAACTATATTGAAGTGAATTAGTGAGTTCGTAAGCACAGTCACACTTTCTATGTATTCACACACATAACCTAATTGGATGTCAATCTAGTACCTTTGAAGATATCAATGATTTAGACATGGGAACCTTAAACTTTTAATTTCCTAATTCTACTTTGGTTGAAATCAAGAATTTCCTGACAGATATAATTGGGTATTTTACTTGCCTTCCAAAATTCCTACACCGTTACGTATCCACTAAAAGGCTGTGGTTTAAAATTATCAAAAAAACTATTGAACTTAATCAAAACTCAATTAGCTTCAAGATATTAAAATATTGTTGGTGGCGTTGGAGGCTAAGTCAGTCTTTGTTCTCAAGAAGAGTATGGCGAAAAATTTTCAAGATAAACTTACTTACTGCACGTACGAGTACGCATGCAAGCAATATTAGGACATCAACACATAAAATGAAATATTAAAAGGACTTAAAATAACAATAATCTTTACTTTAATATTTTTATGCTCGCTTCAGATTCAACCGTCGTTTATATAAAGGCAGTCAATATAAGGCATCATCCCATACAGTGGACAGTATGATGACGAACTACTTCTTACATAACCTTAATATATTGTTTTTGGTAGAAATAATCCAAACGAGATAAACAAACTAAGAAAAACCAAAACGAGATTTCATCAAATAATATGACACATTAAAGAATACTAATTCGTTTAGTATTTGTTTTTTTCATATGAAAAACGTTAAAGGTAAAATATGCGTAAAATTTTTCAAAGACGCCGCAATATTTGATGTCCATATTTTTATTTAGCGAAATGTCAAACGTTTCGCTCAAGAAGTGGTCTCATCTTTAAAAGTATCTTTAAAGTTATACCGCTAAAGTTATATCGCCGTTCAAGGAAATCTTAAATCCGAGTTTGTGACTCACCATGCATGAATTCAGGTTGGCTGTTTTCATATTATTTTTTAAGAAAACCAGACTTGTTATATCGAATATCGCTTCTTTTATTTCAACACAAATCTTTTGAAAGTTGACTGATATAAGAAGTGGTTTAATTGTTCCAAATCGCCTTTTTTAAGAGTTAAATTTAGTTTCAATTGTTTTTTCTCCGGCTACGATAATCTATTTTTTTAAATATCAACAAGAATATTAAATGTTAGTAATATTAATAAAATTCTATGTTCAATTACGCTTCAGTTAACATCATTATTTTTTAGTTAATATCATCCAATAAAGGCTTCTCCCCAATGTTTTTCGCTGCAAATAATTAAAATCTAACTCAAAACACAAACAATCTAAGTGTTAATAACCCTGAATCACATCTCTTTGGGCAGCAAGGTTTGTACTATACAATATATTACAAAATCCTTCTAAAAGGTAATCATCAAAGGAATTTGCTTTCTATGAAATTTAACTTCATAACGGTTCAAATTAAAGTCTATCACTGAGAAACCTCACTAAAACACCTCGCTTAACAACAGTACTCAATTCAAGTAACTATTTTGAGATTATTTAACTCATAATAGCACATGCCCGACAAACTCTGTCATTTAATTGGCATTTGTGTTCTAATTAATGGAATAAATATACATAACTATTAATTGAACTACGGCGTTCATTCGCTATGTGCTAAATCATGTATGAGGTGCCACCAGCCAGTATATTCTGGGGCAGAATAGTTCGTATCTCATTAGAAATAAAGCTTACATTGCAGCAAAAACTTTTGTTTTCTGAAACATTAATGAATACACGTCGATGTTTCTACGCTTTTGTTATTCAAAATAGAGAGTGATTAGCGGTTTGCGTTGATGGTTTGGTTGGAACTTCATTCAGTCATCATCGAGTCAAGGTTGGTTAGAAGTGGATATATTTAAAGTAACATGAATAATCAGTCTTCATTTATTATATTATTTTGTAACTGTGTATTTTTGCAAATATTTTTTTACAATAAATATTGTTGTAATAATTGTCAAAACTCAATAACGTGTACAGGACCAATACATACCAAAAAGTAAATTATAGCAAATAATTGTGTTATCCATACGTAATTCGCTCAGTATGTTTTTATAATATTTAGGAACACACTAAATATTTCAACTTAAGTTCCACTTCACACGAACGATGAAACCTCTATTCAAACTATTACCAAGGTATATTTCGCCAAATTTAAATTCGAACATACATAGACGCAACTATATCAAGGCTATTTCGAAACTACTTAATATCAAGTCAAGCTAAAATGTAAGAGCATACGGTTAGTTCGGCCAACGTCTGAGCTTGGCCATACAAAGGGGAAATGCTATTAGTATTTCGGTTACTTTGATGTAGTTCGATAGTGGTATCGATTAATTTAATTTATCTAAAATATATCGTGTATATTATTTTTTTCTTTTAATTTATAATAAATATTTATAATTTATTTTCTCCGCCTTAGAATTATAAATTCTACCATTAAATACCAATTCTAAGTAATGTTGTTTTCTGGTTTGAATTATGAATGAGCCAGTGTAACTACAGGCACAAGAGGCATGATATCTTAGTTCACAAGATTAATGGCGTATAATATTGGTGATGGTGACCACTTACTACCAAGTAGCCCATTGACCGTCCACCTACCTATTTTATAGAAAAAGAAAATATGTATACATTTATTCATGTAAATAACAGTTATATATTGAAAACTAGTAATAATATGCTTTATTTCCATGCGTACTGGTGTGAGCTTCCCTTTGTGTTGTGGCTTTAGGCGTCGATCAATTAACTGTTTGGATTGGAGAATTGACAAGGCAAATAACCATTTATATCAGTTTGATTTGATTGTGATCGTGGCCTTTGTGGGCCTACGCCGATATTTAGACTTAGGTAATACATTAATGTGTGCACTGTAATTTTAGCTAGGATTGTAAGATTGTTAGCTTTTGAACATGGCTTAGTGTATTAGATTCAAAAACTTTAAACAAAGACTGCGGGTTCAAACACAGAGTAATACTAATCAATTTTGATTGTATTTATAATTTTTCGAGCTCATGGTGGTATGGGAAATCATGTTTCATGCATTAGACTAAATAGAATCAGCGAGATGATATAAGATCAAAATCTTCTTCGGAATAGGCCTAAGCAAAATGTTTGATATTTGCATAAATCTTTTATTTATTTTCGGCCGTTGACTATAAAACTTTTTTGGAAATATAATGATCGAATCGTCTGATTCTGACTCGGAAGCAGACTCTACATCTACGAATAAGTTTTTCTTAACAGTCGTTAATTGCATCGTTTACAAAAATCAATAAAATAGGAAAAGCTGTACAATATAACATATAACCTAAAATTATAACAATCAGAACATTATTCTTATAAATAAATATGTATTTGCTAAATATTATTTCAGTATATTTTAAAAGGCAAATTAACTAGCTAATCGTAAGATATCAACGCTTTCACTACTTGTCTTCTAAGAAATGTCCTGAACATGTTTGAAATAAGGATAAAAGTTCAGTTTTACTCGTGTTAACCTTGTACGTGCACCTGATACTTGTCAATTATTCTGTCAGATTTTATTTCACTCGCACCGAGGTGCAAAGTCGACGTATGTTGTCATTCACTCGACTATAGTATCATTGATTTTGACATTTGTTGTCGTCAGGATTCAACTTTTATTGAAAGATAAATTAATCAAAAATTTACTTATTTATATCGTGTTATAATAATAATATATCACATATATTAAAATAGAGGCGATATGTCCTCGTGGCGAGAATAACCAAACCGTGGAAATGAAAAATCTTCTAAGAACGAAAGAACGGATTTGTCTTAATCTGCTTAATTAGTTATTTAATTTATATGCTCTGTGGTTATAAGGAACGTTGTGTAGAAATTTCCTGCATTAATCAAGGGAAATTCTATCACATGTGTTTCCTCTAATACTGACAGAGCAGGATAGAACAGTGTAGCTGAAAGCTACAAAAGCTATTTCTTAAAAAAGCTCTCTATTCTCTTTTTAAGCTTCTTATGCTTTAGACTTTATTCATTTATTATTTTAAATCAATTTATTTTACATATTCAATTTATTTGTTAAATTTACATTTGAAACCTTAAAGCATTAGAGAGGTGAGATCATTATTATTAATGGCTTAAATTTTCTATTCGTGCATAAAGGTCTACTCACACCTATTCTACCGACAATCATACTTTTGAATTGTCGTGTTTTGGTTTACAGGGTGGTACCATAAAGTTGGCAGCTTTTTGCTGAGTGTAAAGGAGTCATTTGTGTTTAAGTAATATAAACCTCTCTTTTTTCTAATTGACTTTTGTTCTATTTGCATCTAAAGTAAAAAAAACAAAATTGTTAATTTTCGTGACTATTTAATCAAATTGTATACAAATAAAGCTAAAATCACTAATGAGATAAAAGTTTTATTTGAATTATTAACATGGTGAATGGAATAAATAATTGAAAACACTAACATTACCGATTAATGGTTTCCTGTTTAAGCTTAAATGATTTGGCTACACGCTGTATTTTATGTTGTGTTTTAAATTTAAATTAAATTTATTAATTTATAATCGACATGTTATTAGGTTTCCGATATTGCAAGATTACAATGATATTTGCTGACGTAGCTTTAGTACATTTACAGCAGACTCTGTTATTTTGTAACTTAACGTAAGTCAATAATATATAGCATCAATTGTAAGTTAAGCATAAAAAGTAAATATCTGGAACTATCGGTTCTGTTTATATGGTATGAGATCTTAAATCTACAAACATAGATGCGATTAGACGTAAAAATTGGTTACATCTTGTGATAATATTGATTTAATTCTTATTTTACGAATTATCCATGACGCAATTAAAACGTGTGATGTCGAATATTTCAATGCGATGACTTTCGAAAAATAAAATTTTTACACAACTTGAAGTTCCAATGTAACAATTTTCTTGCATATTTCAAGAAACGGTACTATCATTTAGTTTTTCATTTTATTTGAAACACAATATCAAATTAAATATTCAAATTGTATAATATTAGTCATTTGACCTACTAAGCCAGTCACGAAATATTACGATTGATCTTCTACGATTATTACGACGTTCACGTATACAAATAATATCGTTAAAATAAATTGTTTTAATAAATCGTTCTAAAGCAAAATTGCGAAATTCAATTGTTTTTTTTTTAATAAACCAATTTCGATATTCATAGCTATCGTCTAAAAAAAATCAACTATTCATATTTTTTGAACCGGTAAAATTAAATGTATTTTTATGCTACAAATATAATAATTAGAAGACTGATAAGACAATAAATTAAATTAAATTAAAATATGAAATTAAGCGAAGTCATAATGAGAACATTCTTGTGTATGCTGACGGATTTAGAAACAATTTTGTCGACCCTGGCTAAATCTAAGCGGGGCTCCCACGAGACCCGATCCTTACCGAATTGATACTACATTACGCTTGCGCAAAACTAAGGTGGTAAGAGAGAAAGGGACAATGGTATGTATCCGTGCCAACCTCATGCAGACACACTAAGCTTGAACCTCGTTTCATTTTATCTGCAACCCACTAAGGGCACAATGAAGAAACAACGTACGCATAGCTCCGTCCAGAGAATACAGATTAGGTTAGAAGAGCTATTTAACATACGCGCTGGACTAATCAAACACTGTAGTAACTATATTTGGATCAATCAAAGTACAAAACAAATATGCGACATATTGACTAGACTACAACTAAGGTAACATTTTACAAAAGCATTATCTTTCTACGTAACCTTGAAAATGATAGTGTTTTATTAGTATGATTTAGTCTGAAAAAATCCAATGAATTCGAAGCCATTTCCACTGAAGTTTTAAAGCTGCTATTCGTTTCGACCGAAATAGTTACGGAAAGCGGATGATATGTACGATAGTAACTTCGCCTACTCGTGGCATAGATTTCTGTAAAATTTACTAAAACCTTTTTTGCTGGGAACTTTTGTTCTCGACAACTATAACAGTTTTATATTTATTTATTAATAAAAAATCGTATATTCAACAAAAAAAATTTGTTCCAAATTTTGATAGATTTGATACTTACTTTCTTCAATTATCAAAAAACATGATTATATTTATGCGCATATATTTCTTTCTCTCTCTCAGCATTCCTTTGATATTAGAAATACGAAGACAAAGCAGGACGTGATTAAATATAATAATATTCCTATTAATTTATTTCCCCAATTAAGCGCTAAAGCTTATGATAAAAGTGGGGACGACAATACTATAGCCTCTTGGAGGTTGGCATTGAACCTGCAACTATAACATCGCTTAGCGCCCCATAATGTTATGGTTATAATATTAAGGATTAAAAATGCTAAAAATAAAAAATAAAATTACAATTTAATTTATCAAGTGCTTTTAATTTGTTAATTTTGTAGAAGGTATAGTTTTCCAAATATCTGGTTTAAGGGTTTTTTTTTATATTAAATAAGTAGGCCGACGGACAAATGGGCCACCTGGTAGTAAGTAGTTACCACTGGCTCACTCACCCTTCAAACCGGAATACAACAATACTAAGTATTACTATTTAGCAGTTGAATATCTGATGAGTAGGTGGTACCTATCCAGACTGGCTTGCACAAAGCCCTACCACCAATTAAAAGTAAAAGTTATAGTCTTTAATATACAGTAATTTATTCTAATTAGCATAAAAATAGTTTAGCTCCTTCATAAAGTTGCATGAAACAAAAATTGCATGTCAGTTTATCATTAGTCAAACCATTGCAGTTGGTTACAATGTTAAACAACTGTATACATTTCACGATAGCGTGAGAATATATTTTTTTAAGGTTTTTAGTAATACTTCAGAAATATAGTTTACGAGTCCAGACGTACATTCGTTACACAGGTAACTTCATCAAAAAAATGTAGGTTCAAACTCAGGACGCACTAATGAGGTGTAAAGTACTTAATTCATCTAGCTTAATGGAAAAGAACAACATCGTGTGAAAATTTACGTTTGGCGGATGAAATTCTATGAAACTACATCTGTATCTACCAAACGCCATTGGCGTGGTGGAATCGGTTCTAAACCTTTTCTTCAAGTAGATAGATTTGGTCCTAGGAGTGGGAAATTTAAAGGCTGTTTGTTATACATATTGATTTAAAAATGAGTACCTTAAAGTATAAAGTACAGGTTACGGAAATAAGGAAAAAGGAAAGTACTGGTAAGTACGCCTTCTGATCATAAGTAATAACCAACACTCATTAAAATGAACTCTGTGTGTGCATATACATCGGTCAATGCATCGTCATCCATAGGAGCTAAGATGTTACGCGTCTTGTGCCTGTGATCAAGATGGCTGGGTCAAAAACCCGAAGCATAGTCAAATGTACATTTTCGGCGGTGAGTTAATGACGAGTGGAATTTATTAATCATAACAATTTCTTAACATATTATTATTATGTTACAAGTATAATAGTATTTCCAGAAAGGAACGAAACCCTGTCTAGCGCAAGTGAGCTAGCTGTAAACCCTTAATAGACTAAATTTGTGTGCGTCGTTCGAGGAGCTGAAATATTGTCAACAAACTAACAAAGTTAGCCTTGTATACGAGCTATATTTGGGAAGGTAGTTTTCTCTTCTCAACAAATATTCCAGAAAAGCACGATATAATGTTTATATCTTGCGTTGATTTTTGGTTCGATTGATCGTTGATGCGTTTTATATGACTTCATCGGTTCTATGAAAAATCATTATCGTAAATCAGGTTGAGGTTGACGTTTCTAAAAGTGTTATGTCAGTTACAGTAATATAAAGAATTACTCGTTGAAGACTGAATAATGCGCCGGTGTTAAATTAATTTACAAAACATAATTCGCTTACAACTACTCTCTGGCTTAAAATTAATTTAGCATTCGGATTGTATAATTCAGACGACCGCGTACATCTTCAATGTTTTAATTTTTGAGTGGTTGCCTTGCAGGAAAATAATATTATTTTAAAACCAAATAACATTAAAAGTACACTAAGTTCTCTAAATTTTAACATGATCGGTTAAATCTTTAGTGCATAAAAGAAAAACATTCTGGTTAAAAATCTAACTTTAAAGCAATATTTTGTACCTGAATATATGTTCAACAATTCAATAAAAATTAATTGAGATATTATACAGATAGACCAATAATATACGATCTTACATATAAACGTCATTTAGCGAATGTTCGGTTAAACAATTATATGCTGAAATAAATCAATGTTCAACTCAACATCTGCTAAGAAACGTTTATTTAAAAGAAATACCGTAGACGATTGTGACGAATTGCTATTAACAGTTAAAATGACCTTTCAAATGATATTTTAATTATAAACACATTTCTTAACTCATCTTAAGCTATCGTAGCGTTCTATTTCGTTTAAAATGCTATCTGACTATAGCAGTCCGGTATGGGCACTTTAGCTGATGAAGCAATATATTTTATATTAATACCTTCCTGAATCCGGCAACTGTGGCCCAATCTCAAAGATTAATTGAATCAGGCGCAGAAACAATGGCTTTGTGTTTTCCGAGGTACGGAATTGAAAGGCTGCCCTTACTCCGGGTTGCTTGTGTGAATTATTTAATAGAACCCAATAATTCTACTAACCCGGCCCAGGAATCAAAACAAAGTTCTGCAGATATCCTAATTCTATAAGCTCCACATTTAAATTATGCTCAAAACTAGTTTACTAGTTTTTTTTAAAGAAAACCAATAATAATTATATCGTTATAGAACCGTTTAAACATAATTTATTCTCATTTCAATTCGATTTAAAAGTAATTGCAAACGGAAAGGGGTTTCCGTTTAAAAGTTAACTAGCTTTTAGTTGGAGCTAAATTTATTATATAGCAGAATATAATCTGTGAATTTCAGGCTTCCTCATGTTTTTAGCTATACAGTTTAAGATGAATTGTAAATACAAATTAAGCAAATGCGCAATTGAAATATTTTATAAACTGGATGGCCCGAAAGTAAGAGGAAAAATGCTCCTTGTTATTTAAAAGTAACTATATAAACAGAAATAGTATTACCCTTTGATAGCGTTTCCACTAGTTTACATAGCTAGCCGTTTTAGGTTTGTGCAAACTACCATTTATTCGTCCACATAGACACGCTTAACTGCGCAAACTAGTTTGTACTATCAAGCGCAAAGTGATACTTGAGCGTAAAGCCGTGTGTTTTTTTTAGTCGCGGGAAACGAGATGTTAGATTTTCTTGTAAAGGGAAAATAGTTAAGCTTCAAACACAAAATAAATGAGATAGCATCGCAAGTTTATTATAAGATATTTTCTTTGTAGTACAGTTAAAGCGCTGCAAAATTAATTACGACGGATAATTTATGTAATATATAAGAGATACATAAAACCTATTGAGGACTATAAATTGACTATTGAGAGAAAATTAATGTTCTCAGTTCATAACATAAATGCTATGTAGTATTTTTTTGGCGTTTATAAGGCGTTATATAGCGCGTTTACGCTGTTCGGCTATGGTTGATCAAAATTTATTGCCCAACTAAAGATATAATCGATCAACATCGAAATCATATTCATATTCATACATCGAAAAACATCAAAACAACATTTTGTGTTGCTTCGATTTAATTGAAGGTATGTTCAGATTATGAAATGATTTTCGATTTTGCAATCGACCAAAAACCAATCGTGTGAACGCGGTTTGAGGAAGCATTAATGATCACTACCACGCTACGGTTGAAAGCGTCAGATCGGTGACATTGAAGTTTGACATTCCATTTTGTACAATTGACTCTGAAGTAATTATGCTGTATTCGATTTCATTCGAATTACTTTTATTTTTTTATAAAATTGGTATTGATCTTGTTTACATCAATGAGTATAAAATTTGTGTCTATTTAATTAAATTATGCACATGAAATTAATAAAGAATCTAAAAATATTTCAATTAATTCTATTATATAAAACTACAAATAAAAAATTCCTCTTCAATGTTATAATTTTTTTACATGTTCGTAATCGAAAATTCAACCGAGTATAAAATAGTTTGCAAAAATATTTGTTGGTATAAATTAATGTCACGTCACCAGAAGCTACAGTAGTACAGACAGGTGCTTACCCGACATGGTGGGACCTGTAATATCTGCATGGGTTAGCGAGGTGAAGCCTCACTTTCCTACTATTTCACCACACCATACTTGTGTATGATCTACTCTCAGCACTAAGAGGATTAGGAAAAATGGCAGATGGTCACCTTCTGTGATAGCGTAATGTCACAAAATGTGGCCGCAGGCTGGACTGTGAGAAAGATGCATCTGCTCACGCACTCTGCCAAAGAAGGTGGCATCTGGGCAAGTAAGGTTTTCAGTACTCAAAAAACGTTGGTGAAACGAGAACTAAAATAACTTGACTAATCCATTGATAGAAATTCACTCAGCGTGCTACGAATCTATCTATACTTGGAGTATCTTTGTATATTATCCGGAGAAGAACCAGAGAAGACTGATGTAACAAGTATTTAACGAAGGACTGATGGAAGTAGCTGATAAGTCCTAGAGTGGAGCGGTGATCTCACCGTATCCAATCTTACCGTAACCAGATCGGTAATCAGCGTATGGCGTCCACTAGCCAGGTGGACCGATGATTGAAAAAGGTGGAGGATGTTGAATACGAAAGTCTTTGACGCACCTTGGCCCGTAACCAGCGGTGGATTGCGATTGACGGATGGTTAACATTTCAACAGCAATTTAATATTAGCTTTGTACCGACGCTTTCTTGTAATATTATATTTTAATGCATATTCTTAAGTTTCGATTGCGAAGAAACCGTTTGTTATTAGTAAAAATGATACCTAATGTAAATGTGTAAGTGTGTTATTTTCAGTATGCAATTAGCATTTATCAATAATTGCTTTCCAAGCATGCGAGAGACGGCCAAGATGGCCCAGTGGTAAGAACGCGTAAATATTAACCGATGATCGTGGGTTCAAATCCGGGCAAGCACCACTGAGTTTTCATGTGCTTAATTTATAATTCATCTCGTGCTTTATGGTGAAGGATTACATCGCTAGGAAACCTGTATGTGTCTAAATTCACTGAAATTCTGCCACATGTGCATTCCATAAACCCGCATTGGAGCAGCGTGGTGGGATAAGCTCCATACCTTCTCCTCAAAAAGGGAGAGGAGGCCTTAGCCTAGCAGTGAGACATTCACAGGCTGTTACTGTTTCCAAATATATGTGTAAGTTTAACCTAGTACAAAGCAAGTTCTTAAGGTAAGTCTTTAACGTGTTAATTATAAATAATAGCTGATATTACACGATCCGGAATATCGACGTCTTACATCGCAAATTGCGGGCTATTTTAGTCTTTAAATAGGAATAGCTGAGTACGTAATCACTTATACTCGAGTGCACGTAATGGTCAGTTATTCTAACATGATCCTCAAAGCCGATACTCAACCATTCTCGTTGGTCATTTCATGATGTCAGCGCTTATCACATAATGACTATAGTGTTAATGTTGATTGGACGAATTGTGCCTATGACTTTGTTGAATGTTAAACACGATTGTGGCATGCAGTTTACTTAATTTTATATTCTTACTAGCTGACCCGGCAAACGTCGTTCTACCATAAAAATTATATCTACTGAATATTTTGTTTTTTAAATAAAAAGTAACGAATTTAGTGTAAGTGTGTGGGGATTGGATCTATGACAGAAAAGGAAATGAGCGCTGTAGACGATAACCACCGATAAAAACAAAATAACACCAACCATTCAATTTCTCAATTAAATTTCTGTAATGGACATATTCATTGTTTGATTAAATGTTAAATGTAAAGTGAAAAAAGTAATATTTTTTTATCCTAAAGCAGTTAATTAATTTCGAATTTCAATTGAGTGTACGATATTTTTTGTGGTAGGAGGGTGAAATTTGAGGTTATATATATTTTTTGATGCTAAATCAAAATAAATTACAAATAAAAAAAATGTCTAAAAAATAGAAATAAAAATTCTGGATAGGGACACCTTTATCAGCTAGAGTTACAAAATATACTTTACGACCTATTCTCATACTTCCCAAATATACGTAACAAATTTCATAAAAATTGGTCGAGCCGTTTCAGAGGAGTTCGGCCACAAACACCGTGACACGAGATTTTTATATATTAGATTTGCTACTAAAGTGTGTGTGTGGGTGTTTGTACACGTATGTATGTGTGTATGACTAGAGTCCATGACATAAGCTTGCCTGTTTTGTATGAATTTTCAAGTAAAATAATATGCGATTTTATATATAATTATCTAATAGATAGCCATCCATGGAACGCCGAATAAGATGCCGTGATAAATATATGATTTTAACTGAAAATCATGGGTCCGCACCCAGTTATTTCATGTACTTAATTTGTTTTTATTATTTTGCAGGGCGACGAAGGAGAACATAGTTAATACCAGATTAAAATCTGTGATTTACTGTTAAGATCTAAGAGGTCTTTATTGAGATGTTGAAGCTTCTTTTAAAGTTCTTTTCTTAACATATAATAACAATAAGTACATTAGCTTCCTTATCTTCGAAAATTGAGGAAAATCTCATTCAAACTCGTCATTTAATCCCTATAATGATGAGTGATTGCAAAATAGAGTTATACTTTAAGTAATACATGAACATTGAACTATTACTTCGACAAATACTTACTTACATAAATCATTAAATCTACACCGACTATTAAATCCTTGAAAGCGATAATCTATTGAGTTATCGCTGAGCGAAGTTATCTAACAACTTTTCTTTACATTATTAAAAGGATTAAATGGACGTAGGTAATATTGTTTTAACAACCTGGAAAGCTCTCGTTAAAACTTCACATACTGTGGTAATATCGCATCTAATAGTAGCATTAATGACGTTGTAC
The DNA here is from genome assembly GCA_905147175.2 of Nymphalis urticae. Lineage (NCBI taxonomy): Eukaryota > Metazoa > Arthropoda > Insecta > Lepidoptera > Nymphalidae > Nymphalis > Nymphalis urticae. The sequence goes on along the minus strand of LR989982.1, from coordinate 14,862,016 downwards.
AGGATAACTTGATATAATAAACTTTAAAACGAGCTATTTGATATATATACTAGGTGGTAGGACTTTGTGCAAGCCCGTCTGGGTAGGTACCACCCACTCATCAGATATTATACCGCTATATAGCAATACTTAGTATTGTATTCCGGTTTGAATGAGTAAGCCGGTGTAACTACAGGCACAAGAGACAAAACATATTCGATATCAAGGTTTGTGGGGCATTTGCGATGTAAGTAATCGTTGATATTTCTTACATCGCTCATATCTATAGACGGTGGTGACGACTTAACATTAGGTATGCCCCACCACTTACTTATACATTAAAAAAAAGATTGATATAGTAACATGAAAAGATCAATAGGGAACACAATACTAGCAACACAAATCCAACTTCAATACGCATTTATTACGATCCGAAAATCTGGGTTAACTCTATGCAGCATTCGATACTCACATATGCCGAAACACGTAATAAAATGACGGGTTCATATTATGGCGTGTTATCATCGCTTCCGTTTCCATATCTGCTTCGAAAGTAAAAGTCAAGAGTGAAGACAATGTTTCCGATGATATATTATTTTGTAATTTTATTGAAATATTATAAATTAATATTTTACCAAATTATTATCTTGAACAGTTCTCGGGGAGCATTTATAGAACACAATAAATTCGTTTTTTGATTTTTTTGCTAATTTAATTCGTTACACACACAACATCGTTATTTAACAAGATAAATTAAATTTAAAGCTGCCACTGGCTTGAATAGCAGACGTTAATGAAGATTGGTAAGAAATTTAACATAATAGTTGCACTTTTCTATCAATCTTCTATTCCGTTACCAAAGTATACGAACTCTAAGCTTTATTATAGTCTTTTACAGAATAATTATATGCCTTACTTATTATTATATAATATTTTATTTACATAAGCCTTAAATTTATTTATTGGTCAATATAAAAACATGAACTGTTGCGACTGCAATCTGCGAAAATAGTAGCTTTTTAGTTTGTTATTCTCTTTAGTGACGATGTTGGTGCCATATCGACTTTATTTATTCAAAATTCCATTTCATACGATCTGCTGGAGTGTTTTTATGACTTGGGTTGCTATGGTTTCATTGAGATTTAAATATTTTATAGATCTTATGAGTGTGTATTGTATATGAATGTAATGTAGATATATAAATACAAAAAATGTATGCTTAACTTGATGTCTCCTTAGGCGAACACAATAAATGCATAACGATGAAAAATATATCAGCCAAATTGATAGCCTTGTATTAAAAAATAAAATATTATTTACACCGTTTTGATAGTATATATCTATTTATTATTATTATTTATAAACAACTTTATTGCACACTTACAAAAAAAAAAGACAAATGAAGTAAAAAAAAAATTATGATCGTATATATCTCCACAGAAAGTTAGCGTATCCGTTACAACATTGCAAATAAAAAAATACTAACTTTCCGAAGTCGAAATAAAAAGTGGCTAAAAATTTTGGTTCCGTGAAAGTCTTTTTCAGTAGAACAAAACCGAATTCAAATACTCCGTAAATAATCGGTAAACAGGCGAAGCTTTCCGACTCATTCCTTTATCCTTTCGATTCTTTTTGCAACCCTGAACTTATTTACTTTCGAGCGATCGGTTCGAGGTTACTGCTCCTAACCAGGTATTTTATTTTTTCTGTTTTCTATGGAGAGAATTTGCATCAATGCATTGAAGAATTTAAGAAGAAATTATTTAACTGTTAAATTTTTATAGTTTAATTATATTTGAGGATAAAAAAGTTTATTAATATTCGTTGTGGATAATTTTTTTTATTAATATTCGTTGTGTTAGGCATATGACACATACTTGCCTAGTTGTAGAAAATGTATGAAATGCTACTGTTTTTTTTTCTTTCCTTTTTTTAAGATAAACTTGTTCATTTAAACACAAACACAACACAATTAATATAAGAGTATTTTACAGATTCGTATCCCTGGCTCTAGTATTTGGATCTTAAAATCTGCTTCAATAAAATAGCATCCTTTTTGTAATAGTTGGATTGGACACTTTGGATTTCTGTGAAAATTTTACTACAATTGCTCTTATCTGACAAATTTATTCGATTTCTATAACTCTCATTTCTATTTGTTATTCATTTTAATAGTCAACTACTAACTGATTTTAAAAGCTGCTTTCATTTAATAATTCATATTAATATCTCGAATAAAAACTACGTCACACTGTTTAAATATTAACGACTGACTTTTAACCTAATAAAAACTTTGTTGCCTTATTGTGACATAATTTTAAAATATATATGTTCCCTAAATAAATAAAATTAAACTAAAAACAATTTTATGCCTAAGTAGACACTGCCGGATATAATACAGAAATATTCAAATTTCTGATTCATATTTCTGAGATGAATTTGGTATAGACACAATCTATCTCGACTAGCGAACCGACGTTCATATCTCGCCTTAGATCAGAATCGGCTTAAGTTATGTATTGGCATCTAGGTAATGCAAAGGGCTCGGGGCTCTTCTCACTATAGATGTATAGTTAGGTTGGTATATCTACCAACTTTGTATTACCATCAAATTTTAATATTTCTGCACGAATAATGTAAATTATGTAATAATGTCCTTTTATAAAACAGACATAAAGCCTCTGGTAAATTTAAATTGGAAAGATTCAAATTATAATTCACCGTTCGCAAAGCTCTAATACGACCTTGAGTGTAGAGAAGCTGGCTGCATAGCCTAAGTCTATTATCCATGGATCAATTGCAGATGAAAGACTATATATAAATGGAGACAGTACCGAGTTTTACAATGTTATATATTATGGTTCTGTACATACGTTCCTTTTATTAAAAAAATATTTTCAAGACCCTAATAATATGATATTACAACAAAGATAAGCTACGGAGGTAATTTATAAGAATAAAAATACTTAAGATACACGAGTGAACTTTGTGCATTTTAAATTAGATACAATTTTCTCTTCCTATTTTCTTCTAACTCTGAGTCCCTAAGTGACAGGAACAAACGAGTCAAAATAAAAATAACGCAATTGTTAAAAGATAAAATATTATAAAGTATAAGTTATAAAAAAATACAACTAAGTATATCTTTCTATAAATATTTCCTCAAAATAATAAATGTAAGCCTTCTGTTTAATTTAACTTGTGCAATAACTGTCAAGTTTTCTTAGCCGCTTAGAGTTACAACAACTGAACTGTTCACGCTAAGCGTTATTTATACTCTATGTTGAGGTCATAAGATATTAACGATATAAGGTTGCGGTTACATAATACGCTAACGTAGTTAAATTTCTATAATCGAATTTCAACAAAAACACTACCCTCTACTAGTATATTCAGCCTCGCGTACATACTGCGCTTTTAATCTTACTAAGACTATACGTCAACAGCCGTATTCAGATCCAATATATTTTCAAAGGAATAAATGAAAAAATATATATATTGAGTATAATTTAACTAATGACCTTTTTTATAAATCAATTTATAAAGTCCTCCGCGGTCCCTACCCGACGCAAAGCTGCCTAAAACACAGGCCGCATTTCCACGCTGAAAATTGTTTGGATCACAATTTTACGAGACACATGAATAAAATTAATTTAACGAGTGAAAGAGATTAAAGTTCTATGAAAGAATTTTTTGATGCCCAGAATAAGAAAAAAAAACTGTTAACGAGCTTGTAAATTAGAAGAAGTAAAATGTTTTATTTGCTATATTACGTATGATTTATACGCAAACTGACTGCAAAATATAAACGCTACACTACAAGATAATCTTGTAAGCGATCTGTAAAATCATGATCACATGTCCGTGTTATAAATCGGGAAATGTAAAATTGAGTTTGAGAGCGAATGGAACCGGATTCACAACAACATATTAATAACAGTTGAATCAAATCCAAAGTAAGTTGACAAATAGCTATATATTAGGTATAATTTAAGATAAAACTCATAGTTTTAATAACCAAATAAAATTTGCCATCGTTATCAACTAAGTGACGAGTGAACTGATCGCTAATCGTAGTCCTCTGCTGGACAAAGGCCTCGTCCAAGGTGTGTCAAAGCCTCCTATTCTACACTCTCAGCATTCAGTTGCTATACAATTAAATTTGTAAGCCTATCCGAGATCTATTATATCTTATATTAATTTATTATGATAATACGTAACATTCAATTCAAATGATAGAACATTGTCATAACATACAAAGCGCTTTATAATCAACTAGATTATATTCTTTAGAATTACGTCATAAATAATTATGATTACTTTTATGGACATCATTTACTTGGTGGTAGGGATATGTGCAATCCCGCCTGTGTAGATACCAACCACTCATCAAATATTCTACTACTAAGCCGCAATACTTAGTATTGTAGTGTTCCGGTTTGAAGGGTGAGTGAGTAAGTGTAACTGCAAGCACAAGAGATATAACATATTAGATTCCAATTTTGGTGGCGCATCGGGGATATAAGGAAGGAGTTTTATTTATTACAGCTCCAATGTTTATGGACGGTGGTGATGATTAACCATCAGTTCGCCCATTTGCTGGTCCAACTACCTACTTTATATGTATAAAATGTACTATTTACTATTAACATACTTAAGATCCTTAAAATCTAGCCACCTAGATGTTTCCTAATCTCACACAATGATTTTTGTATTATATAATTGAATTAATTTTCAATTTTACAAGTTCAAGTTCATATTGTTCCTATAATAATTCCAGCTTGTAAAGTGTATCTATAGAGAGACTAACAATTTCTAAAGAATTTCTAGTCTTTCTTTTACATAAAAGAGAAATATTCATGCCATAATTATAATAACTGGCAGTTTTAGTTTCATAATACGTTAGTTTCATACATTTTTACTTAAATATGCAACGTTATTATCTCTACTTATTTCAACCTTTGTAGAGTTCTAGAAGGTGAGTTCAGTAATGAATACGTTTTACTATGTTGTTACAAGTTAAAATAAAACTGCATGACTATAAATTTGTTTTAAAAGTAAGAATACATGCAATAAATACTTGCACTATTCAGACTCTTTAAATATAATATATTTTATGACGATTTTTAATTGTATTGCATCAAACAAGTGACTGTATATTACAAAAAAGTATCAATCAGACAATTTGTAAGCAAATGAATAGTTTTTTCAAATAAAGTAATAGGGCTTTAGATGTTCGTGTATTGTATGTGATATTTATTTATTTATTTAAAAACTTTTTTGCCCACCATATTGTGTAGTTTGACAAAAGGCGGACTTAATGCCTAAAGGCATTCTCTACCAGTCAACCTTTAGGCTAAGCGGAAATTCGTGAAGGCGGTAATTGATAATCAAAAATATAGATACATACAAATATAACAAAAAAAAAAATATATATATATATATATATTATAGCTCTGTTTTTTATTTTATTTTAGACATACATATATACATATACACACATACATATATACATATGAATAATAATGAGAATGAAGAGAACTAGGAGTTTTCTGACAAGACATGCTTACGGAGACGAGTCTTGAAAGTAAGTTTAGAGGTGGCTTTCCTTATATGCTCAGGTAATTTGTTCCATAATCGGACAGCTTGAACGGAGTAAGAATTAGAAACGAAACCAGAAGTATGAATAGGAACAGAAAGAAGGTAAGAATCGTTAGAGTGCAGCTGACGATTGTGATTATCACACAAAAATTTAAACCTATCTTTCAAATAATCAGGGAGAGAGAAAAGAGAAGACATTAATCGGAAGTCTCTACGTTGTCAAATAGTAAACTATTTTAATTTGTCACGATACTGAGAAATATGATCGAACTTACGAAGACAGAAGATGAAGCGCAAAGAGTTATTTAAGAGACGGTCAAGTTTATTCCGATAAATTTCGTTAAGGTCGGAATAACATACGTCTGCATAATCGATTATGGGAAAGACCAAAGCGTGCACAAGTAATATCTTAGTCTTGATGGGAAGGAAATTTCGAAGTCGATTGAGACACCTTAACGTGGCTGTGACTGAGCGAATTTCAGAGATTTGCACAGACCAGCTTAATGTGGAATCAATATGAAGACCAAGGTCTTTTACATGATGGCGGTAAGAAATAACGATGTCATTGAACAGAACGTAAGGCAGAGATGTTAAACACAGATTAGTGACAAAGCGTGAGCTACCAATAACGATCGCCTGACATTTAGATGGATTGACCTTTATTCCAAATTTTTGAGACCAAGTATTTACACTAGCCAGATTGTTATTAATAGTTGCAACAGCATCACTTATATCATCCAGCCTGGTTTGACAATAGAGCTACAAGTCCTCGGCGTAAAAATGAAAAGAGCAGTTGATGTACGTTGTAAGTAGATTAATAAACAGAGAGAAAATAAGAGGAGATAAAATACCACCCTGTGGCACGCCAGTTTGAAGATCTAACCAATCAGAGAGAAATTGATCCAATCTAACTGCTTGCTTGCGGTCGCGAAGATATGAGGAAAACCACTCCAGAGCTAATGGTGAAAACTTGAGATGCTCGAGTATAGCAAGGACAATATCATGATCAACCATGTTAAAGGCGTTGAAGTCAATTAAGACTAAAATGGTGACCATTCTATTCTCCATACCATCCCGGACATCCTCCGTGACCTTCAGAAGAGCGGTAGTAGTGCTATGACCGGACCGAAAACCAGACTGAAATGAACTAAGGATATTGTTGCTATAAACAAAGGAGGTCACTTGTTTGTAAACCGAGAGTTCGAGAACTTTGGATAAGAAGGGAAGGATAGAGATTGGTCTAAAGTCTGTTAATTGGCTTGGGTTAGAAACTTTAGGAAGAGGAATGACAAAAGCCTTGCGCCAAGTTACAGGGAACATCCCGGATGACATGGAAAAGTTAACAATGTGAGTGATAGCAGGCAGTACTATATTTAGAATAGAGATGATCATTCACCGATTGATGCCATCAAAACCAGTAGCATTGGACTTAATTGAAAATAAAAAAAATCTAATTTCATCATCAGTTACTGGAGAGAAAACAAAGCCACTACTTGAAACAGCAGCCATGGCTCTAATTTCAGAAATCGTCATTAATTTAATATCAGAGTTTAAAAGCGTAGTAGAGGAAAAATGTTGATTTAAATAATTGGGTGAAAGCGATGAGAAGACAATATTTCCTTTACGCTTTTTAAGACCAATGGTTTGAAGGAACTTCCACACAGTGGCCGTAGAAGAATTGGAGATATTACTGTGACAGTAGTGGCGCTTTGCTGTTCTCACCATCATATTACACACAATACAATATACACTTCTGTCGTTTTTGTATCTCCGGAAGGCGCGATCACGACGTGTCATGGCCATACGCACCCCTTTTGTTATCCACGATGCAGGTGACCGTCTTATCTTAACAGGTCTCAGTGGAGCATGTTTATCGAACAGTGATAATATGGACGAGTTAAAATGGGAGACTTTGTCATCAAGTGACGAAGAACTGTATACCAGTGATAAATCTAGTAAGTTAGCGTACCTTATTAAAACTTCATGTTCAATTTTAGCAAAATTGCGCATCCAAATAATTGGAGGTTTAATTTTAGGGGGTTTTATTTTATATGCCAGGTACAAGAGGCCATGTCGAGAAAAACCGGGAGCCAATAATTGACCGTATTTAAAAACATCATCAATAGAGAAATAAAAGTTACGTCTAACCAAGAATCAGGCGCATCCGAATTATGATATGTAGAAGAATGTAGAGATCGATTGAATTTACAAAATTAGAGAGTCGAAGAGAGCGAGCATAAGATTTTAAAAGGACAGTGTTCAAATCTCCCATGATAATAATATGTGAGTAATCCGAAGAGAGAGATACTGTAAAACTGTAATACTGTAACAACGAAATGATACTGTAACAACGAACAAGTAAATACGCATACGAATTTTTACCTGGTGGTTGGGCTTTGTGCCGGCCCGTCTGGGTAGGTACCAGCCACTTATCAGATATTCTGCCACGAAGAAGCAATACTTTGCATTGTTGCGTCTCGGTTTGAAGGGTGAGTGACCCAGTGTAACTACAGGAACAAGGGACATAACATCACAGTTCCCGAGGTTGGTGGCGCATTGGCGATGTATCGAATGGTTATTATTTTTTACATCGCCAATGTCTATGGGTGGTAATCACTTATTATTAGGTATTTTAGTTGCTCGTCCGCCTGCCTATACCAAAAACAAACAAAATATGCCTTAACCATTGTCGTTTAGTATCCAGCCTGTGCTTATGAATGACGTAAGTCGGTCAACTCTATGTTGTTCCCTTGTTCGAAACTTGCGTCATCGTAATAATTACACGCCTGATCACTTAAGCGCCAAGGAGCATGCAGCGAGCGCCTTTGTGCTCGCGAAAAATCAACCCGGTGGGTCACTGCGACCAACCCGCACTTCACCGACGAAAGGCTCGCATCAAGCTTGCGAACTCACTCAAACTATCTGTTTCAGATACATTACCTGCTTCACACGTAAATAAGCACATGAATAGGAGATTTTTGTTATTATATCTCAGTAATTATAATACAAATCATTTACAACGTGTAAAGTTTCAGGCTGGTATACAAAAAACAATTTTGGTTCATAATTATTCATATCGGAGCAAGATTTCATGCAAATGAGTCTATGTCAAAAACTACAGAAAATATGAAAGTGTAATCGACTTTAGATAGACGTGAATAAATGATTAAGCGTTTCTTGTGTATCACTGTAGCATTTTTGTTACCACCACTGGTTGTACATTCTGCACTTGGCTTGGCTTATGCTACAAAACTGACACGATTAATTATATTTTCAATCTAATAAAAAAATTGAAATTCAACGGGAAACTATATTTGGCATTTCCACCATTCCATGCGGTTATGTTCATTCTTTTTTTTTAATTGACCAGGTTTTATTTAATTTCTATGCGAAATTGAAGGACTATTAAAAACAATTTCAATTTTACAAATAAACGCGTATCGGTTATTCAACGAGGTTAATTTAACTTTAAAATTTCCCTTTAAATTTATGAATCCATGCATTAACCTTGAAACAGCGTGAACATAGCCTGATGGAATTTATATGCGACTACGAGGTAGGATTTTCTAATTTATCGAACCTTAAGTTTACATTTAGATGAAGCTAGTTGTAGATAAACGTTGCATAGCAGCTGTTTAGTTAAAGACCGATTTATCTCTTTTTGTCTACATTGATTTGACATTCGAAATATGAAGACACAGTATTATTTAACTAATCACATAATTCAGTATTCAAGATATAACGTGTGATATGTTGACTCATCGTATCAGCAACCATTACTTGTCGTGTTATATCAAAATCCTTTCAAGACATCCATCCATCAAAGTTGGATCAACAATATTTTTAAGGATATTTTTTTTACCTCATCAACTTGTCATTTCATTCAAATTAAATAGATGCGTCATTGTATTCATTTATCCTTTCATTCCAACTATCTTGTTAGTCTCATATAGAAGGATATAATCCATATCTCTTAAATATTTACTAGCATCACCGTTTGAGCCTGTTTTAGTTACACATCAAATTTATGATGCAGGCTTTTTTCAACCCTGTTTTGGTAGGTACCACTCACTTATCACATATTCTACCTTTGAATAGCATTATTTAGTATAATTGTCTGCAAGTATGAAGGGGAGCAAGTGTATCAACATCAAAATTACTATCTTATTGTCAACAGTGCCAATGTCTATGGACAGTGGTGACCACTTACCACCAATCCGTTTACCGTTCTGCCTACCTAAAACAATAAAAAAACTTCGGGTTTATAATTTCATAAATATTACAGTTAAAATAATCTGATACATTTTCATACTAATATGAATTCAGCTTGGCATTAATAAGCTTGGAAAAACGTTCAATTAAACTACTCAAGCTAAATTATCAAACATCTAAATTGTATCCATTATTTCACTTAACATTTAAACATTTTCAGTTTTGAATATAAACGACTAATTGGTTTAATAGCATAACACACGATTCTGAGCTCGGATGTTGTCAAAACGACAATTATAAGTTAAAGCTTAGTTCAAGGTCTCAGAGATAAATTTAAGAGCATTTCTTCTATTCTTTATAAAAATGTTACGTTATAACACCATGCAGTTTCTATTATATTCAAAGAGTGAACACGTGAAAGAATTTTATGAATGTATGAAAAGGAAAAATAATCTTGTAAAAAGAATGCACTTTATTAATTTTACAAAGTCCATGTGTATAATTTCATTTACAGCTTTATTTTATTACATATATAGATAATATTAGCTAAGTTTTAATAGTTTAGAAGTCACATTTGTTTTATTGTGTTACATATGAGGTATGAAGTGGGTCAGATTGAACTGCGTAGAGGCCTCTACGAAAAGCTCTTTCGACTTTTTTATTTCTTTAAACATTATGCGTTCAGGTCGGTAACGTTTCTCTCATTATCTCATTTAATAAAATCATCGTTAATTATATAAAGTAGAAAATGAATTAGCAGTCTGTTACGACAAACACACATTTTTTTTATTTTTAATAATTTTTAACTTCATTGTTACAAAGAGTTAGCATGTTAAGGTAAAAAATTTCCGGAGACAGACAGTATAGTATACCTCTTTCTCTGAATTGTAGGCATTAACTTGCTTTTCACATAGTATATAAAAAAGCGACAATGAAATATGCGGCAGTAATATTTTAATCATACAGTTGACATTCTCTTGACCCACGCATATGATTGTTGTATTATTGTCGAGAGGACTCTATGACGCTCTAAAGAACTACAACTGTTAGACGTATTTGTTCTATCTGTTTATTTATATTTTAATTAGGCATGTATGTGGTTGTCGTTGTAAGAACTCGTATAAGTTATTTATTTTCTACGTGTATCGAGATTAATGAGTTTACTTATTTCAGAATAGTGTTATTTACTAATATAATATTAAATTAGACATAATTTGAATTATATCATATGATTGTATACGAAATGAAATTGTGTTTTCTTTAAATATATTAAGAATTATCTTTATTAAAATATTGTTTCAAAATGAGATCACCATGGGCCTAAAAATAGCATTAGTGAATGCGCAGGGTATTATGATAATATGATGTTCCATCACATATGAAGCAGGGTTAACAATGAAAAAAAAATAATGCATACGTCTAAAGGAATCACGACTTTATTTCAACACCCTTACGTTTTAAATCCTATTGCTAGATCTTGTATATTTGTCCCGCTTATTCTTTGATGTTACTCAAACACTACACTTAAGGGTGAAAGAGATAGACTGCGTGACGTATTACAAGCTAACCCCTTCTATTCCGCATCATAAATACAGCAGGTGTGGCGGTGATGCTTAGAACCAATCACAATGTAAAATAACTAATAACTTATTTTATAAAACGATTATCTATTTTTAATAACGAGCAATAGGTATACAGTTAGCTAAAGCAGCCTTCTGTTTACATCGATATAAATTTAAAGTTTTGGATTCAGAGATTTTTACCCTGATTATCACGATTTATAGTATACGCTGCTGAAATGTGAATTGGTGGATACACGCTTGGTATATGTGCCAGAATTTCAGTGAAATTAGACACATGCAGGTTTCCTTACGACATTTTCATACACCGCTGACCATTCAATTATGAACACAACTTTAAATAAAACTTTCAAATCAAACACCAATACAAAATATAATATTGATGTTTGACAGTCGAATAACAGATAAGTGGGTGGCACCCGAGATAGGTACCACCCACTCAACGGACCTGCACAAAGTCTAAGCCTTTCAGCTACATATTCAGCCTGTGTTATGTAGACATATATCTAAATTTTCTTTTTACGTTATTTAACTTATATAATTTATATTATATTATAGGATTAATATATGTTATTAATTATTATATGTAGGATTAATCATTCGTTAATAGCTATTGATAATAATTTAAACTTGTTTTTCAATTAATTCGAATATATTTCAGGGCTCTTCTTAAATATATTAGTAGAGTTGATATAAAAAAATTATTTAATTTTGTATGTATTTGCTAATAATTAAAATCTTTTGACTGCAGATTATTATGGATCTATGTTTATCTATATATTCTATACATAAGCAAAATTCCACTTATCACGTGATCTACTAAATCCGCGCGATTGACTTGAAATTTTTCTCAGTTAGTCCTTTCGCGACGTAGACGCTCACTTAGAACGTATTTTACGCATATCATATCTAAAATACATTTTTCTTCTTATATAGGCCTTGAGAAGTCGGGACGATTAGCTACTTATATTATGTAATCGCTTCATTTACAAAACCTAAGGAGTCAAAAAGGCAAAGTGTAAGCCACAGCAAGCTTAATTTAGCTTGATTTCATCACTAATTTAGTAACGAATTTATATATTAAGATACCAGTATGTGTCGGACATATATCTTCACGATATTATTTTAAATAAGTCAGAGTTTAATAAAGTTACAACAAAACTTCGCTGTTGTGTAAATTTGATCTCATCACTTATTAAGATCCACTTAACTTTTTTTTTCACGCAGTGGAAACCCCTAAGAAAGGTACCCGGCTCCCATGAGCCCCCCCCCACTGGGTTATGTGGGATTCTTACCCACTAAAACCACTGCGATGTCCGTCCTCGGCACGGAACAAGCTTTGCAAGTTTGAATTCATTACTTATTAAGATCCACGTCTCCTATCCACTTAACTATTCCAACTTAAAGGTCAAGTTAAATTTATTTCGTAGCTCTCTCGTAACACAGAATACAGAACAAATTAACTACTACTGCATTGACCATGAAGATTGATATTATCTTCAATTAAGATGAAACATATTAAGAGTTCGTCGGTATTTCGCCAGTCCACATTAAAGGCACTTAGAGAAAAACCGCCATTTTTGCAATATGCTGTTAGGGACCGGATGAAACTTAGATTTGAGTCAAATTCATGAGCAAATAACATTATTTAACTAAACCACTCCTAAGCAACTTTAATTTCTAAAAGAACAAAAACTTAGCAAATATTGATGAATGATTACCGTTACCGTTATTATTAGCAAAAACTAACGAAAATTATTTACATATGTCGACAGGATATATGTAATAATAAAGGGTAACAGAGTAAAAATATAAAATTAGCAAATTATTTTTGGTTTTTAGATTCAGTTAAATTCAAATATAGGCTACGTCGTGCTTAAACCGGTGCCCTCGATCACAAGTCAACAACCCCTAGCTATCGCTATGTTAGTTCAGATAACTGCAGTCAAGTGGGCTACAAATACGTTGAATAATGTCTCGTGGTGTTTCCGTTTATACGGTACGGTGCATTTTCCTGATTAGTCGCTCAGGGCCACATACCGCTACTTTTAATCTTCAAAATGTCAAGCCAGACTCAAGTATTGCTTCATTAATGTCAGAATTTTAATAATTTCACAAAACATCGTTTTTTTTTAATCGTATAAAAGTGGAGCTTCTTTACTTTAGATATATTATGCCATAAAAAAAATTAAAAAATCTAAATTTCTTTAATAATATTATTACTTTTTATAAATCGAAATTTTAATAGTTTTAAATTTTTAGGATTTTATTGTTCATCAAAATACGATTTAGTTAATAAAATTCACTCGCGAATGTTAGCTCTAGCGAAATATTAAACCGATTTCATTCATTCGTTTATTCGATTTTTAACTTTCCTCTTAGGATTGATTGTATTAGCGTTTATTTGAAATATAAAGCTTTTTCGATATTTAAATTTAATAGACTACGTTTTGAAGTTTTATTACGAAATTGTTTTGTACATGAATGTTTCTCTGTGTATTATATATATATATATATATATATATATTTTTTTTTTTAATGGTGAAGTTTTATCTTTGTAACCTTTTAAATTCTAAATGTCCTTCTTTTTAATTCTCTGTTTATAAAATTACGTAAACAAATATAATTATTACATCAATTTCTAGTGTATTTCGGTAAATAATACCTACCCGAGTCTAACAAAACATCGATATACCCGTCCAATAACTCACTCAGTTTTAGCAAATAGACAAATATGTTGGTTTAAATCATTGATTCGCTTACTCAATCTAAACGCCCAACCAAATAAGAGGTTTAATTTCCAACAATTCTACGTACGATCACACCTACGTAAAACTTCATTGCACTGTTGTTTGTTTAAATCTGCTTTTGTATTGATGAATTGTGGTTGTGTGAGTTGAGTTCTCAGTTTATTTAAGGTATAATATTTAATGAAATGAAAATATAATATTTATGAAATAATTGTCACTTATTTTTTTATTGTAATAAACTAATTCATTGATAATAGTTTTAATAAAAGAAACCCGAATTAGTCATACTTCAAACGAATAAATCGATCATTAAGTAATTTTTTTAATAGTTGTGAAAGGTATACAATTAACTTGAGACACGAAAATGGAGATAGACTGTAACATAAATACGGTAACGTAGGGATTATAGGGATAATATCTCAAGGCTTGGCAATTACTTCTTCGGTAAGAATTGTATATTGCCCCCATTGTGGTGTACTTCTCAGATTTAAAAGAGATGAATCGAACAGAGAACATATTAAAGTTGGTAGTGGCTTTGGCTTAGTTTTTACGACTTTTTGATAAGATGTGTTGGATTCATTGCACTGGCTCGACATATATATTTACTAATGTCAATAAAATAAAATAATTTAACTATTGGATTATTAACAAGTGTTTTGTTTTAAAATCTTCAATAATTCGGCGAATATTTAGGCAGCTGTAAGTTATTTTTATTCGCTTCTCTTTGTTTTTAATGATTTCGTTTTTTTGAATAAAGTAATCGTCATTACGAGATTTAATTGGTTGTGAGTTACCACCGTTTCAGAATGTAATCTACATTCCAAAGAGATTCGACAAGAAAGTTTGTAGTTACTTATTTTCTCAAATAAAATATATATGCAACTATACATATATATAATTAAATTTACTTGTAAAATATAAGCGATAAACTTTATCTACTAATATTTTTTACATAAAGTTTAAATTTTTAATTATATTACCAAAGTAAAACATTTGTTGCGAATGTAATTAGTCATATAATTATATTATCAACAAAATATGAATCACTGCACGTGGTCAGGGGTTAAATTGTAATAATCACGAGTCTATTTTGATTTGGTCATTCTAATTAAACGTTCTGTTTGGCAGTAACATAACCGTAATCAATGAATTTGCAAACGGCCATTAATTGATTGTTAATTAATAATGAATATTGTATTTGTATTGCGAAATAACAATGTAATATTGAGTTATTATTTCAAATGACATTTCGTATCGACATTTCGTAGCTGTCAATCTGTGTCGATCCAACATTTTGTAGTTGGTCAAATGAAATTAGTTTACAATACGTGACAATAAAATAAGTAAGTTAGTTCAAGCACCTTTTGAGTCTTAACTTTTGACGATTCTATTATCGATTTGAAAAGTAAATTTTATCAAGAATAGTTGAAACTCAGCAACTCTTTCGACGTGAAAACGTCTCTTCGCTCGTTAAGTATATTGATAGAACTTCCTAGCAAAAAGTGTACAGTAACAGCTTGTGAATTTCCCACGTCCGGGCTAAGACCTCCTCTCCCTTTTTGAGGAGAAGGTTTTGGAGCTTATTCCACCACGCTGCTCCAATGCGGGTTAGTGGAATACACATGTGGTAGAATTTCTGTGAAATTAGACACATGCAGGTTTCCTCAAGATGTTTTCCTTCACCGTCAAGCACGAATTATAATCACAAATTAAGCACATGAAAATTCAGTGGTGCTAGCCTGAGCTTGAACCCACGATCATCAGTTAAGATTCACGTGCTCTTACCACTGGGCCACCTCGGCATTTTTCAAAAAGTGTACGTGGGGTTTTTATTATACAAACGAATACATCGTACCGATTGCATTATATAAAATTATATATAAATATGTCGTGTATTCGTTAAATATGTCGTGGCCGATAGTTTTATCAGACTCCACTAATGTGAATAGTGCTATCGACATACAAAATGCTAATATACATCCGA
This sequence comes from Nymphalis urticae, assembly GCA_905147175.2. Lineage (NCBI taxonomy): Eukaryota > Metazoa > Arthropoda > Insecta > Lepidoptera > Nymphalidae > Nymphalis > Nymphalis urticae. Next base: position 14,845,910 of record LR989982.1, on the reverse strand, counting down.
AACATTTGTCAAACGATAAATGTTGGTCTTAATGTGAACCAGCTCTGAAGCGACGCTTGCACTAACAACATTCATTAATAACGATTACTTGCATAACAATGAAGAAATATGATAGCATCGCATTAATGTGGTGAAATGCTATTAAACTCTAAAGGAACTTTGGTATTTATTATTTTTCTTAAGTGCTTTGAGAATATCAATTATCATGGGTATGGTTTTCATGTGACAGTAATCAGTTACCTCCATATACAAGCAATATTACTGTTAAAGGTATAATGAGTTAACAGCGATTAAATCTTAGATTTTATGTCTCAATGTTTATAATTCCATAGACTCGACCATAGAACAGATTACTAATCTTAGAAAGATATTTAGACATACTTGCACAAATCCCATTAAAATATTCCGTCATGTTATTTGTTTTACAAATATTATTATTAAATAATAATTATTCTAAATAAGGATTAACAGTTTCAATCTAGGAGAATACAATTTATAGTCGGACAATACGCGAAGTCTAAGTTTGCCGCTCCGGCCTGAAGTAAGGCGCTCCGAGTTAGTTATAAAGCAACGATAGTCAACTGTTTATGTTACTGTAATAGTTTGTTTGGATTCGATGGGTAGAATTATAACTGTTCGTAAATTTATCAATAAGTTACTTAGTTTTGGATTAAATGTAAATCATAAAATATGTTTACCAAAGTACCATATCCTCATCTTATCTTCATCTTACAATCAAGAACCAACGTTTCCTAAATCATATGAAAAGACAAATTTAAAAACGTTTGTAACAGAAGAGTCACTTCAATAAAGCATATTTTGATTTTTACTTTTTAACGATCTTGGCACACACTGGAGTTTCAATTCATCATCAATATCATTCAACGATCAATCAATTGCCGGATTTGCCTTTTTGAAACCATATCGTATTGCCCTTTTTGTTGTAGGCTCCTCACCTCCATTTTCCATTTTTTAATTAGACTTTTCTCTTCTTTTGCTATTGGTGCTACGTCCACTCGATTTCCGTTTTTTCCTTTTGATTCCTGGCCGATTCAATGCATTTTATCATTGTCATTCACAGAATGCTGAAGTTTAATTGCAAAATGGGTACTTGCAAAAGGGCTCTCTATTATTGAACTTTATTATAATGTTTTTAAATTATGTGATTATACAAATCAAAACCGTAAAGTGTTTTATTTATTTTTTATAAGCACCAAAAAATCAATTAGCATCCTTAGTTTTCGTAGTTTCATAATAAAATATATCTTATTCTTTAAATAAATTATAGCAACAACAACAAAGCTAAAATTTATATGATGTTTTTCAGCGTTATCTAATGGAGTAGAATACATAAGTTTAACACATTTGATTTTAGAGGAATATTTTTCTATTTATCTTTGGACTTCCATTTAATACCAAATAGTATTTAAAAAGCGTGTAGTGAACTTAACAGACGATATGACGTAAAAGCCTGTCAAATTATTTTTCTTATCTGAACCCAAATAAATGGACGATAAGGGCGAGAGCATGCTGCCTTTCGCAACAAAATAATAAGAAAAAATAATTTAAGGCTATATTTGTTGTCATTCTTACACAGAAAAAATTCAGTAGATATAAATTTTTATAAACATTCTTTATCTTTAAATTATAGGTACTACTATTTCGAAACTAAATAAAATAAAGCAAAACCTACGCAAAGTATACTTGCCGCTTGAAAATTCACGCTACAAAGTTTCAAAAGCTATAAGTTGGCTACACTTTACTTTCATACATAGCTACAAAGATTAATTAAACTCAATGAGAAAAAAATAATAAACAAAATTAGCTATTGTAATAAGCGTGAACAGAAAAATTCATTCTGACTTAATAAAATTGGATTATTTCAAATATTAAGATATACAAATTCGAGTGTTATTTTTACAAATATAAAACTCTTTTTGATGGTCGGTACAACTACATTTGCTTAGAAATTATTTATTGGACAAATGAGTGACAAAACCTATATGACTTTTTTAACTTTTAAGTATTCTGGCATCTATTATACTATGACACGATGAACTTGAATAACGACGATACACTTTTTATACTTACCATACACTTTCGACTGAACTTAAACAATTAAATTCTTAGTGATTACTAATCATTAATACGGGAATATTGAAAATACTCGTTAATTGTTTTTTTAGCAGGTGTGGTGAGTTCACTGTCGAATGAAAGAATTGTGAAAAATAGTTAAATTTCAACCACGAACAATCCAAATAATAATAGTTTCAATTAAAGATAAATAAAATCATTGACAATTTTCTTTGTATCGTAGTAGTATACTAATGCTAACAATAATCTTAATGTGGCAAAATATGGACATGAACATTGAAATGTTTTAATATTTTAGTAAAATACTTGATTCATCCAGGAAATTAAAGAGGAAATTCAATTCGAGCTTGTAACGAATTTGAAAATATATACATACACCACGTTGCATTTTTTTTTGCATTTGTTTAAACTCTTGTTTAATTTGTTTTTAACTTATCAATATGTATTTATGATAGTATCCATTTTTGCCGTTTTATTCCGTCAGAGACGAATCTAACAAATCCTTCCCGAACGGCGTCACCACAAACGGTGACCCAAAAATAAATGGGATACGGGAAAGCAAATGCAATGCAATGCAATATATTTGCAGTTATAAAATACAACATAAATATATTTTGAAGAGCACGATTATTAAAACTCTGTTTTTCAGTCTTAAATATCTGCTTTGTTTTCATACACAACGTCTTATGAATTTTAAAGCTATTATGTGAGTCAATTAACGAGTCTGAGCGTTGTTTGAGGGTCCATGGCACTCGGTGAGGGCTCCTCAATCGAGTGCGCTCCTCCAGTGAATGATAAGCACTGGCTTTTTGCCATGAACACTTTTAAAATAATTATACTTGTTAATAATTTTAAGGATAAAAGAATAGCTGTTTGTTTTTCGTAAATGTCACTTAAATAAGTAATTAGTGCGTGAAAGTAATTTACAACAATGACCACTGTGTTATACAATAGCATTGACTTAGTGCAAATGACTCAGAGTTCGGTTTAGTTTTAGATTTGACAAACTAATTCTAAATCTACCCACGGATTCAGAGCATAGTTGACAGCATAGTTGCAAGTTTCAACTATAATTGCGCGCATCTGTGTTTGATAGTCAGGATTGTGGAGAATAATGTATTTGTTTTTTTTTAAGATCCGCTGTGATATGCTTATTCCACTTTATGTATTTTTCCGTTAATTATTATTGTCAATAACAAAACCTTTGACTATACTTTTCATTAAAATGTCAAGGATCGTTTTTTAATGTCATAACATTAGATCTAAAACAATATTAAAAGATGGTGTACACCATCTTTATTGCCGCTGGCGCCGATGACACAAGAGCCGGTTCATTTTTCACACAGAGAAACGGAATTACGATTAAACGGGAAATGCTATTAGAAGAATTCTTGCCGCCATTCCACGCAGTAATGATAACTTATTCTTTTAAAAAATATTTTAAGCTTTTGTGTAAAATAACATGCATCATTTTATTTTATTTCACATATAAAATAGAAAAACTTTTTGATAATCTTAACTATATTTCATAATATAATTTTTATTTTCTAATGATGATTTCATGCAGAGATGGCTTCGTGAAAAGAGTACATTAAGGAACTCAACCGAAGATCGCAGGCTTATATCCAAGCAAGCAACTGTTCAGGAATATTCATGCGCTTAAATGATTTTTGTCAAATACAAGATAATATTTAAACTTTTATCTTAAATTGTAAATTTAAATGACTAAACAATATATCATCAGTTAAAACAAAATTAAAATACGTTTTAAAGAAACATGCGTTCAAAAACACAAACTAAATGAATCACAAATTTATTAATTGTGATTTTTTGTTTCGAATTCCGTGTAGTGGAATTCATTGTTTTTAAAGTTTTGATGAAAGTTAGTGTTGGTGAAGTTTAGATAGAAAGTAAAAGATCATTCCTCGAGGGAAAACAAAATAGTTTACGAACTTCGAATGCTCCATTTTTACTTCTTCAATTGGAATTACCTTTCCATCTTTACCTGGGATGCTGAGAGTTAAAACTTTAGAATATTTATATTGTATTGTATTTATTTATAAAAAAAATGGCTTATGCTTATTAAAGGATAAATGATAATAAGATTATTGACGTATCTTTTTTAGTATTTTTATTATATATTTAAATATTCATTTTTCAATTAGAAGGTAGATGGACAAAAGAAATATTAGGCGATAAGTGGTCCCAATCGCCAATTGGCACTGTAAGAAATATTAACCATTTTCTACCCTAATGGGTATTAAGATATAACATTATTTGAAATTAAACACTACACAATTACTTTTATTTTTGGCTACGCTATTAAACTCCTTTGCACCATTATTTTACCATTACTGGTCTATTAGAATTAATGATCTATATAATAGTTAACCTAAAGTTACCCTTTAATTACACATAAAATACCATGACCTTGGTTGGGGAATGTTAAGAACATTTTGGACAAGTTTGGAGACATGAACTGTTATATAACTTGTCATAGCTAACACAATGTTACTTAAACCGAGACATATGTGACAAGCGTGATGAAGATGGATCGATTGATATCTCATTTGTCAAAATCGATCAGTTATGTTACATTGTTATTCAATTTAATCGAAAAGTGAATATTAAACGCTAGATAAAGGGATTCAATAAGAAGCAATCTAGTGTCGAGAGGGATAGCTCGTTATCGTTCAGCTTTTATAATTTAATTCAAGTACAATAAATATAATAGTAATTTTTGACTGTGAATATCAGCATACAAAGTTAGAAATATTTGATGTAACTTTTGATATGATCCAGCAAACTTATATTGTTGATTTAATTTGTTTATCATTTTTTATCACAAGATTTTTCAGGATCCAGAAAGCCATGAACTGTGATTTTTAAATTTTAAAAGATCATTCAATACGAACGGTATATTTAGCACCAACTACTAAATTAAAACTTCTATTTTCTGTGTAAACGATTCTAGCAATTTTAAATTAAACCTGAATTTGTACATATGTCTTTTTTTGGAGCGCAGTCAAATAAAATCTTATTTGTCGAGGTCACTGCACCATTTGAAATATACAACGACATATAGAGACAAACACACAAAACATAAACACACATGACGCTTTATTCTAGGCAGTAAGTTAAAATATATTCTTATTGTTACTTAATAATCTTTGTATTGAAAGCACAAGATTAATTATTATAATATATAAACGTTTCGATTTTAATTGGATGAACGTAGCTGTAAAAGTGTTAAACAGACAAGCTCAATAAAATGCAAATGACCCAGTTATTGGAGAATGAGAATCTTAATCGATGACTGTGGGTTCCAACCCTGGCAACGGTTACATGTGCTTTTTTATGATTTATCTCGTGCTTTTCTGTAACAAACCTGCCACATGTGTATCCACTAACCCGCGTTGGAGCAACGCAGTGAAATTTTTAAACTTATACTCTCAAGAAATGTTATTTGTCAAAAAATTAATAATAATAAAATGTTTTTTTTTTTCGTATTCGTAACAGCCTGTGAATATCCCACTGTTGGGCTTAGACCTCCTCTCCCTTTTTGAGGAGAAGGTTTGGAGCTTTTTCCATTTTTAAATGATTATATAAATATCTGTTTTTAGAATACTTTGTAGAATTATGTAAATAGGATTTTTATTTGATTGTAAACAGTTTATTCATTTATGTTATCTGTATTGTCCTCTGATTGTTGTAGCTTAACGTTTGAATTATTTTTAAGATTACGATTTAAATTCGATTCCTTGTAAGAGAATACATCAATTAATACTTTTAATTTACGCTTTGATTAATGATCATGAATTAACTAAGCAGGAAGCTTCATAAATAATTAATTAGTACTAACATTGATGACGCAAATTATCAAAATTTGTATTGCATAATAAATGAAACAGTTTGCACCGTTTACAGATAGATTTAAACTCTATCATGAAACTTGTTTAGTTGGAAATGTCAGCAGACATTTCTGTGTTTATTCAAATATAAGTTTAATTAAGTTGTTAATTACACGTAATGTTCATAATTCGAAGCACTCTGCTGGTATAATAACTTGTGTGATGAGAAATGTTTTAGTTTGTTATATTTATTACTTTTATATACGGATTTTTTATTTATTTAACAGTCTTGTTAGTTTAGCGGCTGGCTCATAAAGCTGAACCAGTATTGAGAAGTTATTGGATTCTTCGATTAAGAATTTTTCAGTGGTGGCTTGGAGATCAAAACTCCTAGCTGTTACAGTTACTACTTCTATAGCTGTTGGCCCTGCGTCTGGATTGCTGTTCCTACTGTACCTATGCTTGAACAAACTTGTTTTTTTTTATAGAATAGATAGTTGGATGAGCATATGGGACACCTGACGGTAAGTGGTCACCAACGCCTATAGACATTGGCATTGTAAGATATGTTAACTATCGCTTACATCGCCAATGCGCCACCAACCTTGGAAACTAAAATGTTATGTCCCTTGCACCTATAGTTAAACTGGCTTACTCAACCTGCAAACCGGACAATACGAAGTACTGCTGTATTGCTGTAGAATATCTGATGAGTGGGTGGTACCAACCCAGACGAGCTTGCACAAAGCCCTACCACCAGTAACTTGACATGTGCACAGTTGGCATTTTCCGTTGATAATGGCCAGAGATATAAATCGGCTACAAGGGTATCACCACCAAACTGCCTATTATGTCAAAAATGATACATTTTTATGCGAAGGCCATTTTTTTCGGTTCTGTCTAAGCATTACAATGATTATTCTCATAATTAGTATTATAACACTTCCCTTGTTTCCTTTTTTATATTTTTCATTCTTGTGTAAATTTAAACTTTTTTAAAATTAATTTATATAAATTCGCTAGTATTTCTAATCGCCAGAAACGTTCATCATTAAATTACTTACATTGAACAAATGATAAATAAATGTGCTGTCGAATTGGAGAGCGTTACTAGCTACGACACAGTGTAATACTATTGTAGTTACTATAGTATATATTGTTTATGATATGTATTAATTTTAAAAATAAACGGATGCGTTAACAACATCGGTGTAAAGTTCAATATGTAAACAGGAACGCCACGTGAAGGCTTTACGAGAAAAAAGTAATAAAAATCGTTAATTTATTTATGTAAAAAAATAAAATAATAAATAATATTTTATTAAAATTTTAATAGTCACTTGGAATCGAAGCTGTTTAAGAAAACATAAAAAGTAGGCATGCGTGGGTTGTTTAAAGAAGAAATGTACCTTTATCATTTACTTAAAGCCATTGGGACGCTTGATGTGATACCGATTGTATTATTAAATTCGATTTCATAATAAATGATACAAGAGGCAATAATGTCAATGACTACGATAGAACAATTATATTTCTTTATAAAATTATCGTCTTAATATAATACTTATATAATACTGACGTTTGAATTACATAAAAAATAAAAATATTTGATTTCAAGAAACGTAATTTTGAATTCAATCGCCTTTAACTCAGTATATCAGTTAACATCGGATAGCTGATGTGAGGCCACTTTCTTAATTGATAACTGGCCTGCGTGTTGCCTCCACTTGCCTAGACTTGCCTACATGTTAGCTGACAGATTCAATTTAAATTTACATCATTTTACATGATTAAACATGGCTTTCTACTTGGTGTCATGTTAACCGTGGTGAAGTGATTCAAAATGTTATAACTCTTAACGAAGGTTGCGTAAAACCTCCAGCTAGGTGGTGACGAGATACGCAAGGTGACTGGCAGCCGATGGAAATTGAGAGTTGAATATCATAGCTCAGTGGCGTGCCATTGGAAAGGAATATATCCAACAGTGGGTGACAAAATGATGATGATGATGATGAAGGTTGAGCAATTGATTTTGTGATAAAATACGTCGGGTCGTATTGTTCGTGGCATACTTAACAGTTTTGTAGTTATTTTATAGTTTTTCGAGTGGATTATAAGGAATTATTGAGTTGTTTCGGAGATTGAATGTTATCTGAGTTAATTTATTTCATTATTTTCTATTATTTAGCAGCTTACTTTGGGGAATATATCAAAACGTAAATTAATATACGGCAACACATAAATACTTTGTATTGCTGTATTCCAGTTTTTAAATTGACTTATTGTAATAACAACAAAACGTACAAACAATACAAATGCATTTTATTTCTACATTAATTATTTTTGCTACAGATATATTTTATTTTGTGTTGTATATACGAGATCTCCTAAACTATCCGCCCGATTGACTTGAAATTTGTCACAGTTACTTCGTCCCCGACGTAGACGCTTACTACGAACGGATTTTACGCAAATCCTATTCAAAATACATTATTCTTCTTATCTAGCCGAGAGAAACCAGGCCGATTAGCTAGTGATATTATAAAATGCATTTTAAAAACTGTAATCAAAACATCCAATTATGAAAAAAGTTATGTTTCAACAAAAGAATTCATTTGTTTTATTGATTTTATTGTAAAATAATGAAAACATTTCAATAAGTTTGTTAAAAAAATCATGTTAATTAATTAAAATACAAAATATTTATTTAGTTAAAAAATTGAAATATTTGATTTTTATTGCAATAAATAAATTAATTCGTACACGTAATTGAATTGGTGCACTTACATGGATACGAAAATAAAAATATTTTGATCAATATGTTACAATATAATTTCATTGTTAAAATTAATTAACAATATTTATTTTTAAAACTTACGAAATCTTTACTGTAGACTTTAATGAGAGGAATAGTCGTATCTTTCGCTCTTAATTCCTACCTCCCGCTGTGCGGTTCCCTGCAGAGTTTACGTTCATTTATTAATGAACTACTTTTGTTGTACAATATAATTAGAGTAAAACATAAATGAGTACACCACCATTATTTATTTTCAAGATATATAGATCGTAAGAATACTTCATCTTAATAGCACGATTATTATTATTTTTGGATATGATATCATTTTAAATATTAACCGTAAGCACCAAATTGAAACACTCCACTTCATTGCTAAATATTCAAAAACCACTGAAGTGTCTCGCTATTTCCATTGTTGTATCATTAAAATAATATATTAATTATAACCAATATCGTATAACAGCATTAGTCACTTTCAAACATTTCGCAGTTTGTATACTTTTTTTAGTTTGAAATATTTATCGGAATTCTATAAACGATAAATTTATTTTGTCGTAAACGTTTCTCATGATCCATTGGGACCTATAATTCTGACATACAGAATTTTAGTACGTGTCAAACTTTTGTTAAAGTTCGATATAGGGGAGACTTTTGCATAATTCATTCCATTTCATAAAATATCTCACATAAATAAATATTAACAATTGGTAATTCAGAGATTATAAATAATGTCTAGTTCAATTTCATTAGGATTTTTTGCGTTAAATCGGAATCTATTGAAGGTTTCCTTCCTTCCTTATTGTTTTTTTCAGTCAATCTCTATTTTTCTCTTGTGTCTTTTATAACTATTGGACATTAATAGGCTCGAAGCCTACCTTTATTTTTACTCGGCCCGAATTCGCATGTGTCAAGTAAAAATTACACTTAATTTAAAGTTTAATTTTCAATAAAAAAATGGTTAGTGGTAATAATACAACCATTGCTCTATAAAATATTTCTACTGAATTCACATTGTTACAATTTGAAAATTCAAAAATGGATTCAAAGTTTCTTACCATATAGATTTAAATTAAACCTACAATTCTAATGTAATGATAGGCGATATTAAAAACATGTATAAACAATGACCTCTTTCGTATGTAGGCTTAAAGACATATATTCTCAAATAGACATATTTTAGTCTAAGTGACTTGAGAACAGAGATTACATAATGTGTACAATTAAATTCACCATTCAACCTTAAGTACTACGTTTTAGGTAATTAGGAAATATAAATATTTTTTTACTAGGTGGAAATTTTTAAGTTAATTTTAAACGTATACTTACGAAATTTACACAGTTAAACATATAATTACAAATAGTACAAAAACAAAATAAATAAAAATAAAAGGAAAACAAAACATGAAAATACAATAAAAATTGTTGTATGTTGAATCAATAATTACATAAAGAGCGAAAACAATTTTCAAATAAACAGCCGCTTAGTTAATAAGTAAGAACGGTAAGAAGTAACTTTTTAATATATATATTTAGTTAAACTCTTATTGTAAAAATGTATCTACTATTGGTCGTCCTAAATAAATAAATACAGATAGATATTTATGGTACAATAATTGTGGTGATAAGCCACTTAGGATATTTTTTTTTGTGTACAACAATTGTACATAACATATATCTAACATATAGTACAACACATAATTAAAAGTCAAATTAAAAAATAATTTAACAATATGCAAGGACATCGATATATTTGTTACAATAAAAGATTTAACAAATCTATGCCAAATTTTAGTACTCAATCGTACCTTTTAACTTTAATTTAATAACAAAACAATAAATATTTCTTCTGTTTAAAAATTTAATATCATATTACTTTGTATACTTCCGGAGAAAACGAACATAATTGTTGTGTTAATTCTGCATTAAAATCAATTGAAAACTAGAGAATAAGTAAAAAACAAAAGGACAGACGTGAATAGCTACTTATGTTTTCATTAGAACATCTCATTATTGAGTAACCGCATTCAATTATGCAATATAAAAGCATTTTATATTTCGAACAATGTTGTTGCCATAACAACAAACAAAAGACAACAAAAGAGATCGGGAGCTATTCCCAGGAGATTTTAAAAGAATAACTTCAATGAAGCCTTTGATGCATAATTACGTTGTTGTGATGTCTGCTACGCTCGTCTAAGCTAGTTTAAGCCTCATAATAAAAATCTAGAATCTGGCTTATGAAAAATGTAGTATCTGCATCAATCCTGATGAAATGTTATTTGTTTACAATTTAGTAAATTAATTCCCAAGAGAAAATAACTGATCATCAGCACCTCTAAAGTGCTATTTTGTAACTTACTTCATACGTTCTTCGTTAAAAGATCGTCTTAGGATTATACGTCATTTGTCATATTTTGATATTCACAATCGTGATCTGCGCTATTTTCATTTGGATATAATAAATCCCTTTATGACATTATTGTTATATTTATATTGAAGTAATTGATAACTTCAAAATAAACAATACAGTTATATGGAAATGTTCTCGAAGGAATCCGTATCTATTCAAGAATCGAGTTATTTGCAGTTACATTGTAATTGTCCGAGCAATGTATTACGAGAAGCGATTGAATGCAATTGTAAAGACGTTTGCTTTGATATATCAAATGCTAATCGTTTTGTATGTAACAATACAATTCGTTAAAGAACAGAAATACTCTGTTTAAGTTGAATTTATTTAAACGAACGTGATTTACTTTCTTCGAGAAAATTTATATGTTTGAATATAAAATTCTATTTGTTTAATGTTTTGCATTAATTTATTGCTACTTTCACTTTATTTGACGCAAATAAATTGACCTCTTAAGTTCCATTTTTAAACTTAGCAATATGCATTTATTTCATTAAGGTTATATAGGTAATTAAGCAAATGCATGTTCATGTTAAGACGATGTCGCCTGCGTCCATAGATGTAAATACTAATCGGGGACATAATAGATAGTCTTATATCTGTAATGAAACTGTTTTAATCACTCTGAAAACCGGAATGCCACAATTAATTATGTATAATAATAATTTTATTGCTGTTTTTTTTTAAATCCACACGACTCGAATGACAAATACCAATACGAAAGTCCAAATTTGTTATATATTATTTAACATTACTTATAAATCCTATAATATTCAAGTTAAGATTTTTGAAATTGAAGTTTATATCGTTGAATATTGCAACGGGAAATTGATCTTAAATCGTAATTGAAACCTTAAGTAAATAATAAAATGGAAAATTTTATACTGCTAGTATTCGACTGAACCAATTAAGTACGACAGTGGTAACTTGATATTAAATTAGACGAGATTACGACGAACTTGAACGAAATCATGTCTATGGACCGTTTTAAACCGGATTGGAAATTTGCTTAGTCCAAACTTTGATGAATTGAGAATTTTTGCCTTTGAATTTAATCCAAAGTAACTTTAAAACGAGAGGAAAGAATATAATCTTCCGGTAAGTCGAGTATTTAAAGCTTGGATAATGATAAAAAGATGATTCTTGAACGAAGTTACGTACCTACGCGATTTCGTACGAGCCGACGGTGATGGGTTTTTTTATTTCAACCACGAATTAAATTCATTTCAGTTATAAATTAATGATATAATTCTTATGTGTTTTGTTAAATTTAACTAAAACTTGTTCTTATAATAAATTAAATCATAGTATGAGTTTATTGTGTATTTACAAACATGTTTCGAAGCGACGCTGTGGAAAAAGTTCTAAAATTTTCTCGGACGATAAAAAGTTTAACACAGCACTCAATGCATACATTTTAATAAGCTATCGATTTTTCCTTAATTAGTTCATAAATTTTCACGTTAAACACTAGATGCAATGTTATAGGCGTACACACATTTATAAGTAGAAGTTAAACACTTAAAAAATAATTTCACGTTTCAGTAAAATTTCGCAGATTGTGCTAATATTTTAGACATATTTTGGCGACAATACTGTTTAGTTTAGCAAATATTATTTTTAGGTCAGTTTTTTTTTTAATTCGTTCATTTTACTCGAATTTTACTGATTAAATTTGTTTCGCCATGTCTAATACATTGTACTAAAATACAAATTTAAGTTTTATTAATTCATAATACCTTTATAATAATCATAATGTGTATAGCTCCTCACATCCCTTGTGAAGAAATATTTGTCATACAATACGCAAATGTAGGTGTACATTGCCGGTAGCGTATTTGCATGACAATTCGACAATCCTCTAAAAAAAAAAACAAGTATTCAAATCCGATAGTTACTAAAAATAAAAAAAATATATATCAAAGCGTAAGGTTTAAAAATGGAACTCGTGTTCAGTTTAGTACGTGAGTGTGAAACAACATTGATTTCTCAATACATTTTTGAATACCTTTCATAGATGTATTGCGAGTGCGCCGGGTTCGCATTGTATCGTTTCGTTTTACGAGAGCGCTATTCATTAACGAATTTTCGAGTGTATTTTATCTTTAGAATCAAGTGATTTTAGTGTTTAAGTCATGTTGACTTAACCATTTAACTTTGTTTTGCAATTTTTCTAAACTATGTAAAGCAATTAGTATGATATATGTATGTGAAATCTGTTTTTTTTTTTAATCAAGCTACATTATATTTTGAATAAAATATCATTGACTTTTATGATTCTTAATATTACAAATATTTATATAGCTCACTAAATAGGCAATGTACATATAATAAACGCGTGGTTTGGTAGCACAATTGGGTGCCGCATTTCCTTGTTGAATTCGCAAATCCGATTCTCTTGCCAAAATACATCATCCTTTCTTTCACAAGTTGAAGTCATAGTCGGGCTATAAAAAATCCTATATACGATTTTAGGTGTAAATGGCCCCCGTAGATAATTGCCATTGCTCGATTTAGCATTTTCTGCACTGGCACAAGCTCTCAACGACGTTTCCTTAACAAGACTAGGGGCTACAGTATGCGCTGATTGACATATGACTATAACATATCGCACGCCACTGCTTTAAGTAGCTTTGTACTTGTAAGATTTTTACAGACCGTTTTTTTTTTTAAATTATTGGCACCGATTTCAAAGAATTATTTTTAACATTTTTGTGCACCGTTGTGTGTTGTTTTTTCAACCGTTTTGTTTTGTATTTTTTCTTTAGTATCTTTTAAAGAGCTATATAAATTAAAAAAACTATATAGAAATAGAGTAGAAAATAATAATGTTCGAAATATGCAATTCCATAATGTTTTCCTCAATTTTTTAATAAATATTATGATCGAATTTTGATCTGTAGTAAATGTTTTCATACATAATTACAATTCATAGCTCTCAGATCAAATTTGAAATATGTTTCGAAGATAACAAATATTAAACCGCGGGCGAAAATTCCGACCAATAAATGTACTAAATACGAGTATTATGGCTTCTCTTTAGCAATAAATTGCAGAATGCGGCGTCGATGCATTTCGTATTCAAATTACATATCTAATGTTTACCTCTTTCTGCAATTCGTGACATGCCTTCACAAATAAATGTAAGCAGCGCGCACGAAGCAAATTACCGAAAAGTAAATAATTTTGATTTGGTTTAACCAGTCGGTTGTCCTGCCCAAAATCAGGATGGTTGGCGTTCAATGGGGGAGTCTTTCGTCCAGCAGTGGACGGCAAAAGCTGAAAAAAAATCGGTTGTAATTGATTTATTTACATATTTGTATCAATCTATTTGCGCACCTCAGGGTTGAGACCAACTCGTATGCCGTGACATCAAACGGCATGATGCTCTCTTATGAGCGCTATTCACCGCCCCTCTCTACTCCTCTTTGTATGTGTGGCGCTTCTCCTATACTATACTATACTTCGTCGTTATATATTATGATAATAATAAAAAAGTATATTTAGCTTATTAAACAAACTCCTATTATTTTATTTATTTATTGGTTTGTAATTATAATAAATTAAAATTGAACAAATCTATATATTATGTTCACTTAGTCACATATGTGAATATGTTTTTTATATATTTGTTTTCTTTTGTTTTAGCGGGGCTGGTGGAGGTGGTATGTTTGGTGATGTCAACATCTCGGCGATTCTCGACTCGTTAAGCGTAAGCTATGATAAGCGAGTGAGACCCAATTATGGAGGTTAGTATGAAATTCATATTTAACTTAGAATATGTAATTATACTAATATTAATAATACTAAACCTGAGGATGTACGAAATATGTTAGCTCGATGGTTCCTATGTAATATCCCATATTATCTGCAAAACGAAAATTAAGCAAGAAAGCAATTATAAGTTTAAAATATGTAAATTTTTGACAAATATATTTATGATTAGAATACCAGTTTTATTCTAACGTTTTATTCTATCCTATTATTTGATAACATTTTTTTTTTATTTAATGGGTGCAAATGTAATACATTGAATAATGCTGTAAGTGGCATTCATTTTATTCTTAACATATATGTCACATTTACTTTATGCAGTAATTATGGAGAAGTTATAAATGGTGTCACGTTCAAATATTAACTAATCATAACTTCCCGTGTAAAGTTAAGCAAGATCATCGAATCGATATTTAATTTATTTTTACTTTCTTTTCACATCCTTCAATGGAGTACAATAGTAGTAAAGTATTAAGCCCAAGTGCATATCACTTAGCGGTACTTATGGGATCTTACGTAGAGACTATCTTAAAATGGACATCTTATATTCGACATGGATGGGACGAAATGTTTATCTAGTATGTTTCCATAAGCAAACACATTTTGTTAGCACAATAAAAATTTCATTAAAATCGATGAATTTTTGCGATTATTATTATATATTTTGGCCTTGTCTAGTTCAGGATGTAAGTTATCGAAAAAATAATAATAATATGAAGAATTGCACTGCACTGATACAATGCACTGATGCGGTCTCGGTCATTCCATTAAACGTATGTAGAAATTTGAAAATTATTCCATTTAAAAAGATAACACAAAATTCTTTTTGCCTTTTAATTACAAAGTAATTATACATTTTAAGAGGCACAAGGGGCATAACGTCTTAGTTTCTCACAGCGCTAACGCCTATTTGCAGTGATGAACTTTAACCATCACTTGGACCATTTGTCAATCTAATGATACGAAAAGTTTTTATAGGCAACAGAATTAGATCTCGTAGAAATTCTTCTTCGGACATTAATCATTCAGAAAGCTAGCTGTCAGAGAGTCTTTTGACCACAAAAGTATCTTCTCTATCAATTCCATGACATATCAATTCATAGTCGATTTAAAAATTGAATAAATCGGAGAGACTCATCACTTAATTGGTTTCAATAGGATCGCTTTCAATTTATTCAAAATTGTGATTGTGATATTGTTCGTCAGGCATTTTATCAAAAGCGTAGACATACTATATATGTTATCCTAATGCACTAATGTGGTATTTTTTTTTTTTTTTTTTATCCAAATGTCTGCAAAACGAATTTATAAATGAAATAAGTAATTATTTAATGATAATTATAATTTTTAATAAACACAAATAATAAATCATAATAAACATATTTATCTAATATTTTTAATACAAAACTTACTAGAGATAAAATCGCCTAACTCGGAATTTTGATTTTTAGATCGTAGGACATAGTTACAAGTCAAAAGGTAAGTCAAGTCGCTTTAAAACCTTATGTGTAAAAGCAAGGATGTAAATAAAAGCGCTAAAAGAAATGTCAACATACTTTACATAATGTTGACTAATAAATAAACACATACTCATCAGCCCGAATAAAATACCCTGTGTTGCGGTTTTGGAAACACTAGACAACAACATCAACAAAAGCAAATACTTACTACACACGTATACATATACGGTCGTTGAATGAACAGATAGTGTAAACGGTAGTTATAGCCAATCATCTCAAAAACCAAAAATAAATAAATCATAACTGAAGCATTTTCTTGGAAATTTCTTGCAAAGTAGTTGAAAGCAATATAAATTATGGAGGCTATGATAGAAGTAAAGACAGACACCGAAAAGTTTGAAGTCTCAAGTTTTTTATCGTACACTAAAAACTGAGAACGGAAACAACAACTTACTTCAGAGTTGAAAGTTTTCTTTATTTAAAATTTTAAAGTGACTAACTCCAGTGCTGTTCCTTTAACTAGTCATGGAATGGTAAAGTAAAGTAATAGTCCGTAAATATCCCATCGTTGCGCAAGAGCTCGCTTTTCTCTTTAATGGCAAGAAACGGAATTTTACCCGTCATATGCCAATTTACTCACGAGATTTTCAGTTACCGACCATCTTATGATGAATTTTAAGCGCATATTTAAAAAGTGGTGATGCTTGCGTGGATTTCCGTAATCGTTGAAACAATACAGTACATACAATGAAAAAAACAGTGACTTATTTAATCTCCCAGGGTTACTTACCACAGAGCTTAAGTTTATTTATTTTATTTCCTCAGTTTGAAAAGGATTCATGTATATATTCATTTAATGGAAGTCTAAAGCAAAAGTGAACATAATTCCCAATTTTGAACACATTGACAAAACCATCAATGACATTTTGTTAAGGAAACACAATTACATTAACTTTTAACACACTTTAGTAAAATTATTAGAAGAAACAAAATGAAAAAGGCAAAAAGAATTTTGAAAGTAGTAGATGTAACACATGTAAAATTTCAGGACCGCCCGTGGATGTTGGAGTCACCATGTACGTGCTATCCATCAGCTCCTTATCTGAAGTGAAAATGGTATTTAAGAGAGTATTATTAAGTAGTATGTTCTGTCACGAGGCCAATTTAGGTTATGTCCCACGGTCGATTTATGGCTTGGGGTAAGAGTTCAAAAATACCTCCATATGTCCATGATCTACCTAGGGAAGTAATGTCACATCATCGTCCTCTGGTTTGGTTTTCACGGCGCGAATCACGCGCCCTACTCACGATTGGGCTTATTTGCAGGTCCGCCAGTGGAGGTGGGCGTCACCATGTATGTGCTCTCTATCAGCTCCGTCTCCGAAGTGCTCATGGTACTCGCCACTGTCAGCTCAAGCTAGACATGAGTAGCCCCAGACACGAGGCTGCGAGCATGCCGGCGTATTGGAGCCGACAGCCCGGAAGACGCAACATCACATATTTAGTTTTTTTTTATAGAAATATTACCTTTGTAAATAATTAATAATTGTAGTTTTAATTGGCAAAGGTGGAGTGTCTTTCCGGGTTTGTCGAAATCTAAAGACATATAAGATTGTACTCTGCTACTAAGAATTTCTCCAAGCAATACACTGTCGTAAACTTGCTCCATTGTTGTTTTTTTGTGTTAAGCTTTTTATGTTCTTGAGTAGGTATCTGTTGTGACTGTGGGTTTCTTACTATTGTCTCCCAAAAAAGTGTTTTACTCTTCAACTTCGCCATTTGCAATTTACTTACTTTTCGTAGTCTTGCTATAAATGTATTGTGAATGTACAGTGAGTTCCGGTTGGACGAGGGAACATTGTTTTCATTAAACATTCAAACTGATATACTCGTAACTAATACGACGCGCAAAAAAAGTAAAAATATCGTTTAATTTTTATACAATAGAGAAAAAATGCAACTCGTTTGTTTATAAGCCACAGAAAAAAAACATCTGTGGTATTTCAATTTTTTAATAATGAATTGCCAAAATACCCTTGATAACGGTTTCAAAAAACAAAGTCCGAATGTGACCAGGGTGTATGACCCCTCGTGGAAACCAAATCAAGGGACTCGTAAAGTCACTTTGAGACGTGACCTGCAATTAATTATAGATAATCTATC
Organism: Nymphalis urticae; assembly: GCA_905147175.2. Lineage (NCBI taxonomy): Eukaryota > Metazoa > Arthropoda > Insecta > Lepidoptera > Nymphalidae > Nymphalis > Nymphalis urticae. The sequence goes on along the minus strand of LR989982.1, from coordinate 14,827,361 downwards.
AATATCATTATCAATAAAGTACACGTAACAAAGAAATCGGAACATTTATTAAAATTAAAAAATATATTGTATCTCGTTATTTAAAACTCCTATACTATTTTACGCATACTTTAACACGTTCATTACCAATCATGCGAAACGCCTGATATGGCCGCAAGCGCACATGGCTCATCACGCGATTTCCTGTGTTACTATCCTGCAACGTTCTTCTCTCTGCAATCTCGTTGAACAATGATCCTCATCATTTTAATATCGTGTCAATGTTATCTATATGTTCCTTTACTCTTTTACGTGTACTTTATCACGCTCAATGCCAACAACGCGAAACCACGTGATACGGCCACTAGCGCACATGGCTCATCACGCGATATCGTGTGTTTCTACCCTGCTAAATTCTTCGCTCTGCATTCTTATTAAACCAATGCTCTGCATCATATTCACTAAAATGTCATTATTATATCTATATTTCTAAATTACTTTACGTGTTTAAGTTTGTTGTACATCAAATGAAACTCTTCATTTGCGTAGTAAATGTTTAATGGCACCTGGCAGCACAATTTCCTAAATTTAATATTTTTCACGATTCTTCTTGTGTCTTTTTCTGAGTATCTGTCTAAGCTTTGATTGTCTAATAAAAAAAATGCAATCCTAAACGTTAAATGCTGTACAAATTATTTTTAAATGTTTTATTTCCAACATCTCGCTGCCTTGATGTCACTTTTATGATGTTCAGACAATTCATGTCTCAGTGATGGACGTTTTTAAACTAAATTATAATTTTATCAAATTATATTAATAATTAATACATATTTAAATATTTCGCTTTTTTCACAATAAGCGAAATAGTTGATGACATGCATTGTGTGTTTTTTCCCGTTTTAACAGTCAGTCGTTCTGAATAATACCGATTTTGCAGGATTTTACACTGGACTTCTACTTTAGGCAATTTTGGACTGATCCAAGACTTGCCTATAAAAAACGACCTGGCGTTGAAACTCTCTCTGTTGGATCCGAATTTATTCGTAACATATGGGTGCCTGATACATTCTTCGTCAACGAGAAGCAATCATACTTCCATATCGCTACTACGAGCAATGAATTTATTCGGATACATCATTCTGGATCTATTACCCGAAGCATTAGGTATATTATTTATAAGCATTAACTTTTTTCAATCATCTTGACTCACATACGTTCAAACACTTTTTTATATTATTTATTATTACTCTAGGCGCAATAAATCAGATGACGCTTCATAAGAAATTCCAAGAAGTGTGAATCGGGCTTGTCTACATGTCACAAACATTACTATTCTAAAAATAAAATGTTATTATTATGTTCCTTTCGTTCTTCGTTCTTTTCTTTTGGTATGAAAGGCGAGTAATTTGTCTGAGAGTGATGTGAAATGCCTGCATATATATTGGTGGCCACTTGTCGATTTGAGACACTTATTAATATTGGACTACTGGTTGACTATGTCTAAGCATTTTTCGACTGCTATTTTATGCAATTTGGCATTATATAACATAAACGTATTATTTTAGGTTAACTATCACCGCATCTTGCCCAATGGACTTGCAGTATTTCCCAATGGATCGCCAACTGTGCAATATCGAAATTGAAAGCTGTAAGTAATACTTGCCTAATATACATATTGATCCTTCATGAAGTAGGTCCTAAAACTTTTTTTAATCCAATGTTTTACTCGTATATAGCATAAAGGTATTTTACTCTTGACAAAAGATAATTTGTTTTTAACGATACAATACTAATACCGCAATTAAATACCCCAGTGCACAACGCGTGTGCAATTTCATGAGGCTTTCATTTGGCAGACAATTAATTACAAAGCAAACACGTAATTCTATAAATAACTAAATACTACACCATACATATATTTAGTTTGTTTTACACTTAGTTTCGGTAGTTAAATTCATCCATTATCACGATTATATTGAAAACCCAGTGCGATGGGTGCTTAATTTTATCGTTCATATATTCTCTGCATGGTACAGTTGGCTACACCATGCGGGACATCCGATATAAATGGAACGAGGGACCTAATTCAGTGGGTGTTTCGAGCGAGGTGTCGCTACCGCAGTTCAAGGTGCTCGGCCATCGACAACGTGCAATGGAGATCTCGTTGACAACAGGTACAAATCACATTTGCCATCATTATTTAGACTGCAAACTTTGTTTATCCTTCATTTCTTCATTCTTACGAGTATATTCCTGCACGACTTTATTGGATCGCTTGACTGCAATCATATACATATTATATCTATTGTACCTAATCTGAGCATTATGTGCAATTATTAAAATCACTTTTACAATGTAAGATGTCATTACTAAAGTTAATTATTTTTTGCAGGAAATTACTCTCGTCTGGCGTGCGAAATTCAATTCGTGAGATCAATGGGCTACTATCTTATTCAGATTTACATTCCATCTGGTCTGATCGTAATTATATCTTGGGTCTCATTTTGGTTGAACCGAAACGCAACACCAGCTAGGGTTTCTCTCGGAGTCACCACTGTCCTTACTATGACCACGCTTATGTCGTCAACGAATGCTGCATTACCAAAAATATCTTATGTCAAGTCGATTGACGTATACCTCGGCACCTGCTTCGTAATGGTCTTCGCAAGTTTACTAGGTAACACAAGATGATTGAATTTTAAAGTATGTGAAAATTGAATTGTTTTATACTTAATATAATTAAAATATATGCCTGTGTTAATATGTGTTTGTTAGTATTTAAATGCGATGCGTTTTTTTTCAATGTTGAACGTTAAGATCAGGCTCTGCGATAGTTGCAAAGTTTCACTCTATTACTTATAACCATCTATTGCAGAATACGCGACTGTCGGCTACATGGCGAAAAGGATTCAAATGCGAAAACAACGATTCAATGCTGTTCAAAAAATGGCCGCTGAGAAAAAAAATGCTCAGGCGGCGGCGGTGGCGGCGGTGGAAAGTGCCCCCGGGCCTTCTGCAGCCGAGCCGTTGCCTCCACCACGTACAAGCACCATTAGCCGACCCGCACCTCCAAGCCGTTCAACGGTATAATACAAATTTTCTTACTCATAAAGAATTAAATTATATTAAAATTAAATTTCCCAAACTAAATGTAGTCTTATAATCCTCATACACAGGAAGTGCGTTTCAAGGTTCATGATGCTAAAGTATACACTAAAACCGGCCCATTGGAATCATCACGAGGAGGGCCTTCGTCTTCTGTTCCTGTTGCGGTAACTGTGCCTGTCTCGGTACCCGTGCCTGTGACGATTCCCGTGACACTTCCCGTGTCGCAACCACCACCACCTACCGTCACGGTACAAGTCCCAACGGCCGATGATGAAATCCCAGCACACCTGCTCCAAGCGTCAAAGGTTTGTTAGCCAAGGATTGTATTTGTTTCCATTTTTTGTGTTTATATATATCTAGCATTGCGAAGTCAAGACAATGCGAATGTTTTTGTAAATTAATGCGAAGGTATTATTTGATTGTATTTTACGTTTACGTGTTTACGTTGTTAACAATAAATGCCAAGTTAAAATATTCCAGGGTATCAACAAGCTACTCGGCACGACACCGTCAGACATCGATAAGTACTCACGGATCGTTTTCCCCGTTTGCTTCGTCTGCTTTAATCTGATGTACTGGATCATTTACCTGCATGTATCCGATGTGGTTGCAGACGACCTGGTTTTGCTCGGCGGGGATAATTAGATCTGACCTATAAATCAAACTTGCGCTGTTAACAGTGTCGATAAGGATTCCAAACCAACGAACCACCACTAGAATATTGGACATGAGTTTTTTATAAATATATTTGAATCTTGCTATTTGCAAAATTCCCTACAACTAAGGATTAGGGAAATCAAAAATCAAAAAAAAAAAAATTAAAAAAAAAGCGCTGAGGACATTTAATAACATAAATTGTATTTAACGATTAGTCATTTTAGTCTTAAATCTAATTAATAATACTTAATAGGATCTAAATATGTTAGCTAAAATATTCTATATTAACTTATCTATATAGTCTGTACCTATGGAGCAGACACTTATAGTTACCATTTATTTACTGTTAGATGAATACCTAGTTCACTATTGTATATTTATAATATCACTCTTCATATTTATTTATTGTAATTTATTTAAGCGAAGTATTATTTAGTGTTAAAATATCATCCTAACTTTACTATAGACAACTGTAAAAGTAGTCATTAGTTTCACCAAAGAGTATTATTATTCGCAAATAAATTTTCGTCTTATTTGACCTTAGGTAAGCAAATGGCTGTTCTTACTCTTTCTCATTAAGAGTTAAAAACTATGGATAAATCTACTGAAATTAGGTACAATAAACTGAATTCCAAACGTCAGCAGTTAGTGCCTATTTTCCTATATAAAGGAGGATGGCCCACGTAGAAATCACCTATCCGTCGGTGAGTAGGGTAATGACTCTTTTTTGTCTAGTCCCGTATGAGTGATAAATGAGTGAATCGATGAATGTAATATGGGTAATTCGCCTTATACATATATTAATTTTTGCCTAGTTTCCTTGGCATGATTTCCTTTATAAAAGATAAATGAGATGGATAAATTTCGCGCACTAAAATGGAATATCACGGATATTTACATGTTAAAGAATTAACAGTAAAATTGTAAAATATAACTATTTATAGATATTTAATTCGTATGAATGATTAATTGGACATGTCAAGGAAACTATTATTTTAACGAACGATTGGTCAAATCGTTGCAAAAATTAATTATTTTTAATGTTCGAATTTTAAACACAGTATGCTATCTATAATGTGTGTGCGAATCTGTACAGAAATGTAGCCCATTGATTTCAAACAGCCCTTTGTCGGTTCATTCAGGTCTATTAGGCCTCCAAACGATCTAGAATAAACTGCATTCGGTAAATTGAATACGATGAGTTATATTTACTTATAAGAAAACGAACATTATAATAATATGACGAATTACTTATATAAAAAATACTATCGAATATAACTATTAATTAGGTATTTTCAACTCATTCCATTGATATAAATAATAATTTAACAAAGTCAACGACGGATTGTGAAAGTTATTGGAAATCACCGTGGGTATAAGATGTGTAAATAATTATACATAAATATATTTATATAATAGAATATTTAAACATGATCGCCCTAGTTTTTTAAAAATATAATTTCATTTTATCAAAGTTTACACCGGTTAATACACATTCATATATAGTGCACGATACACTTTTTCTACATAAATAGTAATTTTTAAACATATTTACGAGTATATATTGAAATGTTGTGTGTGTTAAGGAGTGTTAAAGTATAGATTTTTGTTCCTTTTTCGACAATAGCAATGCAATATACAGCGCTTATAATGATGTGTAACATAATACCCGTCGAGGAATTTTGCCGAGTGGGTTCCGTAGGTGTATGTTGTAAGGATAAATAAAATAAAATAATTTTACGTGAAATTATTTTTGAGAAAATTTTCGCGGTTTTGATGTGACCTCTTTTGATAGTGTAAATTTTTATTTATCGTCATAAGCATAATTAAGATCTATCGTTGGCTGTGAGTTGGTTGGAAAACTGAAACAAATTAGACACGCTTTATAGATACCGTTGTAGGTTTGACTTGCGGAACCCTAAGCAATATGTAAATAAATTTGTTATATATATATATATGTGTGTATGGATATATAAAGCCACTTTATATTTAATATCAGATAAATCTTGATCTGAAATGGGGTTCAATGACCTTATTGGCGTAATAAAGTATCAATGATAAAAATATCGGGTACAGTGTACTTCGAAACGTAATAGATACTTGACGTTGACGTCGGATGCCAATCGAAAATGGGTTTTTAAAAAGTTTATACTCGTAACGGTAGCAATACAACGACTGTATTTCGCTAAGACGCAAGAGTATTTATACTTTTGCTCCATTTCAGAGCATTTTTTATTCTGGACATCCATGAAATTGGCACAGATTAAGCAAATGTCACAACCGCATTATGAGAACGGAGTATTTTTTATTATTTTTATAATCATTATCTTCAAATACATAACAGATGAGCATGAATGAATAATGATATTTAGATATAAAGGAAACCAGTAGGAAACCAGTTTCAAGTTCATGGCAATAGAGACGGGGATATAACGAGAGTGGTTCAAGAGACTTGAGCATATATTAAATACTCCGTGAACTATAACTGACAGTAGTGTTAACTGTTACCATTTAAATCATATAATGACTACTAATAATTAAACTTATGAATTGAAATGTTACGTATTTAAATGATAATGCAAATTAAATTAATTATAATTAAAGGAACGTAGTGCTGTGAGCAAATAATAATAAAGAAAACAAACTAGAATCAATTACGCAATCATAAATTTTTTTGTTTATTGTTCATAACTCATTTATTATTTGCGGCTTTTTCATAAACCTGTATTATATTTCATAAAAGTAGTAACCCAAAAAAAAATTAAATAAAGTAAAATTATGTTATAAAATTTGCTCAATATTTGGAAGATTTGTATAATTTTAATTAAAACTTAAATATACACAGCTAATTTTATTAGTTTTAAATACTTAATATTAATATGTAATTGTACTAAAGTACTTTGTCTAATAATTCAATTATTTTGCCAAACTTTGCAATCTTTAATCGGTTTAAAATTACGGTTTGTGTTTAAAATGGTTTTTATTTAATACGAGTATAACAGACCGTGGCAAATACTAAGTGTACCTGAGAAGCAATACTAAAGTGGATGTTTGAATAAATATATCATAATATTATAAATATTTCTGATAGAAGTATATAGTGGAGAGTTACATGGTTATAGATGAATTTATGCATTTATGTTTGCACATGCATTTTATCCGACAAGTTAAATTTGTAATTTAGTAAATGGCGTTTATAAAGGAATGTTATGCTGTTGATGAGTACATAATATATATAATTTTACAATAATTATTTTTGAAGAAATTCAAAGATATAACTTATAAATCAATGTTAATTAGGATTATAATCAATACATTATTATTGCACTTAGTATTAAGTAGTTAGCGTAGCTTAGCGTGAGGGGACAACGACGGCGCGCGTTTTTTTTTTTTTTTTTGTTAATAGGAATGTATTTTAAAAATCAAGATTCCAAACAACAATATTCATTAGCGCAAAATGTCAAAGAATATATTTTATTTCGGTAAAATAGTGTTATTAATATTACTCTTATAATAAGTGTCTAGTCATTTTATTTGTTTAATTTATTATTAAATAAGATGTAATGTATAAATGAATGTAAATAATCAAAACGCACGCCGGCCGTATTACCTCCAATGCGTAACCAAATTCTAAATAACACTAAAATCGAATGATTAATTACATTGTATTAAATTCTTAAATTAAATTTAGAAAAAAAAAATTATAACCATTATTTACTATTTAGATATCTGATTGATGTATTTTATCATTATTTAGAAGATTTGTAAGCGGAGTAGACACTTATGTGTGAAATAAATGAAGCATTGAAAGTAATAGCGTTGAATACCGGTATTGGAACGGAAACATATTTTTAGAAGTCGAATAGAATATTTATTATCACTTATACAAGTACAAGCAACATCATGAACTATAGAAGTTTTGGTATTCAAATATTTTAAACGTTTGAACACGTGACTTTAATGACAGTTGATTTGTTTTTGAAGTTTTACGCCTGCAAAAAGCACACACGAGAATTTAATGAAAATCGAATTATTACAACAGAGGAATCAAAAATACACGCGATAGAATTTTAGGTAACTCATAACGAATTTATTACCTAAGCACGATGGGTTTATCATTCGCTCATATTAATTCGAAAATAAAATTTTCAGTTGTACATTACAACAAATATTTTCCATGTTAAGATCATTTTTTTATTTGTGCATTTTGCGTCGAACGAATTCGTTAAATCGCAGTTGTTGAATCCGTGCATTGATAGATCCGATCCATGTCTGCGGTCACAAAGGCTAGCCGCTGAATTTCAACGCTCGTAAAGGTGTCGTTTCATTGAAGTTGGAATAGTGTTTACATTTTAAAATTGGATGTTAGTTTTACTTGAGCTGCTAATCATCAGATTCTGAACTGTTGATCTAACTTAGATTACTTTATTTGATTAAATCAACACTTTATGTGTGCCTATTGCGTCATCGGCTGGCTCTCCGCTGACCAATTTGGCTAACGTCAAGTTGAGTAATCCGACATTGACCATCGTTTCGGAAATTGGTGGTAAGTCTGCTCTATGTACTCACATTTTGCTTAAATTTATAATATAAAGTTGTTTATATTAGAGAGCACTTACGTAAAATACTCTTTCAAAGAGGATACCGAAATCTAGATGTAGCTGATAAAGCCATGATGTTGTTTGTGATGACCGGTATTGAAATACCGTGTGAATGTTAAGTTTGATATAGGGACTAATTGAAAGAGGTTTTACGTAAGCATTTCATGTTAGTTTATAGTTTTAAATGAAATTTTAATCATTATAAAAGTTTTAAATAATATATCCTTTATTAGATATGTATTGATTAAAATTCCTACACTAGTACGCAATGTATCACGTGATGTAGTTTTAATCAATATATTAACAATTTATTCAATAGAAGTTTATGTAATTCATGTAATCTTCATTGTAATTGTTGTCAAAATATTTAAATAGCATTTTATCAACCATTCCATGAGTAGATAATCGTATCTAGCACTATTCAATTAAATTAACGTTTTTGATCTACTTAAAAAATTAATACGGAATATATTTGGTTGAACAAAATATGTTAAAACTCAACATTCAATATTTTTGTTCATGACGAGATCATGTCATAATTATGGTTACCTACAGCTCTATAGTCGCACGTAGATATGGGTTCGCTTGTAGGGCTGAACGCACATCGGGCAAATCGCAGCTCAGAGAAATTTTACCGTCTATTAACAAAATAGCGTTGGATGAAATATTAAAAATCTGCTCGCAAGCACGCGTCTGCCCGCATTAGCGCTTTGTAGCGCGACGGTGGCGTGAACAACGTGTTAAAACTTTCGCACGCTTCCTCGTGCAATGGCTCAAACATATGTGCTTTTATGCGCCACGTACACTCTGCGCTGCGCTTCGCCGGACATGCGTCGACCTTAACTGATCGAGAATGTGAGGGTTATTTGACAGTTCAATTTTGATCTCCAATTCGCGATTGAGCAGGTAATTTGGACGTTGATCAAAATTAATTATTTCAACAGCACATTAATTCATTGTATCAATAGAATTATTCACGAATTTAATCAATTAATATTTTATACTTACCATCATAATTAGATCATATACACCTATATTTTAAATGTTTAACAAGATTTTGATGCATCAATTTTACACAACATAAATTATATCCACGTGTTAGTTCCCATCGTGTCTTCAAATTAACCATTTTAGTGCCAAATTTAGGCTATTCGTGTATTACATCCATTTTAGTGTTAAAATCTTTTTAATCATCTTGATGTTTAGATAAATGTTCCTTTTATTGTATTTCAAAACGCATACATGTTAAAGAGATTCGGTTGAGCGTAATTTCAAATCAAATCTAAGCATGGATGGTTTATAGTGTGGTGCATAACTTTCCTTGCGGCAATAAATTAAGGCGTTCTTATTAACTTGACGTTATCGCTAAATGCATGATCGGCAAGTTTATGAGGAATGTTCTAAAGTATCATCTCGGAATCTACCAACAAGTCCTTTGGTTGTGATTGTCGCATTCATTTCGTTCTGGGATATCAGATCCCACAGCTGTCTCTGTCTTTACTTGTGCGTGTAACAAGGACGATGTTATCGCGGTATCAAGGAACAATAGAACTCCTTTTTATTTAAAATTAATCTTATTGCAGTTTCAAAACATTGGAAGCCGTAAGGTTATTGTTTAATTATTGATTTTATTGATTATTTAATTATATCATGAAAACGTTCACCGATTTCATATCAACGTTTCCGTCACATATACTATTGGATAAAATTATAATTTTTTTATACAATCTTTTATCAGATAGTATGTTTTAATCTGGTAACACGAATACTGAAAAAGGCCTTAGGTTTCGGTACTCTCTTCGGGACGAATTATTATTGATTGCAGGAACTTTTAAAAAAGATCTGAGTCTTATGTAATGCGAAAATTCAAAAACGCTTAGAAGCATCAATATGTGATATATCGCATGGGTAAGATTCAATCTTTAAACAAGGCTAGGAGTACACCGTCCGCTTATACTTAAAATAATACTCGGGCGTCGTTTATAACGCGTCATCTATTATCCTATAGCTTTAACTAGGTGTGTATGTCTAACATTATGATCCTTTGATGCGACTCTTCTTAAACCTTAAAATTACCGCGAGTATAGGCAGTGTGGACATTTTATCGAACTATTCTGCAAAGTATATATACTGAAAGTATTATTGTAAACTGACTAACTAGTTATTCTACCGATTATATGAAGTAAGCCAGGGTAATTTCAGGCACATGGGACATAACATATGGCGGTATGTGGTGGTGACATTGTAAGAAGTATATTATACTACTTACAGCCCCAATGTATAGACGATGGTAACTTATTACAAATTGGTCCATTTACTTCTAAATTAAATATAAAAATAAAATCTGGGTACAAGTGTATTTTTCTTTATCATGTCGACTTTATTATTTGACAATATATGTAATTCGGAGGAAAATTCAATAATTTGGCACCATAGATCAGATCTGATGGAGCCGAGAGGTGATATATTTTGGTGGACTTCTCGAGTTTGGGCTCATTTGTTTTATTTTGACAAGTTCCGTAAATAAGATTGAATATTTTTTACAATCATAAACTATGAACGTAACCCTATTAGCGGTTGCGAGTATGTAATTTGTATTTTTGTTTTATTAGTTGAAATCTTTAACAAAATTCAGAATATGTGTCACCCAAGGTTTGTGAGAAACAAACTTTATTTCATATATTATTATTTAATATTATCTTAAAAAGTCAACATGAAAAAGAGGACGTAAAGTATTAAGCGCATTAAAAACACTAACTAAATAAAACTCGTGTATCCACACAGCCACTCCGGGGTTTTTTGTGAGGATGTCATTAATTCGTATGAGAGTTAATCCTTTAATTATTACACCTTAAATTTCTATGTGCTGTTTGCAGTGCTACGCTTCGTGAATAATTTATAAAGATTTAACTAACATGTAATAAATATTTTGCTGGCTATATCTAAACTAAATTTTTCTGTATTGTTAAAAATCTACAAAAAAATCAAATATTTAAATTCAATGATTTATTTTTTAAATTATTGTAAGATTTTAAACTAAATTAATATTTTTTTATTATAATTGTTACTTTAAAATTGTCAATTTGTTTTAACTTATCAATCAACAAAGAAGTCATTTCAGTTAGACATTCGAAAAGTCGCCTAATTTATGCGATAAACAATTTAGACATTGCGCTTTTAGTGTCGCAGTAGTCAGTACATACGAATTTGTGGCTCCAAATTCCTTGTACTGATGGAAATACCGTCGAATGTACAAAAAACAACTAGACTCTCCTCGCTCTTGTTATTTTTAGTACACTGCAAATTATGTTCATGTATTGAATATTCTTAGTAACCTGCGGGCTTAAACAAAGTTACGAAGCAATTTTATTGTATTATCAAGACGAGAATCTACGGAATGAGATATTAATTCAAGTGTTTTATTAATAAAGTCATCAACTAACGAATGGAACACATTTTGAGCATTATGTCATCATAATTACAGCTTTACAGTATATCGTTCATCTGTAACTATAGATTAGTTCTCACCTTGTATCAATCTGTTACTACAGATTAACAAAATACTGTACAGCGGAAATGATTATCACTGATGAATAGCCAAAATATCTGATCTGATAGACAAATATTAAAAAAAAGTACAAATTTACACAAATTGGTACAAATTTAGGCAAGCCCCACTGATATTTTTTTGATTCGGTTTTTTCAGTTTCGTCTCAAATAAAAGGTGAAAGTAAACTCGAGTAATCATACAAGTGTTCTGAAACATCCATGAACTCGGACTAGATAGTCTACAAACTTAAGAGTAGGCCTTGTCTAAAAAACTGGTGGTAGGGCTTTGTGCAAGCTCGTCTGGGTAGGTACCACCCACTCATCAGTAATTCTACTGCAAAACAGCAGTACTTGGTATTGTTGTATTTCGGTTTGAAGGGTGAGCGAGACATAACATCTTTGTTCCCAAGGTTGGTGGCGCATTCGCGATGTAAACGATGGTTAACATTTCTTTCAATGCCAATGTCTATAAGCGGTGGTGACCAACTACCGTCAGGTGGCCAGTTTACTCGTCCTATTATATAAATAAGACGGGCCTACTAAGGAAACATTTCCTGAAACTTTAACCAAACTAACATTTATAACGTTGCGATATTTGAATTGTCTTTGTCTAAGCCTGTTGGTATATTCTATCGCGAATACGGCTAAGTGTCCAATTGAAATAATTCTTTGATGATAATTTAAGTATATTGTAAATTAATTTAAATATATTTCTTGTTATACTATTGTTATTGTTAATGTATACCTTCTAATACTTTGTCTTTAATTTATGTTATGTATTGGTGTGTTTAATGATGTTGCTCACTGAATAACTTTAAAGCGTGTATGTAGTACCTAATATTGTACTAAATATAGTTTTGTGATTCAATAAAATAATATGTAAAAAATAAATGTTTTATTTTTTTACCATATTAGTTAGTTCATTATAAATATCAGCTTTAAGTGAATGAAAATATAAAACGATTTATATTCGTCAAATAAATTATTGTAGCTTATATTTTGTACTTTAATTTATAAATTATAATTATTAGATATACACAATAAAATTATCTATTTATTAGAAGAGGAAAAACATTATTTGTGATTAATAGCTTTAAGAGCATTGGATGTTGCGATAGTTTTTTTAATGTTGTATTCCTTATACTTTATAATATATGTCGAAAGTTTGGAAATATTTAAAACAGAAACAAACAAAAACATTTAAATAATTTGCTAATTAGTCTGGAAACTAAATATCCTTCAGCTAAGATGGCTTTTCTCAGCGTCACAATCCAACGGGCCGGCTACTTGATATCAGCCCAGGTATCAAGTAGCATAGTATTGCTTTCCGACACGAGTGCAAACACAGTTAATTTTAAGTTGCTACTGGGAATTAATCATAAACCATTGTATAATTAAATGCTAATTTTTTTTAAATGTTTATATCATTAACTTAATATCTGAATGATTACAATTTGGAGAGTATTTCATTTGGTGCAATATTGATAAAGTTTTATGACTGATGGATGAAAATTACTTAATAAATTAATATTACTTAAGTTAAAGGAATTAAGTGATATAATTTGTATAAAGCCTACGTAGCGAACAAAATCAATGTTAGTGTCGCTGGGGTAATGAGCGCTGGCAATTGTTCAAGTGTTTGCGTTGCCAAGAACTGCCCAGTTTTCTGCTCGTATTTCGGTTAGTTAATCTGAGTTTCTATTTAGATGGGTACCGTATAAATGAAATATAAATATTTAAAAAAATCAACTAATACCGAAGTTATTATTTGAAAAATAAAAAAATACTCTATATTAATCACAATACTTGCATCAATCATGTATTCGTAAATATATCAGAACTAGTACACTCTGCTGGCAAAAACCACGAGTTGAATATTCTACTTTAATATTTAACTTATTACTAAATATAATACATTATTTCGTTTTGCAATAGTTTGTGTGTGAAGATATTTAGTAAAAGATTTAGCATTTTTCCAGAACAAGCGCCATCTATTAACTATTGATAACGTTAAAGTATTCGTAATTCAATGAGTTTGTAAGTTTTTTTAAAAAACTTTATTTGATTTTACAAAAAAATTACTGTGTAATTTTTTATAAGATCAGTTAAAAACTGATTCCGATTCAAGTACAATCTGATTTTGTATTTAAAATAATAATATTATTATAATTATATCAATAAATTAAATATTTACCTTTTACTATTTAAATCGTATGTTAAAAATCATTAACAGATTTTTTTTTATTAAGGAATATGTATATATAGTCCATATTATTTGATTTCTAAACAAGCCATAATTCAATCATTTACCACATATTATTTTATGAAAAAACTTCCGGGTTGCTGATTGTTCTTCGTAGAAACTACATACCGACCAGAGGAATTTCTAAAGAACTTCTTAAATAAAAATAAAGTCATTTCCAAATAAAACAAATGAACACCAGTCCCACATAATACATTTTAATGCTTTACTCAACATGTCAATTACGCTATTACAGCATTGGAAAAATAAATAACATTCTTTCTATCATTTCGTGTCACAGCATCGTTTAGCTTTGTTAACCATAGCCAATATCTGACTGAAACCTGCCGACATTACATAAGATATATTTACATAAACACATTCATGATGCATTATCTTTATTTAATATTATAAATAATTGTTTTAAATCTTATTCAGTTATTTTATTCAAACCTGTTTTTATATTTTTTTACTACACTTAAATCAGCTAGGGAATTAAAATATAAGCAAACACTTTTTTTCACTAAATTAAATTGTATATTTAATATTGATAGACTATTTGTTAAGATTAGTATTATTATTATTTATCATATTATCATATTCACTTGATTTTGAATTTGCATAAAAATTAAGCATGCGATAATGTTATGTATTATTTCCAGTGATATACAAAACAAGAGCCTATTTATTGCATACATATTGCATACGTAATAATTATATAAAATTTACAAACGTCTTATGGAAGATTTTCTGATATATGCACAACCGTAATCATTGAAACGAATATACAAACAACAGAGAAATACAATATAAATGAATTAAAAGTGTTTTCTTTTCGCAAATAGTCCAAAACTTTCGAAAATTTTGTTGCACAGTTGTATAAAAATTAATAGATAAAGTTAATTCTACTAATTGTTACTCCTACAATGCAATTGAGGGGGAGGGTGGGGTGTGTTACATTAATCCCTAACTTTATTTGATTTAATTACTGATTATATTAAATAAAAAGTTAAATCTAAATAAGATATCGCATCATACATGTGACCATATCGAAGCCAAATGGCTTACTCATAAATAAACGTATTTTAAATAAAAAAAATATTGTCTCATTCATTCAAATGATATATTAAATTAGAAAGAAGGAGACAATGTATATTTTATTTATAATACGCTTAGTAAATATTTATGAATAATATGATAATTATTTACATTGTGAACGATTTTGTGAACCAGATTGGTGAACAGGTTATAATTGTTTCGTAATTTTTAAAGTTGTGTGTTTGAACGTTGAACATCTGATAGATTGCTTTAAGAAGAGTCGGTGCCATATTGTTATGATTTCGATTGAATTAAGTTTTTTTTTATACTAATCTAAACCATAAAATCGATAAACATCGATACAATACCTAATCGATATAAATCTTAATGAGCTAAAGATAAACATCAGCGAATCCCACTTAATTTGAATGATAAAACATTGATACACGTAAACTACGTAATGAAAATCAACTGTTTTATATCACAGCTATAAGAGAATCTAAATTGATATTTCTCCTCGTATGGCTTTATATTATAATTATATTAAAATAAAAAATATTAAATTTATTTTAAAATCATTCAATTGATTAATTCTATTAGTATAAATATATAGAGATGTTAGTACCGCCAAATCACATTGTATTGGTTTCACCAAGCTGCATGGTAATGTTAATTGGGTAATTCAAAATTGAAATCGTTCTTTTATCACAAGCAAGGCATTGCAAGGCTTGTGAGGGTGATAATTTCATAATTGTTAAAAAATACTAGTATTTTGATAAACAGTTTCATATTCTTTGTAAATGCACGATGTTACAGCCTTTAAACAGCTGTTAAATAAATTTGTCTTCAGAAAATCCATATCACCAAATAAATTAGTTAGAATATTGTTACATCTATTTTCATTTTTCATGTTTCAAGCTGATCTATAAAATATAATTCTAGCATTAGTACATGCTCATAATAAATTTTCAATTGTATTATGCATTTTGAATGCGAATATAGTTAATTACAAGATGGAATTTAAGACTATCCACCAGTTACTGAAACACTGGTCAAAATCAGATTAAGCAATTACATTAATATGATTGGTAGATAGCCGATGCCAATATGCCATGCGACCAATGGATTTTCATTATTTAGTCAGATTAGTAAATCTTACTTTGATTAGCGTTTAAGAAACTGACGTTTCGTGTATTATTTTATGATTATTAATTGTATAATTAACTTAGTACTGATTTTAATATTATGAAGGTCACTATTTTTTTTTTTTTAATACTGTTTTTGCTAAATAAATTTTAATTTTATTGTTTTCTTTTTTTCTAAATTAATGTGACAAAACATCGTCACGTGACAGTTTCTATAATAAAAATAGTATTGCATTCTTAGATTTATGTATACTTTTACATTCATAATAACTAGATTTTTTCTTTAGTAGTAATTATTTACATACATTTAAATGGTGATTAGATTTTCAGTAGACTATATTAATGATGGTTGAATGTTTCACAGTCACTTAGCGTTTCTTAATATATTTATAATGATTTGATTTGAGCGAAATTTTATAAAAAGGCATATATTTGAGGTATAAAATGGAATCAATCTAAGCGATGTTGCTCGGAGGGTAACCAACGTGAATACTACATAATTGTATAATGCTATATAATATAACCTATGATTTCTCGAAATCTGTAAACGTAAGTTTTTTTAAATATTTATTCAAGATTTAAGCTTAAACTTTAACTAACTTATACTCGATTATAACCACGCTAAGAGTCTGTGAATTTTAAATACGAAAGCATGTAACATAGACGAATAAATTATTGCTTGTTTTTTTTTTATTCAATGTAGATATCTTCAATCGGGTACGCAGTTTCAATGAACTTCTGATAGAACCTCTGGAACGCTCTCCTGTAATGAGAATAAAAAAAATTAACCACATAGTATAAAGTTAAATAATAATAAAAAAAAATATATTGTTACAGAGCGTTAAACATGATGTCCTTGAAACAAACAAAAAAAAAACGCCATGCGAACTATGCTTCTAAGATATGCGATTAATATTTCCAAAATAATATTACAATAAAATTACATACAATTTTTTTTACCAATGTTTATGTAATGTATATATTGAGTCAGACATATACAAGAAAGTAATATATCAGTCAGGTGTTTTAAGCATGGTGTACGTATAATAATAATATTATTTATATGCTCATTTTTAATTATATAATATTTGTAATATATATCTGAAAGGCTCAGTTTCAATCCTGACCTTAGAATACCCCAACGGTTGAACGTAAGATTTGCCCATACGATCGTTCATATTGCTAACGTAAGCTTTGATACTAACTAAAGGAAAAAAAATATTAAAAATTATACTATTATAAATTAACTGAAAGTTAGACAAATTTACCAACCTAGCTATAACAACTAGTACCTAGCTATAAAAATTACCATTATAAAAAAAATGCCATGCTGACAAAGTTGGGTCTTCGATGAACGTCTTTTAGACAAAATGCAAAGACCGAACACTCACTGTTTCATTAGTCTTACCCTACAGCTTCCGCGACTGGTCTCGTAGACTCTGTCCCCCTGAACACGTGACAAGCAAATCTTTGCAGCGTTGGGTGTTTTGTGATAAATCCCAAGTACCGATGATCGCGAGGATGAAAAGCGCAGAAGGAGACGTTCTTGAGAGAATAGAAGTAGTCGATGCATGGACCACTTCGACTTCGCTGTTTGAATGAAAAAAATAAATATTATATAACTTATTGAACAATAAAATATTATAAAATAACGTAGTAATCTACTTACCACATCAATTATATTTAAGTTTTGGAAAATATAAAAGATTTTAATACACACGTTATGCACTTTTCAAATATTCTCAATTTACGTTAAATAATGAAATCCTTATTATGTTAGTTAATGAATCACAAAGGCAACTTAAGCAATTAACAGTTAAGTGTTGTTTAACTAAGAGGAGGATGGTTAAAACGTTTTATTTTCACTTCCATGTATTAATCGACTGGTGGGGATACTGACCGCTATACTACCAAGGCTAGGATAAGCCGAGATGGCTCGGCACTGGCTTAGAACACGTGAATCTTAACCGATGATCGTGGGTTCAAATCCGAGCAAAGCACCTCTGAATGTTCATGAGCTTAATTTGTGTTTATAATTCATCTCGTGCGTAACGGTGAAGGAAAACATCGTGAGAAAACCTGCATGTGTCAAATTTTACGGAAATTCTGCCACATGTGTATTCCACCTACCCGCAATGAAGCAACGTGGCTCCAAACCTTCTCCTCAAAAAAGGAGAGGAGGCCTTAGCCCAGCAGTGGGATATTAACAGGCTGTTACTGCCTGTGTTAATCGATCGCAAGTCGAAGAGCATTATTATGGTATCAGAATTTTGTCTTCTTTATAGAATATTAAGCTTGGTAAATCCAAGCAATTGAATGATGTATATTTAATCAAATCTAATTGTACTTTATAAACGACTCTAACGGAGTCTTTTACTTCTTTAATTAATATAATATAATTTGTTTCAAAATAATTTATGAATTATATTCTAGTTCTTATGAGAACCAACTATATAATCTTTTTATTATTGACTCACTTAAACTTTCAATTTATCAATTGGAAAATTGATATTTGATTTAGAAAATTTGGAGTGAATTTTTAACAGTTTAAAATTAAACGTAGTAAACTTACGTCAGGTTTCGATCGATCAACCATTCGAAGACCTTGATCTGACACTTCTAATATGCACGGTTGCGCTCCTGGCTCCCCATTACATTCACCTACAATTTTTTTAACCGCCTGACAGACCACACCAGTACCTTTGTGAGCTAAAGTTTCAACAGACCCCATATATCTGCAAAAGAATAAATATTGCATACTAATTGATTAAACTATTTCCAAAGTAGGTTTAATAGAAACTGAACATATCCATAATGTTTACTTAACCATCACATAATTTTTAAATGTTACAGTTCTTTTGCAACTCGGTAAATTAAAAGAAAACAGTAACATTTAAAATATTTAATCAAATAAAGAATTTGGGTACTTTTGAAAAAACCGAACACACAAAAAATCTTCTAGATGACTTAATTATATACCACATGTTGAGACCAGACTCCGAGGCTTATCCTTTCTGGATTGTCATGAAAGTGGCATGAAAATTGCTTTTCAGCTGGAACGGTAGCTCAATATGGCTTGGATATTAATGAATCCGAGAAATAAATTTGCTGGCATGATTACCAATAAATATTGCACCATTTTTGTTCCTTTGCGTTAATTGTTTCACTGTGTGCCAGTTTAATTGCGATATGGCTGTCTATCCTTTCCTTTTTAGTTTACACTAAATAATTATCCAAAGTTCATTAATTCCTCTGAATCCTCGAACAAATCTTCATAAACGGCCACTTTTTCGCCGGCTCGTTATTTATAATAGTATTTAATTGAATCATTTCAAGTCTAGGCGAGGATTCGCAGCGATAATTTGACTAACACTAGTGAGCATGTACCCGTATTAATTGCGTATTATTAATGACATGATCGTCTCTTTTATCATTTATTATGAAACCAAATTTAATAATACAATCAGAGACACATCGAGCGACCTGATAGCTTTAAGTAAAGTAAATGGTAAATTATGGTATCTTCTTCAAACAAACCAATGATGCCTATTTTCATATGTTTTGTTAAACAGCGATTCTAAAAGTAACGAGAAAAGAGGTGAACATTGCAACGTCGTTATTGAAACTTGTGTGAAGTTCATGATTATTTATTTATTAATTTAAATAACCATCTGGGCAAATATACAAAACAAGTGTTCCTAAATTCTATATTCACTTACTCTTATGATGCGATGAAACAGCAATCCAATCGGAGGCCCAACAAATGTAGTCAGTTTTAACAGTAGCAGCTGGGGGTTTCGAAGTTGAGAGACTAGATTCCCAAATTCCAAGCCCCGAGCTGGCACCATTAAAATATTGTTTCAAAAATCCAATAACTTTTTACTGGTTCATCTTGACAAGCCGCTAGATCAACAAGACAATTAAACCAAAAACAATCAGTGCATACAAGTAATAAATATAAAAAATTAAATACCAGTAAAGCGCTTCATGACGAATATTACATGTAATTATCAAGTCATTATACTTATATTTGAATAAAAATAGAAAAGTTTGACTTATAAGCGTTGTTTAAATGATGCAAACTGTTTTATTTATTGTGCAATACGAATTTCGATAACTTGTGTCATCAAAGAATTCAGCTTAATTCAATTATGATAATTAATCAAACAAACACTTTTCAAATGTAATTTCACAATTGAATCAAATTTAAAGCTACAATAATCAGATTGACGATTCTACACAGATTAAATACGTTAATAAATTATTTACAATCAAATAAACATCCCACATAAACGCCGTAATTGTACTGATAACAGACATTTACATTATAAATATTTATTTTTTATCAAATACTATTCCTTAAATATAACAGCTTAAAAATTTCACTGCGCTGGTTTAATGCAGGTCGCGTACAGTATTGAATACAGTGTCAGGTTTGTTTTATAGAAAAGCACGAGATTAATTACAGTATCAAGTAAAGTACAAGAAACCGTTACCCGGGGTTGAACATGCTGTCTTCGGTCAAGATTCGAATGTTCGAGCCACTTAGCCATCTTGATTTCATATACTTTGTTTATTTATTTTTTTCAAATCTTTGTATTCTATGACATAACGAAACCAATAAATAATTAATCTCGTGTTATTAATACAAACATAAGAATGAGTATAATTATTAAATAGCAATTAATGTAAAAAACCGTTTTCAGATTGAATACAATTTTTGTGGTTATGTATATGTTGATGTCTGAGTGTATTTAAAGCGTTGCAATGATCTTGAACAAGAATATTTTATTAGGCTGCGCTACCGTTAGAACAAAACATATGTATAAATTCAGTTGATAAAATGGGAGCTAACTTTATTTAAATACGTGATACCTAACCTAGACCTAAAGTTACCGTTTTTTTATTGATCTTTTAAAATATAAACATTACTAGTCGCTAGACTTACGTCATAGTATAAAGTCATTTGTTCCTTCAAAATTACACTATAGGTAGTAATTCCGTTAGGTTACTATATAAATTGTGTTTTTGTGGTGGTTTTGAATGACAACAAGAAGAAACCAGTCGTTAAATCAAAAATATAATTTGGAGTACGATATAACATCAACCATTACTAACTTTTTATGGTGAAAAAAAAATTAAATTATAATAGTAAGTGTTACAATTGTATTAACATTAATATTTTGTACTATCAATTCGATACTATATTACTTCGAGTCGTTGAGACACGTCACCTTCAGAAACACCCGCACAGGCTGGACATGCTATCCAGCTCAGTGTGGATCATTTCCGCCAACTTCTCCGATTGCTCTGACTTTATCCTCGAGAACTCTAGAATCCTTGCCCACGTCATCGAACGTCAGACCACCGAGATTTTTCCACATCTCCCTAATATCTTAGGCGAAACGACCTGCTGGGTCTACTTCAGGATTTGGGTCCAAGTTACGCCCTTCTCAAGCACTTCTGGCTTCAACGTGACAGCTACTACAGTGCGGGGACAAACCAGCTTAGGTTTGACTGCCTGGGGTGCATTTGTTTTGTTTGAGCTGCTTTGGTAGTGTTGTTGGCTGTAGAATATTCTGATGCTCCTCAAATTTTAATAGAGGGGCGTTTAGGCGGGTCAGGCGCATAACGCTGACTGACGAGATGATGAAGTGTTTAAGACCGTCTATTTCATTTGCCTTCACAGCTGAAGACCATATCTTTGTAAATTCGCGACAGTAAACCTCTAGCTTGAGTCAGGGTATCTCCTCTTCACTGTCTTCACGCAGATTACTTGTGTCCCTGGCCACAAACGGAGTCGCCAGAGCATCAATGATGCAATAAAGCAAAACCACCGTTATCTTTAGCTATAGATTAATAAAGACCTATTCCAAATCCTCAAATGAAACAAGACTTTATGTGTAAAGCTAGAAGTCAAAATTCGTTGCATCATACATTCTGAAAACCAGTTAATAAAGTCAAATGTCGATTACGATCGACATCGAATCGTAATCGCAATAGTCAAAAATCACCTTCGTACCAGACCATGGAAAACTTACA